>CM022300.1:542412178-543012178 GCA_011799875.1 Thinopyrum elongatum | reverse complement strand
TGACTGTGGTATTTCATATACCCCGGGCAAGGCTAACGTGATGGCTGATGCCCTGAGCCGCAAGTCATATTGCAACAACCTCATGGTTAGGCGAGCTCAACCTCGTCTCTATGCAGAATTGAATCAGCTGAATCTGCGAATTGTTCCCCAAGGTTCTCTTAATAACCTTGTGGTACAACCAGACCTTCAAAAGGCTGTTAAGGAAGCGCAAGCCAAAGATGCTGAGATTGACCTAATGAAGAAAGAGCTTCACCTAGATAAGTACCAGGATTTCTCAGTTGCTGAAGATGGAACATTATATTTCAGAAACCGCATTGTAGTACCTCGCTTCGAGCTGATGATTGACAAAGTCATGAAGGAGGCTCATGATACACCACTGTCTATCCATCCGGGTAGCACCAAGATGTATCGCGATCTCCGACAGAGGTACTGGTGGTCCAGAAAGAAGCAGGACATTGCTCGATACGTTGCCGAATGTGACGTATGTCGTCGCGTGAAGGCAGAACATCAGAAGCCTGCTGGAATTCTGCAACCGCTCCCTATTCCCTTGTGGAAGTGGGATAAAGTGCAGATGGATTTCATTACTGGTCTTCCCAAGTCTTAGAAAGGTCACGACGCTATTCTTGTCGTCGTCGACCAACTTTCCAAAGTTGCTCATTTCCTACCTGTTAAGGAGACTATCACTGCTAGCCAGCTAGCAGAGCTGTATATCTCCAGAATCGTTTCACTCCACGGTATTCCGAAGGAGATCAGTTCGGACCGTGGCGGTCTTTTCACGTCCAAGTTCTGGGAAAGTTTTCAAGAAGCTATGGGAACTCACATTACATGGAGTTCAGCTTATCATCCCCAATCCCAAGGCCAAGTAGAGCGAGTTAACCAAGTACTTGAAGATATGCTTCGCGCTTGTGTTATATCATTCGGTAAGAAATGGGAGGAATCCCTCCCGTATGCCGAGTTCTCTTATAACAACAGTTATCAAGCCAGCTTGAAAATGGCCCCCTTCGAAGTTCTTTATGGACGTAAGTGTCGAACCCCTCTGAATTGGTCAAAAACTGGGGAACGACCTCTTGTTGGACCGGACATTATTCAACACGCAGAACAACAAGTTCGTATTGTCCGAGAAAATCTCAAGGCAGCTCAGGACCGCCAGAAGAGCAACTATGATCGCAAACGATGGGGTTTGACTTATCAACCTGGTGATCAGGCTTATCTGCGAGTCACTCCTATGAAGGGCACTCACCGTTTCGGAATCAAGGGCAAGCTAGCTCCTCGCTATATTGGTCCCTTTCGCATTGTTGCCAGACATGGACAGGTGGCTTATAAATTGGAGTTGCCGGCACAATTCTCTCATATCCACGATGTCTTCCACGTGTCGCAACTTCGAAAATGCTTCAAGGAATCTCCGCACCGCGCAGTGGATCACGAGATGCTTTATAAGGAGCATCCGATCCGCATCCTTGATGAAGCTGAACGTCGAACTCATCAGAAGACGACCAAGTTCCTGAAAGTGCAGTGGTCGAATCACACTGAAGATGAAGCCACTTGGGAACGCGAGGATCATCTTCGGGAAGAATATCCCGACCTCTTTCCTTCTACCTCCTAAATTCTCGGGACGAGAATTTCTGTTAGAGGAGGAGAACTTGTAACACCCCTGTGTAACTACCACTGTGATCAACTGCTAATATTGCCAAGTCATACCATTTGCAGTGCCAAGTCACATGGGTTAAGGATCCAATTCAAATTCAATTATGGAAATCAACTCAAATTCAAAAGTGCAAAATAAATTTGCTCAAACACCTTTGGAAAAATGTTCACTAACTAGCAAATATTCCAGGAGCACACATAAAAATATCACCAGTAATCCTTGGATTAATTAAGTGACTCAAACAAATTGAAACAGCACCAAAACAGAATTAATAAATCCATTTAAAATCATATCAATTTCAAATAAAGACCAACTTTGCTCAAACCACTTTTTGGTGAGAGCTAATAATGCAATGCAATATTTGAGACAAGTCCCACATTTTACAAAAATGCATAAAAGCCCTAACTAAAACAAAACAGAAAAGAATAAAAGAAAAAGAGAAACAGAAAACAGAAAAGTAAAAGCGAGGCACTGTGCACTGGGCCTTAGTGCACAGTGCCCCGACTAGCGTCGCAGGCCAGGCCCAGCCCAGCTGGGTCGTCCTCCTCCTCCCTGTGTCAGCACGCGCACGCATCAGCGCCGGCGATGGGCAGCTGTCGCCCATCCCCCGGCGCCGCTGCCGCTGCGAGGAGGATAAGAGCATCCCCAGCGGTTCCCCGGCGAACCCTAGCTCACTTCCCACTCCCGCTCGTCCTCCTCCCCTTTTCCCCCTTCGCTAGATCCGCCGCTGCCGAGCGCGTTCGCCGCCGCAACTCCGTCGTCCCCGCGGCCACCGGCGGCCCCGTGCCCACTGAACGCGCCGAGGAGCTCCGCCGTCGTCTTCCACAACCTCTGGTGCCTCTGGATGGCTCCGGGGAGCTCCACGACGAGCAGATCAAGCCGCCCCTCTTCTTCCTGAACGCCGGCGATCCCCGTCGACCTAAAGCCCCTGCTGCTACTAAGCTAACAAAGGCTTTACATAGCCGCTAGGTGAGCTCCGCCCCTTCCCCTGCTTCCTTCTCCGCGTGCTAAGACGCCTCCGGCGAGCTACCGACGTTGCCATGCTCTGGCCGCCGCCGCCGCAGCCATCAACGCGCTCCCGAGCCCCTATGGCTCGAGCCAGTGGCTCTGGTGAGCTCCTGGAGTGCTACTACTACTGCTTAGATGATCAACTCGAGCCCTTGCGCTGTTTTTCGCCGGATCCGCGAGGTCCCGAACTCCACCGCCGCTGTCACTCGTCACCGGCGCAGTTCCGTCCACCTCCGAGCCCATCCGACCGCACCACTAGACGCGGCGCTCTTCCAGCTTTCGAACGCAGCAAGCCGCACGTGAAACGGAGCCCCACAGCGCGATCCCGACGAACTCCGGCGAGGCGCCGCCGTCGTTCTGGTCGCCGGAGCAACTCCGGCGCTGGCTGCTGAGGTGGCACGATGGGGCCCCACCTCCCAGTCCCTGACGCTGGGCCCCCGCTGGCCCAGTTGACCTAGTTGACTGGTCAACTGCGCTGACGGGGCGGCCCAGCCACTGACATGTGGGCCCCGGCGGTTAATTAACCTAATTAAACATTTTATTAAATAAAAACAATTTAGGTATACTAATTTCCCACTGAAAGATGGGGCCCACTCCCTAATTAACTCATCTAATTAGTTTAATTCGCTGTTAAAGTCACAGAGGCTGACATGTGGGTCCCACTGGACCCACAAGCAGGTCAGCGTCACTGTTGACCTGCTGATGTCAGCAACACATCATGCTGACATCATAATTCAATTCTGTTAATAAAAAAAAATTTAGAAAATAATTTAAACTTCAAAAATTAATAACTTTTAAACCGTAGTTCAGATCGAAAAAGTTAAAACATGAAAGTTGCTCAGAACGACGAGACGAGTCTGATCGTGCCGTCTGTTTCCTTGTCGGAACCTCCTACGTAGGAGAACTCGTAACTCCGAGCCCGATTTCGGTAGATGAATAGTGCACACACACCGGTTAATAAATCCCATATTAATTCTAAAAATAACTAAAATGACTTAGAGGCATATTTAGGCAACCCTGCACTGCATCATAGCATCGCACGCACTGTGTTGCATCTGTTTGCATTATATTTACTTGTTTCCTCCCCCTCTTCTCTTTCGGTAGACCCCGACGTTGCCGTAGCTCCTGAGGCAGACGCCGCTCCGGAGTACGACTACGTCCCTGACGACCCTGCTCTTGCCGTCGAGCAGACAGGCAAGCACCCCCATTTTGAGCATTTCGATATCGCCCACTCTCTTCTCTCTTATGCTTGCATTAGAAGTTACTGCGGCTACTGTTGTCCTATATCTGCTGCATAGCCTGCTTTACCGTAGCCTACTTTTGATACCTGCCTGTTCTCCTAAACTGTTTAGTATAGAATGGGTAGAGCCTTATCAGAGACCCACTTGTCCCGACTGCCCCGCTGGACTCTCAGAAGACTCGAGCAATGGGATCGAAGATTAGAACCTGGCACCGCATGTCACTTCCCCTAAGATGCTCGACTCTGCTGGGTTACTATCGAGTGCCGAGGGTGATACCTCGTCAGCACTTCTGATGATAACCTTGTAGGTTAGTTATTTGGTCGTGGTAGGTGAGGGTGATTCCTCCTACACCACGCCTGATAACGACGTCGTCGTGCAACTTCTCAAGTGTGAACCTCGAGGGTGATTCCTCATTCGTTCACCTTGACGATAGCATCGAGCGGGAATTCCAACGAGGGTGATTCCTCAGGGTTCCCCCTTGGTGTCAGACACACGGAGACTTGGTTACTATGACTGAACACTGAACCATGATAACATGATACTAAAGACGGGTCGGCCCTGGGGGGTACCCGCGCGAGCATGGATGCGAAGTGATGTGGAGTCGGGTTGACCTGAGAGGTGTCCGCGAGATAACTACGAGGCGTGGCCGGGCATTCTTAGCCCTTGCCGCAAGTCCTCGAGACGGGGCGACGGGGTCACATCAATCGTGAGTCTCTGCTCGTTACCGCGCGCTCCTAATCCACTAACGGTTTGGATATTTGATCCGAGGGGCCTCTGGCCTGATAGCACTAACCATCACGTGGGCATAGTATGGGCGTTCTGCGTCGTATACTTCAGCCGAAGCTTAATAGACGTCAGCGACTGAGTGGCGCGCGCTAGATTGGACTGGTTACGCAACCGCGCTTGTATTAAGGGGTTGCTAGGTCTGCTTCCGGCCGCCCACGCAACACACAGGAGTTCCCGGGGCGAAGGCCCAAGACCCCTGGGGGCATAGGTTTAGTCCGGCATGCTGACCTCTTTGTTAAGTATTTGGTCGGGTTGCGGCGTGTTGCTTAGCCGAGGCCGGGCATGATCCAGAAAAGTGTGTCCGGCTGGAGTTAAGCGAGCGTGGTGGGTAAGTTGGTGCACCCCTACAGGGAAGAAACTTCTATCGATAGCCTGTCCTACGGTAACGGACACTCGGAGTTGTATCCCGATCGGTACAACTAGAACAGAACTTGAGATGGGAACTGGATAGTACGGCTCTGGGATTGCTTTCTCGCAGGGAGTCGAGGAAGAATCTCTGGCCGAGGTTGATGACACTGTTATACTTTACATTATGTTATTCTGCTCTCTTCTTATGCTGCAAGGCTGTTGAAGATGCTGAAGATGCTAGTCTTTGATAGGACTAGGCTTTCCCCCTCTACTCTGGCATTTCTGCAGCCCAGTCCACATATACCACCTCCTTTGAAAATGTTGCATATGTAGTGTAGATCCTTGCTTGCTGAGTACTTCGGATGAGTACTCACGTTTGCTTTATTTTCCTTTTTCCCCCTTTATCCATTTGTCGCATCCAGACGACGGAGCCCCGGAGCCAGATGTCCCCGTCGGTGACCACTACTACTACCAGCCCGGAGAGTACTACTACTACGAGGAGCCGTCTGACGACCAGGAGTAGGATCGGAGGGTCCAGGGCAGGAGGCCCACGCCTTTTCGATCGTAGTTTTTAATTTGCCCCGCCTCTGTGAAGGCTTATCTCTCTGTTCTGTAATATATCTGTACCCAGATATCTGACGCTTCCGCTGACACTTGTATGCCATCGAGCTATGTATTCGAGCCCTCGAGGCCCTGGCTTGTAATATTAAGCTTGTATGAATTTATTTATGTTTTAGAGTTGTGTTGTGATATCTTCAAGTGAGTCCTTAGGCTTGATCGTGTGCATTTGCGTGTATGATTAGTGCACGATTAAGCCGGGGTCGTCATAGGTTATTACCAGCTGATCATTGGCGGTACTCACATGTGTTTGTACAATGAGCGGGGGGATCGATTGCACTGCCTGTCCTCCTAGCTGGGGAACATTTTTACTGCTTTTTTTGCCAGTTGCTTGGCTCGAGCTCGAGCTCGACTCATTATTTTTTGTGTGCATAATTTGACTTCTTGGTAGAGGGCTCATAGGCTGAGTCCCTATGCTTCACAGTCGGTTGAGCATTATCAATAAAGTGTTGTATGACATGCTCAGGTACTTTCTCCTTTGGCGGCGGCGGGGGGGAGGGGGGTTCGGTGCAAAATGGGCCCTCACTTGGGCCTCCACTATGGATGCGTTTTCCTCCTCCATATAGTCGTAAGGCAACTTCGGAAGAGGCTTGAGGCTAGGACCATATTTGTATTTCTTGCCTCCTTTTGTACCGCTAGCCGCCGTAGCTGCGGCGCCTCTCTTCCGTTGTTGCTGAGGCGGCGGAGACGGCTGACGCGATGCCTGACTTGGAGGAGGAGTCGGCTGGCGCGGTGCTGGACTTGGAGAAGGAGGAATCGGCTGACGCGATGCCGGACTTGGAGGAGGAGAAGTCGGCTGACGCGGTGGCGGACTTGGAGGAGCAGGAGTCTACTGACGCGGTGGCGGACTTGGAGGAGCGGGAGTCTGCTGACGCGGTGACGGACTTGGAGGAGGAGCCGGCTGACGCGGTGGCGGTGGCCTTGGAAAGACGATGCAATCCTTTCTCCATATAACCATACGATGAATGGCCTCTTCTAGGGTGCGCTCCTCTTCACCTCCAGGAATGTCAAGCTCTAGCCCCAAATATCATTTCATCACTTCATCAACCCCGACACGAGCATAGCCAGCTGAAATCGGATTGCAATGGAAGATTGCTTCAGGGGGATTTGTTAAAGCATAGCCGTCCGCCACCTTCATGGATATGTTCTTCATTTTCATGTGTAGCTCACAAGTTATCGTAGCTATGATATCATCCACAGGGTATCTATCCAGCAGTGCATCATCACCCAGGGCGGAACCCATGCTGCTTCTCGGCATGGATGGGATGGTGCTATCCAATGCTGGATCTGCTTGCTACTGCAGCTGAGACGCCCTTTCCTGGCTAAGTGAGTCGATCTGCTGCTGCTACCGCCTGAAAGCGCGTTCCAACTCCGCGTGCTTTGATTCTACCAGTTGAAGGTGGTCTGCTTCCTGCTTCCTCTTCTCCTCCTCCAGCTTCCTCTTCTCCTCCTCCTGCTGCCTCTTTCTCGCACGGCTTCTGTAAGTGTCGTTCCAATCCGCAAACCCCTCAAACCACGGAACAACGCCTTTGCCTCGTGTTCTTCCCGGGTGTTCAGGATTCTTCAGGGCGCGCGTAAGCTCGTCGTTCTCTCTGTTGGGCATGAACACCCCCGTTCGAGCCTCTTCTATTGCAACAAGTAAATTGTCGGTGGCTCCTGTAAGACTTGCCCGCTCCAAAATGAGCCCTGTCTTTGGGTCCAACTTCCCCCCATGCACATAAAATCAAGTCCTGCACCTGGGAGGCCAGCTCAATGTAACTGGAGTGACCCCTGCATCCATCATCTCTTGCTCAGCGAGATCCCACTTAGGCTGGGCCACCTCGTAGCCACCTGGCCCCATTTTATGGTGTCACTACTTTTTCGCGGCATTAATCTTGTTTATTCTCGACCGTTTCTGAGCTACTTCCGATTCCTTGAAGTTCACGAAAGCGTCCCAGTGATTTCTTGCCTTCTCCAGTGTTCCCTTGAATTCTAGAGTCTGCTTTTCTACTTTGAGGTACGCGGCCCATATATGTTTCTTGTGGTTGTTGAATGCTATCGCCATCTTCTTAAGAGCACTGTTCTTGACTTTCTCCAGATCTGCATCTTTCAAATGATCTGGTAGGATGAAATGTGACATGAGCGATTCCCAAAGCAGATCTTTTGCTCTTTGGTCGACAAAAGTAACATCTGGATCTCCCTTTGCTGGCTTTTTCCATTCTTGAACGGACATCGGGATTTGGTCCCTGACAATAACTGCACATTGACGAATGAACTTCTTCGCATTCTTCTTAGGTTCAAGCGGTTCGCCATTAGGTTTGATGGCATCGATGTTGTACTTTACGCCAGCCTGCAACTTCTTGGCCGGGTCTCGAATTGTCCTGCTGCTTGTAGAAGATTTTCTCGATCTGGAGGGCTAAAAGAAGAAAGATCGATTCGTTAATATATATACAAATCAATTAAAACATGTGATGATCACCAGATGCCTTATATAAATATACCTCGCCGGTCTTTGTTATTTGAAGAACAACATTTTCTTCGTCGTCATTGTTCTGGACTTCATCTATTCGTTCGTCTTCATCAAATATCATACCCTCACCGGTATTGTTCAGATATTGCGAGCCGTCATCTTCTTCATTCTCATATGGGTTCGGGGAGCGTATGATGTCGAACATAGTCTCTTCTCCTTCTCTGCCGGTATTGTCCATAACTTTTATTTAACTAATCCAGAAGAAAGATAAAACAATTTAGTATTCAAATTAGAATGCATGCATGCAATCAATAAGGAAAAACTGAATCATAGTAGATAATACATCTCGAATAATTAATCGAGATAATATGCATCATCGAATATAATCTCGAATACATCGTCTCGAATATTATCGAATAATATAATCTCGAATACATCGTCTCGAATATTATCGAATATAATCTTGAATACATCTCGAGTATTATCACTAATACATCTCGAATATTATCATATATATAACATCACTAGCTAATACAGATCGAATATTATTGAAGAATCTAGTTCACTCGCGGTTCCTGAGGCGCGGGCGGTGGACACCCAAAGAGAAGGAACGATCACAGGATCATAGCTTGGGTGAGATCCCTGAAGAACCTGCCAGGTATTGGAGAACCTGACGTCCAACGCATCCATGTAGCGACGGACGTGCTCGTCCTCCTCCCTGACACGGCAACGTACCACCTCCGGCGGGGCCGGCTGCCTCCGCACCGAAAGTGGCCCACGCGAACGCCACCAAAGGAGCTCCGGGTCGACGACGGGACCCGGGGCCGGGTTCCTCACCAAGCTACGCGCCCCTGAAGGTAGCACCTCCCAGTGTTAGCCCGGCGGAGCCCAGTCCCGGACATGACGCCTCTGAAGCAGGACGTCGTCGCGAATGAGTCGACGACGAGGATGCGGACCGGGCATCGTTGACGTCGAGAACAAATTCTTAAGAAAAAAAATTCCTATATATGCAATGTCATTTTATTAGGAAATTTTGAGCAAAATATTCTCTTTTCAATTATAATGTCCCATTCCTAGGTTATAACTACCCTAATAATATTCATTTCTCAAAAAATTCTGAAACTTTTCCCACTTATATATAGTCCTTCTAACAAATATATATATGGTCAACTTTTTCCTATGCAACTTTTTTATAAGCAAATTTTTTCTATACTATGATATACAACATTATATAAAATTAAAAAACAGAAAAAGAAACACTAATTAAGCATACTTCTATACATCCATTAAAAAATAGAAAAATAACATTATATAAAAAAATTCTATACTAATTAAACACTAATTATATCCATCTAACATGCATTCATACATACATATATACTAGTGAAAAAATAATCATCTAAAACATCTAATCTAATTAATTTCTACACATACATATATACTAATATACTAATTAATTCCTCAAATGTCAAAATTTCTCAACTTTTTTCTATACATACATATATACTAATATACCAACATGTATAGTGAAAAAAATTCTATAGATACATATATACTAAATAATCATCTAAAACAACTAAAACATCTAAATAAAACATCAAACATTCATGCATACATGTATAAGAAAAAACTAGTGAAAAAAAATCGCCGGAGGGGGCGGCCGCGCGAGCTCACAGCGGACGGACGGCGGCGTCGAGGTGCAGGGGCGCGGACGGACAGCGACGACGACGGCGAGGTGCAGGGGCGCGGCGGCCACGACGTTGAGGTGCGGCAGAGGCGTGGACGGACGGCGGCGTCGACGTGCGGTAGGGGTGCGGACGGACGGACGACGACGTCGAGGGGCAGGGGCGCGCGGACGGACGGCGATGGCGAGCTCTGGCATCCTGGCGGCGTGGTGGTACGTTCGGCGTTGTCGAGAAGAATGGCAGATTTGGGGAAAAATTCGTAAGTGTTGTATATATAGGAGGCACCTTTAGTCCCGGTTGGAGCCAGAGCGGCGGGAATCCAAGCCTTTAGTCGCGGTTGGTGGCTCCAACCACGAATAAAGGGGGGTCTTTAGTCGCGGTTGGAGCCACCAACCGCGTCTAAAGGTGGTGTGCCAGGCGAGGGGCGCGGTGGATGTTTAGTCCCACCTCGCTAGTTGAGAGGAGCTCGCACCGGTTTATAAGCCCCGCCGCGGCTACCGTGTCGAGCTCCTCTCTAATGCAGGCCTTCTGGGCCTACCGCACTTGTGCCGCCCAGTGGGGCCTACTGGGCCATATGGGCCTGCTTCCTGGCCCAACTAGAGGTTGGGTTTCTAGTCGTATGCAGGCCGTGGCGGCCCAATAGGCGGGCTTTTTTTAATTTATTTATTTTTCTATTTTTTTGTTTTTTGCTTTATTTATTTTCTTTTGTTTCTGAGTTGTTTTTTGCTTTATTTAGAGTTTCTTTATGAATCTTTTTGCTTTAGGTAAAAAAAATATAAACTTTTTGTTAGTGCTAGTAGTTTTTAAATTTGAATTATTTGAAATTTGTGTGAATCACTAGTTTGTGAATAACTTTACTTTAAAAATAGATTTTTCAGTGATTCTTTTTTTTGATGTTTAATATTAGTGTGTTTTATCATTATATTCAATTTGGTAATTCTTAGGTTATTTAAAAAAATGAAATGCCTTTGTAACAGACGAGCTTTCGTCAGAAACCCTGATACTTCGAAAGAGATTGTCCAGTTTGTACACGAAGTGCATCCAGATTTTGCCGTAACCCTCTCAACTTTTTAGCACATGCTATGTGGGTGAAATGATGATACCATACCAACTTTCAACCTTTTCAGAGTTCATTTATAGTGCTTTTTAATTTCAGGGTCATTTAACTCAAAAATTTTAGTAAATGCATGAAAAATAGCAAATGAAGTCAAAAAGGGTTGAAAATTGATGACGTGGCTTCGAATGATGCATACAGAATGCACAAAAAGTCTGGAGTTGAAATAAGTTTAAAAAAATGAAATGCCTTTGTAACAGATGAGTTTTCGTCCGAAACTCTGATACTTTGAAAGAGATTGTCCATTTTGTACACGAAGTGCATCCAGTTTTTGCCGTAACCCTCTCGACTTTTTAGCACATGCTATGTGGGTGAAATGATGATACCATGCCAACTTTCAACCTTTTCAGAGTTCATTTGTAGTGCTTTTCAATTTTAGGGTCATTTAGCTAAAAAAAAAATCAGTAAATGCAAGAAAAATAGCAAATGAAGTCAGAAAGGGTTGAAAATTTGTTTGTACATAATATTTCTTCGCGTTCCAAATGCCAAAACACATAAGTACCCTAACTATTACAAAGATTCCCTCCGGTTTGTCCGAAGTGGCACTTTTGAGATATATAAGTCCGGAAACTCACTAGAGAAGAAAGTAATGACAGTGAAGCCGGTCACATCCCAGAGTGGGATCTTTGGGTATAAAACTTTTTCTTCGCATGTGTCCCTTTGCGCCGTAACCATGGGCAATTTTCATCATTTAACTGGATGCTCGGGTCAATATTCACTGTGAAAGGAGCAATTTCATGAAACTTTTCATAATCTTCTGACATGTCTGTCTTGTCCCCAACTCCCACGATGTTTCTTTTCCCTGAAAGAACTATATGGCGCTTTGGCTCATCGTATGATGTATTCGCTTCCTTATCTTTTCTTTTTCTCGACTTGGTAGACATGTCCTTCACATAGAAAACCCGCGCCACATCATTGGCTAGGACGAATGGTTCGTCTGCGTACGCAAGATTGTTGAGATCCACTGTTGTCATTCCGTACTGCGGGTCTTCCGTTACCCTGCCTCCTGTCAGATTGACCCATTTGCACCGAAACAAAGTGACCTTCAAATCACGTCCATAGTCAAGTTCCCATATCTCCTCTATGTAACTATAATATGTGTCCTTTGGCCTATTGGTGTTTGCTGCATCAAAACGGACACCACTATTTTGGTTGGTGCTCTTTTTATCTTGGGCGATCGTGTAAAATGTATTCACATTTATCTTGTACCCTTTGAAAGTCAATATATTCGAAGATGGTAACTTGGACAGCAAGTACAGCTCATCTTCAACAGTATCGTCATGGATGAGACGTGTCTGCAACCAACCGGCGAAAGTCCCCGTTTGTTCACGTGTAATGCAGTCATCAGACTGCTCCGGGTGTTTGGAGCGTAGAATATTCTTGTGTTCCTCGATATACGGAGCCACCCAGAAGGAATTTTGTAGAACCGTGTAGTGTGCTTGAGTGAGAGAATGCCCGTCCATACATATTATTGCTTTCGGTCCTAGCGTGCCTTTTTCACCCAGTCTGCCCTCATGCCGCGATTCAGGAACACCAATCAGCTTAAGGTCAGGAATAAAGTCAACACAAAACTTAATGACCTCCTCATTTTCATGGCCCTTGGAGATGCTTCCTTCTGGCCTAGCACGGTTATGAACATATTTCTTTAAGACTCCCATGAACCTCTTGTGACGACCCCGGCTTAATCGTGCACTAACCATACACGCAAATGCACACGATCAAGCCTAAGGACTCACTTGAAGATATCACAACACAACTCTAAAACATAAATAAATTCATACAAGCTTAATATTACAAGCCAGGGCCTCGAGGGCTCGAATACATAGCTCGATGGCATACAAGTGTCAGCGAAAGCGGCAGATATCTGGGTACAGATATATTACAGAACAGAGAGATAAGCCTTCACAGAGGCGGGGCAAAATAAAAAAAACTACGATCGAAAAGGCGTGGGCCTCCTGCCCTGGACCCTCCGATCCTACTCCTGGTCGTCAGACGGCTCCTCGTAGTAGTAGTACTCTCCGGGCTGGTAGTAGTAGTGGTCGTCGACGGGGGCGTCTGGCTCAGAGGCTCCGACGTCTGGTGGCATCAAAAGGGATATGGGGAAAAAGAAAAATAAAGCAAACGTGAGTACTCATCCGAAGTACTCAGCAAGCAAGGATCTACACTACATATGCAACATTCTCAAAGGATGGCTGTATATGTGGACTGGGCTGCAGAAATGCCAGAATAGAGGGGAAAACCTAGTCCTATCGAAGACTAGCATCTTCAGCTTCTTCAACAGTCTTGCAGCATCAGAAGAGAGCAGAATAACATAATGTAAAGTATAGCAGTGTCATCAACCTCGGCCGGGGATTCTTCCTCGACTCCCTGCGAGAAAGCAATCCCAGAGCCGTACTATCCAGTTCTCATTTCAAGTTCTAGTTGTACCGATCGGGATACAACTCCGAGTTTCCGTTACCGTAGGACAGGCTATCGATAGAAGTTTCTTCCCTGCAGGGGTGCACCAATTACCCACCACGCTCGCTTAACTCCGGCCGGACACACTTTTCTGGATCATGCCCGGCCTCGGCTAAGAAACACGCCGCAACCCGACCAAATACTTAACAGAGAGGTCAGCACGCCGGACTAACCTATGCCCCCAGGGGTCTTGGGCCATCGCCCCGGACGCTCCTGCACGTTGCGTACACCGCCGGTGAGCAGACCTAGCAACCCCTTAATACAAGCGCGGTTGCATTCCCAGTCCAACCCAGCGTGTGCCGCTCAGTTGCTGACGTCTATTAAGCTTCGGCTGAAGTATACGACGCAGACCGCCCATACTATGCCCACGTGATGGTTAGTGCTATCAGGCCAGAGGCCTCTCGGATCAAATATCCAAACCGTTTAGTGGTTTAGGAGCGCGCGGAAACGAGCAGAGACTCACGATCGATGTGACCCCTTCGCCCCATCTCGAGGACTTGCGGCAAGGGCTAAGAATGTCCGGCCACGCCTCGTAGTTATCTCGCGGGCACCTCTCAGATCAACCCGACTCCACATCACTTCGCATTCATGCTCTCGCGGGTACCCCTCAGGGCCGACCCGTCTCTAGTATCAAAGTTCAGTGATCAGTCATAGTATCCAAAGTCTCCGTGTGTCTGACACCACGGGGGAACCCTGAGGAATCACCCTCGAAGGAGTCCCACTTGATGTTCTCGTCAAGGTGAACGAAGGAGGTATCACCCTCGAGGTCCACACTTGAACAGTTGCACGACGATGTCGTTATCGGGGGTGGTGTAGGAGGAATCACCCTCGCTTACCACGACCGATTAACTAACCTACAAGGTTATCATCGTAAGTGCTGACGAGGTATCACCCTCGGCACTCGATAGTAACCCAGTACTGTCGAGCATCTTAGGGGAAGTGACGTGCGGTGCCAGGTTCTAATCTTCAATCCCATTGCTCGGGTCTTCTGAGAGTCCAGCGGGGCAGTCGGGACAAGTGGGTCTCTGATCAGGCTCTACCCATCCTATCTAAACAGTTTAGGATAACAGGCAGGTATCAACAGTAGGCTACAATTAAACAGGCTATGCAACAGATATAGGATGGTAACAGCAGTAGTAACATCTAATGCAAGCATAAGAGGGAAGAGAATAGGTGATATAGGAATTCTCAAAATGGGGGTGCTTGCCTGTCTGCTCGACGGCAAGGGCAGGGTCGTCGGGGACGTAGTCGTACTCCGGAGCGGCGTCTGCCTCAGGAGCTACGGCAACATCGGGGTCTACCGAAAGAGAAGAGGGGGAAGAAACAAGTAAATATAATGCAAACAGATGCAACACAGTGCGTGCGATGCTATGATGCAGTGCAGGGTTGCCTAAATATGCCTCTAAGTCATTTTAGTTATTTTTAGAATTAATCTGTGATTTATTAACCGGTGGTATGTGCACTATTCATCTACCGGAATCGAGCTCGGAGTTACGAGTTCTCCTATGTAGGAGGTTTCGGTAAGGAAACAAACGGCACGATCAGACTCGTCTCGTCGTTCTGAGCAAATTTCATGTTTTAACTTTTTCGATCTGAGCTACAGTTTAAAAGATATGAATTTTTAAAGATTATTGGATTTTCTGGAATTAATTTTATTTACAGAAAATGAATTATGACGTCAGCATGATGACATGCTGACATCAGCAAGTCAACAGTCGGCTGTTCCGGTCAAACCTGACATGTGGGTCCAGTGGGACCCACATGTCAGCCTCTGTGACTTTAACAGAGTGAATTTAGACTAACAGAGGGTTAATTAAAGAGTGGGCCCCCCATGTCAGTGTCTCATTTAGTTAACTAATTAGTTTTTTATTTATTAAATATTTTAGTTAATTAACTGGGCGGTGGGGCCCGCGTGTCAGTGACACGGTGCCGCCACGTCAGCGTGTTGACTGGTCAAACCAGTCAACGGGGCCGGCGGGGCCCACTGGCAGTGTCACTGGGGTGGCCCCAGGCCTGTCCACGTCGGCTGGGTCGCCGGAGTTACTTCGGCGACCATTCTAGCGGCGGTTTCTCGCCGGAGCTCGTTGGAAAATGCCCACAGGGCTCGGTTCGAGCCGTAGCTAGGTGCGTTCGATAGCTAGGGGACTCGCCCGTCGAGTGGGAGAGGTCTCGCCGCTGGAATCGACCGGAGTCGTCGACGGGGAGCTCGCGGGCGGCGCCGGAGTTCGGGACCGAACGGATACGACACAACGGTGCACGACAGGGCGAGCTAGAGGGCTCGCCGGTTCCTACGAGCGTGCTGAGCACGATACCGTGCTCAGCTAAGCTTGGCGGCGTGTGTGGGCTCTACGGCGACAGAGAGGTGCGGATCGAAGAGGGGAGAGATGGAGTGGAGCTCACCGGGTGGCTATGAAAAGCCGGCGACAGTTTAGTAGCCGCAGTGTGGAGAATCGACGCCGGCGAGGTTCGGTGGCCAGAGCGCTGGCGGGGTCGATCCAGTTGATGTGCTCCTCCCCGGCTCGAGCTGGTCCTTCCAGTCGAAGCAGCAGAGGCAGAGCAAACTCCTGGGCCGGCCACAGCAAAGAGGGAACGCCGGTGGCCACGCCTACGACGAGGCGTCGGCGGCGAGCGCGTACGGGAGAGGAGGGGAGCGAGAGAGAGGAGGGGAACAGGGAGGAGTGAGAGCTTCTAGGGTTCGGGGAAGGACGAGGGGCTCGGGGCAGCCCTTTTAGGCGCCAGGGAGCAGCGGGATCGGCGACACGGCGGCGATCGCCGGTCGGATGCGCGCGCGTGCCGACGCGTGCAGGGGGAGGGAGGAGACCTCCGGATGGGCTGGGCCGGACCCTGTAGATAACAGGCCTAAGTGCACAGTAACGAATAGGCCTTTTCCATTTTTCCTTATTCTGCTTTCTTTTCTTTTCTGTCTTGCTAATTGGTTGGGCACTTAGTGGTTTTTTGTAAAATGTGTGAGCTAACCCACCAATTACAGTGCAATATATCCTAACTCCAAAAACTAGTTTGGGGTAAATTCTATTTCATTTGGATTTTTATTAAATGAAAACGGCTTAAACGGATGCTGTTTGCTGCTGTTTGAGGTTGCTAGAGTCATTTGACTGTTCTCATTAGGGTGGTTCTCAATTTTATAATTGCCTTCAGATTATCTGCCACATTATGTACATTTTAGTTTGATTGCTTGAAGAAATATTTATTTGACTCCCATTTGTAATTTGAATTGGAAGTTGAAATATTTTCTAATGCAAATTTTATTAGAGTGATCATGATGACATGGCAGGTTAAGTAGCTTAACCAGAGTGGGGTAACCTTGGGATGTTACAAGTCTCCTCCACTACAAGAAATCTCGTCCCGAGATTTAAGTGGGGGAATAAGGAGTAACTTCGAGAGAACTGATCCTTACGGGATCGACCATCTGGTGGACAATTCAGGGAGTGAGGCAGAAGAATCTCTCGAGTTGTAACTTAGGAAACATCGAGAGCAAAGTATGAAGTTACGATAAGAAGTATCAATCGAATGGACATTCGATCGATACCTGAACGAAGTGTGAACAGGGGTTCAGGGTAACGGGAGTAGATCATCTCGCGAGGGGTGGCTCGTGATAACACACAAAGCCAAGAGCAGGGGTACTTCGGAATCAAGGAGGTGCAGGAGAGTCAGGTTCCGATCCTGTGGAACTGTGGGGGTGTCGATCAAGGTAGGGAGAACGGTGACATCTTACCGGTCATGACAACAAGGTATGTCAGAGGGTAGCCTGTCAGTTATGTCGGTGGCAACATCGGTACCAAGGGCGAGGGACGAAGAGAACCATTTTCCTGCTCGTTAAAACGAGGCGGACCAATAGGCAAGGTTCTCGTCCATCGGGGGTTACCGGAATGTCCTCAACAATAGTAAGAGGATCTCACGGTCAGAGCTGTTGACCGAGGTGTTTACCTAAGCAAAGAATTATTTCTGCTTAGATCATATAAACCATAAGAAAGGTTAAACAAAACAATGGAAAGGAAAAATGTGTTTCCACACAAGATTTAGGGGTATATCCTGTCCAAGGAAAAGCGGAGCAAGATATACATGATGGGACAACAATTTCAAAAGCTTTTAGGGAAAAGGGCGAGGGATGAATCATGATATTACCCATACAACGGTGTTTGGATAATTGATCGAGACACATTTGGCAATGTGCTTCCAACGTTCATGCTGGAGTTCGGAATAACATAGTCATGCTTTGAGGCAGCAATGATATGGTGTCAAGTAAAGATTGGGTTCTAAGATCTCAAGAGGTACCGAGAAACAATTACAAGGGTATCTCGGAACGTAAGGAATAACCGAACACAACCAGGTTTGTGTTGGTCGAAAGTCAAGGATGTCATCGATGATAACAGAAATCATCGAAGAGCAAGGATGATAATTCTCACCATGAAGTTAATCGATAACTTGGAACAAGTCAAATAAGGGCGATGATCACATCACATTTGTCGGGAGGCTCTATGAAGATGCCATCGAAAGGTGACGACATCAACTGTAAGGAACGATGAGGCAAAAAGTTTATTGGAACCACAGATACGACACAAGCTCGAAATCAAACTTGTTGCTCGAGATGAAATGATAAGATGAGGAGGATCGACGTAAGCTTCGCTCATCGTCGGAAGTTGCTCCGAGCATAAGGACCAGGTAGCACAGTTGAAAGTTGGCACGATAAAAATATAGCCGATCCGGCTAGGAATGTTGTGATGGGGTGTTAGACTTCCCCAGTAACAAGTACTAGGGGTAGCACCGGAAGGTAAGTCAGAGCAGAGGTTGGACGGGGAAAATGACCTGCAGAGGACAAGTATTTTAACTTATCCGGGAAATGAACTCAAAGAGGAGATATGGTCGGAACCATGATTGCAAAGGATCAATTCTTAGATACAAGATGAACTTGTACCAAGGGAATTTTTTTTTACGAGCAACTTCCATGATAAGTTCTACATCGGGTCCATGGGCATGAACACAAAGGTTCAAGGTCGACCCCCACTTCTTCAATGCACAACCTTTCATTCACTTCTCGTTTTCGAAGAAATTGTAGTGCTGAGAATTTATCTGGTGAAGCACCAGAAGAGTATGACTCGCATAACCTTCGAGTTCACACGAATTAGGGAAAGCATAGGTTCAACCCATTGGGACATTTTTACGAATCTATACAACCATCAACCAATGCAAGGGGTGCGAGTTCGAAAGCAGAGCAACGAAATCAAAATAGATGATACAATTTACCGAAGGTATTAAGTACCAAGGGAAGAGCTCACAAGTTGTTTGAATATGAAGGATACGGTCGGATATTAATCCAATAAAAGATCAGGTAAACGACAAAGGATCCGAGGTGAGTAGCGGCTCTGAACCAGAAGAAGAAAGAATGTAACGACATCAGATTATAGTAACATCGGAACAATCCGACGTTTAATTTCAAAGAAGTTATGGTTCAGAAACGAGGGATCAGAAGCAAAAGCTCTGATCAAAAGATGAGTAGGTCGAATGGAGGTAGACGGGCAACTTTAGTATTCCGTCTTGCAGAGATCTCCATCCATGGTTACGTGACATGTCTTGGTCAGTAGTCAGTCCCAAGTTAATATGGAGAAGGAATGCACTGTCTCTCCGTGCCATGCAAGCTGGGCGGATATACAGCCGGTAAGAAGTAGAGGATGCTTCGGTGCCAAAGGCAATGTCAACGGGGAAGGAACCGTTAAGGTTCTTAGGATAGAAAAGAATCGATCGGATAATTGTCCTCAAAAGAAATCAAGTGATCCGTGAGAGCTAACGGGGTAAGGTTTTAACAACTGGTTCCCCTTGAGAGTCCTCCTGAGGAAAATCGGGAGGCAAGCACATCGAATTAAGGAAGCACTTGGACAACCCAAGTATAAAATTCAGAGGGTTCATGATTTCCAAAGTCAGGAGTGGCAATTAGTTCACCTGGGCAGAGGGACGAGTGATTTGTACAAGCTTAGCTAGACAATCAACCAATACTTGATTGATCGAAAACCAGCTCATGTTCAGAAGAAGGTCTGAACCGGAAAGATAATTTAGAACGATCAACTGATGATTACGTGCCTTCGCACTCATGTTGAATCAATGAGACCAAAATGAGGGTGTCAAAGGATACCAATGAATATAGCCAGACATAAGGATTTAACCACAATTCAGATTGGCAATGGTATTCAAGAGCGATAGGCTGCAGAGGATCTTTGGAAAATCGAATTGCACTTCAAAGAATTTTGTGAGGCATATGAACAACTGGCGATGAACGAATCCCCGATAATGTGAGGAATTAACCTCAGTGTGAAAGAAGCTGCACGGCAGTAGGCTCAAAGGATTCCCGGATTAATGAGGAGTATTTCGGGGTATCTCGCACATAAGTGAGCGACTAGGTATGAAGATACAAATGACAAGAATGGTTAGTTATCCACGGGGGTTTGTCGGTGGTCCGGAACTGCAAAGCAGTGGCACAGGGTCTCGAAAACTTCGAGGAGTGTCTTCAGAATCTTCTGGCGAAGCAGGCGACCATCTGTGGTGAAGGGGCTCTCTGGAATGAAGTGGTTACGAGAACCTAATGTCAGAGTTAGTAAAATCATTTAACCCGAAAGGAAGAGAGATTAGAGTCCCAGAGTATAAGTCGAGGAGTAAAAGATCCTAATACCACCCATTTGGCGACGTGGGCCCGTAACACACACAGCCAAGTTAGTAAAACAGTTTTCGACCACTAGACTCAACTTCAGCCAAGGAATTGGATAGGGGGATTCCTAGAGGCAGTCGGCTCTGATACCAACCTGTGACGACCCCGGCTTAATCGTGCACTAACCATACATGCAAATGCACACGATCAAGCCTAAGGACTCACTTGAAGATATCACAACACAACTCTAAAACATAAATAAATTCATACAAGCTTAATATTACAAGACAGGGCCTCGAGGGCTCGAATACATAGCTCGATGGCATACAAGTGTCAGCGGAAGCGTCAGATATCTGGGTACAGATATATTACAGAACAGAGAGATAAGCCTTCACAGAGGCGGGGCAAAATAAAAAAAACTACGATCGAAAAGGCGTGGGCCTCCTGCCCTGGACCCTCCGATCCTACTCCTGGTCGTCAGACGGCTCCTCGTAGTAGTAGTACTCTCCGGGCTGGTAGTAGTAGTGGTCGTCGACGGGGGCGTCTGGCTCAGAGGCTCCGACGTCTGGTGGCATCAAAAGGGATATGGGGAAAAAGAAAAATAAAGCAAACGTGAGTACTCATCCGAAGTACTCAGCAAGCAAGGATCTACACTACATATGCAACATTCTCAAAGGATGGCTGTATATGTGGACTGGGCTATAGAAATGCCAGAATAGAGGGGAAAACCTAGTCCTATCGAAGACTAGCATCTTCAGCTTCTTCAACAATCTTGCAGCATCAGAAGAGAGCAGAATAACATAATGTAAAGTAAGCAGTGTCATCAACCTCGGCTGGGGATTCTTCCTCGACTCCCTGCGAGAAAGCAATCCCAGAGCCGTACTATCCAGTTCTCATTTCAAGTTCTAGTTGTACCGATCGGGATACAACTCCGAGTGTCCGTTACCGTAGGACAAGCTATCGATAGAAGTTTCTTCCCTGCAGGGGTGCACCAACTTACCCACCATGCTCGCTTAACTCCGGCCGGACACACTTTTCTGGGTCATGCCCGGCCTCGGCTAAGAAACACGCCACAACCCGACCAAATACTTAACAGAGAGGTCAGCACGCCAGACTAACCTATGCGCCCAGGGGTCTTGGGCCATCGCCCCGGACGCTCCTGCACGTTGCGTACACCGCCGGTGAGCAGAACTAGCAACCCCTTAATACAAGCGCGGTTGCGTTCCCAGTCCAACCCAGCGTGTGCCGCTCAGTTGCTGACGTCTATTAAGCTTCGGCTGAAGTATACGACGCATAACGCCCATACTATGCCCACGTGATGGTTAGTGCTATCAGGCCAGAGGCCTCTCGGATCAAATATCCAAACTGTTTAGTGGCTTAGGAGCGCGCGGAAACGAGCAGAGACTCACGATCGATGTGACCCCATCGCCCCGTCTCGAGGACTTGCGGCAAGGGCTAAGAATGCCCGGCCACGCCTCGTAGTTATCTCGCGGGCACCTCTCAGGTCAACCCGACTCCACAACACTTCGCATTCATGCTCTCGCGGGTACCCCTCAGGGCCGACCCGTCTTTAGTATCAAAGTTCAGTGATCAGTCATAGTATCCAAAGTCTCCGTGTGTCTGACACCAAGGGGGAACCCTGAGGAATCACCCTCGAAGGAGTCCCACATGATGTTCTCATCAAGGTGAACGAAGGAGGTATCACCCTCGAGGTCCACACTTGAACAGTTGCACGACGATGTCGTTATCGGGGGTGGTGTAGGAGGAATCACCCTCGCTTACCACGACCGATTAACTAACCTACAAGGTTATCATCATAAGTGCTGACGAGGTATCACCCTCGGCACTCGATAGTAACCCAGTAGTGTCGAGCATCTTAGGGGAAGTGACCTACGGTGCCAGGTTCTAATCTTCAATCCTGTTGCTCGGGTCTTCTGAGAGTCCAGCGGGGCAGTCGGGACAAGTGGGTCTCTGATCAGGCTCTACCCATCCTATCTAAACAGTTTAGGATAACAGGCAGGTATCAACAGTAGGCTACAATTAAACAGGCTATGCAAGAGATATAGGATGGTAACAGCAGCAGTAACATCTATTGCAAGCATAAGAGGGAAGAGAATAGGTGATATAGGAATGCTCAAAATGGGGGTGCTTGCCTGTCTGCTCGACGGCAAGGGCAGGGTCGTCGGGGACGTAGTCGTACTCCGGAGCGGCGTCTGCCTCAGGAGCTACGGCAACGTCGGGGTCTACCGAAAGAGAAGAGGGGGAAGAAACAAGTAAATATAATGCAAACAGATGCAACACAGTGCGTGCGATGCTATGATGCAGTGCAGGGTTGCCTAAATATGCCTCTAAGTCATTTTAGTTATTTTTAGAATTAATCTGTGATTTATTAACCGGTGGTATGTGCACTATTCATCTACCGGAATCGAGCTCGGAGTTATGAGTTCTCCTACGTAGGAGGTTCCGGCAAGGAAACAGACGGCACGATTAGACTCGTCTCGTCGTTCTGAGCAACTTTCATGTTTTAACTTTTTCGATCTGAGCTACGGTTTAAAAGATATGAATTTTAAAGATTATTGGATTTTCTAAAATTAATTTTATTTACAGAAAATGAATTATGATGTCAGCATAATGACATGCTAACATCAGCAAGTCAACAGTCGGCTGTTCTGGTCAAACCTGACATGTGGGTCCAGTGGGACCCACATGTCAGTCTCTGTGACTTTAACAGAGTTAATTTAGACTAACAGAGGGTTAATTAAAGAGTGGGCCCCCCATGTCAGTGTCTCATTTAGTTAACTAATTAGTTTTTTATTTATTAAATGTTTTAGTTAATTAACTGGGCGATGGGGCCCGCGTGTCAGTGACACGGTGCCGCCACATCAGCGCGTTGACTGGTCAAACTAGTCAACGGGGCTGGCGGGGCCCACTGGCAGTGTCACTGGGGTGGCCCCAGGCCTGTCCACGTCGGCTGGGTCGCCGGAGTTACTCCGGCGACCATTCTAGCGGCGGTTTCTTGCCGGAGCTCGTCGGAAAATGCCCACAGGGCTCGATTCGAGCCGTAGCTAGGTGCGTTCAATAGCTAGGGGACTCGCCCGTCGAGTGGGAGAGGTCTCGCCGCCGGAATCGACCGGAGTCAACGACGGGGAGCTCGCGGGCGGCGCCGGAGTTCGGGACCGAACGGATACGGCACAATGGTGCACGACAGGGCGAGCTAGAGGGCTCGCCGGGTTCCTACGAGTGTGCTGAGCACGATACCGTGCTCAGCTAAGCTTGGCGGCGCGTGTGGCTACGGCGGTGAGCTCGTCGGCGGCATGGAGCTCGGGCTACTCGAGTGCGGCCTCTACGGCGACAGAGAGGTGCGGATCAAAGAGGGGAGAGATGGAGTGGAGCTCACCAGGTGGCTATGAAAAGCCGGCGACAGTTTAGTAGCCGCAGTGTGGAGAATCGACGCCGGCGAGGTTCGGTGGCCGGAGCGCTGGCGGGGTCGATCCAGTCGATGTGCTCCTCCCCGGCTCGAGCTGGTCCTTCCAGTCGAAGCAGCAGAGGCAGAGCAAACTCCTGGGCCGGCCGCAGCAAAGAGGGAACGCCGGTGGCCACGCCTACGACGAGGCGTCGGCGGCGAGCGCGTACGGGAGAGGAGGGGAGCGAGAGAGAGGAGGGGAACGGGGAGGAGTGAGAGCTTCTAGGGTTTGGGGAAGGACGAGGGGCTCGGGGCAGCCCTTGTAGGCGCCAGGGAGCCGCGGGATCGGCGACACGGCGGCGATCGCCGGTCGGATGCGCGCGCGCGCCGACGCGTGCAGGGGGAGGGAGGAGACCTCCGGATGGGCTAGGCCGGACCCTGTAGATAACAGGCCTAAGTGCACAGTAACGAATAGGCATTTTCCATTTTTCCTTATTCTGCTTTCTTTTCTTTTCTGTGGGGTAACCTAGGGATGTTACACCTCTCAAAGGGAAACATATTGTGTAGAAATACAGGACCCAAAATGGCAATCTCTTTGACTAGGTGAACTAGAACGTGCATCATGATATTGAAGAAGGATGGTGGGAACACTGTGACGCCCCCGGCTCAATCGTGCACTAACCATACACGCAAATGCACACGATCAAGCCTAAGGACTCACTTGAAGATATCACAACACAACTCTAAAACATAAATAAAATCATACAAGCTTTATATTACAAGCCAGGGCCTCGAGGGCTCGAATACATAAGCTCGATGTCATACAAGTGTCAGCGGAAGCATCAGATATCTGAGTACAGATATAAAAGAGAAATAGAACGGCCTTTAGAAAGGCGGGGCAAAATAAAACACTACGATCGAAAGGCGTAGGCCTCCTGCCTAGGACCCTCCGAACCTACTCCTGGTCGTCAGCCAACTCGTAGCAGTAGCATCCTCGGGGTAGTCGTAGTCGACAGTGCAGCTGCCTCAGGGGCTCCGTCATCTGGTCTCGACAAACTGATAGGGGGAGAAAAAGAAAGCAAAGCAACCGTGAGTACTCTGAAGTACTCAGCAAGCAAGGATCTACACTACATATGCAATATTATCAAAGGAAGGCTGTATATGTGGACTGGGCTGCAGAAATGCCAGAATAGAGAGGAAAGCCTAGTCCTATCGTAGACTAGCATCTTCAAGCATCTTCTAGCATCTTCGAGCGTCTTGCAGCATTAGAAGAGTACAGAGTAGCATGGTATAATGTAGTAGTGGTTTTAGCAAGCAACAGTCTCGCTCAGAGATCCTTCCTCGACTTCCTGCGAGAAAGCGATCACGGAGCCACATATCCAAATCCATCTCAAGTTCTAGTTGTTTTGATCGGGATACAACTCCGAGTGTCCTTTACCGTAGGACCGGCTATCGATAGATGTTTTCTTCCCTGCAGGGGTGCACCAACTTACCCATCATGCTCGCTTAACTCCGACCGGACACACTTTTCTGGGTCATGCCCGGCCTCGGCCAAACGACACACCGCAACCCTACCTACAGCTCAGCAGAGAGGTCCCCGCCGGTCTACCTCCTAAGCGCAAGGGGGTCTTGGGCCATCTCCCCTCGCCCTCCGGGTCATTGCGTGCAGGGCGAACCAGGCTCCACCACTACAGGATGGTGCCGGCCCAGCCCGGCCGCAATGCTGAACTGGACGTCTGACAGAGCTTTCGGCTGATGCTACGGTGCAGAACGCCCATACTATGTCCACGTGATGGTTAGTGCTATCCGACCAAAGGCCGGCTCAGATTAAATATCCAAATCGTTAGGACTAGGGGCTTGCGGAAACGAGCAGAGACTCACGAAAGATGTGACCCCGTCGCCCCGTCTTGAGGACTTGCTGCAAGGGCTAAGAATGCCCGGCCGCGCCTCGTAGAATAACTCACGGGTAACTATTCATCCTTCACCAAGTAGCAGTATCATCAGTTATGTAAGGCATCCGTGTGGCTACCATATCAAGGAGGAATCCGAGGCATCACCCTCGTTGGACTCCCACCTGATGAAAAAAACAAGGTGGACGTAGGAGGAATCACCCTCGAGGTCCACACTAGAGGTGTTGCACAACTTTGTCGTTATCGGGGGTGGTGTAGGAGGAATCACCCTCGCTGACCACGACCGATTAACTACCCTACAAGGTTATCATCAGAAGTGCCAACGAGGTATCACCCTCGGCACTCGATAGTAACCCAGTAGTGTCGGGCAACTAAGGAGGAAGTGAGGTGCGGTGCCAGGTCCTGGTCTTGGATCCCGTTGATCGGGTCTTCTGATACTCCAGCGGAGCAGTCGGGATAAGTGGGGTCACTGATGGGTCTCTAGATAGCCTATACTAAACAGTCTAGGATATCCATGAGGGTAACAAAACAGGTTACAATAAACAGGCTATGCAACAGAATAGGAGCAATCAATTACAGTAGCAAAATCTAATGCAAGCATGAGAAAATAGAATAGGCGATATCGGGATGATCAAAGGGGGGGCTTGCCTGGTTGCTCGGCGGCAAAGGCAAGGTCGTCGGAGGTGCAGCCAATCACCGGAGCTGCGTCGGCATCGGGCTCTATCGAGAGAGAAGAGGGGGAGGAAACAATATAAATATAAAGCAAACAAGTGCTACACAATGTATGACATGACAATATGCAGCGTCGGGTGTGTCCTAACGTAAGGTTGCATGTCACCGAGGAAGGAGGAATCCATCCGGGAATGTTTTCCCGGTTCCGGACATTTGTCAAACAGATGACCGGAGGGGAACGGTTCCATGTTCGGATAGTTAGGGACGTGGAACGGACGAACGGACCGCGTATTCGGGTTCGTCTCGTCGTTCTGAGCAACTTTCATGTTTTAAGTTTTTCGATCTGAGCTACGGTTTAGAAGTTATGATTTTCTAAAGATTTTAAACATTTTTGTTATTTGTTTATTAACAGAAATGGAAATATGACATCAGCAGAGCGTCATGGTGACGTCAGCAGGTCAACTGACCGGCTGGCCAGTTCAAACCTGACATGTGGGTCCAGTGGGACCCACATGTCAGTCTCTGTTTAGACTAACAGAGAATTAGTTTAATTAGCAGGGTTATTTAGGGAGCGGGCCCCTTCTGCCAGTGTCACATTACTAACTAATTAACTTTTACTCTTTTTAAAAGTGTTTAATTAGACTAATTATCGGATGGGGCCCACATGTCAGTGTCTTGGGATGAACAGTGCCACGCGTTGACTCGGGTCAACGCGGTCAAAACGCGCGGCGGGGCCCGCTGGCAGTGACCGTGGGTGGACTCCACGCCTTGCCATGCTGGCGGGGCCGCCGGCGAGCGCTCCGCAGCGGCTGCCTCGCCGGAGATGCGCGGGTTTCACGTACACGGGCCCAAACTCGACGCGGCTAGGTGCGATCGACAGGGGAGATGGAGCCGCATCCAACTGTGGCAGTCTCCGGGCCGGAGGTGGCCGGAAACGATGGCGGTGAGCGGCGAGGCGGACGCCGGCGTTCGGTCGCAGGCGAAAATGAGGCTAGAGGGTTCGGCTAGCAGCGCAGCGAGGCGCGTTGGACTCGTACTGATGGGCTGGCTCAAAACCGAGCTCGGTTGAGCTCGACGGCGAGCGTGGCCGCGTCGGCGAAGCTGCAGGCATTGGCCGGAGCACGGCAACGCGGCGAGACATCTACGGTCACGAGAAGAACCAGGGAAGAGAGGAAGGAGACAGCGGTGCTCACGCAGGGGCACACGGTGGCCGGTGCGAGGTTTAGTAGCTGCAGAGGAGCTCAGGGTCGACGGGGATCGCTGGCGGCAGCAGGAAGAAGACGGCCTTGATCCGGCCGGCGTAGAGCTCCCCGAGTCGAGTTCGTTGGCGAGGAGGAAGTAGCAGACGTCTACGCTCCTCGTAGACACGGCCTCGGCGCTCCGATTCGTCGGTGACCACGAAGACGACGAAGGACGACAGCGGTTCCGCTCGGACGCGGTGGATCTGAGGAAAACGAGGCGAGGAGCGAGCGGAGAGAGTGGGGGGGGTGGAAGAATGGCGGAGGAGGCAGGGGGAATGGCTCGGCGCGGCCTTATCCCCTCGCCCACCAACTCTAGTGCGGTGGCGAGCAGCGGGTGGCGCGGCGAGGCACTGCCCATGGCGGCGTCGACACGGAGGAGGGAGCAGGTAGGCGAGGCCGTGGTGGGCTGGGCGGCGCTGTGGCTCCGGCCCAGTGACCAGGTAAGTGGGCTACTACCCTTTTTGCTTTATTTCTTTTTTCTGCTTTATATTTCTCTTTATTTATTCTCTGTTTTGAATTAGTTAGGCCACTTTAGTCTTTTTGTAAAATATGAGACTAGGCTCAAATATTAATGTGCAGTGTAAGCTTTCCCCAAAAATTGGTTTGGGTGAATTTGGACTTCATTTGAAAATGATATGATTTTAAATGTGTTGTATATTGCTGTTTTGTTGCTGTTTCATATGGTTTGAGTCTTGTATTTAATCCAAATATTATTGGTGATAATTTTATGAGTGCTTCTGGAATATTTGCAAAGTTTTGAACAATTTTCCCATAAGGCTTGGTCAACTTCATATTTCACTTTGGAAATTGAGTTGATTTTGAGAGTTGAATTTGTATTGAATACTTAACCCATGTGACTTGGCACTGCAAATGGTCATGACTTGGCAAGATTAACAGAGTGTCACAGGGCTCATTACAAGGGGGTGTTACAAACACCAACTCAAAACTGACAAGATATTGCACCAAATCATTCTCTAACTTTGGTATGATTTCTGGATCGATTACCTTCTGAGAAATTGCATTGAGGAATGCACATAGCTTCACAATGGCTAATCGAACGTTTTCCGGTAGAAGCCCCCTCAATGCAACCGGAAGCAGTTGCGTCATAATCACGTGGCAGTCATGAGACTTTAGGCTCTACAACTTTTTCTCTGTCATATTTATTATTCCCTTTATATTCGACGAGAAGACAGACGGGACCTTCATACTGGCCAGGCATTCAAAGAAGATTTCCTTCTCTTCTTTGGTAAGAGCGTAACTGGCATGACCCTGATGTGTGCCGTCTTTTTCATGCATACGTTGCTGGTCCTCCCGTGCCTCTGGTGTATCTTTTGTCTTCCCATACAAGCCCAAGAAGCCTAGCAGGTTCACGCAAAGATTCTTCGTCACGTGCATCATGTCGATTACAGAGCGGACCTCTAAGTCTATCCAATAGGGTAGGTCCCAAAATATAGATTTCTTCTTCCACATGGGTATGCGTCCGTCAGCGTCATTCGGAACAGATTGTCCGCCAGGACCCTTTCCAAAGATTACTTTTAAATCATTGACCATATCAAGTATATCACGACCAGTACGGTGGCGAGGCTTCTTCCGGTGATCTGCCTCACCTTTGAAATGCTTGCCTTTCTTTCTTACGGGATGCTTGCTCGGAAGAAATCAACGATGTCCTAGGTACACATTGTTCTTACAATTATCCAAATATATATTGTCGGTATCATCTAAACAGTGCGTGCATGCGTGGTATCCCTTGTTTGTCTGTCCTGAAAGGTTACTGAGAGCAGGCCAATCATTGATGGTCACAAACAGCAACGCATGTAGGTCAAATTCCTCCTGATTGTGCTCATCCCACGCACGTACACCCTTTTCATTCCACAGCTGTAAGAGTTCTTCAACTAATGGCTTAGATACGCATCAATGTCGTTGCCGGGTTGCTTAGGGCCTTGGATGAGCACTGGAATCATAATGAACTTTCGCTTCATGCACAACCAAGTAGGAAGGTTATACATACATAGAGTCACAGGCCAGATGCTATGATTGCTGCTCTGCTCCCCAAAAGGATTAATGCCATCTGCGCTTAGACCAAACCATACGTTCCTTGCGTCATCTGCAAAGTCCTCCCACTTTCTCTCGATTTTTCTCCACTGCGACCCGTCAGCGGGTACTCTCAACTTCCCGTCTTTCTTACGGTCTTCTTTGTGCCATCGCATCAACTTGGCATGCTTTTTGTTTTGGAACAAACGTTTCAACCGTGGTATTATAGGAGCATACCACATCACCTTGGCAGGAATCTTCTTCCTGGGCCGCTCGCCCTCAACATCACCAGGGTCATCGCGGCTGATCTTATAGCGCATTGCACCGCATACCGGGCATGCATTCAAATCCTCGTACTCACCGCGGTAGAGGATGCAGTCATTAGGGCATGCATATGTATCTTCTGCACCTCTAATCCTAGAGGGCAGACAACCTTCTTTGCTTCGTACGTACTGTCGGGCAATTCGTTGTCCTTTGGAAGCATCTTCTTTAATATTATCAGCAACTTTTCAAATCCTTTGTCAGATACACCATTCTCTGCCTTCCATTGCAGCAATTTCAGTGTGGTGTCCACCTTTTTCTTGTCAGCTTCGCAATTTGGGTACAATAATTTCTTGTGATCCTCTAACATGCGCTGTAACTTCAGCCTCTCCTTTTCACTTGCGCAGTTTCTCTTTGCATCGGCAGTGGCCCGACCAAGATCATCAGCGGGCTCATCTGATGCCTCTTCTTCAGCTTCTTCCCGCATTGCCAGCTCAGCTTCTTCCCCCATTGTTGTTGTACCATCGTATTCAGGGAACCCATGGCCAGGATAGCTGTCGTCATCCTCTTCTTCTTCATTCTCTTCCATTAGGACCCCTCTTTCTCTGTGCTTGGTCCAACAGTTATAGCCGGACATGAAACCAGACTCAAACAGGTGGACGTGAATGGTTCTTGCGTTAGAGTAATTTCGATCATTCTTACAGTTAGCACATGGACAACACATAAAACCATCCGCCCGCTTGTTTGCCTCAGCCGCAAGCAGAAAAGTATGCACGCCATTAATAAACTGGGGAGAGCATCGGTCATCGTACATCCATTGCCGGCTCATATTCATTAAACAACACCGAAAAGACCAAATTAATCCAAGTTCATACATAAAGTTTATACACACTTATTCTCATAAAACAACATACAAACTCTCTAACTAAAGCATTTAAATGCAACAACAAATGCGATCAAGATCGCAACTAAGGTAACAATTGATCCAACAGCATAATGATATCAAGCCTCACTATCAATGGCATACTTTCTAATCTTTCTAATCTTCAAGCGTATTTTATCCATCTTGATCTTGTGATCATCGACGACATCGGCAACATGCAACTCCAATTCCATCTTCTCCTCCTCAATTCTTTTCAATTTTTTCTTCAAGTAATTGTTTTCTTTTTCAACTAAATTTAACCTCTCGACAAGAGGGTCGGTTGGAATTTCCGGTTCACATACCTCCTAGATAAAAATATCTATGTCAAATTGATGGGCATAATTTGTCATAAACACGAAATGCAATAAATAGTTATAACAGAGAATATACCACATCCGAATCATAAACCGGACGAGGGCCGACGGGGACGATATCAAAACCATGCCACTATGTATAACAAACAACATACGGGTAAAAAAATTATACAAGTAACTATCTAAATCACACAAACATGATTTTTTTTATATAAAAAGGATAAGAACAAGAGGCTCACCAAGGTGGTGCCAGCGACGGGACGGTGCGGGCGATCGACGGTGGTTAGGACGGAGACGGGAAGGCACTAAGTAAACCACACCTACACATGCAAACTAAGAATTTAATTTGAGCTCAAATTGCATATAAATCAAATAAACTATCACATATAAATACTCCCAAACTAAAACCCACAAATCACTATACTTATAGAGCATTGCAAGAGCTAATCTAGCAATGAGAGATGGAAGGACAAAGTTGCTAACCTTTGTGAATACTTGGATGGATGGGATGCCTTCAAACCTTGACAAATTTTTGCAAAAATGAAGAATGAGCTCGAGCAAGAGGGGAAGAAGAGAGAGGAGAGGAAAGGGGAAGAACAGAGAGCTCGGACTCGACAAAGGGTTTATATAGGAGCATCTTTAGTCCCGGTTTGTGACACAATTATGCAATGTATACGTGCATCTGCCGTGTCCACATTCATGTATACCGATTCCGTGACTCCTCCAGCCAGTCACACGAACATGGAATTATGGAGAGAAGGTGCACCGTGCAGGCGGTCCTTGCAATGCATAATTGAGTTGCCACTTCGGTGTATATGAGGGATAGCTAGTGTTGCCATTTTTTCAGCTCTGGTTTCACATGCATGCGGTGGAAATGGGGAACGTCGACACTTCACACGCGGTTTCCACAGTCCATCTGGAGCTTTCCCCGGAACAGGAGCTTATCGGGGTCGTCCCACCGAGCCTTTGCTACATCCGAAACGAGAAACAAATTATTCTCGATCGGTTGGCTGCTGGCTACAACTACTCGGCTGATTCCGTCGAGCACATACGCTTCTCCATCTCTCGCCTCTCTCTCTCTCTCTCTCTCTCTCTCTCTTATTCTCTCTCTCATATCTTTCTTTCTCTGTCTTCTTCTCTCTCTCTCTCTCTGCACGCGAGGACGCCATGGACAAACCTCCGGCGGCAGCAGCAGCCAACAAGGTTGCCAATCCTCCGGCGGCAGCAGCGGCCAACAACCTTGCCAATCCTCCGGCGGCTTCGGTATGTGGTTCACAAATCACAATCATTTCTGTCAATATGTATCGACGCCGATACTTTCCTTCCTTGCTTGATTATGCTCAGTTTTCTCTACGTGATCGGCAGTAAATTAAGCAAACCATCTGACTGCAGGTGTTGGATCACATGCCGGAAACACACGCGAGCACGGTGAAGACAGATGAGAGAGGGAGGAAGACGAACACAGGATTTTTTTGCGAGGCCGAAGTGCTTGCTTCTTTTCTTGCTTTCTTCTCTTCTTATATTCTTTTTCTCCCGTAACAACCAGAGATTACAAAGATAACGGCCGGACGACTCGGCCGAAACAAACTCCACGATCCGCCTATGTCATGCCATCCCACGACTTGATCGTGGCCTAAATAAACTCATGCGCCGCAACGTGAACGAGCACGTTTCTGGTTACAACTTATGCGTGCATAAAGGACTCAAACACACACGTACGGAACCATCACGTGTATGGCCCATGCAGACTAATTAATCTCTAACTAAACATGCATGCATGACCTAGACTAATGACTTGTAACAAGATTAAAACTAACATTCACCTTCCTAATCTTGTTACCCATTATTTCTTGTATACCAAACAACTTGATGCCATTCCGTCATGGGTGCCGCCATCGCCTGCACCAAGTAAACTTTTGTCGCGGTCGGTGTGGCCATTGCTGCCTGACATGTGCACAAACCCACCTGATGTCTTCAGTAACACCTTGTACAGCCGGTTGGCGGCTCTTTTCACCTTCATCTGCACATTGCCAAACCTGTCCCCAATCCATAGAAACATACCATCCAGCACTATTCGATGGCCATCCTCCGATAGCTTACCCAGACTGATCACATTACAAGATAGGCTCGGTACAAGGTATACCTCGGTCAGAAGTAGTTGTCCACCATTCTTGCACACAACATGAACTGAACCTTTCCCTTCAATTAGAGCTCTAGACCCATCTCCAAGCTTCACATACCCACGGATGGTTTCATCTAACTCCTTGAACTTGCACCGTGAGCCTATCATGTGATTGCTAGCACCACTATCAAGCCACCATGCATCAATGTCATGGCCTGATTCACCTATGCATAGCTGAGGTTTGAAGTTCTCCTCGTTCAGAACGAGGAAGTTGTTGCCCTTCTCCATGAGCTGCACTCCCGGGTCGTTCATGCCAAGTGTCACTGTGGCTGGCGTTGCGGCCGGCGGCGGCGTCGTAACCGCAGCCCTCACGGCCGGCGTCGCCGGCGTCGTTGCCGCACTCCCTGCGGCGGCCGGCGCCTTCTTGACTTGAATGGGTACTGAAGCTGCATGTATCACCAGATCCCTGAGCCGTGCATTCTCATCAAAGATCACACGCTGGACCTCTAGAAACTTGGCCTTCTCCTCACTAGCATGCCTCAACGCCTCAACCTGTGTCCTGTACATGTCGGACATGGCATGCTGTTTCGCATTGGTCACGGCCAGCTCCCCGCGTAGCCGCTCAGCCTCGGCCGTGGCATCCTCCAACTCGGCCTCCACAGCTAAGGGGCGAAGCACCTCCTTCACCTTGATACCTTCTGACTCGACGGCGTCTGCGACGTGCTCCTCCGCCACCGGTGCAAGCTCACATGCGACGGCCATCAGCAGCGCCGGCTCGTCGTCGACGTCGGCGGCAGCTAGGAGCGCCTTCTCTTTCTTCCAGGCCTCACATTCGGACTTGAAGTGTCCTTTCTCCCCGCACTCAAAACAGGTAATCTTGGACTTGTCGAACTTGCCACGAACCTTTTTCTTGTCGTCGTCCCGGCCGCGGCCACCACCGCGCCCATCACCGTCCTTGCCGCTGCTGCTGGACCCTTCTCCCTTCTTCTTTTCTTTCTGGATTAGAGCCTCTAGCGCATCAGCTTCTCGCCGTCGTCGCTGCGGTCTTGGCGCCGCCCGGACTCGTTCTCCTCGAATGCCCGCAGCCGCCCAATGGCCTCGGCGACCAACATCTTCTTGACATCGCCCCATTGCTCGATTGTCCTGATTATCGGCAGGAAGCGATCCGGGACCGCCGCAAACAGTCGCTTGACAACGGCGTGCTCCTGCAAGTTCTCGCCAAGTGCTCGAATTTCTCCGACGAGCGCGGTGAGTCGGCGCCCGAACGCGCCAACTTCTTCGCCATCTTCCATGGTTAGCCGCTCGAAGCGCCTTGTCAAGTGGCTGATGCGCGCCTGCACCACACGCTCATCGCCTATGCGCATGGTACGGATAGCAACCCAAGCCTCCTTCGCCGACTCGTACTCCACGATGGACATCATCACGTCGTCGGGAACGGACTGCGAGATAGCAGCCATGGCTCCCTGATCCTTGGCCTCGTCGACGTCTTCTCCGGTGATCGCCGACCACACGCCCATTGGCTTGAGGATGATCTTCATCTTCGCCGCTCACAACTGATAATTACCTTCTGTCAGCTGCGGGTATTGGATCGGCACTCCGACGCTCCTCGCCGGCGCGGCCACAACGATCGTCCCATCGCCGGAGCCGCTGGCTTTGAGCCTCTTGCTCGGCGGCGTGTACTTTCTGCCGTCACCAGCGTCGCCCTTCGTCGGTCACTGATCTCCCATCGCTGTATACCGTCACCGATTCGCCTCCGACTACAACCAGGCTCTGATACCAATTGTTGGATCACAGGCCGGAAACACACGCGAGCACGGTGGAGACAGACGAGAGAGGGAGGAAGACGAACACAGGATTTTTTTGCGAGGCCCATGTGCTTGCCTCTTTTCTTGCTTTCTTCTCTTCTTATATTCTTTTTCTCCCGTAACAACATGAGAGATTACAAAGATAATGGCCGGACGACTCGGCCGAAACAAACTCCACGATCCGCCTATGTCATGCCATCCCACGACTTAATCGTGGCCTAAACAAACTCACGCGCCGCAACGTGAACGAGCACGTTTCTGGCTACAACTTATGCGTGCATAAAGGACTCAAACACACACGTACGGAACCATCACGTGTATGGCCCATGCAGACTAATTAATCTCTAATTAAACATGCATGCATGACCTAGACTAATGACTTGTAACAAGATTAAAACTAACAGCAGGTGGTGGTGATAGCTCCTGCAGCGAATGTGGTCGTCAATCCACCAGCAGAGGCGGCGTCAGCGTGTGGAGCTGCGGTAATGTGATTCCAACTTATTTCTGTCGAGATATATCGATGCTGCTACTTTTTCCTCCCTTGCTTGCTTAAGTGTGCTTTGTGTTTCTCTAACTTGTTGCTAGTAAACTAATTAGCAAATGTTAGTTTTGTACACGAGTTCTTGTTTCAATTTAGCAGATCTAGAAGAATACTGGTTAGAGCTACACATCGACATAATAGATAGGAATGATGATCTTTTCAAGTGCTGTTTTCCATCATTTTCTGAAAAGAAGTACTGTGTACTGTTTTCCATAGAGTTCGCAGATAAAAAAAAACTCGTTAATTTTCCTGAAGAACGAGCGTGAAGATTGCAGCTTTAATTACTACTCGTGCTTGCATTCTGGTATCACTGCTGAACTGAACCGACCCGTTGATCTGAACTGCTGCAGGAAGTTCTGCTGCTGATTGTTTCCCTCTTCATTTTGGTGATCGGCGTGCTTCTGCTGCTGAACTGGTGCCTCGAAAAGTAGAGAATCTATGTCACGTCTGGGGTAGATTACAGGAGTGCGCCACCCGATGAGGACGACGGTAAATAAGGTGGCACTACTGTAGGTTAAGTTAAAGCTATCGTGTGTCGCGTACTAGCGTGTGTGTGTGTGTGTGGAGCTTATAAGCTTTGTGCTGTAAAACTGAAACAATCTACTATCCCTCCGTTCCAAATTAGTTGACCCATATTTATCTAGACACAGATACGTCTGAAGAATAAAATAAAATGAACTCTCCTCCTACCTCTCGTCTATGCCTTCTTCTTCTTCTCTCTCCCAAGTCAGGCAGGCATAGTGAACCTCACGTCGGCAATCACGCCGGCAGTTGGTATCGACCGAGGGGCTGTAGCCGGGGTACAAGGAGCTGATTCCCAATTCTCGTGCGGTTGATTTCATTTCATCGGAAACACAAGAAGGCCTTACTCTCACTCAAGCAACGCGGCGCTGTGGAAGAGTATGGGCAGCAGATTTCAGTGCACAACCCATGGTACGACGAGCAATTCTTTGTATCCCAATTTATCCGTGGCCTGATACCTGAATTTGCGACACAAACCAGAGGTACCCAAGCCTATTCTCCGTCTTGGTGCTGGTCAATTTTGGAAGGATAGGCAGCTCAGGGATTTTAAGCGTACCAATACACTTTGTTTCCGCTGCGGGGAAAAGTACGACCCAACACATCAATGCGGGAAGGAGGCTACTGCTGAATATGTAGTCCGAGGAGCAGTGATGGAAATGTTAAACATGATGGTAATGCATGATTTGCAGGGCCGTACCGGAGAAATGAGAGGCCCCGTGAGCCCCCGTGCAATGTTTGAAATTAGGCCCTAGGTATAATCATATGTTAATTACGGAAACAAATTGCATATTTTCCTCAAAAAGTATATCTCATCAAAATTCAAATCTTAAAACTATGAATGACTTTATTTTAAGCATAAAGGTGCTGCCGCCGCCGCTCTCCTCGACCCTCTCCCTCCCGACCCGATCTTGGGCTTTGAGCCGCCGTTGGAGCTCCGTGGGGCAAGGCCCAGGCGGGGGATAATGGCGGCAACACATGATGACTTTGATTTGCTGGTGCTTCTCAAGTACCCAGTCTCGAGCTCCGGCGTGAAAATCTTAGGTTTGACCCTAGATAGTTATACATGGCAACGGCGGTGTTTTGCGTTGTAAGTTGTAACCTTGTCGAAGGAATTGCTCGGATTTGCTTGTATTTATCTTCAAGGTGAAATCAAAGATCTAACCATTGGTGGTTGGATCCGATGACAACGACGTTTGAGCATTGTTTCCTTCCTGAAGGCATTGCTACTCACTACTGTAGAAATGCTTATACACAATCCTAATTGATGGAGCGCTACTTTCAATCCACACCACCACTAATGTTTCCGAAATACGAGTGGCGTGGGCATATTTGGTACGCCAGCACTAATAGGTTACTGGTGGCGTGCCTTCATTTTCACACGCGACCAGTGTGTGGGGCCAAGTGTGTAGACCCGACATATGTTCTGAAGGAGCTTTGGAGATGGAGAAGGTTCTGAAAACTATTCCTTGTAAGGTGTTGCAGGAGATGAACTCTTTATTGGCTGCACCATGCACCGAAGAAGAGTTTAAATGCGCTCTTTTCCGGATGTCTCCCTTGAAAGCTCCTAGCCCAGATGGTTTCCTGGCTAGAAAAATTCAGCATCATTGGGAAGTGTGTGGACCGGATGTCACTCGAACTGTTCTTAAAATTATTGAGGGTAAGGACATCGTGGAGTCAATAACAAGTAATTTTTTGGTGTTAATTCTGAAGGTCCTTGTCGCCAATCTTGGTTCACATCCTTCACAAATATGAAGATCTATTGTTGAGGGAAGGGATGTCCTTACCTAGGGCTTAATTAGGAAAATTGGAAACGGTGTGACGACGAAGATATGGGGTCATAATTGGCCGCCTCGAGAGGGAGCAGTGAGACCGATTAATCCTCCAAATCATGCTAATGTCTCTATGGTTAGTGAACTTATTGACCAAACTTTGACCTATTGGAGGGAGGAGTTGGTGCGCAACACGTTCTTACCTATGGATGCCTCGGTCGTCCTAGGAATCCCTTTGTGCACCCGTAATATATCTGATTTTTGATCTTGGGCTCATGATAAAAGAGGTATTTTCAGTGTCCATTCGGCCTACCGAATGATGGTTCAGACCAAGTATAATCGAGAAGGATGGTTATTTCATAAATCTGGGTCATCGACAACTGCTGCTGAAGGGGGAGATTTGGTGTAAGCTTTGGAGTACTCTTGCCCCGTCGAATATAAAGGTATTTTTATGGAGAATATCTTTGCACTTGATGTCAACTTTCGATACATCTAACAATCGCAGTATGGCTCCCTCACCTTGCTGCTCTTCGTGCGGAAGAGAAGACTTTTGGCGTCATGCTCTTCTAGGTTGTTCCATGTCTAGAAGTGTATGGGCATTGGCAAATCCAGAAGTTGTGGAACATATGATTTTGACAGATGAGGGCAATGCAAATGAGTTGCTTTTTATGATAAAGGGTTCCTTATTGTATGCTGACTTTGTGATGATGGCAGTAACACTTTGGGCGATTTGGTCGGCCTGCTGAAAAGCGATCTATGAAAATGAGTTCCAACCGCCTGAATCAACTCATCTGTTTGTCCAAAACTCTGCATGTGTGTTGCGGACAAAGATAAGAAAGAAGTTCAGCCAAGGAAGAAAGAGTCTGGAAGGTTAACATGGACACTGCCACCGATTGGTTTTGCCAAGTGTAATGTCGACGGAGCTGTTGCGCGACATGGGGGTGGACGAGTAGTTGCAGCAGTTTGTAGAGATCACAATGGCTTATACCTCAGGTTATCATCAATCACTTTCATTGATAATACTGATTTCCCAAACTTGGAAGCTTTAGCTTGGAGAGAAGCTCAAGCCTTGGCAGATGATCTAAATAGATCCTCGTCTTGTTGTCAAGGATATTGCGGATAAAATGGGAGGGCAACATGCAGCGGTAATCAAGGAGCTTATTACCCACAAGGGAATTTTTTAGGCTTGGGATTTCATGTATGAAACTAGGAGCAGAAACTTAGAAGCAGATGGTTTAGCAAAAAAATAAAAAATCTTTAGAGTTTGGTAGGCAGGGCTGGTTGACACAACCTCATGATCTTTTTTTTTAGGGGACACAACCTCATGATCTTGTAACAATCCCTATGAACATTGTTGATCAGTAAAGTACCGTTGTTCCCTCAAAATTAAAAAATCTAACAAGCAAAAATGTTGCTTCGTAGATCGCAAAAAAAATAATGTTGCTTCGTGAAAATTTAACTTTCTCGTTCCATACAACCATATATTTATGTAGAGCCATATCATTCCTGATCTACTTGCTATATGGCCGGCAATCACCATTCTTTTCATCGCATATCGGATCATCACGGCCTGAAATGCAATGTACCGATTCTGTGACACCTCGAGCCAGTCACACGAACGCGGTGCTCGATGAAATCATGGAGAGACGGTGCACCGTGCAGGCGGGTCGTTGCATTGCATAATTGCGTTGCCATTTCAGTGTACCTGCCTGCTTTATATGAGGGATAGCTAGTGTTGCCATTTTTTCAGCTCCGGTTTCACATGAGGTGCTCATGTGAACGTCCAAACTCCACACGCGGTTTCCACTGTCCATCTGGAGTTTTTCCCGGAACTGGAGCCTTTGCTACACCTACCCGAAATGACAAACAAATTATTCTCGATCTACTCCATCGGTTGGCCGCTGGCCACTACTACTACTGCCTGCTCGGTTCATTCCATCGTTGGCTACAGAAAACCCTCCGCTCCACAGCGCATACTCTTCTCCATCTCCTACCACTCTCTCTGCAAGCGTGCTCGGACACCATGGACACTCCTCCGGCAGCGGCAGCGGCCAACAACGTGGCCAATCCTCCAGCGGCGGCGGCCAACAACGTGGCCAATCCACCGGCAGCGGCGGCGGCCAATCCTCCGGCGCCGGGAGCAGCGGTAATGTGCTTAACAATCATTTCTGTGAATATATGTCGATGCTGCTACTTTTTCCTTCCTTACTTAAATGCACTTTGTTTTCTCTCTGTGTTGTTGCCAGTAAACTACTTGATGGATTTAACATAAAGGCCAATGTTAGCTTGATACGCGTTCTTGTTTCAGTTTGGCAGATCTAAAATACTCCTGGTTAGATCTACACATCGACATAATAGATAGGAATGATGACTGCGACTCTACGAGCTATTGGATTTACTTGTCCCTCGCTCCCTTCTGAAAATCTGCTTCCAGTGGATCATAAAACCAAGGTGTTTATTTGGAACTGCATAGCTTGTGGGGGCGCGATGCTATGCCAGTGATCTTCACAAGTACTCCCTCCGTAAACTAATATAAGAGCGTTTAGAATACTAAAGTAGTGATCTAAATGCTCTTATATTAGTTTACAGAGGGAGTACTGTTTTCCATCATTTTCTAAAAATCTTTCTAAACAGAAGTAGTACTATATTCCACAGAGGTTGCAGATAAAAACACTCGTTAATTTTCGTGACGAACGACCGAAGCTTGCAGCTTTACTATCGCCGATGACTTGAGAGATGGAACATGTGCTTGAATGCTGGTAACTGAGCTGACCCGTTGAGCTGACTGCTGCAGGCTGCTTCTGCAGCGAATGCCAATGCCTGGAAGAAGAAGAAGAAGGACAACAAGTGTTGGATGATATTTCTGGTCGTTGGGAAGACCTTCCTGGCTCTGCTGCTGGTAGCTCTTGCAGCGAACAACGTGGCCAATTCTCCGGCGCCGGGAGCAGCAGTAATGTGCTTCACAATCATTTCTGTCAAAACATGTATCGATGCTGCAACTTTTTCCTTCGATCATAAAAACCAAGGTGTTTATTTGAAACTGCATAGCTTGTGGGGGCGTGATCTTCTCAAGTACTGCTTTGCCATTCCATCATTTTTCTAAGAAAAGGCACTATTTTCCATGGAGGTTGCAGATTGAGATCCTTGTTAATTTTCCTGACGAACGAGCGATGTTTGCAGCTTTACTATTCCTGATGACCTGAGATTGAGAGTTGAGATTGATTGAACATGTGCTTGCATGCTGGTAATTAATGGTATCGCTGCTGAACTGAACTGAACTGACCCGTTGAGCTCAACTGCTGCAGGACGTTGCGCTGCTGACAGTTTGGCTCATCTGTCTGGCGATGAGCGTTGGTATGCTCGTGCTGCTGTGCATCGAAAAGTAGAGAATCTATGTCGCGTCTGGAGTAGATTAGATTGCAGGAGTGCGCCACCCGATCGATGAGGACGACGGTAAATAATGTGACGCAAGTGTGTGTTAAGTTATCGTGTGTGGCCTGCGTGCCACCTGTGTGGGGCTTATAAGCTGTGTGTTGTACTACAGTCAGTCTGAAGATAAAAGTAAACTGAACTCTCCTCCTACCTCTCGTCTATGTCTTCTTCTTCTTCCCTCCCAAGTCAGGCATAGTGAACCTCACGTACGTCGGCAATCACGCCGGCAGTTGGTATCGACCGAGGGGCTGATGACCTTGAGCTGTAAATTCCCGGCGAACGGTTGAGGATCGGGCGGTCGATTTCATCGGAAACACATGAAGGCCTTACTGTTGTCACTCAAGCAACGCAGCGATGTGGAAGAGTATCAGCAGCAGTTCGAGGAGCTTTTGTATCAGATTCCAGTGCAATCCAATTTATCCAAGGCGCGGTGATGGAAATACTCTATTAAACATGATGGTAATGCATGATCTGGCTGAGGCAGAGCTTGTCCATAATGCCTTGTCCGGAACTGAATCTTCAGACAACCAAGTCCTGCTGATTCTTGTCAGACCCCGGAAGCAGCTACAGCTTCCTCAATGCAGCCATGTTACACGAGAGCTCCTATGTACCCCACACGTCTAATTTTTTTTAGGAGAATGCTAAGTTTTATTGATGATAATCGACATGGAGTGGGATACAGATCGGATCGTGAGGTTAGCCAACCAAACGTGGCGCCCTGGACCGAGAGTAAGGGAGTGCTTAGCTAGACAATAGGCTTCGCCGTTGACAGCATGCCCTTCAAAAATGAAATTACAATTAAAACTAGAAGCTTGAAGTTTTATTTCTGTAATCACCGACCCGTAGCGGCCCTGGCTGTTCTTCTTGATGTCAAGTCGACCGCGTACTGTCTAATAGGCACGGCTTCGCTGAAGCCGGGGCAAAATGGGCCGGCCTACTCAGCCCGCGGGCCGTTATATATATATTTCTCTCTTTGGTATTTTAGTTGGTTTTCAACAATGAAAACGGCTGCTGCTTTTGAGAAGCTGGACACTTAAAACCTATTTAAAAGTAAATAATATATTTTAGAAAAAAAATCAGCCAGTGTTTTATAAAAAAGTTCAGTCTATATATAAATAATTCATCGTATATTAAAAAATGTTTGTTGTATCAAAAAATATTCATCGTATAACTAAAAAAAGTTCACCATATATTAACAAAATTCAATGTCAGCATATATAATAAATGTGCAGTGTGTATATGAAAAATGTTCGCATATATTAAAAAAATCAGCCTGTATTTTTCAAAATAAATGTTCACCATACACTGCAAAGAACCAAAAGAAGAAGAAAAACCAATCTAAAAAGGAGAAAAAGGAAAAACGAAAAAAGAAAAAACCGAAATAGAAAACCCGCACATAAAAAACGAAAGAAAAACCACTTCCAAGTCACAAACCTGAAAAAGGAAACAGAAAATTTGCGCGCTCGGCGCTCGCTGCTGAATGACTGAGCACATCCCGCCTCTGCTTCAGCGAAGCCGCGCCTATATAACACACGCGGATGTCATATAGGACTGGCCATGTTACACCATGTCAAATGTGACTTTCGACCTTTGCAGCCGACCCTTGTATGTGATACAACTATACATTTGATTAATGAAAGCGTATTACCACATCAATATATTTGATTGGATACAATTTTGTTGATCCAAAGGGCCAAAATATTAATTTTATTATTTTATTTATTTATTTCGATTATACATGCTTTGGTGTGTGAGTTACATGGTCCTTATGTAAAGGCCAATATTTATCTATCGCTCGGAAGGTCAACCTAGCAGGTTGGAGTTTTAACATCATCACTGGTTTGATTGGAGACCGAGACAAGTCGAATATACATTGTTATTCAGATTGGAGTTTTGCTTGGGTGCTACACATATTGAGGCTTCCGGAGATTCATTTATAGTAGTGCAACAAATATACAGTGCTTGTCAATGTTTTGACGAATCACTTATTGATCATCTTCACATGTGTCTAGATATAATTTTCATATTGGATTACTTTAGTATTACTCATATCTAGCCATGAAACTATAGAGCATCTTGATCATGGTGTGTTTCATATTTATCAAAAGACAAAGCTTACTTTCGTCAACATAGGTAAGGCCGAACCGGAGCTCACCGCTTCGACCACTAATGAAAATCTTAATGCAAAAGAAAGCAAGGACTGACGAGGTGGTAGCAAACTATAACAGTACTAGGATGAATGCCACAGAGGAAATCATGTGGCATGTGTTATCCACAAGTGCATTGAAATTATCTTCAAAGATCAAAAATGTTCAAGCTCGGAGGAAGGATGAATTCCTTGATTGAATGTATAGTTTTATGAACCTCGTAAAATATTATTGTCAAGAACATATTTCCGATGATAAGAAGTCACAAGATGATGTGCACGAACAAGTGAGCTCACAAGAAGAATGTAGCGAGGAACAAGAGGATGACGAACGGTTTGACCGCCTCCTCACAACCATTATTTTCATATTAATTCCTTGCAATTATTTGAGGTGCTCATTGAAAAACGTATGGCTACTATGAATTTGAAGGAATTGATAAACTTATTTGATAAATGTGCATTTATGTTATGTTCCTCATATCCTGTTTCTTGCAGAAGTTGTAATGGTAAGATCCACCTTGAATTCTAGTGTGCAGATGCCCGTGATGATGTCATTGCATCTTACAACGATGGTTGTGAGAGTGATGACACCGTGGAAACATTAGAGTATGTTTTATGCATGTGTGCCTGGATGTTACGATATGAAATTAAACAGGTTCAAGCCAACAATGAGAGTGACATGCTTACTAAGATGGATCGTGCGGTGACCATCATAAAGAATTATTGTGAAAAGTATCATTGCACTTATGATGCTTCTAAAGAAATCGATGTCGGGAGCCAACCCGGAAGTAAGTAGGTGTCTTTCTTAGTTTTGAGTCTTTCGGTTTAGTTGCATTCATATTTTTACATTGGAATTTTGCATGAATTGTTATCAAAGTTTGTTTGGGTTAAGTCTTCATTAGGTGAAACTATTCGTCTGCTCAAAATTATATATGTGGTACCTCTGTTCAGTTAGATCTTCTCGATATCTGTGTATTATATGTGTTGGAACTAACCTCTCCGGTAAAAAAAGGAAAAGCCTGAAAAAAACATGTCAAAAAGGCATTCAGAGGCTGTGACGGCACCTAGTACGAGCCTATTGCTTGTACCAGAAGTCGTACCAAAGGAGGAGAGGTTGCGCCAACATGTCCAAAGCGTTTGACCACGTATGGTACGAGCGCAGCGCGCTCGGGCAGAAGGAAACATAAGGTCTTGAAAAGTGAGACGATGTGTGATACAACCTCGAGCGGTCGTATTGCTGCTCGTACCGCATTCGACCCAAAAGCAATAGAAACTTCAGTTTTCCATGACGATGTTCCCTCAAACAAAGTAATGTTGTTCCCTCAAACAAATTATTTACGTAGCTCGTAGAGACGCTGTTCAGTTATATAAAGTAACATTGTTCCCTCGAACAAAAAATCTAACAAGCAAAAATGTTGCTCCATGAAAAATTAACTTCCTCGTTCCATTCAACCATATGTTTACATAGAGTTATATCATTCTTTCGTCAAAACTGAAAGGTTCGGCAATGCGCACCATCCTAATCTACTTGCCATATGGCCGGAAATTGACATTCTTTTCATGGCATATCGGATCATCATGGCCTAAGATGCAATGTATATGTGTATCTCCCATCTCCACATTCATGTACCGGTTCCGTGACACCTCGAGCCAGTCACACGAACATGGTGCTCGATGAAATCATGGAGAGAAGGTGCACCGTGTAGGCATCCTTGCACTGCATAATTGAGTTGCCATTTCGGTGTATATGAGGGGTAGCTAGTGTTGCCATTTTTTCAGCTCCGGTTTCACATGCATAACGTCGACACTCCACACGCGATTTCCACAGTCCAATCTGGAGCTTTCCTCAGAACAGGAGCCTATCCGGGCCGTCCTACCGGAGCATTTTCTACACCGGAAACGAGAAACAAATGATTCTCGATCGGTTGGCTGCTGGCTACAATTACTCGGCTAATTCCATCGCTGGCCAAAGAACAGTTCGCCCCACAGCACATACGCTTCTCCATCTCTCGCCACTCTCTCTGCACACGAGGACGCCATGGACAAACCTCCGGCGGCGGCGGCGGCCAACAACGTTGCCAATCCTCCGGCGGCGGCACCTTCGGTATGTGGTTCACAAATCACAATCATTTCTGTCAATATCGATGATGATACTTTCCTTCCTTGCTTGATTATGCTCAGTTTTCTCTACGTGATCGGCAGTAAATTAAGTAGCAAACGATCTGACGTATAGTATGTAGGATTGTAGGAGTACCTCGTGACAATCGCATGATGGGATTAATATAAGGCGTTCAGATTCGAGCTAATTTCAGTTTTCTATCTACGTGTTCTTGTTTCAATTTGGACTGGCCAGATCTAATTAATATGTTGGTTAGAGCTACACAGCGACTCTAGGTACGATCGAGCTATACTTGCCCCTCGCTCTCTTCTGAAAATCTGCTGCTAGTAGTAGATCATTTTCGATATAGTTTTCCATAGCTTGGATGCAGCTAAAAACCCTTGTTAATTTTCCTGACGAACGAGCGAAGCTTGCAGCTTTACTATTATCCCCGATGACTTGAGATAGAACATGTGCTTACATGGTCGATTGACCCGTTGAGCTCAACTGGTGCAGGTGGTGGTGATAGCTCCTGAAGCGAATGTGGTCGTCAATCCACCAGCAGAGGCGGCGTCAGCGTGTGGAGCTGCGGTAATGTGATTCCAACTTATTTCTGTCAAGATATATCGATGTTGCTACTATTTCCTTCCTTGTTGCCTGTAAACTATCCCGGTGACTTGAGATTGAACGTGTGCATCGCTGCTGAACTGAACTGAACTGACCCGTTGAGCTCAACTGCTGCAGGAAGTTGTGCTGCTGATATGGTTGCTCGTCTCTTTGGCGGTGACTTCGTATTGGATCGCGCTGACGTGCCTCGAAAAGTAGAGAATCTATGTCACTCCTGGGGAAGAATGCGCCACCCGATGAGGACGACCGTAAATAAGGCGGCGCAAGTGTGTGTGTTAAGTTTCTCTAAAAAAAAGTGTTGTTAAGTTAAAGTTATCATGCCGGTTGGTGCGCAGCGTGTGTAAGCTGTGTGCTGTAACTAAAACAATCTACAGTACGTCTGAAGAATAAAGTAAACTGAAGTCTCCTCCTACCTCTCGTCTATGTCTTCTTCTCTCTCAAGTCAGGCATGGTGAACCTCACGTACGTCGGTATCGACCGAGGGGCTGTCGGGTACACTGGGCTGATTGCCAATTCTCGTGACCTTGAGCTGCAAAATCCCGACGAACGGTTGAGGATCGGGCGGTCGATTTCATCGGAAACACATGAAGGCCTTACTGTCACTCAAGCAACGCAGCGCCGTTGAAGATCATCAGCACCAGCAGTTCGAGGAGCTTTTGTATCAGATTTCAGTGCACAACCCATATTACGAACGAGCAATTCTTTGTATCCCAATTTATCCGTGGCCTGGAACCTGAATTGCGAGGTGCAGTGGAGTCACAGGCTCCAGAAACTTTCGAGCACGCCTTGTCTGTTAGCACAAGTTCAGCTTCAGCAGGAGGTAACTGAAGATCTCAAACAGTGGGCTGGGCACCTCGTCCCTTCCAGCATGGCCGTACTGAACATTTGGGACACAGACCAGAGGTACCCAAGCCTGCTCTCCGTCTTGGTACAGGTAAATTTTGAAAGGATAGGCAGCTCAGGCGTACCAATACACTTTATTTTCACTGCGGGAAAAAGTAGGACCCAACTCATCAAGGCTACTGGTGAATTACATGTAGTCCAAGGAGCAACCCATCTGGCTGAGGCAGAGCTTGTCCATAATGCCTTGTCCGGAACTGAATCTTTAGACAACCAAGTCCTGCTAATTCTTGTCCACTCCGGAAGCAGCCACAGCTTCCTCAACGCAGCCATGTTACACGAGAGCTCCTATCCTACGTGCCCCACGTGTAAGCTTTTTTTTTTTTTTTTGAGAATTTCCCGTGCACATCAAATAGGCACGGCTTCGCTGAAGCCAGGGCAAAATGGGCCAGCCCACTCAACCCGCGAGAGATTTTTTATAATTTTTCTCTGTGGTTCTTCAGTCAGTTTTCAACAGTACATAATCAAATATAATAAGCCATATGTATTTTTAATTTTGGTTCACGTGTTATTAATCTAAATATTTGTATTCTCGAAAAAAAAATTAAATATTTATATTCCATACAATCAAATCTCATTTAAATGTATTGTAACTCATTCCCGCAGCAACGCGCGGGGTATCATCTAGTTGATCATACAAGCACCCTCCCATGGGGTAAGAACTAATTAAGAAGCTCAATTAAGAAAGATGGAGGACCACGAGCGTGACAGGCAGCGGAAGCGGCGCACCGACTTGGCCGGCAGACGAGCAAAGATCTCCACCAGCAGCTCCTCCGGCAACGCCGAATCTCTTGTCTGATGCCTCCGTTTCAGCGATGGCTGCTGCATGGCGTCTCGTGATTGATCGATCAATTGGCAAGGGACAAGCTGGACTATATATATACGCTCCCTGTTGGAACTCCATCGAGTTCTGCTCTCACTCGGATACGGAGTGTGACCCGAGAGCTAGCTGGCTACTCGTCCCCTTTTCGGCAGGAAATTAGCGGCTAGTCAAAGTCGAGCGGCAAGAAATATAAGAGCGTAGTGATTTAAATGCTTTTATATTTGTTTAGAGAGGGAGCATATTAGAAGGGTTGAGGCCCCGCTTGGCTGGGTGATTGGTATTGTTGGGATTTTATAAATGAAAAATTGGTTTGGCGTGTCGAGTGTTGCGCGGAATAAAAAATCAGTCTACATGTGTGGTCCGTGAGTGAGGATCAAGGGCAATCACTGTACACTATAATTAAAAGAGAGAACCTTCTCCTGTGATCCCTACGGGTTTCTTTGTATGTTAAACCGGGAAAAAAAATACATGATGAACGTTTTATAAATAATTTTAACATGTTCGTTTGGGTACTAAGAATAATTTAAAAATGATCATGACTTTTAGAAAACAATTTCAGGATATGAGAGAAACATTTTATAAAAATACATGATGAACATTTTTTTGTTAAAACACGGTAAAAATTTTGAAAATACACTACGAGATTTTTTTTAAAAACATGGCGAACAAATTTTAAGTCGCATGGTGGAGAAAAAATAAAAAAGGAAAAAAAAGAGTCCCGTTACCGATGGAAATTTTTACGGTAAAGTCTTCGAGTAAAATAACAAATGTGAGCAGCTAGGAGAAAGAGCAAAAAAAGGAGTCTAATAGTCTGATCTCTATAAGTGTTAAGTTGTGCTAGAAATTGAAAAATGAGATAAATGTTAACTGGTTTAAAATTTGTGTGTTATTGCTAAACTTGTGAAACGATGACAAACACTTGATTTGAACGAAAAAAGGTCGGTTGTGGGTCGAAGCCAAATGCATGACGAGGGTGAACCTTGAAAAAACAAGGACAAAGGGGTCGAGCTAGTTGCGTGTCGAACATGAGCTTGCAACTGGTGCAAAGGGTGTAGCCATTTGTGAATAATAATGAACATGCAACTAAACTAAGTCCTGTAGGACAAAAATGGTTGACCCCCCAGTTATGTGTTGATGGAGGACTTGCAAATGGCACAAAATATTGGTGGCCCCCTCCCACCCCGGTTGCATGTCAATGTTGAACTAAGAAAAAAGAAGTCATACCCAATTGCGAGTCGAGAATGGACTTGCAGCTTGGTCAAAAAAACGTCAGGCCCCAGTTGCAAGTCCACTCTCAACTCACAATTAGGAAAAAAAGATCGAATTCGGTTGCGTGTCGACTATGGACTTGCAATTGGGATAAAAAAAAGTAGCTCGGGTCTAGTTGCGAGTTGAGGGTGGACTTGTGTAACACCCCATGTCATTAGCCACAGTAACCCCTTTTGATAATGACAAGTCAGTATGATTAACAGTGCATAATCATCATTTGCATCATATTGCATTTCAACTTCTAATTCAAACTCAAATTAATTTAAAGTGAAAAATAAAAGTTGATCAAACACAGAAACTAAAATGCTCATTAAATAGCAAATAATTCAGAGACAATTATAAAATTATAACCAACATTATTGAGGTTGGATAAGTGACTCTAACAACCTCAAACAATGACTGAAAACAATATTTAATAACCTGTTTATTAATCCAAAATTAATACGAAGTGATAAATACCCCAAACTAATTTTTGGTGATAGGATATGTTGCACTATGATTTATGGACTAGGTCACATATTTTACAAAATTCATTTGGGTGCCAAACAATTTATAGAGCAGAAAAGAAAAGAAATCAGAAAAGAGAAAAAGGGAAAAGGCCTAATACGCTACTGTGCACTTAAGCCTACCGCTACAGCACCGGCCCAACACACCCCTCACCTCCTCCCACCTCGCGCTGTTCACGCGTGCCTCTGTCCCCCGGGTTCTCTGCTGTATCTCTTAGTCTCCTCTCCCCCTCCCCCCCCTCCCCCCCCCCCCGACCCCCACCGCCCCCCGCCCCCTCCCCCCCGTTGCCCCCCACCCCTCCGAAGCCCCCCCCCCGCAACCCCCCGCCCCCCTCCCCTCGTCTCCCAAATCATCTTCCCCCCTCAAGGCTCCAATATGGCAACGGGGACGAAACCCATCGGGTTTTGCCTTCCCAAACCCATCCCCACGAGAAAATCACAAACCCGTCCCCGTCCCCGTCATCGTGCGCGGGGTTAGTTTTTTGCCCGTCCCCTAAACCCATCGGGTTTTCTAAACCCACGGGGAAATCGGCATATTTAGACAAATATAGTAGCAACAAAGAATAGCATTGCATCAGGAAAAATAGCATATTTTAGCAGCATAACTTGCGAAAATTTCAGCACAATACAATAGTACATTGTTCAGCATGTACAAGGAGCACATTTCAGCAGCATAACTTGAGCAAAAAGAGTAATAACAGCAGCTACAAGGAGCAAATTTCAGCACAATACAATAATACATGGTTCAACAGCTACAAGGAGCATATTTCAGCAGCATAACTTGAGTGAAATCAGCAATAACAACAGCTACAAAGAGCAGTAACAACAGCTACATAAGCATATTTGAGCAACAAACAATAGCATATTTCAGCCATACATGGTTCAACAAGATGTCCGATTACGCTTAGTGTAGTATTTTGACGGAGATGGCGGGTTTCGGGTTCGGGTATTGCTCAAACGGGTTTGAACCCACGAAACGTGTCGGGTTTTATACTTTACCCAGCAGCAGCCCCACGGGGTTAAAAAGACGCCCATCCCCGTCCCCTAATAGGGTAAAAACCCGCGGGGACGCGGGTTTCGGCGCCCCATTGCCATCTTGACCCGCGCATGCGCCATGGATAAGGGCGAGGCCCCGCGACCCCCTGGCGTCCCCCTCGCCCACTCTTCCCTCGCTCCCTCTCTGTTTCCCTAGATCCCGAACGCGCCCGTCGCCATGGCCCCGTCCTAGCCGCGGCCACCGTCATTCCCTCGACGCCTCTCCGTGTCCGTCTGCTCCGCCGCTGATCGCTGCATCGACCAGTGCCACTTGGCGGAGCTCGGAGCCCCTGCAGCAACCGCGGCGACCTCATCTTCTTCCCCGGCTCCGTCGTCTTCATCGCCGGATTCCGCCGCCCTCCGACCACCACCGGCTTCACCGGGCCTTCCTAGCAACGTCAGTGAGCCCCTCCCTCTTTCCCCTCATTCCCCGCGCTCGATTTCGAGCTCTGGCGCCCGCTACACCGTCGCCCGATACCCACCGCCGCGGACCTCGTCGCCGGCGACCGTCCGGCGACCATTTGGTCCCCTGCTGCTGTCCATCCTACTCACCGTGCCTCGTAGAACCTCCCTAGCACTTCGCCTCGTCCATTTGCACGCCAATGCGAGTAACACGAGCACCACCCGAACGGTTCGCCACCGGCGTCATCGTAGCGCTCAGCTCCGGGCACCGCAGCCCCTTGCACCACCGCCATTCGACGCGGCGTCGTCCCACCGTTCGAACGCACCAAGCCACGCCCCCGGAAACCCCCTGTGCGCGAAACCCGAACCCATCCCGACGCGTGCCGCCGCGTTTTGGCTCGCCGGAGCCAGCTCCGGCGCTTCGCTGGCCACCGCTGATGTGGCCTGACGCGTGGGGCCCCTGTGTCGCTGACGGGTGGGTCCCGTTGACCCGTTGACCCCAGTCAACTGCTGACTGGGCGCCCATGTCCCACTGACATGTGGGTCCCACCTGTAATAACGAATTAAAATAAAACAATAATTAGTTAATTAAGTCACTAAGCACCCACTGACTGCTGGGCCCCACCTGTTAATTAGGTTAATTAAATTAAACTAACTCTGTTAATTAGCTGAGTCACTGACATGTGGGTCCCACTGGACCCATCTGTCAGGTTTGACCCTGGTCAGCCGGGTTTGACCTGCTGACGTCATGGTGATGTCATGCTGACGTCATCATCTACTATTCTGGATAATTTGAATTTAATTAAATAATTAAATTCCAGAAAATGTTTAAATCTTTAGAAAATCATATAAAATAATCCGTAACTCCGATGAAAATAATTTATATATGAAAGTTGCTCAGAATTTCGATACGAATCTGAATACGCCCTCCGTATTCCTGTCAGATGCCCTTAGCTAGATGAACATGGAACTTTTAGACCGGTTTCAGTAAATGAATAGTGCCCAACTTTAATTAAATAAATCCAAATAAATTCCTAAATTAACTAAATCATTTAGTTAGGCAGTAGAACACCTCTGCATAGCATTTAGGCATGTCATACATAATGTTTGCATTTTTGCCGTGAATTTATTGTTTCTCTCTCCCTCCTTCTCTCTCGATAGACGCCGAGACCGACGACGTTGCAGCCGGGTACGACTACGCTACAGACGAGCAGCCCGTTGACGACCCCTTTCTGCCAGAGCAACAAGGCAAGGCCCCCCCCCCCCCCCTTGAGCATCCAGATATCGCCCATTCCATTTCTCCTGCTTGCATTAGATTTTGCTATTGTTACTGTTTGTTCCTATTCTGAAGCATAGCCTGCTTTTGTAACCTGTTTATTGCTACCTTACTTGCCTATGTTAAACTGCTTAGTGTAGGTTGGTAGTGAACCATCAGTGACCCCCACCACCTTACCCTTGTTGCCCCTGCTTGATCATCGACGACTCGATCAATGTGATTGTCGACCAGAGACCGACACATCACTTCACCCCCTTAGTTGTACGACTCTGCATAGTTACTATCGAGTGCCGAGGGTGATACCTCGTAACGCACTCCTGATGTATACTCTGCAGTGTAGCTGTTCGATCGTGGTCATCGAGGGTGATTCCTCCTTCTCAACTTCCGATACGACTCTGTCGTGCAACCCCTCAGTGTGAACCTCGAGGGTGATGCCTCATATGTTCACCCTGATGATTTCATCGAGTGGAATCCACCGAGGGTGATTCCTCGGGGTTTCCCCCTTGATGTTGTGACCACATGGTTACTTTGACCTTGTTACAGGCGGGTCGACCCTGATGGGTGCCCGCAGGGGATCTTTGTTGTCGGGTGTGCCGGAAGGGCACTCGAGTGTGATATTGTGGCGGAGCTTCAGAAATTCTGATTGTCTCCGCGTGTTATTAAGTGAGCCTATTGGATTTGGGTGTTTGATCTGAGTGGGTCGACGTGTCCTATACGCACTACCACCACGCGGGATTATGGTTTATGGGGCCCTCTACGTCGTACGTTCCTCCCGAAAGCTCATCAGATGTCACGTTTCACCGTGCGGGCTGATCGCCGGGAATGGGCTGGATACTTCACTGACGAGTTCAGTGTCGCGCCTGCACCCCGGCCAGCCACGCAACGTGCAGGGTGCCCAGGGTGATGGCCCAAGACCTCTGGGTGCATAGGTTAGTCCGGCGTGCTGACCTCTCTGCTGAGCCTAGGTAGGGCGTTGCTTCGTGTTGATCTTCCGAGGCCGGGCATTACCCAGCAAGTGTGTCCGACCAGAGTTGATCGAGCGTGTTGGGTAACAGCAGTGCACCCCTGCAGGGAAGAATAATCTATCGATAGTCGGTCCTACGGTAAAGGACGCTTAGTTTGTATATCCCGATCTACTACTTGAACTGGATACTTGTTACTTAATTGAAGCTTCAGGATCGCTTTCTCGCTGGGAGTCGAGGAAGGATCTCTAGGCTTTGCTTCAACATGTTTGCTTAATAAAATGCTATTCTACTCTCTTCTATTGCTGCAAGATGGTGGCTTCGTGAAGATGTTTGAAGATGCTAGTCTTCGATAGGACTAGGCCTTCTCTCTATTCTGGCATTTCTGCAGCCCAGTCCACATATACAGCCTTTCCCCTTTGATAATGTTGCATATGTAGTGTAGATCCTTGCTTGCTGAGTACTTCGGATAAGTACTCACGGTTGCTTTGCTTCCTCTTTTTTCCTATATTCCCCTACTTGGTGATACAACAGACGATGGAGCCCAGGAGCCGGATGCCACCTCAGGAGCTTACTACCAGAAGGGTCCCGACGGCACGTACTACTGGATCGAGCCAGCCGACCAGGAGTAGGATCGGAGGCTCCTAGGCAGGAGGCCTACGCCTTTCGATCTAGAGTCGTTGTTTGTGCTAGCCTTCTTAAAGCAAAACTTGTCTAACTATGTCTGTACTCAGATATTATTTGTATGACTGACTTATGTATTCGGATCTTCGTGATCCCTGGTCTGTAATATTGTGGATCTCCGTTTATTTGTGTTAGAGTTGTGTTGTGATATCTTCCCGTGAGTCCCTGTGCTTGATCGTGCATGTTTGCGTGTATGATTAGTAGACGATTGAGCCGGGGGCGTCACAACTTGAAACTAGGGCAAAAAAGGTAGGGCCCAGTTGCGGGTCGAAAGGGTGGATTTTGCAACTGGACATTAAAAAAGAGTGAAAAGTCATTTGTATGTCGAGAATGAACTTGCAACTAGGAGAAGCAAAAACTTGGGGCCATTTTATGAGTTGGGGGTGGGCTTGTAACTAGGAAAAAAGGTTCGATGGCCATGGCAATGCTGTGATGGCATGCGACGGCAGCATTCTTTGAACGGTGACGGCGATATTGCGATGGCGTGCTTCGATGACCGCGATGATGTTGCGATGGCGTGCGTCCCGGTCATAGCAGTGTTGCGGCAATGTCATGACTGTTTTAATGATGCTACAACGGCAGCACAGCCGCTCTGATGATGTTGCGATGGTATGTATGTTTCCATGATGATGTTGCGATGGTATGTATGTTTCCATGTCGACGACGACGGAGGCGTCAATGACGCTACTCTAAGCATTGCTATATCCGAGCAAATCATGGCTCCATGTGCTTGCTAGTACCAAAAATTCAATGAACACCCATAATCAACGTCAAAATATGGTGTTCTGGGATCCTTGTTTGGCGCTTGCTATGTGATTCCTCTTGAAATTGTTTGTAGCATCAACTACATGTGTAGGCACATGCTAAGCACTACCGTGTGAAGTGCAAGTAAAATGAAATTGTTAAAGAGCCACAATTTGAGGCCCCACGATAGGTGTTCACGTGGGGATAGACAGACGTTGCACGCCACACAATCACGTGCAATCATACGTCGTCATACGCGTATGACGAAGCCGAAGAATCATAGGATTGTTTTAAAATGTTTTCCAAATTTAAATGTATTAAATGAGAAACATACACGGGAGAACTTTGTTCATGGGATAGCGATTTAAAAAAAATACGATTTAAGAAAATTGAAGCAATTATTTAATTGCATGGTTTTTTGAAAGTGAATGCAGTATAAGAAAATTGAAGCAATTATTTAATTGCATGGTTTTTTGAAAGTGAATGTAGTATAAGAAAATTAAAGGATTTATTTAATTGAAAGATTTTAAAGAAGTGAATACAGTATATGAAAATTAAAGGATTTATTTTAATTACTAAAAGATGGTGGTCTATTATAGAGGGAGAAAGTTTAGGATCAGTATAAAATGAGGTAGCGATTTTAAAAAAATGAATACAGTATAGAAAAATTAGAGGATTCATTTATTTAATTTAAAGATTTAAGTTGAAAAATGAATGCAGTATATAAGAAAATTAAAGTATTTATTCAACTGAAAAAAAGATTGTGGTCTGTTAAAGAGACTCTAAGCCAGAGTGGGCCTATGTGCTTGCTAGTACTTGCTAGTACCAAAAATTCAATGAACACCCATAATCAACGTCAAAATATGGTGTTCTGGGATCCTTGTTTGGCGCTTGCTATGTGATTCCTCTTGAAATTGTTTGTAGCATCAACTACATGTGTAGGCACATGCTAAGCACTACCGTGTGAAGTGCAAGTAAAATGAAATTGTTAAAGAGCCACAATTTGAGGCCCCACGATAGGTGTTCACGTGGGGATAGACAGACGTTGCACGCCACACAATCACGTGCAATCATACGTCGTCATACGCGTATGACGAAGCCGAAGAATCATAGGATTGTTTTAAAATGTTTTCCAAATTTAAATGTATTAAATGAGAAACATACACGGGAGAACTTTGTTCATGGGATAGCGATTTAAAAAAAATACGATTTAAGAAAATTGAAGCAATTATTTAATTGCATGGTTTTTTGAAAGTGAATGCAGTATAAGAAAATTGAAGCAATTATTTAATTGCATGGTTTTTTGAAAGTGAATGTAGTATAAGAAAATTAAAGGATTTATTTAATTGAAAGATTTTAAAGAAGTGAATACAGTATATGAAAATTAAAGGATTTATTTTAATTACTAAAAGATGGTGGTCTATTATAGAGGGAGAAAGTTTAGGATCAGTATAAAATGAGGTAGCGATTTTAAAAAAATGAATACAGTATAGAAAAATTAGAGGATTCATTTATTTAATTTAAAGATTTAAGTTGAAAAATGAATGCAGTATATAAGAAAATTAAAGTATTTATTCAACTGAAAAAAAGATTGTGGTCTGTTAAAGAGACTCTAAGCCAGAGTGGGCCTATGGTGCAGCGGCCTGTTATCCTTCCAAACGGGCAGTAGACGCTTCTCTGTGAAGCTTTAGGCCTGAGAGGCCGAAGCTTCCGCCCCAGCCAACTACCAACTTGGAACGGGCAAGCCAGCAAGGTTACAACACAGGCTCAGGCCCAGGCCCATAATCCGCACCAGACATCCACACCACCTTGATGCCCCCACAGGGTGACAAGCTCTCATGACTGAGCTCGGCGATGCTGACGCTCCAGCCGAGTATTTAAGCTGGTGTTTCTCTTTGTAAACTAGCGAGGTGGGACTACAGGAAGGGGTGCGGGGTGCGGACTGCGTGATGACTGAACCGTGAAGCCTTTCTCGCTTCGCCCGCCCACTGCCTGCCGCGCGTCGACGTCCCCGATCCCCTCTGCCTTATCCATGCACGCGCACTAGCCCAATCCCAAGCACCGCACCGGCGCCCCCACCTGCCGCCGGCGGCCGTGGCATGGAATGCCACTCCTGATCTAAGCGAAGCTTCCCCAGCCAGCGCTCCGAGCCGATGCCGCTCGCCGGAATTGCCCTCGTGCCAATCCTCGTCTCCCCTCTCGCGCCTCCCTCTCCCCGTGGCAGCGTCGCCGTCTCTGCAGAGCCTGCGAGAAGGCGCCTGGCGCTACGGCGAGTGCGGTGCGCGGCCGCAGCGGCGTCCGACGGAGGCGAGCTTTCCCGCGCGACGCTTCTCTGGAGGGCGGCCAAGCTGCCTATCTACTCCGTGGCGCTCGTGCCGCTCACCGTGAGTTCCCCGCGGCTACAAGTTCCTCCCTCCCCATTGCCGATGTGCTTACTTGTCGGCGCTGTGTCAGAATCGTTCTGCAGTTCAGAATTGTATATGTAATTCTACTACTATAACTGTTGATGGCATGCAAATCAGAATGATGAGAGCTATGGCGAGAACAACCCAAGTTCAGTGGTATGCAGCAACAAATTCCTTGCACGTTTGCATTTGCGGTTGCTTGCAGGTAGGGACTGCTGCTGCTTATAACCATGCAGGGCTGTTCTTTGCCGGTCGCTATTTTGGTCTCTTGACTGCGGCTGTCCTTGTGATCACCTGGCTCAATCTGAGGTAAAACTCACATACGCAAAGAATCAAAGATACTACAACATATACACTCTTGACAAGTAAAATGATGCTGATATCAATAGCACCGTTCAACCATTCATTCCCCTGTTCTGAACATGTTGTATTTTCATTCTACTGCAGCAATGACGTTTATGATTCGGATACGGGTGCTGATAAGAACAAGAAAGAATCTGTTGTCAACATTGTTGGCAGGTACTGCTCGTTCCTGGTACCGGCGACTAGTAACATTCTAAGTGCTTGCATAACTGTATTTAGAAACGAAACATTTTACAGTGTGACCTGCTGTGCAGTCGAGCAGTGACACAATATGCAGCAAACGTTTCTCTTCTGCTCGGCTTTGGGGGGCTATTTTGGGCCTTTGCAGAAGCAGGGGATGTCAGGTTCTGTTTTGGTGCTATGTGCAATCCTCTGTGGTTATGTTTACCAGGTGAAATCTTCTGCCCACTTTTCAGGGTACCTTGTGTTTCTTTATGTTCCGTAATCTGTAACAGAGCATATTTGCTTTTTGTGATCGGTTATGGGTTGTCTCATCTAAAATAGCCTGATGCATTCAGTATTTCAGTTAATTTGGCAAAATGTAATTGTGTGTTAACGCTTTTCATGTCATCCATGTGCAATTTTGCAGTGCCCGCCGTTCCGATTAAGTTACCGCGGTGTAGGTGAACCATTATGCTTTGCTGCATTTGGCCCATTGGCCACGTCAGCTTTCTACTTCTCAAACAGCAGCAGAAGCATTTCAAGGTACACTCTAGAGTAACTAGTTCTCTAACTATATACTCCCTCCGTCCCACAATATAAGAGCGTTTTTGGCACTACACTAGGGTGGAAAATGCTCTTATATTATGGGACAGAGGGAGTACTAAGTAGGAATCACTTTAGAGTATTGAGGGCATTAAGGTTTGACTTCAGTCTATACAGAAAATGTAAGGATCCAATCATAGCTAAGCAGTTTCTCTTGGAATGTTGGCATTTGTCAGCGGGGCTGTGCTTCTCCCTCTCACCAAAACAGTCGTAGCTTCATCCATTCTTGTTGGGTTGACAACCACCCTGATACTCTTCTGCAGCCACTTTCACCAGGTATGAAATTCACCCCCTCTGACATATACGCCCGATGCAGTAATTTTATACTCTTATCTGTGAAATGGTCATTAGCTAATGGACTCTGATGATCTGTAGATTGACGGGGACAGGGCTGTTGGAAAGATGTCTCCCCTGGTATTCCACTCTCTGTTTTCAGCACATCTGATTTCACTTGTGTACAAATAATCAGTACTAGTATAACACAAGTTCTTGGTGTGTGAACCTGTAAACAAACAGGTACGAATTGGCACCAAAACAGGCGCGACACTAGTGACGCTTGCGATCGGCGCCCTCTACACCCTCTTGGCGGCTTTCGGCATAAGCAGATGTCTCCCACCATCCTGCATTGTTAGCTACTGATCCATACGGTTCCTCTTAAGAAAACTACCTGAAAACACAGCTCCCATCTCAACCATTGCTACTGTATCATATTCTTAGGTCCTTGGCGCCCTGACTCTTCCTCTCGGCAAATGGGTTGTGGACTATGTGCAGAGAAACCATGATGTAAGTAATCCTCCCTTCTCACTCCTTCCTTTTTCGTTCTGAATCTTTTTCCGGCAGTTCACACTATCACTGGCTGAAATTGAAAAAAACTGCAGGATGACACCAAGATCTTCATGGCCAAGTATTACTGCGTTCGGCTGCAGATTTTTTTTCAAAACTATGACTAAATTTATAGCCTTTTTGAAAATTATTGGGCAGAATGCAAAAATATCAGAAATAGCACCTTGTCGGCCTGGGCTGGGCCGACGGGGGGGCTGTCGGCCTAGGGTGGGCCGATGAGGGCCTGTCGGCCACCAGTAGGCCGATGGGGGGCCTGTCGGCCACCAGTAGGCCGACTAGTGGCCTGTCGGCCTACACGAAGCCGACGAGTCCTCCACACGGCCGAGTGGGCTCCTGTTGGCCCATGGTAAGCCGAAATGTTTTTTTTTGTGAAATTTGACTTATTAATGATGTACAACGATTGCCCGTCTTATAAATATTGTATAAATATTATTTATGCTACATTTCCCGCATCCTTTCTCGTCAACCCTTTCCCGCCATTTTTTACTCTTTTCCTATAAAACCCCCTTGACAGTAAGGTGGGTAGGCAGTGCAGTGTAGTGTAGTAGGCAGTGCTGTGGGCCGAGGGGTTCTAAGTGTTTTTTTTTACAAATAAATTCATTATAATTGCTGCACAACCATTCTCCCTCATTTCCCTCAATATTTTCCCGCCAACTCTGTGCCGATATATGTTCCCGCAACCCGTTTCCCACCAACCCCTTCCCGCCACCCGTTTCCCGCCAACCCCTTCCCGCCACCCGTTTCCCGCCAACCCCTTTCCGCCACCCGTTTCCCGCCAACCCCTTCCCGCCATATGTTCCCGGCACCTTTCCCTCCATACCGCAGTCGTTCTTTCCCGCCATTTTCTCCTCTCTACCTATAAAACCCCCTTCACACGGAGTTGGATAAGCAGTCCATTTTAGTGTAGTCGAGATGTCCGATTATCCTTTCGATCGTAGTTTTCACCCTGAGATGAGCAAATGTCTTCTTAGGCTAGCCACAAATTTCAGGATGGACAATAGGATAGTTCCATGGCACGAACTCATCTGTAGTGACACCATACAGAATGAGTTGGCTCACGCATTACGTAGGTCTGGGTGGCCTGAAAGGACCTATGAGGAGGTACGTAAAGAACTTCTTAGGTTGCATGGAAGGTGGAAGAAGGTAGTGCAGACGAAGAGTGAAAATTTTATAAGGATTGCAGCAGAGCATACATATTTATGGACTGCCGACAGCGAAGACGAAGACGATATCTTCATGCCGAGCACCAAGGCCAAGAGTACCTCATCGTCAAAGGGCAAGAGTACCGCATCATCGAAGGGCAAGAGTACCGCATCGTCGAAAGGCAAGAGTACCGCATCGTCGAAGGGCAAGAGTGCTGCAGCGACGAAGGATGACGATGATGCCTTCATGTAGTATGTAAGCTGTATTTTGTAAGTTCAGTCCTACCGTTTATGTGAGATGTACTTGTATCTTAATTATCGGCTGCAGTCTCTTTGGAAATGTAACTCGAATAACAATGCAGATTAATAGTAATATGTCTCTCGCATACATAAAACAATATATGTATCCTGATCAGATAGAAGCAAGTGCGATAGTAACATATGCGAATAGTCTGAAACTAATATATTTAACGACTCATACATAGATAACGATATCACTGGGGGGGACGACGACGAATCTGGGTCTTCCTCGGACGAGGACCGGAAGGCGATAAGCGATCAGCCGATGGATTACGCTGACGATTACCACGACCATAGATAACCTCGTCTGTCTGTGTCTCCTGCGTCAATGGTGGTGGTGGAGTGTGAAGAACTGTCTGCGAGAACTCATAGGTGTTTGCAGCTCGGTCATCATCGTCGTCGTCACCGGCTAAGAACGAACCAGCACCACTAAGCATCGGTGACTGGACTGAATGCATGAACGGCTGCGACTGGCTGCCGACTGCGGTAAAGTAAAACATGTAAAATTGATTTGCGAACCTACAATGTTTAAAAGAATGTACAAAGTAGTGTTACCTAGGTCCATCTGATGATGCCAGGAAGAGCCACCTGGTTCTGAAGGAGGTGGCTGCTGGAAGAAAGAGCTCCCTGGTTGTGAAGGAGGTGTCTGCTGCCAGGAAGAGCTCCCTGGTTGTGAACGCTGCACAGAGGGTCGTGGTTCTGAACGCTGCACAGAGGGTCGAGGTTCTGAACGCTGCAGAGAGTGGCGTGGCGGACGATGTGCTGGACGAGGAATAGCAACATCCGAAGATCGTCTACATGTAACAGCTGCGTAAATCCCCCGTAGCTTCTCATCAAGACGCCTCAACCATGAGACGTTCTCTCGTGGTGGGATATTATCTCCCCTCTCAAAGCGTTGCATTAAAGCGGAAACCTCCTCTAGCGCCTCGCTTGTCAAGTCACCCTGTACACGGAGAGTTAACCAATTAGATCATTGTTGTATGGCAGACAACACGAATAGTCAACCAATTGTATATGTTCAGGTTAAGAAAAAACTTAACATGTGAGAACCATAGCACATACCGCGTGGTGTCTGGTTCCCATAACAGAGGCAGTTGGGTACATATCGCTGGTGAGAGGGGCTTCGATCTGATCAGGAGCTGCTGATGGAACCAAGTACATCCTGGTGCTATGCCGGTAACTCTGCAGATACAACCCGAACTTGTCCCAGTCAAAGGGCCGAACCTCATCCCAGATATTTGTCGGCGCAGTAGTCCATTCGTCCACGTAAGGGCTAATGTCGCGAAGCCAAGAATCGTGGGACTTGTTTCCTCCTGCGCGACTGTACCTGAGATTGACATGCGCGTTACATGATTAGTGATATTCTGAATGCAGACCTGAGAACTAAAATAGTATTACTTACTTGTGCACGTGATCTGGTAAGTGTGGAATAACTGGAATGTCAGGCTCTTGGCATAGGCCGAACTGTCTCATCACCCTATGAAGAGCCATCTCCTCAACCGTCACGTCGAACACCAACTTGGCCTTGGTCATCCAATAGTGCCGATCTCTAGTGCACAATCCAGAAATCCCAACTGGACACCTGGATAATATAGCCTGATGGGAGTATGGCTCCCAGATAACTTGATCCTCGTGCAAACTATCAAACTGCACCGTGAAGGAGGGGTAGCAGCCCCTCACCTGGCTATGCGCGAACTGTCTCTGTGCATGACAAGAAATAAGCATTAGTAATACTATTGAATGGCAAGAAATAAGCATTAGTAATTCATGTTGTTACTTAATATGAAAATACCTCTCTCCGTGTCCAAACAGATCCCATAGTAGGCAAGTCACCGATAGCAGGCACGTAAGTCCCAGCCATGTCCTCCAAACCAAAAGGTCTATCAACGTAGACATAGGGTCGACCAATAGGGAATCTCTCGTATGATCAGAGCTGCAACAATAGTGGACATCCTGTAATACCTGATTTTCTAGCCTTCAACGAGCAAGCTTTGCACAGGCCTCTGTACGTAGCCGCTAACACAGCAGAACCAAAACTCCTCTGCAGAATGTCCCCAGGGCAACGTGCGTTAGCTATCTCTCGTGCAATACCGATGAGTCGTGCATCGACAGTGGTCACGTGGTTCTCCGTGAACATCGTCTTGCCGAACAACCACAAAATATATGCCTCTAGGGATCGGTCAATCTGTGCCTCTGACAACTGAACATTGGGATATCCTAAGGAGACAATCTACATAGAACCCAAAGATTGTTTGAACTATGCAATGAGGACAACAATGAAAACATCAGTTTTTAAACTTGCCATGAAGGTTACCTGAAACTGGGTCAACCACTTAAAACGAGGCCCGTGAGTATCGTTGTCTAGGACCTTAGCAGTTGGCACCGCAGCCAAAAAACGGCCCTGCATCGATGCTAGCCAACCAGATTCTGCCTCTAAAGGACCTATGGCAGCACCGGCCAGAGGTAATCCCAACAAGTAAGACACATCCTGTAAAGTAGGCGCCATCTCTCCCCAGGGAAAGTGAAACGTATGTGTCTCTGGTCTCCATCTATCTACTAAGCAGGTAATGAGTGACTTGTCGTAAGAGAAACGTTTCACTTGCCTCTTGCGTAACTGCATTAGTTCACCTGCCTCATCCAATTGCGGATGTTCAACCCACTTATCCAATGTACCCTCAACCAGCCGTGCCAAGAGTAGAAGTCCAGCCCAACTTAACCTACAAAATAAAGAGAATGTAGCATACAGTTAGCGGCTATTAAAATGATCCAGAGAAATGCTTCCTTCTTATTGTAGTCTCACTCACAGATGGAGTAAAACACACACATCTTTTACAGCCAGTGCAATGCAATGGCAGTGCATCTGCGCAGCTCTCTCGCTGAAACAGAAGGCGGACGGATTGGGCAATCAGAGGTTCAGAGGCCAGTTGGTTTTCTGGCTCTAGGTTTAGGCCAACTCCAACGCGCGACCCCATCTTGTCCGTGTACGTCCGTTTGGGAAAACGGATAGACGACACGGCCCAACGCGTGACCGCATCCTCAAATTTTGTCCGTTTGGTGTCCGTCCGGCCCCATTTTCGGCGCAAATATGCGCCCGGTTTGCATCCACACGGACGTCGAATGGACTAGGACGTGCTTGCTCAGCGTCCGCCTTGGGGACGCGTGGCAGCCGTCCACCTACCTCCACCATCCAAATTGAATGTGCACGCACGGCGGGACCCGGCTGTCATTGACACGGGCGTAGGGTCGCCGTCCTTCTTAATGTGGAAGACGTGGACCGGCCAGTCCACAACTTCCACTTCCAAGCCGGCCTGCCTCCTCCATTGCCGACACGAGCAAACCCTAGCCACCTCCCCGCCGTCGCACCCCGCTCGCCCACCTCCCCGTCGGCGCCATGGGCTGGCATTGGATCAAGGGGAAGCACGACCACGAGGCCGGCTCCTCCTCTGGCCGACGCCGCTCTAGCAGATCCGCGGCGCTCGCACCGCTTCTCCGCCACCTGCTCCGCCTGCTTTCCAGATGGCGCCGGCGGCGGCCGGGCATCGCGACAGTCCATACATCCACGTCGATGTATGCCGTCGTTACTGGGAGACGGCGACGCCAGTGCCGTGGGGAGATGTCCACCTGCCAAATAACTGGCATCTCTCCGCCGACCGCATGCCGATCCCTCCAGTGCCCGCGAGCGGGCACGCCCGCCACGAGGAGATCAACCGACGGCGCCGGCGCCTCCCACCGGATCTACTGGCGGACTCTAGGTACGCCATAGATTCGCCGCTATGGGATACGTGGCTCCGCGACGAGCATGACTAGCGGCGGCAATCTTTTTTTGCCGGTCGTCCTCCTAGCCCGCGCCGCCTGTGTCCTCCTCGTGCTGATGACAGCCCTCCACAAACGCGGGGCCGTAGGCGTGTGCGCGGCATCACGCCGACGCCTTCTCCGTCCCCGTCCCCGCCACCGCCGCCGCCCATGACCGAGGAGGAGGAGACCCGCCTCATGAGGCGTGTCATGGAGGACTCCATGAACACGCACGATGAGCGGCAATGGGATGTCCTGGAAATCGCTCTGGCCCTGTCTACGGCCGGCGACGTGGCCATCTCGGAGATGGACGTCGACGTCAACAAGGAGGTGCTGGAGGAGGCGCCCATCGCCACGTGGAACCCTTGTCTGGTGGGCCAGCGGTGGAGCTGGTCGTGCACGGCGCCGGAGATGGTTGACCCAGTGGTTGTCGGCCCATGGTCAGCCCACCGCCGCGGTCACCGGAGCACGAGCAGGAGCCACGGGAGGAGGCGGTGCAGGCGCCCCCCATCTGGCAGGGGCCGCCATCCCACCTGTGGCAGCCACCGCCCTACGTCGACCTCACCGGCGACGACGACGAGTAGGACGGTGACTCCTGAAGACGACGGCGGCCACCGGCGACAGGCCTTTATCTACTTTTTTTATATCTTTTATTAAGTTTTAGTTAAATTAAGACCTGCATTGAACTTTGGTACTATGAACGTATGGACGTATGCGCGTTTTATGTTTATATTCATGTTTTCGTATTATTTGCAAGTTTATTTTCTTTTTTCTTTTGGCAAAAAATCGAAGTCCACAACCCTGGACGGTTTGGGATAAGGCGGGCCTGTTGGGCGCACCGATGACCGCACGACCGCAAGCGGACGGCCGCGTTCATTTTCCTGGCCTGAACGGACAAACGGGACCTGCGTTTGGGGTCGCTCGTTGGAGTTGGCCTTAGTACAGTACAGTAGCCTCTAGCGTCCCGTGATCTAGGTTTCTTTTCCGTCCTCGTCCGTCGCAGCTACTCGTACTAGGCTAGCTAGATCGCCGTTTGGTTTGCTCCTGCAGCAGGATATGAATTGAATTCTGATGAGCCAGGACGGGACGAGTCAGTCAGGACTCGACATGCTCCGGCCCTCTACGGACGGACGGACTGCCATTACTGCCCTCTTTACCACCAGCAGAAGCAGAGGCCAACTTGGTGGTAGACCAGCTGTTCCTGTTCGTACTACGGCGCGCAGGCGCAGGCCAACTTGGTGCATATCGCCCCTACCTTAGCATGCTTGCTTTTATGTTTGTATCATTGGCCTCCAGATCTCAAATTCTCAATAGAGCACACACACGGGGTGCCATGTCTGGTCAGGGTTTGTAGTAATTGCAGACTTTGCAGTATCTAGTACTCCCTCCGTTATTAAATACGTATTTGTCTTTCTAAAAATTTCAACAAGTGACTACATACAGAGCAAAATAAGTGAATCTACTTCTTAAAATATATCTATATACATCCGTATGTGGTAGTCCATTTGAAATCTCTAAAACTCTTGCAAGGGTAATCAACCAAATGAGGAAGATTGCGAGGAACTCGGACAAAGTGGTTGCTACTGGTATAAGGCCAACTCCAGCTGGTCGACGCAATCCGACGCGTTTGTGTATATTCCCGCGGACAAAAATAACACGGTCCAACGCGCCGACACAAACACAAAAATGCCTCTTTTCAGATCAGCTTCGACCCATTTACAGCCTAAATTTAGACCGGGTTTATGTCGGCGCGGACGCGCCGGACGTCAGCGGCATCCTTCCCTTGTCCCCCTCCCCCCTGCCCGCCGGTCGATGGCACATCATCTTCACTCCCGCCTTTCCTCTCCCAAAATCCTCCCGCCCTAGAGCCATGGCCAACGTGTCCAACACCGCCGCCGCCCCCATCCCCGCCATGGCCTTAAGGAAGGTGAAAAAAGAGGTCACCTCGGAGCAAAGATCAGCAGTGACGACAAAGCGGGCCAACCGGAGGAGGAAGGAGAAGGCAAAAGAAGAACCGCAGCCGCCGCCAAAGCCGTCACCACCCAGGCACGGGATGCCGCTGCGAACACCAAGGCCATCGCCGCCAAAGTCGCACAAACCCCCCTCCTCATGCTAGGGATCGAGCCAGCCCTTCTCGCTGCTGTCGCCGTCGCGGCCAACACGGGCTCGTCGGCTGCCCACCCGCCCAGGCACAACCGCACGTCCCACTTCTCCACCTCACCTCAGGACGGCTTGTCGGAACTCGGTCGTCACTGTGGTGCCTCTCATTGATCTCAACCGGGCACCTGTGGCTCCCGCGGGTGGTCTCCCCAGCCAGCTTCCCTGATGCCCGCAACCTGTTTGATGGAATGCCGGACCCGACGTTGGACGACCCGAGGTACTACGAGGAGTCCATGAAGAACTCCTTTGACATACAAAAGGAGAAACTCGAGATCGATGAGGCCAATGCCCAGTCAAGAGCCAAGGAAGTGGAGGTTAAGCAAAAAGAGGTAGAGCTCGCGCTAATCTCCAACTTCTGTCCGTTTGGGTTTGACCCGTTGGAGGTGCCTTAAGCCTAAATAAGGAAGATTATTACACCAGGAACTGGGGGTGAGACTGAGACGGTGAGACCATTCAGGCACGAGGTAGAGGAAAATGACAGCCAAAAAATTAAAATTATTGCATCGCACGCCAGCATTCATCCTTCCTTCCTTCCTTCTCAACACGTCACTTTCCGGCTGGTCTTGTGGTACCTGTAATTATCCTCTCGAAAGCTAGGCGACGACAGAAATGGGCATCTGTGGTTCTCACCTCTTCCTTTTCAAATCAGATCCACGCAAGGTAGGATCCCTTCATTCCTAAGTTGAGAATATCTCACCACCCCTTTGAAGCAGCAGCTGGAATATGTTCCTCCTCCACGGTCCACATCCACCAAGAAAAACCTAAAGAAGCAACACCTCTTTCTGCTACAATGTCGACAGCCCTGATAATTGCGCACTAATTCGCTGCAAGCCAGATTTTCTGAAAGCAAAAAATGACAAGAAGTGAAGAACTACCAGCTACTATTTCACTTATCAAGGAATTAGCAACTATCGAATTGGCACCAGTTTCTCACTTTCACTATTCGACCCAGTTTTCAGTCAGATTAGGAAAGAGAGATTCACAATGTGCTCGAGTAGAAAGCAACACGAGAAGCATGATTTGTGCATCACTGAGCTCACTCACTGTTGGTAGGAAATACAACGAGGGGGGCCTGTCACTGCTAATAGATCATGCAATCTGTAGGGTGCGCACCCTGAAAAGCCTATACCAGCCATGATAAACTAATGAAACCCATGATTGATTAACAAGAGAAAAGGGCAAAACCAAACGGCGATGTATCACCAAACATCCTTTACAACCCATGTGAACATAATTAGATGGCCCATGGTGTGCACCACGAAACAAAAACAATGTCCACATCACACCAGAAATCCAAGCCTAATTGTATAGTAGCCGCCTACGAACAAAATGTATCAATGGCAACGATCCATATCCCAAATCAGTCAACAAAGACCAGGTCTAAACCGGAATTCAGGTATGCGACCGGGGTTGTAGATTAGATAAGAGCAGCTTCAAAGCCAAACACCTTGCCCTCAGTGGCACAAAGAAAGCAAGTTCCTGATGTGCTACGACTGAACATTTCCAAGAGTAGCCAAGCAGAGCAGAAATGGCTAATAACTTTGAATATCATATCATAACATCATCCATAACATGTCCTAAAGAAAGTTTGCATATAAAGGTTTGGGTTTGCCACTACATATAGCATAAGCTTGTTACAAAAGAATTTGGCCAGACATGAACAAGTCATCCTTTGTCGAACACAGCATGCTCCATATACACCAAGAAAATATTAAGGTAGGTAAGGTAGAACACGCTACCAAAAAAGATTTTGAGATTGGATTTTAAGGCGAAGCTAACACATTGTAATTGTATTGCTGCTCCGTCCCCTTCCCTCGCCGCCGCCGCCTCCCCAGATCTCCCTCCTAGGCCAGCCATATCTACACATCGGAAGCAGCAGCGGCGGCAGATGTTGTTTCTTGGTCACGGGTCGCGGACGCGGGGGCTGGTGGCCGGCATGGCCACGCCGGGAGACGTCGGCGCCCGCGGCGAGTGGAGGCACCCGAACCCGAGCGGCGATGTGGGCACGAGGATCGGCGACGGCATCCCGCGGAGCCGGCGCATGTAGGCCGAGATGGGGGACTCCGCCGACATGCAGACCGAAGGGAGCGCCGGGAGAGGGGAAAGCGTCGGCTGGGACGGCGACGGCAGGATGGCCGCCGGGCGGGGCGGGGCCAGCGGCGGCGGCCGGATGCGGTGGAGCCGCGACGGGATGGCGGACAGCGGAGGCGGAGGCGGAGGGGCCATGATGGGGCGCGGAGGCGGAGGGGCCATGACGGGCCGCGCCGGCAGTGGGGCCGCCGGGGCCTGGGGCGGCAGGAGGTGGGAGGGGGAGCCGGTGAGCTTCTGGACGACGTCGCGGAAGTCGGACTTGTCGATGTTGTAGACGGGGGGCTGCGGCGGCGGGTGGTCGGCCGGGGCGGGGCCGGACGAGGGGGGATGCGGCGGGGCGAGGAGCGGAGGGGACATGCGGGAAGGAAGCGACGGCGGCGGAGGGGAAGGCGCTTTCATGGAGGAGGAAGCGGTGGAGGAGATGGAGGACTGCTTGGAGATCTTGTAGGAGGCTTTGTTGAGGGCTCGGAGGGCGGCGGTGGAGGAGGCCGCGGAAGGCGGCGGGTGGCTGGGGTTGTTGTCCATGACCGGAGGACGGCGGCGGCAGGGGCGGAGACCGGGGGAGAGTGAGGTGGGGAGCAGTGGGAGATGGGGATTTGGGGGCAGTGGGAAAGGGAGGCGAGTTGGCGATGGCCGATGGGATCTTCTCTGTCTGCCTGCCTTCTGCCCAAGCCAAGCCAAAGCAAAAGAGAGGCTGCCTGCCTCCGCGAGCAGACTGGCTGTGGCCTGTGGCTGGCTGATGATTGGTGACTGGCTGCTCAGCAGTCCAGCGTTTCGACCCAACGCTTTGCTTCCTTTTATCTACTTTTCTATTTTTGGATAAAACTAAAACTTCGATTACTCTCTTTCTTTTAGTGGTATATAATGCTCATCTCCAAAAGCAAAATGCAGTGACCAAAGGCGCGTGAGTGGCTCGGCGAGGAGATTTTTCAGGATTTGAACTGACCAGCAGAATCACATGGTTTCTCGCTCGCTCAACTCATTTAACTTGTCGCGTAAGCGTTGTCGTTTTCATGTTAACGAGCACATTATTCAAGTTACCCAAAAAGTTAAAGCAGTGGCGCAAAAAATCACTCCCACGTGCAACCCTCCTGCGCGCGGCTGCTTCTAGATCATTAATCAACGCTTATGCCATCCCCGCATGGAGTCATTCCCGCTTGTCATTGAGAATCTAAACCATGCATTGGTGAGTTAGGGTTTCCTCTGGAACATTGCATTGCGGCACAAAAATTTCGAAGCACAATTTTTGTGTGCTAAGGTTTCCTCTAGAACATGGCATTGTAGCAAAAAACCTTCAAGGCAAAATTTGGAGAATTCGTTTGTGTGCTCTAGATTTAGACTCCAAGATTTGCAATCTCCAGGAGAAAATGAATCTCAATATAAGTGATGAGGTGACATTAGTGATGGGCCTAACTTTTCTTCTTCCTTTTGCCTCGCACGATGTTCCTTTTCAATCTCAATCTACCACTAAATTCTTTTGTAACTTTCTTTGAGGAGAAGATCGAGCTAGCAGCCATGGTACTGTGTGCGGGAGCTGGAGGCAGGGGCCTGGCACGACCATGGCAGGCATAGGACTGGCTCGGTTACGATATTTTTGAGTATATGAATTGACCAACGGAATCACTTGATTTTTCTCGCTCACTCTACTCCTTTAGTTTCTCTTGTAAGCGACACCACCCTCTCGTTAGTGCCAAATATTTGTTCTACATACATGTAAGGCAGAGGGGCCAAAAATCACTCCCATGTGCAATCTCACGCACTTGCGAGTTCAGATCATTAGTTGTCACTCACGTCATTCCCGCATGCAGTCCTCAATGCTCGCTTGCGCTACATGGCTAATAGTCATTTAGGAATGTACCGACCTATCCAAATCACCTCTTTCGTAGGCGTTATCGGATGCGTTGATCTCTTTTTGCTCGCATTGTTGAAGCTTGTGAGCAAAATTGTTGTTTTTTAACTTGCTGGAGGAATGCCGCCAGCTTGATTGGGTCTAGTTCATGACAAAAGATATCAGCGGCACTAAGAGTGATAGCATATGGCAGTGGGTGTATGCCAAGGTTTTGATCTGGGTTTTTGGTCCTGAGTATCTCCGAGCTCCCAATGAGGAGGACACAAAAGGATTGATGGCGATGAATGAAGCAACAGGATGACCAGGCATGTTGGGGAGTGTGGATTGCATGCATTGGAGATGGAAGAACTGCCCTACGGCCTGACCGGGCACTACACCGGCCATAAACGTGATCCCACTATTGTGCTTGAAGCCGTGGCCTCACATGACTTGTGGTTTTGACATCGCCAATTTGGATTGTCAGGTTCTCTCAATGATATCAATGTATTGCAGAGATCACATCTTTTTGCTCGGCTTGCTAGTGGAGATGCTCCGGCTTGTAACTACACCACCAATGGACATGACTAGAGCATGGGGTATTATGTTGCCGGCAGTATCTATCCTTCATGGTCAACACTTGTGAAGATCATTGATACGTCTTCAACGTGTCTATACTTTTTTATTATTTCATACTATTATTGATACAGACACGCAGCTGTCCAATACTACTGTCAATCCTACTGTTCTTGTCAATGTATTAGTCATGCAAAGAGAGACAAGAGAGGGCAACCTAGAGAATGAGACAGTGCAACGTGAAAAAAGAAGAGAATGTGAAGGTGTCCAGATCGCATGCAACATTATCTATTTGACTGATTGGTTTTCATGCATTAAAAGATCAACTTGTTTATTAGTTGAGTACAAGGATCAAGTCACGTACATGCCAGCCCATAGCTCGGCTACGGCAAGGGAAGATCAATCTAGTTATTTCTTTGGAAGGAATCGACCACCAGAAAGTCGTGTTAAAACTAGAAAGTTTATTCCTTGGAGAAGTCTATCCTTATGTAGTTTGGGATGGGGTCCACCAGAAACGCACCGGCAAAGAGTCCATATTTTTTTGTAAAGATCTGCTTGCCAAATTATAAAGCAAGTAATCTACAATAGCTATCGTTAGAGTCCATGCTAGTTTAAGTCACCTTTTATTTTTTATCTATACGTGAGCTTGATGTTAGGTTCGGATGCTTGCATCTCAAGTTAGTCAGCATGCGTGGCTATTATATTAGGTGACGCTAGTACGATGTAAAGGTCAGATTATTTTGAGATGAATTAGACACCGTGTGTGTTCCGGCCATCGGCCATTATCGAGTTTAGAGAATTTTTGTCCAAAATCTTTACTGGCGTGTGAGTTCTTACGACGCGACGCGTAGGAGATTACAAGCTGAGCCTATACGGTTCGTCCACGTTATTCCTTCAGAATAAGGGGTTTGCGTGTTGTTTCTGCGGAGTTTGTGAATTTCTTCGTAAACCCGCAACAAGTTCTTGCTGCGATGGATTTTTGTGCCGTGAAAGATCGGGCCAACAATGGATCGACCCTCGTCTCGAGGTTCGCCCCACATCAATTATATTATCAATCTTAGATATGTTATATGCAATTTTATATCATTTTTTGGAACTAACCCACTAACCTAGTGTTAGTTGTTGTTTTCTGCTTGTTTTTTGTTTTACAGAAAATTTATACCAAACGGGGTCCAAACACGACGAAACTTTTTGACCTTTTTTTCTGGACATAAGAGGCCGTAGAAGCTTCGGGGGAGGACCAAAAGACCTACGAAGAGACGGCAAGGCAATAGGGTGCGTGAAAGGATCGATATGGTTGACTAGAGGGGGTGAATAGGCAACTACCAAATTTTAACTTTCCTTTAACAAAATAGGATTAGCAACAAATAGGTTGTCTAGATATGCAACTAATTGAACAACCTATATGATGCTAGCAACAACAACAATACAAGCAAGCAAGATACACCACACAAGTAAAGTTTGCACAAAGTAAAGGTAAGAGATAACCACAAGTGGAGCCGGTGGAGACGAGGATGTGTTACCGAAGTTCCTTCCCTTTGAGGGGAAGTACGTCTCTGTTGGAGCGGTGTGGAGGCACAATGCTCCCCAAGAAGCCACTAGGGCCACCGTATTCTCCTCACGCCCTCACACAATGCGAGATGCTGTGATTCCACTAGTGGTGCCCTTGAAGGCGGCGATCGAACATTTACAAACAAGGTTGGGGCAATCTCCACAACCGAATTGGAGGCTCCCAACAACACCACGAAGCATCACCACAATGGAATGTGGCTCCGAGGTGACCTCAACCGTCTAGGGTGCTCAAACACCCAAGAGTAACAAGATCCGCAAGGGATTAGTGGGGGGAATCAAATTTCTCTTGGTGAAAGCGTAGATCGGGGCCTTCTCAACCAATCCCTCAAAAATCATCAAGTTTGATTGGCTAGGGAGAGAGATCGGACGAAAATGAGCTTTGGATCAACAATGGAGTTTTGGGAGGAAGGGGTGATCCTTCTTGGGGAAGAAGACCCCCCTTTATATAGTGGGGAACAAATCCAACCGTTACTTAGGTTTTGTGACGCCCCCGGCTCAATCGTGCACTAATCATACACACAAATGCACACGATCAAGCCTAAGGACTCACGGGAAGATATCACAACACAACTCTAAAACATAAATAAAGTCATACAAGCTTTATATTACAAGCCAGGGGCCTCGAGGGCTCGAATACAAAAGCTCGCATACAAGCGCCAACGGAAGCATCAGATATCTGAGTACAGATATAAAAGAAAACACAGATAGGCCCTTAAAAGGCGGGGCAAAAAGAAAAACACTACGATCGAAAGGTGCAGGCCTCCTGCCTGGGACCCACCGATCCTACTCCTGGTCGACAGCAAGCTCGAAGTAATATCCACCCTCGGGGTAGTAGTAGCGATCGTCGGCGGGGGCAGCTGTATCCGGGGCCCCGTCATCTGATCGCATCAAAAGGATATGTGGGAAAAAGAAAACAAAGCAACCATGAGTACTCATCCGAAGTACTCAGCAAGCAAGGATCTACAATGCATATGCAACATTATCAAAGGGAGGCTGTATACGTGGACTGGGCTGCAGAAATGCCAGAATAGAGAGAAGACCTAGTCCTATCGAAGACTAGCATCTTCAGCAGTCTTGCAGCAATAGAAGAGTGTAGATTAGTACAGCATAAAGTAGTAGTATCATTAAGTCTCATCCTCACCCAGAGATCCTTTCTCGACTCCCTGCGAGAAAGCAATCCTAGGGCCATATGGTCATCAACCTCGTCTTGAGATCCCTTCTCGACTCCCTGCGAGAAGCAATCCCAGAGCCATAGTATCCAATTCTAGTTGTATCGATCGGGATACAACTTCGAGTGTCCGTTACCGAGGATCCGGCTATGCATAGATTAGTTCTTCCCTGCAGGGGTGCACCAACTTACCCACCACACTCGCTTAACTTCGGCCGGACACACTTTCTGGGTCCTGCCCGACCTCGGACAAACGACACACCGCAACCCTACCTACAGCTCAGCAGAGAGGTCCCCGTCGGTCTACATCCTAAGCGCAAGGGGGTCTTGGCCATCGCCCCTCACCCTCCGGGTCGTTGCGCACAGGGTGGATACCAGCATCGCCTCGGGTGGCCGACACGATCCGACCGTGCCGCAATGCTGAACTGGACGTCTGTCAGAGCTTTCGGCTGATGCTACGATGCAGAACGCCCATACTATGCCCACGTGATGGTTAGTGCTATCAGGCCAGAGGCCCACTCAGATCACATATCCAAACAGTTAGTACCTTGGGGGTGCGGTAACGAGCAGAGACTCACGAAAGATGTGACCCCGTCGCCCCATCTCGAGGACTTGCTGCAAGGGCTAAGAATGCCCGGCCGCGCCTCGTATTCATCACTCGGGCACCATACAGGCAACCCGTCTTCACATCACATGCGGGTACCCCTCAGGGTCGGCCCGCCTTTCCAAGTATCAATAGTACAATCCAAATATCCGTGTGTCCATAACATCAGGGGAATCCGAGGTATCACCCTCGTTGGATTCCTACTCGATGTAATCGTCAAGGTGAACTCGGAGGAATCACCCTCGATGGGTTCACACTTGATGTGTTGCACGACAGCGTTGTTACCGGAATTGGTAAGGGAGGAATCACCCTCGATGACCACGACCGAATAGCTACTCTACAGAGGCAACATCAGAAGTGCTACAAGAGGTATCACCCTCAGCACTTGATAGTAACGCTGCAGTGTCGTTACAACTAAGGGGGGGGGTGATGTGCGGTGCCGGGGTCAGGTCTTCAATCCCGTTGATCGGGTCTTCTGATAATCCAGCGGGGCAGTCGGGACTAGTAGGGTCACTGATAGGTCTCTACCCAGCCTATACTAAGCAGTTTAGGATATGCAGGTAATTATCAATAGCAGGTTACAATAAACAGGCTATGCATCAGAATAGGTAAAGCAGTAGCAGCAGCAATTCTAATGCAAGCATGAGAAATTAGAAGGTCGATTCAGGATTATCAAGGGGTCGTTGTAGGGGGGGGGCGTGCTGTTGCTTTCGGCGGCAAGGGCAAGGTCGTCAATGGTGTCTTCGGTCTCCGGAGCTGCGTCGGTACCGGGAACTGCGTCGGGGTCTAACGAGAGAGAAGAGGGGGAGGAAACAGTATAAATACACAGCAAACAGGAGCAACACAGAGCAGGCTACGCTAACGTGCAGTGCAGGGTTGCCTGAAGACATGTCTAAGTCATTTAGTTATTTTAGGAATTTGTTTGGATTTATTTTATTAGTGTCATGCACTATTCATTTATCTGAAACAGGCAAAAAGTTGCATGTTCAGATAGTTAGAGGCGTCTGGCGAACGAACGGACCGCGCATTCGGATTCGTCTCGTCGTTCTGAACAATTTTCATGTACAAATTATTTTCATCGGAGTTACGGATTAAAAGATATGATTTTCTAAAGTTTTTATTAATTTCTAGAATTATTTAATACAACATTATCCAGAACAGTGCAGGGTGATGTTAGCATGACGTAATGGTGACGTCAGCGGTCAACTGGTCGGTTGACCAGGTCAAACCTGACATGTGGGACCGACATGTCATACTCAGGGGGCTAACAGAGTTTAGGTTAAAACTAATTTTAGTTAATTAAGCGTCTGGGCCTACCTGTCAATGTCTAAATAGGTTAATTAAATTAATTTCGTTAATTAGGGGGGTGGGCCCCATCTGTCAGTTGCATGGGCCGGTCCAGTCAGCATGGTGGATCAGGTCAACTGGTCGGCCGGGCCCCTGGGGCCCACGGGTCAGTGACCCAGGGGGTGGCCCCGGCCGGCCACATCAGCGGTGGCGACCAAAACCACGGCGGCAGTACGCCGGAGTCGGCCGGAAACCGAGTACAGAGCCCCGTTTGGCACGGGGTTTGGTCCTACGGGACGGGTGTGAGGCGCCGCGTCCGATGGTGGTCGCATACGGCACAGTGGTGGCCGGAGTTCGCCGCTACGATGACGGCAGGCGGCGGTGATTTTCGGGTGAGCTCGGTCGCGCGGCTACGGGGTGTTAGCGAGCGAGCTACGCGGCTAGACGGCCTACTGCGAGCGTCAGGAACACGACAGGCACGACGGAGAAGCTGGGGCGGCTCTGCATGGAGCAGCTCGCCGGCAATGGCGGACGGCGCAGTTACGGGTCCGAGCGGGGCCGTCGTCCTAGCGCGTGAACGAGCAAGCGAGAGGCTAGGGGAGAGGGGAATGCTCACCGAGCGGCACAAGATGGCCCTTGAGTGATCGGGAGCGCTGGGGAGACGGTGAATCGAGCGGCGGCCGAGGCAGATGCCGATGGAGGGGAACGGCCGTGGTGCTCTCCGGCTCCAATCAAGCGGCGAGGAAGACGAAGGCGGTGATGGCTCGGCTCCTGGACCTGGTGGTGCGGCACCGGGTAGCTGGTGGTCGCGATGACGACGAAGACATGGCGACGGTCGAGCACGGGTGAGCTCGTGGAGGTGGATCCAGAGGAAGAGGGAGAGAGTGAGCGAGGGGGGGGGGAAGCCAGAGGGGCGCGGGAGCTCCGGCTTTTAACCTCGATGGGCGGGCGCCGGCGCGTTGTCGACCGCGGGGCAGGGGGGCCGGCGCGGCAGGTGCGGGCGAGGCGACAGCGTGCGAGGGGGGGGGAGCAGTTGGAAGGAGGAAGGGGAGGTGGGCTGGGCCTGCCCGGTTTGACTTAGGCCCAGGCGCCAATGGGCTTTTTTTCCTTTTCTTTTATTTTCTTTTTCTGTTTTTCTGTTTTTCTGTTTTGTTTTGTCTTTTGTTTTTTTATTTCAAACCACTTTTGTAAAATATGAGACTTGCCCATATAATATCAGTGTAATATCCAACCCTGGTATAAAATGGTTTTGGGGCCAAATGTTTTTAATTGGATTTTATTTAACTAAAAAGGTATTAACCAACCCTGTTTTTCTACTGTTAGAGTCACTTAGTTAATTTATTAATTGTTGATTACAATTTTAGAATAGCCTCTGGAATATTTGCTATTTATTGAACATTTTAGTTTCTGGGTTTGGACAACTTTTATTTTCCACTTTCATTTAAATTTGAATTTTGACCTAGGAGTTGAAATGCAATATGATGCTAATGATGATTTGGCACTGTTAATCATGATGACCTGGCATAATCAAAAGGGGATTACTATAGTGAACCACTGGGGGTGTTACAAGTCTCCTCCACTAACAAGAATTCTCGTCCCGAGAATTAAGAGGTAGAAAGAAAAAGTTCGGGGTATTCCGCACGAAGATTATCCTCGCGTTCCCAAGCAGCTTCATCTTCAGTATGATTTGACCACTGCACTTTGAGGAACTTGGTAACCTTCTGACGGGTCCGATGTTCAGCTTCATCAAGAATGCGGATCGGATGCTCCTTATAAGATAGATCATCTTGCAATTCGAGCATCTCGTGATTCACTGCGCGGTGCGGAGATTCCTTGAAGCAACGATGAAGTTGCGACACATGGAAGACGTCGTGGATATGAGAGAATTGTGGCGGCAACTCCAATTTATACGCCACCTGACCATCTAGCAACAATGCGGAAAGGACCAATGTAGCGCAGAGCTAGCTTGCCCTTGATTCCAAAACGGTGAGTGCCCTTCATAGGAGTGACTCGCAAATAAGCTTGATCACCAGGTTGATAAGTCAAACCCCATCGTTTGCGATTGTAGTTGCTCTTCTGGCGGTCCTGAGCCGCTTTGAGGTTTTCTCGAACGATATGGACTTGCTCTTCTGCGTGTTGGATAATTTCCGGACCCACGAGCGGTCGTTCCCCAGTTTCTGACCAATTCAGAGGGGTTCGACACTTACGTCTATATAGAACTTCGAAGGGGGCCATTTTCAAGCTGGCTTGATAGCTGTTGTTATAAGAGAACTCGGCATACGAAAGAGATTCTTCCCACTTCTTACCGAAAGAAATAACACAAGCTCGCAGCATGTCTTCAAGCACTTGATTGACTCGCTCGACTTGGCCTTGGGATTGAGGATGATAAGCTGAACTCCAGGTAATATGAGTTCCCGTAGTTTCTTGGAAACTTTCCCAGAACTTGTAAGTGAAAAGGCCGCCACGGTCCGAACTGATCTCCTTCGGAATACCATGGAGTGATATAATTCTGGAGATATATAATTCTGCTAACTGACTAGCAGTGATAGTTTCCTTGACAGGCAGAAAATGTGCAACTTTAGTAAGTTGGTCGACGACGACAAGAATAGCATTGTGTCCCTTCTGTGATCTGGGAAGTCCTGTAATGAAATCCATCTGAACCTTATCCCATTTCCACAGAGGAATAGGAAGTGGTTGCAGAATTCCAGTAGGCTTCTGATGTTCTGCTTTAACGCGACGACACACATCACATTCGGCAACATAACGAGCAATATCCTGCTTCATTCTAGACCACCAGTACCTTTGACGGAGATCACGATACATCTTGGTGCTACCCGGATGAATAGACAGCGGGGTATCATGTGCCTCCTTCATGACCTTGTCGGTCATAAGCTCGAAGCGAGGTACGACAATGCGGTTTCTGAAATACAAGGTTCCATCTTCAGACAGCGAGAAATCCCTGTACTTTTCAAGGTGAAGATTTTTCTTCATCAGATCAACTTCAACATCTTTAGCTTGCGCATTCTTAACAGCTTTCTCAAGATCTGGTTGTATCACAAGGTTATTAAGAGAACCCTGTGGAACAATACACAGATTCAGCTTGCGCAGTTCTTCAAAAAGACGAGGTTGAGCTTGCCCAACCATAAGGTTGTCGCAATAGGACTTGCGGCTTAAGGCATCAGCCATCACGTTAGCCTTGCTAGGGGTATAGGAAATACCCAAATCATAGTCCGCAATGGCCTCCATCCATCTTTGCTGACGGAGGTTTAGAGATGGCTGGGTGAACAAGTACTTCAGACTTTTATGATCCGTGTAGATCTCGCAACGATTACCGAGGAGGTAATGTCGCCACAACTGCAGTGCATAGATGACAGCAGCTAGTTCTATATCATGTACCGGATAATTCTCTTCATGTGGGTGCAACTGACGAGAGCCATAGGCAATCACTTTACGCTCTTGCATTAGGACACAGCATAATCCTTCACGGGATGTGTCACAATAAATCACGAAGTCTTTGCGAGAATCTGGTGGGGCAAGTACTGGGGCAGATGTCAGCTTGTCTTTGAGTGTTTGAAAACTTTCTTGACATTTGTCTGTCCATTCAAACTTAACGCCCTTGGGAAGCAGATCAGTCAAAGGCTTAGCAATCTTAGAAAAATTCTCAACAAATCGACGGCAATAGCTTGCAAGGCCAAGAAAACTTCTCACTTGCTTGACGTTCTTCGGAGGAGTCCAGTCAAGAATAGCTTGAACTCGTTCTGGGTTAACGGCAATTCCATCCTTGGAAATCACATGACCAAGGTAAGTTACTTCAGAAAGCCAGAATTCACATTTGGAATATTTGGCATACAACTGGTGTTCTCGGAGCCTTTCCAGTACAAGACGGAGGTGTTCAGCATGTTCTTCCTTATTCTTAGAATAGACCAGAATATCATCTAGATATACCACGACGAACTTGTCGAGGTAATCCATGAAGATATAATTCATCAGATGTGAGAATGTGGCTGGAGCATTTGTTAGGCCAAATGACATGACAGTGTACTCATAAGAGCCATAGCGAGTAACAAATGCAATCTTTGGAATATCCTCTTCGCGGACACGGATCTGATGGTATCCCAATCTCAAATCAAGCTTAGAGAATACTGAGGAACCGACAAGTTGATCATACAGATCGTTGATTCTGGGAAGCGGATACTTATTCTGAATTGTGGCTTGGTTAATGGGCCGATAATCCTGAACCAATCGGTTAGTTCCATCTTTCTTCTTAACGAAGAGTGAAGGTGCTCCCCAAGCAGAGGAACTGGGGCGGATGAAGCCCTTCTTAAGTGACTTGTCGATTTCCTCCTTAAGTTCAAGAAGGTGGTGCGGAGGCATTTTATAAGGGCGCTTCGCAATAGGAGTTGTGCCTGGTTTCAAGTCGATGACAAACTCGACAGCTCTAGCAGGGGGTATTCCTGGAAGTTCTTCTGGAAAGACATCTTGAAAATCATGAACAACTGGAACGTTCTCGATGCCTTCAAGAGGTGAAGCATTCAATGCATTCAGAGCATATATCTGGCTCTCAGCATCTTGAGCTATTCGGGCTGAGTATTTGACTATCTGGCCAGAAGGGTGAGTGAGCTGGACTGTCTTAGTAGCGCAATCAATCAAAGCATTATGGGCTGTTAACCAGTCCATACCGAGAATGATGTCTATGTCAGAAGGCCCAAGTACAATGAGAGAAACCGGAAAAAGTAGACCTCCAATCTCGATGTGGTTGTGAGGGCTTAGCATTGTGGTTTGCCACTTAGATCTCGGGGACTGAACCATTAGAGGAGTGGGTAATTCTTCCAGGTATAACTCATGTGACTGAGCAAATTGTTGGGAAACAAAAGCATGCGATGCTCCTGAATCAAAGAGAACAGAGGCTGGTTCTGAATTCACAGAGAGTGTTCCCAGCATGATAGTCGGTTCCTTCTGAGCCTTTTCAGCATTGACGTGATTGGCATGGCCAAGTACAACAGCAGACGGTATGATATTACGGTTTCTGAATCGGCGGTTTTGACAACTCTTCTTACGACCAACAGGAGGACAAGATGCATTCTGATCATTAGGGGATGGAGCCACAACATTGGACTGTCCACCCTGAATCTTTAACTGTCTCGGCGGCGGAGGCAGACGAGGTGCAACATAAGACGGTCTTGGTGTTGGAGCAGGCCGGTGATGAACATTATGTGGGATCCAGACTCGACGTTTCTGAGCAGACTGACTCGAAGATGGACCAACATCTCGGGTACACTTGAGTGACTCCTGGCATTTAGTCAGTGCAGTTTCAACTCAGAAAGATTGGCTGACAAGCGTTGCGAAATCTGTGCAATCATGGACAGCAAGTGCAAGGTTTATATCAGTACGCAGTCCTTCACGGAATTTCTTCTGCTTGCGTGCGTCAGTGCAGACGTCATCTTCAGTATAGCGGGACAATTCAAGAAATTTCCTCTGATATTCATCCACAGTCATTGTGCCCTGTGTAAGTTTGCGGAACTCCTGCTTCTTCTGGTCGATCAGACCTTGAGGAATGTACCGTGCACGAAAAGCTGACTGAAATTCCTGCCAAGTGGTTACTGTTTCAGCAGGCAACATACCCTTGTGGCTTTCCCACCATTGAGCAGCTGATCCCCTCAGGTGATGCGTCACATAGGTGACGTAACTGTCAGGGATAACATTGGCCGACTTCATCTGGAAGGCAATGTCACGGAGCCAATCATCAGCATCCATTGGATCAGTCGAGCTGCGAAAAGTGGACGGATTGAGGCGCACGAATTCCGGCAGAGTTATTGGAGTAGGCTGTTGATGAGCATTCTAGTTTGGGAACTGAGCCGATATCCCGGTCATAACCTGACGGTTCAATTCAAACTGCTGCATCATTTCGACAATATAGGGTGGAGGTGGAGGATCGTCAGCCATCCTGCCAAATCAACAGGGGCAGTTTTAGCAAGAAAAACTGCATGTGAATGGAGTTATTCATGATGTAACACTAGTGACGAACAAGAAGGCATTAGGTGCATATTAGTAGTCATTAAAGACATACAGAGATGCACGGAATTGGACACAAACGTCGGTAGGAGTTCAGAAATGCACGCGGCTAGACAAGCTAGGCGGCGCGCAGGCACGCGGCAAGGAAGTACACAACGAGACATAGCAAAGGCTACATCAACGTCGGAGAAATCTGTTGGAGCGAGGAATCTGCAAGTGACAACACAGGGTGCCCTCGATAAAAGGATCCTGTAAGCAGAACCTGGCCCGCAATCTTGAAGGAAGGGGGAAATTTCAGAACACCGGGTGGATGTGATCACGAGAACCTAATGTTGGAGTTAGTAAAATTTTAACCCGAAAGGAAGAGAGATCAGATCCCAGAGTATAGACGAGGAATAAAAGATCCTAATACCACCCAGTAGGCGACGTGGGCCCGTAAGCCACACAGCCAAGTTAGTAAAACGGTTTTGGACCACTAGACTCAACTTCGGCCAAGGAGTTGGAAAGGGGGATCCTAGAGGCAGTCGGCTCTGATACCAACTTGTGACGCCCCCGGCTCAATCGTGCACTAATCATACACGCAAATGCACACGATCAAGCCTAAGGACTCACGGGAAGATATCACAACACAACTCTAAAACATAAATAAATTCATACAAGCTTTATATTACAAGCCAGGGGCCTCGAGGGCTCGAATACAAAAGCTCGCATACAAGCGCCAGCGAAAGCATCAGATATCTGAGTACAGATATAAAAGAAAACACAGATAGGCCCTTAAAAGGCGGGGCAAAAAGAAAAACACTACGATCGAAAGGCGCAAGCCTCCTGCCTGGGACCCACCGATCCTACTCCTGGTCGACGGCAAGCTCGAAGTAATATCCACCCTCGGGGTAGTAGTAGCGATCGTCGGCGGGGGCAGCTGTATCCGGGGCCCCGTCATCTGATCGCATCAAAAGGATATGGGGGAAAAAGAAAACAAAGCAACCGTGAGTACTCATCCGAAGTACTCAGCAAGCAAGGATCTACACTGCATATGCAACATTATCAAAGGGAGGCTGTATACGTGGACTGGGCTGCAGAAATGCCAGAATAGAGAGAAGACCTAGTCCTATCGAAGACTAGCATCTTCAGCAGTCTTGCAGCATTAGAAGAGTGTAGATTAGTACAGCATAAAGTAGTAGTATCATTAAGTCTCATCCTCACCCAGAGATCCTTTCTCGACTCCCTGCGAGAAAGCAATCCTAGAGCCATACGGTCATCAACCTCGTCTTGAGATCCCTTCTCGACTCCCTGCGAGAAGCAATCCCAGAGCCATAGTATCCAATTCTAGTTGTATCGATCGGGATACAACTCCGAGTGTCCATTACCGAGGATCCGGCTATGCATAGATTAGTTCTTCCCTGCAAGGCTGCACCAACTTACCCACCACGCTCGCTTAACTTCGGCCGGACACATTTTCTGGGTCCTGCCCGGCATCGGCCAAACGACACACCGCAACCCTACCTACAGCTCAGCAGAGAGGTCCCCGCCGGTCTACATCCTAAGCGCAAGGGGGTCTTGGCCATCGCCCCTCACCCTCCGGGTCGTTGCGCACAGGGTGGATACCAGCATCGCCTCGGGTGGCCGACACGATCCGACCGTGCCGCAATGCTGAACTGGATGTCTGTCAGAGCTTTCGGCTGATGCTACGATGCAGAACGCCCATACTATGCCCACGTGATGGTTAGTGCTATCAGGCCAGAGGCCCACTCAGATCACATATCCAAACAGTTAGTACCTTGGGGGTGCGGTAACGAGCAGAGACTCACGAAAGATGTGACCCCGTTGCCCTGTCTCGAGGACTTGCTGCAAGGGCTAAGAATGCCCGGCCACGCCTCGTATTCATCACTCGGGCACCATACAGGCAACCCGTCTTCACATCACACGCGGGTACCCCTCAGGGTCGGCCTGCCTTTCCAAGTATCAATAGTACAGTCCAAATATCCGTGTGTCCATAACATCAGGGGAATCCGAGGTATCACCCTCGTTGGATTCCTACTCGATGTAATCGTCAAGGTGAACTCGGAGGAATCACCCTCGATGGGTTCACACTTGATGTGTTGCACGACAGCGTTGTTACCGGAATTGGTAAGGGAGGAATCACCCTCGATGACCACGACCTAATAGCTACTCTACAGAGTCAACATCAGAAGTGCTACACGAGGTATCACCCTCGGCACTCGATAGTAACGCTGCAATGTCGTTACAACTAAGGGGGGGGGGGGTGATGTGCGGTGCCGGGGTCAGGTCTTCAATCCCGTTGATCGGGTCTTCTGATAATCCAGCGGGGCAGTCGGGACTAGTAGGGTCACTGATAGGTCTCTACCCAGCCTGTACTAAGCAGTTTAGGATATGCAGGTAATTATCAACAGCAGGTTACAATAAACAGGCTATGCATCAGAATAGGTAAAGCAGTAGCAGCAGCAATTCTAATGCAAGCATGAGAAATTAGAATGGGCGATATCGGGATGATCAAGGGGGGGGGGGGGGGCTTGCCTGGTTGCTCGGCGGCAAGGGCAAGGTCGTCAATGGTGTCTTCGGTCTTCGGAGCTGCGTCGGTACCGAGAACTGCGTCGGGGTCTAACAAGAGAGAAGAGGAGGAGGAAACAGTATAAATACACAGCAAACAGGAGCAACACAGAGCAGGCTACGTAACGTGCAGTGCAGGGTTGCCTGAAGACATGTCTAAGTCATTTAGTTATTTTAGGAATTTGTTTGGATTTATTTTATTAGAGTCATGCACTATTCATTTATCTGAAACAGGCAAAAAGTTGCATGTTCAGATAGTTAGAGGCGTGTGGCGGACGAACGGACCACGTTTTCGGATTCGTCTTGTCGTTCTGAGCAATTTTCATGTACAGATTATTTTCATCGGAGTTACGGATTAAAAGATATGATTTTCTAAAGTTTTTATTAATTTCTGGAATTATTTAATTATTTAATACAACATTATCCAGAAAAGTGCAGGGTGATGTCAGCATGACGTAATGGTGACATCAGCGGTCAACTGGTCGGTTGACTAGGTCAAACCTGACATGTGGGACCCACATGTCATACTCAGGGGGCTAACAGAGTTTAGGTTAAAACTAATTTTAGTTAATTAAGCGTCTGGGCCCACCTGTCAGTGTCTAAATAGGTTAATTAAATTAATTTCGTTAATTAGGGGGGTGGGCCCCATCTGTCAGTTGCATGGGCCGGTCCAGTCAGCATGGTGGACCAGGTCAACTGGTCGGCCGGGCCCCTGGGCCCACGGGTCAGTGACCCAGGGGGTGGCCCCGGCCGGCCACATCAGCGGTGGCGACCAAAACCACGGCGGCAGTACGCCGGAGTCGGCCGGAAACCGCGTACAGAGCCCCGTTTGGCACGGGGTTTGGTCCTACGGGACGGGCGTGAGGCGCCGCGTCCGATGGTGGTCGCATACGGCATGGTGGTGGCCGGAGTTCGCCGCTACGATGACGGCAGGCGGCAGCGATTTTCGGGTGAGCTCGGTCGCGCGGCTACGGGGTGTTAGCGAGCGAGCTATGCGGCTATGCATCCTATTGCGAGCGCCAGGAACACGAGAGGCACGACGGAGAAGCTCGGGCGGCTCTGCATGGAGCAGCTCGCCAGCAATGGCGGACGGCGCAGTTACGGGTCCGAGCGGGGCCGTCGTCCTAGCGCGTGAACGAGCAAGTGAGAGGCTAGGGGAGAGGGGAATGCTCACCGAGCGGCACAAGATGGCCCTTGAGTGATCGGGAGCGCTGGGGAGACGACGAATTGAGCGGCGGCCGAGGCAGATGCCGATGGAGGGGAACGGCGTGGGTGACGGCCGTGGTGCTCTCCGCCTCCAATCAAGCGGCGAGGAAGACGAAGGCGGTGATGGCTCGGCTCCTGGACCTGGTGGTGCGGCGCCGGGTAGCTGGTGGTCACGATGACGACGAAGACATGGCGACGGTCGAGCGCGGGCGAGCTCGTGGAGGTGGATCCAGAGGAAGAGGGAGAGAGTGAGCGAGGGGGGGGGGGAGCCAGAGGGGCGCGGGAGCTGCGACTTTTAACCTCGACGGGCGGGCGCCGGCGCGTTGTCGACCGCGGGGCAGGGGGGCCGGCGCGGCAGGTGCGCGCGAGGCGACAGCGTGCGAGGGGGGGGAGCAGTAGGAAGGAGGAAGGGGAGGTGGGCTGGGCCTGCCCGGTTTGACTTAGGCCCAGGCGCCAGTGCGCTTTTTTTTCCTTTTCTTTTATTTTCTGTTTCTGTTTTTCTGTTTTCTGTTTTGTTTTGTCTTTTGTTTTTTTTATTTCAAACCACTTTTGTAAAATATGAGACTTGCCCATATAATATCAGTGCAATATCCAACCCTGGTATAAAATGGTTTTGGGGCCAAATGTTTTTAATTGTATTTTATTTAACTAAAAAGGTATTAACCAACCCTAATTTTCTACTGTTAGAGTCACTTAGTTAATTTATTAATTGTTGATTACAATTTTAGAATAGCCTCTGGAATATTTGCTATTTATTGAACATTTTAGTTTCTGGGTTTGGACAACTTTTATTTTCCACTTTTATTTAAATTTGAATTTTGACTTAGGAGTTGAAATGCAATATGATGCTAATGATGATTTGGCACTGTTAATCATGATGACCTGGCATAATCAAAAGGGGATTACTGTAGTTAACCACTGGGGGTGTTACAGGTTTCAGCCCACACTGAGCGGTACTACAGCTCATCAAAGCGGTACTACCGCCCCGGCGGTTGTGCACAAGGTGAAGTGCAAAGGCGCAAGACCTTGAGCCGGTAGTGCCGCCGAAGCGGTACTACCACTCGCCCCAGTGGTACTACCACTGGGGTCGCATCACTCGGCACTAAGAAGGTCGATAAGGGCAGGTGGAGGAGAGGCAGTACTGCCCAACGGTACTACCGCTGGAGCCAGCAGTACTGCTACTTATGAGCTGCGTTGGGATTTCCTCAAAGAGCAGAGGATGATGCAGTACAGTAGAGATAAGTATTTCCCTTGGTTATGAAACCAAGGTTATCAATCCAGTAGGAGAACCAAGCAACACTATGTAAAAAACACCTGCACACAAACAACAAATACTTGCAACCCAACGCGTAGAGGGGTTGTCAAGCCCTCAACGGTTACGAGCAAGATTAAATTGTATAGGTTTTGATAGAAAGATATGACAAAAATACAAAATAAAATAAATAAAAGAAAATTGCAGCAAGGTATTTTTAGTTTTAATATATGATAGAAAATAGACCCGGGGGTGATAACCCACAAGTATAGGGGATCGCAACAGTTTTCGAGGATAGAGTATTCAACCCAAATTTATTGATTTGACACAAGGGGAGCCAAAGAATTCACGAGTATTAGCAGTTGAGTTGTCACTTCAACCACACCTGAAAGACATAATATCTGCAACAAAGTATTTAGTAGCAAAGTAGTATGATAGTAATGGTAATAGTAGCAAAAGTAACAGTAGCAGTTTTGTAGTGATTGTAACAGCAGCAACAGCAAAAATAACTTAGCAAAGATCAATATGTGAAAAGCTTGTAGGCATAGGATCAGCGACCGATAATTGTGTTGGATAATATTCATCATGTAGCAGTCATAACCTAGGGCGACACAGAACTAGCTCCAATTCATCAGTGTAATGTAGGCATGTATTCCGTATATAGTCATACATGCTTATGGAAAAGAACTTGCATGACATCTTTTGTCCTACCCTCCCGTGGCAGCGGGGTCCAAAAGGAAACTAAGGGATATTAATGCCTCCTTTTAATAGAGAACCGGAACAAAGCATTAGCACTTAGTGATTACATGAACTCCTCAAACTACGGTAATCACCGGAAAGAATCCCAATTATTGTCACCTTGGGGTATGCGGATCATAACTCGTAATAGGTGTCTACAATTTGCAAGATAGGATCAAGAACACATATATATATTCATGAAAACATAAAAGTTTCAGATCTGAAATCATGGCACTCGGGCCTTAGTGACAAGCATTAAGCATAGCAAAGTCATAGCAACATCGATCTCAGAACATAGTGGATACTAGGGATCAAACCATAATAAAACTAACTCGATTACATGATAAATCTCATCCAACCCATCATGGTTCAGCAAGCCTACGAAGGAATTACTCACTTCTGGCAGTGAGCATCATGAAATTGGCGATGGAGGAAGGTTGATGATGATGATGGCGACGGATTCCACCCTCCGGAGCCCCGAACGGACTCCAAATTGGCCCTCCAGATGAAGAACAGGAGGTGGCGGCGGCTCCATATCGTAAAACACGATGAATCCTTCTCCCTGATTTTTTTCTCCGTGAATAGGTATATATGGAGTTGGACTTAGGGTTGCCGGAGCTCCAGGGGCCCCACAAGTCTGGGGGCCGCGCCATGGGGGGGGGGGGGGGGCGCCCCCAGGGCTTGTGGCTCCTGGGTGGCCCCCCTATGGTATATTTTTCTGCCAATATTTTTTATATATTCCAGAAATATTCTCTGTAAATTTTCAGGTCAATCCGAGAACTTTTATTTCTGCACAAAAATAACACCATGGCAATTCTGCTGAAAACAGCGTCAGTCCGGATTAGTTCCATTCAAATCATGCAATTTAGAGTCCAAAACAAAGGCAAAAGAGTTTGGAAAAGTAGATACGATGGAGACGTATCAACTCCCCCAAGCTCAACCCATTGCTTGTCCTCAAGCAATTCAGTTGACAAACTGAAAGTGACAAAGAAAAACTTTCACAAACTCTGTTTAATCTTGTTGTTGCAAATCTGTCTAACCAATCTTCTGGTTTTCAGCAAAGATGATGAACTAACCACATTCACAATAACATTTAGGTCTCACATTTACCCATATCAATAGCATAACAAACTAGCGAGTAATAATAAAGATATCTCGGATGACAACACTTTTTTCAAAACAATCATGATACAATATGACAAAATGGTACCTCGCTAGCCCTTTCTGAGGCCGTAAAACATAAATGTAGAGCACCCCTAAAGATCAAGGACTGACTAGACATTGTAATTCATGGCAAAAGAGATCCAGTCATACTCAATATCAAATAAAAACAAAGCATATAAATGACCATGGTGCTCTCCAGCTGGTGCTTTAATAAGAAGATGATGACTCAACAATAAAAGTAAATAGATAGGCCCTTCACAGAGGGAAGCAGGAATTTGCAGAGGTGCTAGAGCTCGAAGCTTTTTAAAACAGAGATGAATATAATTTTTAGAGATATGCTTTCATTTTCAACATAACAACCAAGAGATCTCACTATCTTCCATGCTAGACACATTATAGGCGGTTCCCAAACAGAATGGTAAAGTTTTACTCCCCCTCCACCAACAAACACAAGCCATGGCGAGCCGAATCCTCGGGTACCCTCCATACCAACAACAATTCGGGGGAGTTATGTTTCATTATTATATTTTGATTTGATTTTGATCATAGAACTAGGCATCCCAATTACCAACCACTTTCTCGTGAATGACAAGTGAATAAACACTCATTGTGAGAATAACCCACCTAGCATGGAAGATACTGACAGCCCCCTGTCACTACATGAGTGATTCGGGCATACAAAACAGATTATCATTTGAAGATTTAGAGTTTGGCACATGCAAATTTACTTGGAACGGCAAGTAAATACCGTATATAGGTAGGTATGGTGGACTCATATGGAACAACTTTGGGTTTATGGAAGTGGATGCACAAGCAGAATTCCCGCTTAGTACAAGTGAAGGCTAGCAAAAAGATTGAGGAGCGACCAACTAGAGAGCAACAACGGTCATAAACATGCATAGAGATTAATCAACATTGGGTACAAGCATGAGTAGGATATAAATCACCATGAACATAAATATCGTGGAGGCTATGTTGTTTTTGATTCAACTACATGCGTGAACATGTGCCAAGTCATGCCACTTGAATCATCCAAAGGAGGATACCATCCTATCATACTACATCATAACCATTTTAAATGCATGTTGGCACACAATATAAACCATTATCCACTCCTAGCTAATTAAGCATGGCATGAGTAACTATAATCTCTAATTGTCATTGCAAACATGTTTCATTCATAAAAGGCTGAATCAAGAACGATGAACTAATCATATTTATAAAAACAAAATAGGCCGAGTTCATACCAACTTTTCTTCATCTCAATCATTTCATCAAATTTCGTCATTATTGCCTTTCACTTGCACGACCGAACGATGTGAATAATAATAAGAGTGCACGTGTCGTGGACTAAGCCGGAATCTGCAAACATTTATTCAAAGGAGAAGACAAGGTAATATGGGCTCTTTGTTAGATAAACAATAATGCATATGAGAGCCACTCAACATTTTCATCGTGGTCTTCTCCTTACGACCCAGAGAAAAGGAAAATAATTTCAAAGAAACACACTGAAATATTTTTGGAGTTTTTATTTTTCTGAAGAAAGTAGAACGAAGACGAGAAAAACTATTTACACGGGAAAGCTCCCAACAAGCATAAGAAGAACGAGAAATCTTTTTGGGTTTTCTTTTAATACTACAACTAATTAAACTAGAAAGAAAAACTAAAAAGAAGCGAGAAATATTTTTGGATTTTATCAAAGTTTTTCAAACACACAAGAAGAAAGCAAGAAAAATAAACTAACATGGATTCTACAATGAAAAAGGATGAACACCGACAACTAGAATGAATGTGTGATGCATGAATGTAATGTCGGTGAGAAATACGTACTCCCCCAAGCTTAGGCTTTTGGCCTAAGTTGGTCTATGGCCACGACTCGCCAGGGTGATATCCAAAGTCGTAGTTGGGGTTGAACTGGATTGCAGCTGCCACCGCTTGGAGGGCTGCCTCATTGAGGCGAGCGGTCTCCCTCGCCCTCTCATACTCCTCTGCCTCCTCTCTAAGTATGAAATATCTTCGTTTTACCTGAAAGTCAAAGAAGGCAGGAGCGGGAAGCGTAATATGGAAGACGCGATCCCTGTCAAAGATTAGTTTGTACTGGAAAGGCTGTTCGCCCCTCTCAAGAAATTGGAAATGTTCCATAGCCTCATAATCGAGGAAAGCAGGTGGTAACTGAATATCATTTTCTCTTATAGGTACCCCGAGATAATTAGCTAAACAGGTGGCATAAATTCCACCAAAGAAATCTCCATCTAAGGCATTATTATGTAACCTCCTTGCAACAATAGCCCCCAAGTTATATCGTTTATCATTCATTACCGCGCTCTCGAGGACACTCAAATCAGGAGAGCAAAGGTGGCTATGGTCATGTTTCCCATTAATGCATCTACCTATAAAGAGAGCAAAATAATGTAAAGCAGGAAAGTGAATGCTCCCTATAGTAGCTTGTGTTACGTTTCCGGTTTCTCCTCTAGTGATGCTAGCAAGGAATTCAATGCAATCAGATTTACGAGGTTTAGTATAAATGCCCCATTGCGGAATTTTGCATGCTTCATTAAAATCTTCAAGGTCCATGCGAAATGATTTATCATAGAGATCAAATAAAATAGAATGTGTATTGCGATGGACTAAATACTCAAATCTCCGCATAAAGGAATCAGTAAGATTGTAGTATTGCAAGCACTTATCTGACAAGAAGTCCGTCAGGCCGGCGTTGTGCACGTACATATCAAATTCTTCCTTGAAATCTGCGCGAGTCATGAAATGATTCGACGACCATTCGCAATGTCGCACTAGAGCTTCCCGCGGTGGTTCAAGGGCCGGCTCTCGTACCGTGAGCCTTGGGGATTTCTTCTTCAAGGAACCACCTTGGAACATCTTTCTAAACATTTTCTTCATCTGAAAATTTCTGAAATTTTTAGTAACTCAAAATAAAAGTGAACCAAACTCAACAAAATTGATAGCAACTACTCCTACAAGTGTCTAGAGGACATATCATGCAACAAAACTACTTTGAACCATGACATGCAAGCTCAAGAATATGGTCACCACAGCAGCAAAAATTTGCAATATATAAAGCACTATAGCAAAAGCTAATTGGACCAATGGAGGAGTCACATACCTATGAACAATACCCTAAAACAGTTTCAGAAATGGAGCTCCGAGCAAAGAGATCGAAAATGGCAGCAAGATGAGCAAGAACACGAGTTTGAGCGATGGTGTGATTTTTTCAGGAGGAAGAAGAAGTGGATGGGTGGCTGGAATAAGTGAGGGGGCCTACTGCTGACACATGAACACGTCACGTGTACCCTCGATGCCGGGGGTGATGCACCGCAGCTCACATCGAAGGAGACCCGACCGACAGCGCGATACGCAAGACAGTCTGTAGGTGCTTTTAGGACCCGAAACCCCACACGCCCGGGAGGGACCCCGTCAGGGAGTGCGGCGGCTATGGGCTACCCTTGGTCGATTTGCTCGCTCCTAGAGCCTCGGGATTCATAGCTCTCAAACACGAAGAACAGCGAAGAACGATGGAGAGATAAAACGTAGATAAAAAGTAGTATATTGATTTGTTCGATTGTGTGTTGTTCAATCGGCCGTCACCCCCAACATATATAAGAGGCAGCTGGACTTCCCGTACAAGTAAAGGATTCATCTAGGCTTTCCTTACAAGAAAATTACATCAATTCATGTCCTACAGTTCTAGTTTCAGTCCAACTCGGATTCAGCCCAAATCTGTCCCATACTTCTGTCCTGCTTCTTGCGTGGGCTGTAGAAATCGCAAACTAACTCGGATGCAGTCGAGTTCAACATCAAACTTGTCCGCCTCGATGATCTGCATAATACAGCGCGTGCCACTTCTAATTTTAAGGCCGTCTTTATGACTTTTAGGGCCCATCTTTAACTGTGGGTTGGATTCAATTATGCAGTTTTCTGAACTGTCTGAGTCTTGTAACAACTTTGCAGGCCGTATACTCTCTCCGATGATGATGACTCCAAAAGCAAAGTTGACCGTTTCGACGATACACACAACTTCCGTGTAGAACACTTTTCCATCCGAGGTCATCTGAATAATCTTTCAAGCCCATCTCCAACTTCTGGTCGAATTGACTTTGACAGCTTCCACTTTTCCGGCAAGCTTTTTTCCGGCAAGCTTTCCACGCCGGCAAGGTTTCCACCCCGGCAAGCTTTCCACACCGGCAAGGTTTCCACCCCGGCAAGCTTTCACACCGGCAAGGTTTCCACCCCGGCAAGCTTTCACACCGGCAAGGTTTCCACGCCGGCAAGCTTTCACACTGGCAAGGTTTCCACCCCGGCAAGCTTTCACACTGGCAAGCTTCCACGCCGGCAAGCTTTCACACTGGCAAGGTTTCCACCCCGGCAAGCTTTCACACCGGCAAGGTTTCTACCCCGGCAAGCTTTCACACCGGCAAGGTTTCCACCCCGGCAAGCTTTCACACTGGCAAGCTTCCACGCCGGCAAGCTTCATTCAGCCGGCAAAGGCCGAATAACTCACGCGACCCATCAGACACCACCTAGGTGGGTGTCTGGTCCCTCGCGTCACTTTTTCACTCAGGACCGGTCCGCAAAGTGTTGCCTCTAACTTTTGCATACGAACTCGGATTGGGATGATTTTTATATCAAAATCAACCGATTCGACGAGACGAAAACAATTTATGTAGAACATTTTTTCATATGAGGCCATCTTAATTGCGTTTCATACCATGCCAAAATCTGGTGTCAACACATGCCCCCCTGTTTTTTGGCAACGCTTGTGTGCCGAAAAATAATTTGTACCTTGTTTGTTCTAAGGACGATGTCAACACTCCATCGGCCATTTATTTTTCTCAGGACGATAATTATGTATCGGCCATGTTTGTGCTAAGGGCGATAATCATATATCGGTCATTGCCTACTTAGGCTTCTTGCCACACACTCGGGTGGTATTTCTTCAAGTACTTGCCATTGAGAGCTCGAGGTAACAGTGCCCCTTGTACATATTCCACCAAATAAGAGTTTCCGGGAACCACTCTTGCAACCCTAAAAGGACCTTCCCAACACGGAGACCACTTCCCGAATTTTCTATCTCTTGAACCAATTGGTAGAATCACTTTCCAGACGAGATCGCCAACTTGAAAATTCTTCAACTTAACTCTCTTATTGTAAGCTCTTGCTACCCTCAACTTGTCTCTCTCTATGGCCTTCAAAGCAGCCAAACGTCTATCGGCAACCTCATCAATATTGTCCATCATCAAGTTATAAAAGTCTATTGCCGATAAATCATTTTGTTTGGCTATTCTCAAAGTATTCAAATTTACTTCCACCGGTAAAACAGCCTCTTGACCATATACTAGCTCATATGGAGTCACCTTCGTAGCACCATGCCTTGAGGTCCTATGTGCCCACAAAGCTTCAGACAACAACTCATGCCATCTCCTCGGATTATCCTCAATCTTCTTCTGGATAAGCTTGATTAAAAATTTATTGCTGGACTCAGCTTGTCCATTTGCTTGGGCATAATACGGAGAGGAATTGAGCAACTTTATGTTATAAGATTCGGCAAATTCTCTGACCTGATGTGACATGAAAGATGAACCTTGATCTGTAGTTAAGGTTTGAGGAATGCCAAATCTATGAATAATGTGCTCAGTTATGAATTGAATTACCTTTGTATGTGTCATGTTCTTGAGAGGTACTGCTTCAGACCATTTAGTGAAATAATCGGTTGCCACCAATACGAACCGATGCCCCTTTGAGGAAGAAGGATGAATTTCTCCAATAAAGTCTAAACCCCATCCTCTGAAAGGCCACGACTTGATAATAGGATGTAACATAGCAGCAGGAGCCAACTGAATATCACCAATTTTTTGACAAGCTTCACACCCCTTGTAATATCTGAAGCAATCATTAATCATAGTCGGCCAATAAAACCCAGCACGTCGCAATAACCATTTCATCTTGGGAGTCGACTGGTGAGTGCCACAGATGCCTTCATGTACCTCTCCCATAGCAACTCTTGCTTGGTCCTCATCCAAGCACTTTAAAAGAACATCATCAACTGTTCGGCGATAAAGGTCATCATCCCTCATCGTGTATTTAAAAGCCATACGCCGAACAGCCCTGTCCACCCTTTCACTCGAATTACGCATGTAATCAACATTGTGTTTCCTCCAGTCGGGATTTCCACCTGCACTAGATTGCTCATTAGTGGCCGAAGCAGTGAGCCCTGGTCCGGCCTCTCCTACATTGGCAAGACAAGACATTGGCTTTTGAGAAATATGAAACATACCATGATCAACATGATAGCCGGATGCTTGTTGCGCCAACTCATTTGCTCTCCAATTGTCATGCCTAGTTATATGAGCAATGCTAAAATGGTCCAAAGTAGAGATTATATCTAGAAATTTATCAAGATAAACATTAAGTGATTCGTCCAAACACTGAAAGACTTTGGATATTTGCTGCACCACTAGTAACGAATCACCGTAAGCCTCAATATGTGTAACACCTATAGCAAGTAACATCTCTAGGCCGAATAATAATGCTTCATATTCGGCTTGATTGTTTGTGCAAAAGTATTCTAAGCGGCATGAGGCTTCAAAAACAGCACCATGAGGAGATATATAAACAATACCAACACCTTGGCCATTGCTACAAACTGAACCATCAAAATATAATCTCCAAGGTACTAATGAAACAAGGTTTATATCAACATCATGCTTGTCATTAATCCGATGCTTAACAATAAAATTAGCAATGATTTGGCCTTTCATGGATTTTAGAGATTCATAAGCCAAATCATATTCAATCAAAGCATAAGCCCACTTGCCAATTCTACCACTAAGAATTGGAATAGGCAACATGTATTTAATGACATCGGTTTGACAAGCTACTATGCATTCACTCGGCACTAAATAATGTCTCAATTTTGTGCAAGCATAATATAAGCATAGGCATAGTTTTTTAATAAATGTATACCTTGTCTCGGCGTCCAATAAACGCCTGCTCAAATATGTAATAGCATGCTCTTTTCCTTCGGTTTCTTGAGTCAAAACAGCACCAATAACACCTTCTTCTGTTGCAATGTAAAGCTTAAAGGGTTCCCTATGCTTGGGCGCTTTCATCACCGGAGGAGTGCACAAATAGTTCTTGATCATATCAAACGCTTCTTGCTGTTTTGCCCCCCAAGTGAAATCAACATCATTCTTTAACCGAAGGATAGGAGTAAATGCATCAACTTTCCCTGACAGATTAGCTATGAACCTTCTCAAATAATTGACCTTGCCAAGGAACTTTTGCATATCTCTCTTGCATGTTGGAGCCTCCACTTTCTGTATGGCCTCTATCTTTTTGGGATCAATCTCTATGCCATCTTCATGAATAATGAAACCCAAAAACTTTCCAGCCGACACGCCGAATGCACACTTCAAAGGATTCATCTTCAGTCCATATTTTTTCATTCTTTCAAAAGCTAAATGCAAATCGGCTAGATGAGATTCGAAAGCATCCGATTTGACAACAATATCATCAATATAAATCTCAAGTATAACACCAAGTAAATCATGAAAAATTAAATTCATAGCCCTTTGATACGTGGCACCGGCATTTTTTAATCCAAAGGTCATCACTGTCCACTCAAATAAACCAAGGAAACCAGGACATCGAAAAGCCATTTTGGACATGTCCTCTTCAGCCATAAAATCTGGTTATACCCCGCATTACCATCAAGAAAGCTAATGACCTTATGTCCAGAAGCATCATTAATAAGCATATCGGCTATTGGCATGGGATACTCATCTTTAGGTGTAGCTCTATTTAAATCTCTGAAATCAATGCACACCCTCAACTTGCCGGAACCTTTCTTCTCTACTGGTACAATGTTAGAAATCCACTCGGCATACCTGCAAGGTCTAATAAAATTAGCTTTAAGCAAACGACTGATCTCTTCCTTGATCTAGTCATATGTTTTTGGATTAAACTTTCTGGCCGATTGCTTGTACGGTCTAAAACCAGCCTTTATAGGTAACTGATGCTCCACTAGCTCTCGGCTTAAACCTGGCATCTCATGATATTCCCATGCAAAGCAACAAACATATTCTTTCAATAGCTCGATCAACTTAGCTTTATGATCGGCTCTTAAATTTTCGTTTACAAATGTCGGCCTAGGAATTGAACCATCTCCTATGTCTATCTCTTCTAATGGATCGGCTGACGTAAAACCTTGTCCTAATTTATCCATATCATCTAACTCCTCTATAGATTCATACATATCGTTTTCATTGGACCGATATTCAACAAGACGCTTTTGCAACCAATCTAAGTTAGAATCCATTTAAATACATCATACCTTGGAGCCGATTACCACCAACCGGCTTTAAAGAAACGGGCACGAAACCACTTTTTGTGGCGCTAAGAAAATCAAATTCTGATAAGTCGCGTCCCGTCAAGCAAGTAGCATTGGGATGCTGCCAATCCATCGTTGCATCGGCCAAAGCAACACAAGCCGAATTATCCGCATGAATGACCTCCACTTCATCATCCACCCACTGGATCAAAATTTGGTGCATAGTGGAAGGCACGCCCTGGTTTGCATGAACCCAATCACGGCCTAGTATGACGTTGTAGTTACCTTGCACCTCAGCAACAAAGAACGCAGTAGCCAAAGTTTTGCTTCCGACTGTAAGCTCCACATACATCACACCTTTGGCATCAGTTTTCTCTTTGCCTTCAAATCCATTAAGCACCATATTGGTCTTGATCAATTGTTCATCAGGCAAACCCAATTTTTTGAAGACCGAATATGGCATAAGATTCACCACAGCACCACCATCGACAAGCATTCTAGCAACCGGCGATCCATTACTATGACCTTTAAGGAACAATGGCTTCAAGTGTGTCACCGGTTCTTTTGGCTTCTCGAATATAGCATTTTTAGGACCAAAATCTAGCTGAGCTACTTCCCATTCTTCATCTATAGCATGAAATTCAGCGGGTAAGTAATACACCATATTGATATCCATACCTTCGCGGACCGGTGTAGGCTCATAATCCAACATATCATCTTCGTCCTCGGGCGTGTTCATAGATTCTGAAATTTGTCCAAGCGTAGTGGAATCAATAGGTGATGGGGACGATGTAATAGCGGTGGCATCGTCCTTCTTTGGTGGTGTAGGTGCTGCCGTGACGGATGTAGAAGCCACTGCACCTTGTATTTGTTTAGGCATCCATACTTGTTTTGTAGGTACCATAGGCCGAATGTCGTTGAACAATTTATTTCTTTGCTTCTCGGCCTCCTATTCTGCCATCTCTTGACTCCTCATGCGCTGCAATCTCCTTTTTTGTGCCTTGGTCAGACCGGAAGGACACCACTTAGGCTGAGTATATTTTGGATCCCTCGACTTGGCCTTGCTTGTGCTAGCTTCATGATCATTAGCCATGGGATCTTGCTGGACAACAGCCACATCTTTGTTGGAACCAGCCGGATGTTCAACAATAATCGGCTCTTTGATTGTTAATTCTTTAGTGCCTATCATAATAGTTTCAGCACTAGTATTCTTCTCCTTTTGCTTGCTAGGCTCTGAAATTTCAGCACTTGGTGATTTAGCACGCCACACTTGCTTGCCAACCCTTTTTTGATTATCTTGCATTGGCCGATTGACACCATTGTTCAAACGGCCTCGTGTGGGATAAGAAAGTCTCTCATGAACGGGCCTCCTTGGTTCTGCCCAACCTGGATGAAAAGTATAAGGGGCCATTGGGGGCTGCCACCATCCTCCATTGAAGTCTCCCATGTAGTATGGCGCATAGGGGAGTGGTGGCATCCATGGTCCCGGTGCCCACGACCCATATGGCCTTGCATGATGCTGAAATTCTTCCCGAGTGGGTGACCTTGAGCGCTTCAAATTTGATGACCGGTTAGAGCTAGAACCGGCCGCTTGACTGGCATACTTGCACAACAACATGTCAAAAGTTGGCTTGATTTTCTTGCGCTGCACTTTAGCTTCATTCGTCTTCCACTTGCCAACCTCTGGACTCTTGGGCTTAACAAATTTGACATGAGTGTTCTCTTGCACTTGTGTTTGCCCCCCGAGTGTAGGATTCTTGATGGTGATCTTGATTATCTCCTTGCCACCGGGTTGCTTTTCAAGCACGACTTGTCTCCCCAAGACCTTGTCGCTCTCCTTATCTTTCCTAGGCTGACCAACAATGACATTAGCTTTATTAGCAGATTCGGCTACCTCCGGCCGAATGAGCAGCTTCTTCCCTTCCAAATCTATGGCATTCATTGGAAAGGGCTGTTTATCAACTTGCATCTCAGAAAAGTTCAATCGTCCGTCATTAATGGCCGATTGTATCTGTCATCGAAAAACATTGCAATCATTAGTAGCATGAGAAAAAGAATTATGATACTTGCAATAGGCGCATCGTTTCAGTTCTTCAAACGGCGGTAAAGTATGAGATATTCTAATAATTTTGGCTTGCAGCAAAGCATCAAATATTTTATCACACTTGGCAATGTTAAAAGTAAACTTCATCTCTTCATCACGATTCTTATGAATCGGTTTCAGATCATTGCAAGTGAAGGGTTTGGCCTTAGATGGCCAAACAAATTCAGTAGCATAAATATCACCCTCATCGTCTGAGTGATCACTATCATATTCAACCATGTTCATCTTAGGATGATCAGCTTTATATCTATGCACTTCTTTGAGTTCTTTGTTTCAGCTTTCTTGTGCCAAAGCCCTTTGTAAGACTTGGTTGACATTTAAAAACTCATAGCCCTCTAGCTTTTCTCTAATGGGAGTTTTCAAACCACTAAGCACAAGATCAGCCAAATCTCTCTTGGTTATCACCAAACTATAGCACCGGTTTTTTGTATCTCTGAATCTTTTGACGTAATCGGAGACCGATTCATCATGCTTTTGTCTAACCGATGTAAGATGTGATAACTTAAGCTCGTTATCGCCGCTATAAAAGTGATCATGAAATTTCTTCTCTAGCTGCGACCAAACCCGAATGGAACCATGTGGTAAAGAAGAAAAGCATGAAAATGCGTTACCAGTCAATGATAAAGGAAATAAACGCACTTTCAATTCATTTAGTGAGCCTGCTTCACCTAATTGTGCCAAGTATTGACTAACATGTTCCCATGTGGTTTTTGTGCCCTCGCCATTAAACTTAACAAAATCTGGAATTTTATATCCCGAAGGGCATTGAATGGCATCAAAGTATTCTGGATATGGCTTTTGGTAAATACGGTTCCTTGGCAACTCAACTCCAAAATTCTCTCGGAGCATCTTAGCCATCTCCTCTCTAAGATTAGCTAGACCATCATCCATAGTGGATGATGAAGCTTGTGGCAGTGGCATGGGAGGAGTAGGGTTAGTAGTTGCAGGTGTGAATTGTGGCATATATGCCGAATTGTAATTCGGCAATGATCTAACAGCGTTTGCACTTGTAGGTAGGATTTGGTTCAGCATCACCACCGAACCTGGCATACTCATGATAGGATTAATGGGTGCAGCAATAATTTGATTTGTTGGGCTAGGATAAAAATTCATCGGCACGGGAAGCGTCGATGAAATAGGTAAAGTTGGATTAGGAATTTCTGCGGTAACAGGCACACCAACATTACCAATAGATGATTGAGGCATACTTTTTTTAGCATTACTATTTTCCAAGAAAATTTGGTATAAAAGATTGTTGCTATCAGTAATGCGACTATCAATTTCAGCCCATACCTCGGGAGAGAAGGCACTACTCACAGGGGGTTTAACCTGTTCATCATGAAGAGGAGGAAACTTGATTTCTCCAAAGGAGTGATATTGCCTTGACGATCCTTCTTGAACTTAGCAAGGAATTCCTGCATCTTCTTTTCTTCACGCGCCCTCTTGTATTCCTCATAAGCTTGGTGATGTTCCTCCGATAACTCCTCAAAATTGGGCTTGATTATGTTATCGTCGTTGATTTCCGAGGGCTTGGGAATCTTGTCGTTGGCAGGCATGATGGATGATGATGACGATTGATCTTTAGTCCCCAGCGGAGTTGCCAAAAAGTGTGTTGACACACGAACACGTCACGTGTACCCTCGACGCCGGGGGTGATGCACCGCAGCTGACGTCGAAGGAGACCCGACCAACAGCACGATACACAAGACAGTCGGCAGGTGCTTTTAGGACCCGAAACCCCACACGCCCGGGAGGGACCCCGCCAGGGAGTGCGGCGGCTATGGGCTGCCCTAGGTTGATTCGCTCGCTCCTAGAGCATCGGGATTCGTAGCTCTCAAACATGAAGAACAGCGAAGAACAAGAGAGAAAAACGATGGAGAGATAAAAGGTAGATAAAAAGTAGTATATTGATTTGTTCGATTGTGTGTTGTTCAATCGGCCGTCACCCCCAAGATATATAAGAGGTGGCTGGACTTCCCATACAAGTAAAGGATTCATCTAGGCTTTCCTTACAAGAAAACTACATCAATTCACGTCCTACAGTTCTAGTTTCAGTCCAACTCGGATTCAGCCCGAATCTGTCCCATACTTCTGTCCTGCTTCTTGCGTGGGCTGTAACTCGGATGGAGTCGAGTTCAACATCAAACTTGTCCGCCTCGATGATCTGCATAATACAATGCACACCACTTCTCCTTTTAAGGCCGTCTTTATGACTATTAGGGCCCATCTTTAACTGTGGGTCAGATTCAATTATGCAGTTTTCTGAACTGTCCGAGTCTTGTAACAACTTTACAGGCCGTATACTATCTCTGATGATGATGACTCCAAAAGTAAAGTTGACCGTTTCGACGATACACACAACTTCTGTCTAGAACACTTTTCCATCCGAGGTCATCTGAATAATCTTTCGAGCCCATCTCCAACTTCTGGTCGGATTGACTTTAACAGCTTCCACTTTTCCAGCAAGCTTTTTTCTGGCAAGCTTTCCACGTCGGCAAGGTTTCCACCCTAGCAAGCTTTCACACCGGCAAGGTTTCCACCCCGGCAAGCTTTCACACCGGCAAGGTTTCCACCCCGGCAAGCTTTCCACACTGGCAAGGTTTCCACCCCGACAAGCTTTCACACCGGGAAGCTTCCACGCCGGCAAGCTTTCACACCGGCAAGGTTTCCACCCCGGCAAGTTTTCACACCGCAAGGTTTCTACCCCGGCAAGCTTTCACACCGGCAAGGTTTCCACCCCGACAAGCTTTCACACCGGCAAGCTTCCACGCCGGCAAGCTTCATTCAGCCGGCAAAGGCCGAATAACTCACGCGACCCATCAGACACCACCTAGGTGGGTGTCTGGTCCCTCGCGTCACTTTTTCACTCAGGACCGGTCCGCAAAGTGTTGCCTCTAACTTTTGCATCCGAACTCAGATTGGGATGGATTTTATATCAAAATCAACCGATTCGATGAGACGAAAACAATTCATGTAGAACATTTTTTCATATGAGGCCATCTTAATTGCGTTTCATACCATGCCAAAATCTGGTGTCAACACCTACATGGGCCCCACAAGCCTGCATGGCACGCCTAGGGGGTGGGCGCACCCTGTGAGCATGTGGCTCATAGGTGCACCCCCCTGGGGTGTGTTCAGTGCCAAAAATTCCAAAATATTCAGGAAAAAATCATATAAAATTTTCAGGGCATTTGGAGAACTTTTATATTCTGGTCATTTTTTATTGCACGGATAATTCAGAAAACAGTAAAATAATAGCATTTCTACTTTATTAGTTGTAAATAACAGAAAGTAAAAGGTGGGTACAGAAGGTGGTGTTTACTAAATTCATCCATTACATGCCCGCCAAAAGGAATCCGTTAATAAGGTTGATCAAGTCTTATTAACAAACTTCTTCCGAATGACATGAAACCGGAGAATTTTCGTATAGCACTAGGTTACCTCAACGGGGATATGCATGTCCCCAACAATAGGAATATCATATTTCTTTTTAACAGTAGGAATAGGGAATTCAAAACCTCCAATAGTAATTGTCGAAAATTTTCCAATAGAATTGATACTATTCACTTGAGGTTGTTTCTTTGGAAAGTGTACCGTATGCTCATTACCATTAACATGAAAAGTGACATTGCCTTTGTTGCAATCAATAACAGCCCCTGTAGTGTTCAAAAAGGGTCTACCAAGGTGGATCGATATACTGTCATCCTCAGGTATATCAAGAATAACAAAGTCTGTTAAGATAGTGACATTTGCAACCACGACAGGGACATCCTCACAAATACCAATGGGTATAGCAGTTGATTTATCAGCATTTTGCAAAGATATTTTAGTTGGTGTCAACTTATTCAAATCAATTCTACGATATAAAGAGAAGGGCATAACACTAACACCGGCTCCTAGATCACATAAAGCGGTTTTAACATAGTTTCTTTTAATGGAGCATGGTATAGTTGGTATTCCTAGGTCTCCTAGTTTCTTTGGTATTCCACCTTTAAATGTATAATTAGCAAGCATAGTGGAAATTTCAGCTTCTAGTATTTTTCTTTTATTTGTAACAATATCCTTCATATACTTAGCATAAGGAGACATTTTCAGAATATCAGTCAAACGTAAGCGCAAAAAGACAGGTCTAAGCATTTCAACAAAGTGCTCAAATTCTTCTTCATCCTTATTCTTTGAAGCTTTAGGAGGAAAGGGCATGGGTTTCTGAACCCATGGCTCTCTTTCTTTACCATGTTTTCTAGCAATGAAGTCTCTCCTATCATATCTTTTATTCTTAGGTTGTGGGTTACCAAGATTAACAGCAGGTTCTATCTCCACATCATTATCATTACTAGGTTGAGCATCAACATGAACATCATCATTATCATTACTATTAGGTTCATGTTCATCACCAGATTGTGTTTCAGCATCAGAAATAGAAATATCATTTGGATTCTCAGGTGTGCCTATAATAGGTTCACTAGAAGCATGCAAAGTCCTATCATCTTTCTTTTTAGGAGGACTAGGTGCATCAGTATTAATTCTCTGAGAATATTGTTGAATTCTCTTAGGATGACCTTCAGGATACAAAGGTTCCTGAGTCATTTTACCACCCATAGTGATAACTCTAACAGCATGATCATTCTTTTTATTGTTCATCTCATTAAGCAAATCATTTTGTGCCTTGAGAACTTGTTCTACTTGAGTTTTTATCATGGAAGCATGTTTACTAACAACCTTGAGGTTGTTAATGATGACCCACAAGTATAGGGGATCTATCGTAGTCCTTTCGATAAGTAAGAGTGTCAAACCCAACGAGGAGCAGAAGGAAATGACAAGCGGTTTCCAGCAAGGTATTTTCTGCAAGCACAGAAATGATCGGTAACAGATAGTTTTGTGATAAGATAATTCGTAACGGGTAACAAGTAACAAGTGTAACAAAGGTGCAGCAAGGTGGCCCAATCCTTTTTGTAGCAAAGGATAAGCCTGGACAAACTCTTATATAAAGCAAAGCGCTCCCGAGGACACATGGGAATTATTATCAAGTTAGTTTTCATCATGCTCATATGATTCATGTTCGTTACTTTGATAATTTGATATGTGGGTGGACCGGTGCTTGGGTGTTATCCTTACTTGGACAAGTCTCCCACTTATGATTAACCCCTCTTGCGAGCATCTGCAACTACGAAATAAGAATTAAGATAAATCTAACAAGAGCATGAAACATGTGGATCCAAATCAGCCCCTTCCGAAGCAACGCATAAACTAGGGTTTAAGCTTCTGTCACTCTAGCAACCCATCGTCTACTTATTACTTCCCAATGCCTTCCCCTAGGCCCAAATCATGGTGAAGTGTCATGTAGTCGACGTTCATATAACACCACTAGAGGAAAGACAACATACATCTCATCAAAATATCGAACGAATACCAAATTCACATGATTACTTATAACAAGACTCCTCCCATGTCCTCAGGAACAAATGTAACTACTCACAAAGCATATTCATGTTCAATATTAGAGGGGTATTGAATATCATTAAGGATCTGAACATATGATCTTCCACCAAATAAACCAACTAGCATCAACTACAAGGAGTAATCAACACTACTAGCAACCCACAGGTACCAAGCTGAGGTTTTGAGACAAAGATTGAATACAAGAGATGAACTAGGGTTTAAGAGGAGATGGTGCTGGTGAACATGTTGATGGAGATTGACCCTCCCTCGATGAGAGGATCGTTGGTGATAACGATGGATTCGATTTCCCCTCCTGGAGGGAAGTTCCCCCGGCAGAATCGCTCTGCCAGAGCCCTAGATTGCTTCTGCCCAGGTTCCGCCTCGAGACGGCGGCACTTCATCCCGAAAGCTTCCTTCTCATTTTTTCTAGGTAAAAGCCTTTTATATAGCAGAAGATGGACACCGGAGACCTGCCAGGGGGCCCACAAGCCCTAGGGGCGCGCCCTGGGCGTAGGACGTGTCCCCCCAGGCTTGTGGCCACCTAGTGAGTCCCCTCTGGTATTTTCTAGGCCCAATAATTCTGATATATTCCAAAATAATTCTCCGTAAATTTTCAGGAATTTCGGAGTTGTGCTGAATAGGTCTCTCAGATTTGCTCCTTTTCGGTCCAGAATTCCAGCTGCCGGCATTCTCCCTCTTCATGTAAATCTTGTAAAATAAGAGAGAAAATACATAAGTATTGTACCATAATGTGTAATAACAACCCATAATGTAATAAATATCAACATAAAAGCATGATGCAAACTGGATGTATCAGTTAACAGTTCTAAACATATAGTCACCCAAGCATTCAATCATATAAGCATTATGTTTCAATTGTCTACTAACATATGCATTGAAGTTTTCTTGTTTAACAATAAAGTTATCAAATTCATCCAGGCATTGACTAGCAGATTTAGTATATGGAATATCACCTTCATCAAATCTACAGAGAGAGTTTACCTCTACTACCTGTGTCGGGGTATTAAGACCATGTATTTCTTCGATAGGTGGTAAATTCTTAACATCCTCAGCTCTAATACCTTTTTCTTTCATAGATTTCTTTGCCTCTTGCATATCTTCACGACTGAGAAATAGAATACCTCTCTTCTTCGGAGTTGGCTTAGGTGGTGGTTCGGGAAGAGTCCAATCATTATCATTACTCAATATATTATTCAATAGTTCTTTAGCTTGTTCAACAATTCATTCCTTGAAAACACAACCAGCACAACTATCTAGGTGGTTGATACGTCTCCAACGTATCTATAATTTTTTATTGTTCCATGCTGTTATATTATCATTCTTGGATGTTTTACAATCATTTTATAGCAACTTTATATCATTTTTTGGGACTAACCTATTGACATAGTGCCCAGTGCCAGTTGCTGTTTTTTGCTTCTTTTTTACTTCGCAGGAAATCGATATCAAACGGAGTCCAAACGCAACGAAACTTTTTGGTGATTTTTTCTGGACCAGAAGACACAAGTTGGGCCAAGAAAGTACCTGAGGGGGGCTCCGAGGGGAGCACAACCCACCAAGGCGTGCTTGGGGGCCCAGGCGCACCCAGGTGGGTTGTGCCCACCTCGGCCGCCTCCTTGACCACCTCTTTGCTCTATAAATACCCCAATATTCCAGAAACCCTAGGGGAGTCAACGAAAATCAATTCCAGCCACCGCAAGTTCCAGAAACCATAGATCCAATCTAGACACAATCACGGAGGGGTTCATCATCCTCATTGGTGCCTCTCTGATGATGCGTGAGTAGTTCATCGTAGACCTACGGGTCCGTAGTTAGTAGCTAGATGGCTTCCTATCTCTCTTTTGATTCTCAATACAATGGTCTCTTGGAGATCTATCTGATGTAACTCTTTTTGCGGTGTGTTTGTTGGGATCCAATGAACTTTGAGTTTATGATCAGATCTATGTTTTTATCCATGAAAGTTATTTGAGCCTTTTGATCTCTTATATGCATGATTACTTATAGCCTCGTATTTATTCTTCGAATCTTTGGTTTAGTTAGGCCAACTAGATTGATTTTTCTTGCCATGGGAAGAGGTGCTTTGTAATGGGTTCGATCTTACGGTGCTTGATCCCAGTTACAGAAGGGGAACTGACACGTATGTATCGTTGCTATTAAGGATAACAAGATGGGGTCTATTTCTACATAAATAGATCTTGTCTACATCATGTCATCGTTCTTATTGCATTACTCCGTTTCTCCATGGACTTAATACACTAGATGCATGCTGGATAGCGGTCGATGTGTGGAGTAATAGTAGTAGATGCAGGCAGGAGTCGGTCTACTAATCTTGGACGTGATGCCTATATAATGATCATTGCCTGGATATCGTGATAATTATTTGAAGTTCTATCAATTGCCCAACAGTAATTTGTTTACCCACCGTATGCTATTTTTCTCGAGAGAAGCCACTAGTGAAATCTACGGCCCCCGGGTCTATTTTCTCATCATATATTTTCAGATCTATTTTGCTATTTGCCTTTTTATTTATTTGCCAATTTTATTTTCAGATCTATATTTCTAAAAACCCAAAAAAAATTGCTGCACTTTATTTTATTCGCGATCTATTTATCCAATCTACTACAATTTATCTCCCGTCAACTTGCCAATTTCTGGCGCTGTTACCCGAAAGGGATTGACAACCCCTTTAACACGTCGGGTTGCAAGTATTTGTTCTTTGTGTGCAGGTGCTGTTTACGTAGTGTTGCTTGGTTCGATAACCTTGGTCTCATCACTGAGGGAAATACCTACCGTTCTTGTGCTGCATCATTCCTTCCTCTTTGGGGAAATACCGACGTACTTCAAGCAAACATCAGTGGTCCCTAGAAGCATCGGTTAGTCCATTATAAAAGATATTAAGTATTTCATTTTTCTTGAGAGGATGATCAGGCAAAGCATTAAGTAATTGGAGAAGCCTCCCCAAGCTTGTGTGAGACTCTTTTCAATTTGCACAAAGTTAAATATTTCCTGTAAAGCAGCTTGTTTCTTATGAGCAGAAAAATATTTTTCAGAGAAGTAATATATCATATCCTGGGGACTACGCACACAACCAGGAGCAAGATAATTAAACCATAACTTAGCATCACCCTTTAATGAGAAGGAAACAACTTAAGAATATAGTAATAGCAATTTTTTTCTCATGAGCAAATAGGGTGGCTATGTCATTTAATTTAGTAAGATGTGCCACAATAGTTTCAGTTTCATAACCATGGAAAGGATTAGATTCAACCAAAGTAATTGACTTAGGATCGACAGAGAATTCATAATCCTTGTCAGTTACAAAGATAGGTGAAGTAGCAAACTTAGGATCATATTGCATTCTAGCATTCAAAGATTTTTCTTTCAACTTGACTAGTAATTTCTTAAGATCCTCTCTATCCTTACAAGCAAGAAAGTCCCCAGCTACCTCTCCATCCATAACATAACCCTCAGGTATATCAGGCAATTCATATCTAGGAGTGCTAGGTCTAATGGGTGTTTCAAAGTTTTCAGTTTTAATAATTTCATCAGTTTCAAAAATATCATCAGTTTCAGCATTCTCAATATCTTTAGCTCTAGCAAGTTGTTCATCAAGAAATTCACCAAGTGGCACAGTATTATCAAGCAAAGTACTAGTATCATCATAAGCATCATTCATAGCAGAAGTAGCATCATCAATTACTTGCGACATATCAGGATTAATAGCAGGTGGTGGTATTGCAAGCTTACTCAAAACAGAAGGTGAATCAAGTGCAGAGCTAGATGGCAGTTCCTTACCTCCCCTCGTCCTAGAGGGAACGATCTTGGTTCTGGTATCTTTCAGATTCTTCATAGTGATCAACAGATATATATCCCAAGTGACTCAGCAAATAGACCTATGTTCCCGGGCAACGGCGCCAGAAAAAGGTCTTGATAACCCACAAGTATTGGGGATCGCAACAGTTTTCGAGGGTAGAGTATTCAACCCAAATTTATTGATTCGACAGAAGGAGAGCCAAAGAATATTCACGAGTATTAGAAGTTGAGTTGTCAATTCAACCACACCTGAAAGACTTAATATCTGCAACAAAGTATTTAGTAGCAAAGTAGTATGATAGTAACGGTAACAGTAGCGGTTTTATAGTGATTGTAATAGCAGCAATAGCAAAAGTAACTTAGCAAAGATCAATATGTGAAAAGCTTGTAGGAATTGGATCAGCGATGGATAATTGTGTTGCATAATATTCATCATGTAGCAGCCATAACCTAGGGCGACACAGAACTAGCTCCAATTCATCAATGTAATGTAGGCATGTATTCCGTATATAGTCATACGTGCTTATGGAAAAGAACTTGCATGACATCTTTTGTCCTACCCTCCCGTGGCAGAGGGGTCCAAAAGGAAACTAAGGGATATTAAGGCCTCCTTTTAATAGAGGATCGGAACAAAGCATTAGCACTTAGTGAATACATGAACTCCTCAAACTACGGTAATCACCGGAAAGAATCCCAATTATTGTCACATTGGGCTATGCAGATCATAACTCGTAATAGGTGTCTACAACTTGCAAGATAGGATCAAGAACACATATATATTCATGAAAACATAATAGGTTCAGATCTGAAATCATGGCACTCGGGCCCTAGTGACAAGCATTAAGCATAGCAAAGTCATAGCAACATCGATCTCAGAACATAGTGGATACTAGGGATCAAACCCTAATAAAACTAACTCGATTACATGATAAATCTCATCCAACCCATCACCGTCCAGCAAGCCTACGAAGGAATTACTCACTCCTGGCGGTGAGCATCATGAAATTGGCGATGGAGGAAGGTTGATGATGATGATGGTGACGGATTCCACACTCCGGAGCCCCAAACGGACTCCAGATCGGCCCTCCCGATGAAGAACATGAGGTGGTGGCGGCTCCGTATCGTAAAATGTGATGAATCCTTCTCCCTGATTTTTTTCTCCGCGAATAGGTATATATGGAGTTGGACTTAGGGTTGCTGGAGCTCCAGGGGCCCCACGAGTCTGGGGGGCGCGCCATGGGGGAAGGGGGGTTAAGCGCGCCCCCAGGGCTTGTGGCTCCTGGGTGGCCCCCCTCTGGTATCTTTTTCCGCCAGTATTTTTTATATATTCCAGAAATATTCTCCGTAAATTTCCAGGTCAATCTGAGAACTTTGATTTCTGCACAAAAACAACACCATGGCAATTCTGCTGAAAACAGCGTCAGTCCGGGTTAGTTCCATTCAAATCATGCAAATTTGAGTCCAAAACAAGGGCAAAAGAGTTTGAAAACGTAGATACGATGGAGACGTATCAGGGGCCCGTAGTTTTCACTAGAGGCTTCTCTCGAGAAAATAGCATATGGTGGGTAAACAAATTATTGTTGGGCAATTGACACAAAAGCAAATAATTATGATGATATCCAAGGCAATAATCATGTATATAGGCATCACGTCCAAGATTAGTAGACCGAAATGATTCTTCATCTACTACTATTACCCCACACATCGATCGCTATCCAGCATGCATCTAGTGTATTAAGTTCATGAAAGAACGGAGTAATGCCTTAAGCAAGATGACATGATGTAGACAAGATAAACTCACGGATGAAATAAATCCCATCTTGTTACCCTTAATAGCAATGATACATGCGTGTCATGTCTCTTTCTGTCACTGAGATTGAGCACCACAAGATCGAACCCATCACAAAGCACCCCTTCCCATGGCAAGATAAATTAATCTAATTGGCCAAACCAAACCAATAAATCGAAGAAGAAATACGAGGCTATAACAATCATGCATAAAAGAGTTCAGAGAAAACTCAAATAATTTTTATGGATAGATCTGATCATAAACTCACAATTCATCGGATCCCAACAAACACACCGTAAAAAGTCATTACATCAAATAGATCTCCAAGAACACCGAGGAGAACATTGTGTTGAAGATCAAAAAGAGAGAAGAAGCAATCTAGCTACTAACTATGGACCCATAGGTCCGTAGTAAACTACTCACGCATCATCAGAGGGGCATCAAGGATGATGAAGAACCCCTCCGTGATCCTTTCCCCCTCCGGCAGAGTGCCAGAAAAGGCCTCTAGATGGGATCTCGTGGTTCTGGAACTTGCGGCGATGGAAAAAGTATTTCTTGGACTCCATGGTAGGTTTTGTGATTTTAGGGTATTTATAGAGGCGGAGGTAGGTCAAAAGGAGGCTTGTGGGCCCCACTGTCGGTGTGAAAACCGGTAGACCTCGGGGTAGGGGGTCCCAAGCTGTGGATTCTTGGATCAATGGTAACAGGAATGAAGGAGACGATGTTTTACCTAGGTTCGGGCCCTCTTGATGGAGGTAAAACCCTACGTCCTGCTCTTGTTTATATTGATGAAGTATCAAGGTACAGAGTTGATCTACCTCGAGATCATATGTTGTGGTCTAAACCCTAGGGGTATGATGAGTAATGTCATAATATATATATCAACGAGCCTGGCCTCGGCTTATATAATGTACCGAAGGCCTAGGATAACAAGAGTCCTAGTCGGCTACGTCGGTGGAGAGGAGTCCTTGTCTTGATCACCAAGCCTTGTGGAATCTTCCTCGTATATGTCATCGGCTATCCGAACTGGCCCATTAGTGAACCGCCATGGGGGTCCTCGGCCCGACCCACTGTTCAGGAGACGACATGGTGAGTACCCCCTAGTCCAGGACACCGTCAGTAGCCCCCTGAACCGGTCTTCAAGTTGGGGACGCTCCTCGGTTCTTCCAAACTGTTCTTCGTCTTTGGTCGTCGGTCTTGAAAACTGGTTCTACAAATCTTCCCATCTCCGGTCTTGAGGATTGCCGAGGTATATCCGAAAAGTTCATACGTCGGGTATCCGAGGAGTCTTTTAAGTTCTCAGCCTTTATCAATGCCTTGTTATCTTTTACGCCACACGTCAGGCTCAAAGTGTTTCCCGTGCGGCAGTGTCCTCTTGCATCCGAGCTCCAACGCCGGACTGCATCCAAGGTATCTCTTGCAACCGAGCTCCAACGCCAGTCTGTATCCGAGCTCCAACGCCAGTCTGTATCCAAGCTCCAACGCCGGTCCGTATCCGAACTCCAGCACCGGACTGTATCCGAGGAGGCATAGAGTATCTCATCTTTGAAAGTTTTGAAGGAGGATTATCCGAGCTTAACGCCGAAAAGGTTCTTTTATGGAGCCAGCCACTAGCAGTCGAGCTTTATGCCGGACTGCTTCTGAGGTGTCCTCTCATAGCCAAGCACCAACGCCGGACTACATCAGAGGTGTCATCTCGTAGCCGGGCACCAATGCCGGACTGTATCCGAGATGTCATAGATTACCTCGGTCTTGAAAAAGTTAAAAGGGTTAAACCGAGCTTAATGCCGGAGATGCCCTCTATGGAGCTAGCCACTTGCATCCGAGCTTTATGCCGGACTGCTCCCGCGGTGGTGCACCACCTCGGCTGTGGGCTGATTTTTGTGAATTTAATTCCGATTGGTGCAATTTATTATCTGCCGAGGTATATAGCCAGTAGCCCTCAAGGTGTGTGTCCGCTCAATGTCTGGCATGCACCTAAAGGATGGCATAAAATCGGTGATCCAGTAGCCCCTGAGACTCAGGTCGATTCACAAAATCGGCCTGAGGATCAACTCCTAGCTCTGTAGCATACTTAGGAATAGAAATGTGGTGTGCATATTCCTCGATACTCAGGTTGGGTGCGGCCGACCTACTTGAGGATCATAATCTCCTCGGGAACTATTTCGCACTTTGTAAACTGTCTGCATTGAATCGTCGATGCAGTAGCCCCCGAGCCAATGGTCGGGTGGCAACACCAGATCAGGGGATCGATGTGCCCCTTTAATATTTGTAAATGAGAAGCGCGAAGCCCAGTAGCCCTCGAGCCTTAATGTGGGCACGGGTGGCCGAATTAAGGATCAATGTCCGGAGTATATCACAATTTTTTTTGTAATGATTCTATGTATCCAAGTACTTTACATCACTAATGCTCGGATCCGCATTGTACAAAACTTTGTTGACCGACCATCGGCTTCAACCTCCTCAGCCAGCAGCCGAAGAGTGTTCGTCCTACTGTATAAAGCCTTTATAAGGGCAAAGATTTACGACAAACAAGGCAATCCGGCCATACGGTTTTATAAACAAAGGTACGCAGAGAGATATGTTATAAAACATCTTCTGGGAAAAATAGTTCTGTTACAGGTTCCTTTTCCCAGGCTGTCATGTTGATCATAATCATGAAACCTCAACTCCGATCAATGTGGGAGGAAAATATTGAGGATTTAGTAGGGAGAAAGTTCCCGAACTCTGTGGTCCATAATGAACCAAAATTTTCACTTCCATTGTTTCCGACCAATTATATTCTTTAAGATGGCTAGCTTTCGGCTTCGCCCAGTCTGAGGTACTAACCCGGACGACCCGGTAGTAACAATCACAGAGGTGCTCCCTTTACCGCCTAGCCGAACAATCGGGAATGTAGGGGTAAGCACAGGAGCCAGGCAACCCAGCTTGGCCAAAATCTTAAGTCAAATTGATGCATATTTATAGCTTTATTACGATAATTACGGAAGGCAAATTCTCCATTGAGACTGTTTATAACCTAAAAGTGGCCCATCGTCGGCTTCCACCCCTTTGTAGATGCTACACAGGTTGTTTCCGTACTAACAATACAACCCTTAGCCGACGTCTCGGTGTCCGGAGGCGGTTGTGTTAGCGGAAACGAGGCAATCAGATATGCAGGCTTTATAACTTTCACTTAGTCATAGGAGTTTAAAGTTCGGGGCCAGTTACTAGCCCCTGGTTAGTGTTCGGCGTCAACCGAGGTCAAACTAGTAACACTTCGGCCAAAATTATGAAAGGCCCATCGTTTAACACGGGGTGATCTCTATCGATCTGTAGTTTGACACAGTCATTGGATCGCTGACCAGTTTACGCTTATTGTGACAGTCAGTTTTCGGCTTTCTCCACAGAGGCGCTTAACCATTCGAGCTGGAAGCACAATCATAGTGGTTCTCCCTTTGCGCTCCTAGCCGAACAAAGCGGAACGTAGGAGGCAAGCACAGGAGCTGGGCAACCCAACTATTGACCGAAGACACAATTCGAAACCGATGCATATAAGGCAATATCCGAGAATGTTTTGCCGAGGACTCCATGACTTACCTTGGCTTTCGGTGGGTTCGGCTCTAGTTGCAGCCCACTGTTGATATTGCCGAATCTGTAAAGGTGTCCGGTGTTGCACTGCGAAAGTTATGCTGGAAACACACAAATAGGTTAAAAGTGCCATAGGCTTGGAAAACCAAAAAACTTCAGTAAAAACCTTACGCCCGAACTAAATCAAGTTTTTGGTGCCAATCTGAAATTGGTCTTAAAATTAATTTATGCTTCCGCCGTGCTTTAACATGATACATCCGATCTCCAGACTTTAAGCGGGTCAGCCTTCGGCTTCAACCTCCTATACGGAAGGCGGAGTGTTTCACAGGCCAGTTTAGAGAACTAAACGCGAGCGGCTTTAGAGAGAAAACAGGCTATTCGGCTATTGACCACACACTCTTGTCGAAAAAAGGAGTAGTGGAAAAATACTTTGCAACGACTTAGAAGAAAGAAAAAAATATTTATTATAGAATGGCTCATATAAATTTTAAGAGCCCCCAGTTAACATGGGTAGAGGGAGTTTCTTTTAACAAACAACGTATGTGAGCACGGTCGAACCGAACACAAATTATAAATTTAAAAACTTTGAGCATGAAAGCGACTTAGCTGGTTAATGTGTTCGGCGTTGATGACGTGGGCCGAGCTTGCAGCGGGTTGAGATCCCAGCCCCCAAGCCGGTTCTCAAGTGCCCGAGCGAAGAACTCGGCTTGATGAAGTGGCGACGCCGCTCGGTCGATGCGGCGAGGCAAAGCCCCTGGTCTAGCAGAGGTGACGAAGCTGGTCGGCTGGTGACGTCGAAGTCCCCGGGTAGGTCGATAAAGCGATGACGAAGCCCCCGGTCCAACCGAGGTGATGGAGCAGACGACGCAGACCAGTCAACGTCGATTTACCTGTGCACATAAAAAAATGCAAACCAAAAGTAATAACAAATAAAGATAATGATATATATATATATTTTTAAAAATTCTTCTACTTAATTAATTTAAGTGAAGTAAATAATTAAAGAAATATGGCCTGAATGCCGATGTCAGTCCGGTGGAGTGGTCATCGTCTAGATCCGATATAGCATCTCGTTTTGCAGGGCGAGATTTAGCCGGATTGGTTTCTGAGATTTGTTCAGAGTCGTCCTCCGGTACGTTGGTGCAAGGGGCGAGTCCGGCCAGGGCTGACTCCTAGTGTTCGGACGCCGAAGTCGCGTCCAGGCTTGGAGCTGGATCCGGGATAAGAGAGGCGAGTTCGGCTGGAATTGACTTCCGATCTTCGGACGCAGAGGCCGCATCCAGGCTTGAAGTCGGATGCGAGATAAGAGCTGACCCTGGGATCGGGTTGGAGAGAGATCCCTAAGTCGAAGCTTCAGGGTTGTTCAAGTTAGGGTTTCGTGATGCCGATCTCATGCTCGGCTTCACGATGCCGAACTCTTGCTCGGCTCGCCAAGGTTATGATTCGAGGAGGTGTCGTCGGCTTGATGGAGCGACGGCGCAGTCGATGCTGGCACAGGTCGGCAACCGTGGAGCAACGTGGTCGGGCCGGTTTGACATCGGCGCGATGGTCAAAATTGCCTCGGGAAAGACTAAAAATTTGTAGGCACGTATTTGAGAACAACACACAATACCCTAGAAAAGGTTTCCTTCAAAAAGGATGTTCAATATCCCGTTCATGAAGAAAGATGAATTCGGGTCAGATTCGTTTTCGCGCAGAAAATAGATCCGAAAATTGACGAACTCCTCGGGCTGTTCCCGGAGTTTGAACGATTGGATCGAGCTGAAACTTTGAGGGGTGGTAGATATAGGAATTCCTCAGCCGATCAATGGTTGGATCTTCCAAAGGATGTCCGAGCTGGACGCTGGACTCCACGCCCTAAACTCATCCAGATTCCCGTCCGGATTCGACAGGGCTCCGGTATATTGGAGATCGCCGGAGATTCCTCCATCGGAACACGATGAAATTTTACAGGGTTGTTCTATACTTAATTCTGCACTATTCCTCCAAACCAATCGTCAAAGCGACACTCGAGGAGGCGGCCACAGCGAATACAAATCCGCTGTATAGAAAAATAGCATGGTCGCCCGAGGAAAATGTTGATGTTGAGCCCCCGGGCTCCATGGATGATTCCTCCATGATCTTGATAGAGATCGGAGTTGATGATGACTAGGACATATGTCCAATCTTGATGATTCGAAGAGGAGTCTGGTCTTCGGACCAGCCGAGGTGATCAGTCGAATCGGCGACGAATATGCCGACGTCGCAGTTGATCTGCAGGCGAGCCATTGATCCATTGCCGATCACACAGCGGAACTCTCAATGAAAGCACCATTGTCGGTGTCAAAACTGGCAGACCTCGGGGTAGGGGGTCCCAAGCTGTGGATTCTTGGATCAATGGTAACAGGAACGAAGAAGACGATGTTTTACCTAGGTTCAGGCCCTCTTGATGGAGGTAAAACCCTACATCATGCTCTTGTTTATCATGATGAAGTATCAAGGTACAGAGTTGATCTACCTCGAGATCATATGTTGTGGTCTAAACCCTAGGGGTATGATGAGTAATGTCATAATCTATCTATCAACGAGCCTGGCCTCGGCTTATATAATGTACCGGAGTCCTACGATAACAAGAGTCCTAGTCGGCTACGTTGGTGGAGAGGAGTCCTTGTCTTGATCACCAAGTCATGTGGAATCTTCCTCGTATATGTCATCGGTTCTCCGAACTAGCCCATTAGTGAACCGCCATGGGGGTCCTCGGCCCGACCCACTGGTCGGGAGACGACATGGTGAGTACCCCTAGTCCAGGACACCGTCACCCACTACCCACCAGGGCGTGCCAGAGGCCCCTGGCGCGCCCTGTTGCTTTGTGGGCCGCTCCTTCATCTTCTCGTGGCCTCCAAAAGCTTCCAGGGTCTCTTATTGCCAGAAAAAAATCTCCAAAAAGTTTCATGGCATTTGGACTTCGTTTGGTACTGATATTCTGCAAAGTAAAAAACAAGCAAAAAAACACCAAGTGGCACTGGGCACTAAGTTAGTAGGCTAGTCCCAAAAAATGAAATAAAGTTTCTTGTAAATGTATATAAAACATCCAAGATTGATAATATAATAGCATGGAACAATAAAAAATTATACATACATTGGAGACGTATCAAGCATCCCCAAGCTTAAGTCATGCTCGTCCTCGAGTAGGTAAATGATAAAAACATAATTTTTTATGTCGAATGCTACCTAACATATTCATCACATATTATTTTCTTTGTAGCATGGACATTTGGACTTGAATGATTCAAAGCAATAGTCTATAATTTGACATGAAAACATCAATACTCAAGCATATCAACAAGCAACTATATCTTTCAAAATATCAATGCTAAAGAAAGTTATCCCTAGCCCATTATGCTCAATCATTGATCCATTCATGAAACATACTCAAATATTAACTATATCCAATACACAAGTATGACAATAGTGTTCCCTAGTTGGTTCTTTATAAGAGAAGATGAATACTCAACATAAAAAATAAAAATTGCATAAAAGTAAATAGATAGGCCCTTCACAGAGGGAAGCAGAGATTTGTAGACGTGTTAGAGCTCATAGCTTAAATTGAGAGATAAAATTGTTTTGAGAGGCATGCCTTTCCTGTCAATGAAAACGATCGAGAATTCCTAATATCCTCCATGCTAGACAAATTATAGGCGGTTCCCAAACAAAAAGTAAAGTTTATTTCCTTTCCACCATTTCTTCACAATCCATGGCTAGCCGTATCCACGGGTGCCTTCCATACCAACACTTTCCAAGGAATTTATTATCATAGTATATATTTTTTCATTTCGGGACTGGGCATCCCTATTACCTGTCACACTCTCGTGCAATGACAAGTGAATAAATACTCATCGTGAGAATAAAATACCTAGCATGCAAAATATTGGCCATCCCCTACCGCTTCATGAGCGGTACGGGCACACAAAACAAAAATTCATTTTTGAAATTAGAGTTGGCACATACAAATTTACTTGGAACGGCATGGAAATACCGCATATAGGTAGGTATGGTGGACTCATTTGTCACAACTTTGGGTTTAAGGAGTTGGATGCACAAGTAGTATTCCCGCTTAGTACAAGTGAAGGCTAGCAAATAGATTGAGAAGCAACCAACCAAAAATGAAAACGGTCATAAACGTGCATTGAACATAATTAACTCTTAATAATGCACCACAAGTAGTATATAATTTCATTGCATAACTATTGACTTTGCGTGCATGCATAGGGAATCACAAACCATAACACCAACATTCTTACTAAAGCATAATTACTCACCAACATGACTCACATATCACTATCTCCATATCGCAAAACTATTGCAAGGAATCAAGTTTATAATATCCAATGATCTTCATGAAAGTTTTTATTATATCCCCCTTGGATATCTATCACTTTGGGACCAAATCCATATCTCGTGCAAACTACCATTACTATTCTTAACTCTCAAAAAAGATTTAAGTGAAGCACTGATGTCTAATACACAACTTGTTCTTATAGACTCGTGTTGGGCCTCCAAGCGCAGAGTTTTGTAGGATAGTAGCAATTTTCTCTCAAGTGAATGACCTAAGGTTTATCAATCCGTGGGAGGCGTAGGATGAAGATGGTCTCTCTCAAACAACCCTGCAATCAAATAACAAAGAGTCTCTTGTGTCCCCAACACACCAAATACAATGGTAATTTGTATAGGTGCACTACTTCGGCGAAGAGATGGTGATAAAAGCGTAGTAATGATAGTAGATATTGATTTTTATAATAGGAACAATAAAAAACAGCAAGGTAGCAATTGATAAAACAAAGCCCAAACAGTATTGCAATGCTTCAAAACGAGGCCTAGGGTCCGTACTTTCGCTAGTGCAATCTCCCAACAATGCTAATATAATTGGATCATATAACCATCCCTCAACGTGCGATGAAGAATCACTCCAAAGTTCCTATCTAGCGGAGAACATAAGAAGAAATTGTTTGTAGGATATGAAACCACCTCAAAGCTATTCTTTCCGATCAATCTATCCTAGAGTTCGTACTAAAATAACACCAAGCAATTCTTTCCGATCGATCTAACCAAGAGTTCATACTAAAATGACACCATATGATACACATCAACCAACTCTAATGTCACCTAGATACTCCAATGTCAACTCGAGTATCCGTGAGTTGATTATGCGATATGCATCAAACAATTTCAGATTCATAATACTCAATTCAACACAAAGAACCTCAAAGAGTGCCCCAAGATTTCTACCGGAGAAACAAAGACGAGAACGTGCATCAACCCCTATGCATAGATTAGCCCAAAGTCACCTCGGGAATCCGCGAGTTGAGTGCCAAAACACATATCAAGTGAATCAATATGATACCCCATTGTCACCACGGGTATTCATAGCAAGACATGCATCAAGTGCTCTCAAATCCATAAAAAGTATTCAATCCAATAAAACAAAATCTCAAAGGGAAAACTCAATTCATCACAACAAGATAGAGAGGGGAAAACACCATATGATCCAACTATATTAACAAAGCCCGCGATACATCAAGATCGTGCCATCTCAAGAACACGAGAGAGAGAGAGAGATTAAACAGCTAGCTACTGGTACAAACCCTCAGCCCCGAGGGTGGACTACTCCCTCCTCATCATGGTGGCCGCCGGGATGATGAAGATGGCCACCGGTGATGATTTTCCCCTCCGGCAGGGTGCCGGAATAGGGTCTAGATTGTTTTTTCATGGCTACAGAGGCTTGCGGTGACGGAACTTCTGATCTAGGGTTACCCCGAGGGTTTTTGGAATATTTGGCAATTTATAGGGTGAAGAGGCGGTGCGGGAGGCCACCGAGGTGGGCACAACCCACCTGGGCGCGCCTGGTCCCCCAGGCGCGCCCTGGTGGGTTGTGCTCCCCTCAGAGCTCCCCTCTAGTACTTCTTTGGCCCACCGGGTGTCTTCTGGTCCAAAAAAAATCTCCAAAAAGTTTCGCTGCGTTTGGACTCCATTTGGTATTGATTTTCTGCGATGTAAAAAACAAGCAAACAACAACAACTGGCACTGGGCACTATGTCAATAGGTTAGTCCCAAAAAATGATATAAAGTTGCTATAAAATGATTGTAAAACATCCAAGAATGATAATATAACAACATGAATAGTTCATAAATTATAGATACGTTGGAGACGTATCAAGCACAAGAGCATAACTATTTCTTAAAAAAAAATCAACTCTCAAAATAATATAAGTGAAGCATGAGAGCATATTTCTTCAAAATATAACAACTCTCAAAATAATATATGTGAAGCAAGAGAGTTTATTTCTTTAAAATACAACCACCGCCGTGCTTAAAAAGATATAAGTGAAGTACTAGAGCAATTGCCTAGCTCAAAAGATTTAAGTGAAGCACATAGAGTATTCTAGCAAATCATGATATGCATGTGGCTCTCTCAAACAAGAGTGTTCAGCAAGGATGATTGTGACAAACTAAAAAGCAAAACAAGCAAAGACTCATATAATACAAGACACTCCATGCAAAACTCATGATATGTGACGAATAAAAATATAGCTCCAAGTAAAATTACCGATGGTCGTTAGAAGAAATAGGGGATGCTTTCCGAGGCATCCCCAAGCTTACTTGCTTGGGAGTCCTTGAATATTACCTTGGGGTGCCTCGGGCATCCCCAACCTTAGGATCTTGCCACTCCTTATTCATTCATCCATCGTGATCTCACTCAAAACTTGAAAACTTCAATCACACAAAACTTAACAAAAACCTTCGTGAGATCCGTTAGTATAATAAAGCAAATCACCACTTTAAGTACTGTTGCAAACCCATTCTTATTTTGTTATTGCATTATAACTAATGTATTCTAACTTTACCATGGCTTATACCCCCCGATACAATCCATAGATTCATCAAAATAAGCACACAATGCAATGAAAACAGAATCTGTCAAAAACAGAACAGTGTGTAGCAATCTGAACATTGACTATACTTATGTAACTCCAAAAATTCTGTAAAATTAGGAAAACGTGGGAAATTTGTATATCAATCCTGTGTAAAAAAATCGGAATTGTATCACGCTCCAGAAAATTTAGAAAATTCTGCTACTGGATGCAAAAGTTTCTGTTAATGCACAGAATCAAATCAACTATCACCCAAATCATCCCAAAGGCTTTACTTGGCACAAACACTAATTAAAACACTTAAACACAATCACAACAGTAGCATAATTGTATATTTATTGAAAAACAGAAAGGAAAACAAAAAAATTAAAAGATAACTATTGGGTTGCCTCCTAACTAGCATTATTGTTTTACGCCCCTAGCTAGGCATAAAACATAGTTTCAAGTGTTGTCATATTTGGTTTCCAATTCCTCAATTGCACAACCATAATACCTAGGAGATCTATCATATATATTTTTAATAATCACACTCCTAGGAACAAAATCAAGAGACATATTTCTATATATTGGTTCCTTTATCAAATCAACGAAATTGGGGTGAACTCTAATCATTTTAAGATCTTCGTTATTGTTGCTATTCATGGCACCCTTGTCTTTAGGAACATAAATAAACTTGCAATTCTTGCTAGGAGGAGTTTTTTCAACAGTTTTAACGGAAGAAAAAGCAGAACCCAAATTATTAATAATTTCTTCCAATAATCGATCCTAGCGGGACTTTGTTCTACTCTTTCATTAATTATTGGTTCTTTCTCTTTTAGCATCTTTAGAGTAATTCATACAATTGATCCAAATTGAGTGACATGGTTATGAATCTTTTTATCCAAATTATCAATATGCTCTACGGTAATCATCTTCCTTTTAATAGCATCTAACCTCTGCATAGCATGCTCCAAAGTTAAAACTGTTTCATTAACAATGATCGGTGGTGATCCCACTAAATTTCCCATAGCATTGAAAGCATCCATAGAGGGAACCATCAAGAAATTCCCTCCGGCAATAGTGTCAAGCACAAGTCTATACCAAGTAGTAATTCCCACATAAAAATGGCGAAGAAGAATGGTAGTGGATTGCTTTCGAGTTGATCTATTATGAGCATTGCAAATCCTATACCAAGCATCTTTTAAATTATCTCCTCCCCTTTGCTTAAAATTGAGAACTTCATTCTCAGGAGTGCATGTAGCAAGGGAAGAACTAGCCATAACAATAAGGTGGGCAAGCAAGCAAACACACAAAACACGCAAAAAGGCAAACAAAAAATATTTTTGTATTTTTGTAAAAACTTTTAGAAGTGGGGGAGATGAAAACGAGAGGCAAATGGCAAATAAAGTAAATGCAAGCAGATGAAAGTTTATGCGTAGGTACTTGATAGATATTGATAATATCTCCCCGGCAACGGTGCCAGAAATTCTTCCTGCTACTTGTGAGCTGCGTTGGGATTTCCTCGAAGAGGAGAGGATGATGCAGTATAGTAGAGATATGTATTTCCCTCAGTTATGAAACCAAGGTTATCAATCCAGTAGGAGAACCAAGCAACACTATGTAAACATCACCTGCACACGAACAACAAATACTTGCAACCCAACGCGTAGAGTGGTTGTCAATCCCTCAACGGTTACGATCAAGATTAAATTGTATAGGTTTTGATAGATAGATCTGACAAAAATACAAAATAAAATAAATAAAAGAAAATTGCACAAAGGTATTTTTAGTTTTAATATAAGATAGCAACTAGACCCGAGGGCCATAGTATTCACTAGAGGCTTCTCTCGAGAAATAAGCATACGGTGGGTAAATGAATTACTGTTCGGAGATTGACAAAAAGCAAATAATTATGATGATATCCAAGGCAATGATCATGTATATAGGCATCACGCCCAAGATTAGTAGACCGAAACGATTCTGCATCTACTACTATTAACCCACACATCGACCGCTATCCAGCATGCATCTAGTGTATTAAGTTCATGAAAGAACGGAGTAATGCCTTAAGCAAGATAACATGATGTAGACAAGATAAAATCACAGATGAAATAAATCCCATCTTGTTACCCTTAATAGCAACGATACATGCGTGTCATGTATCTTTCTATCACTGAGATTGAGCTCCGCAAGATCGAACCCATAACAAAGCATCCCTTCCCATGGCAAGATAAATCAATCTAGTTGGCTAAACCAAACCAATAAATCAGATAAGAAATACGAGGCTATAACAATCATGCATAAAAGAGTTCAGAGAAAACTCAAATAATATTCATGGATAGATCTGATCATAAACTCACAATTCATCGTATCCCAACAAACACACCGTAAAAAGTCATTACATCAATTAGATCCCCAAGAACACTGAGGAGAACATTGTATTGAAGATAAAAAAGAGAGAAGAAGCCATCTAGCTACTAACTATGGACCCATAGGTCCGTGGTAAACTACTCACGCATCATCAGAGGGGCAGCAAGGATGATGAAGAACCCATCCGTGATCGTTTCCCCCTCCGACAAAGTGCCGGAAAAGGCCTCTAGATGGGATCTCGTGGTTCTGGAACTTGCGGTGGCGGAAAAATTATTTCATGGACTCCCTAGTAGGTTTTGTGATTTTAGGGTATTTATAGAGGTGGAGGTAGGTCAAACGGAGGCTTGTGGGCCCACTACCCTCCAGGGTGCGCTAGAGGCCCCTAGCGCACCCTGGTGTTTAGTGGGGCACTCCTTCATCTTCTCATGATCTCCAGAAGCTTCCAGGGTCTCTTATTGCCAGAAAAAATCTCCAAAAAGTTTTGTGGCATTTGGACTTCATTTGGTACTGATATTCTGTAAAGTAAAAAACAAGCCAAAAAAACAGCAACTGGCACTGGGCACTAAGTTAGTAGCTTAGTCCCAAAAAATGTTATAAAGTTCCTTTTAAATATAAATCATCCAAGATTGATAATATAATAGCATGGAACAATTAAAAATTATAGATACGTTGGAGACGTATCAGGTACTAGCTCCTGCAGGCGGTACTGCCGCACACGACTGCCGCTCTACAACCACTGAGAAACCAGAGAGGGCTCGGAGAGCAGAGCCGCGAGCGGTAGTGGCAGCGGTGGTAGGCGCGATACTTCCGCTTACAAGTGGTACTACCGCTCCTACTGCCGCTTGCCAAACTGGGTCAAAATGGGGCCAGCGGTAGTAAGCCAATGGGACTACCGCTGAAACCGACACGAAAAATCATGACCCGAGTCGAGGCGGTAGTACAAGCGGTACTCGGAGCAGTACTACCGCCTACAAGCGGTACTACCGCTGCCAGCCACGGTACTACCGCTGGCAGCTTTCCAGAGCACTCCAAAGCAACGGAGGGGATACTCCAATGAAGCAAAAAGATACGGAGGGTGCAAATGAAGATGTGTAGGTGTTGATTCCACCCAAACGTTTCCGAAGCGGACCCCCTCTTGATAGTAAGGTATTTCCTACGACTCAAGTCCACCGAAAAAGAAACGAAGGAAAATAAACCGTCTTCACTCTAAAGCTTCGAGGGGCATCAATCGTCTTGTGCCATATGATGAAATATCTAAAATGCTCAATGCACACGATTAGTCCGCAAATGTATTTTCATCAATCACCAAAACCACTAAGGGAGAAATATGCCCTAACAATCTCCCCCTTTGTGGTGGATTGATGACAACATGGGATTTGCACAAGAAAAGATATGAAAATATGCAAACCCAAAATCTATAAAATACAGACGGGCTCCCCCCTAGATGTGTGCAATAGTGAAGTATACTTTTGGAATGCAAAGTACACACACTAGAATCAACACTCCCCTATATATTATAGACCGGCAACACTTGCATCAATAGTATAAGAGAAATAAACAAGGATGCAAGGAATAGTATATTGATGTCGCTTGAACTACGTCGGTATTTCCTCAAAGAGGAAGGGATGATGCAGCACAACTACGGTAGGTATTTCCCTCAGTTATGAAACCATGGTATCAATCCAGTAGGAGAACCAAGCAACTCTATGTAAATGGTACCTGCACACAAAAAACAAATACTTGCAACCCAACGATTAGGAGGGGTTGCCAATCCCTCTACGGGTAACGGTGCCAGAAATTCGCACGTTGACGGGATAAAAATTGTAATAGATTGGACAAATAGATCTCGATAAAACGCGAAATAAAAGATGCAAATAAAAAGTGCAGCAAGGTATTTTTGGGTTTTTGGAATAATAGATCTAAAAATAAAAGCAAATAAAAATAGATCTCAAAGCAAATATGATAAAGAATAGACCCGAGGGCCGTAGATTTCACTAGTGGCTTCTCTCAAGAAAATAGCATACGGTGGGTAAACAAATTACTGTTGGGAAATTGATAGAACATCAAATAATTATGACGATATCTAGACAATGATCATTATATAGGCATCACGTCCAAGATTAGTAGACCGACTCCTGCCTGCATCTACTACTATTACTCCACAAATCGACCCCTATCTAGCATGCATCTAGTGTATTAAGTTCATGGAGAAACAGAGTAATGCAATAAGAACGATGACATGATGTAGACGAGATCTATTCATGTAGGAATAGCCCCCATCTTGTTATCCTTAATAGCAATGATACATGCATGTCTTGCTGCCCCTTCTGTCACTGGGAAAGAACACCGCACGATCGAACCCATCACAAAGCACCTCTTCCCATGGCAAGAAAAATTGATCTAGTTGGCCTAACTAAACCAAATATTCGAAGAAGAAATACGAGGCTATAAGTAATCATGCATAAAAGAGATCAAAGAACTCAAATAACTTTCATGGATATAGATCTGATCATAAACTCAAAGTTCATCGGATCCCAACAAACACACCGCAAAAAGAGTTACATCAAATAGGTCTCCAAGAGACCATTGTATTGAGAATAAAAAAAGAGAGAAGAAGCCATCTAGCTACTTCCTACGGACCCGTAGGTCTACAATGAACTACTTATGCATCATCAGAGAGGCACCAATGAGGATGATGAACCCCTCCGTGATGGTGTCTAGATTGGATCTCGTGGTTGTGGAACTTGCGGCTGCTGGAATTGTGTTTCGTCGACTCCCCTAGGGTTTCTGGAATATTTGGGTATTTATAGGGCGAAGAGGCGGTGCGGGAGGCCACCGAGGCGGCCGCTGCAGTCGCCTGATCAACCTCGGTGTCTGACCACCTGCAATGTTGGGAAGTCCAAGTCTCCTCATCAGTGATCCTCTCATCTGACCCACTAGTAACCTCTAGCCCAAGTTGCCTCATGTTGAGTTTGTCACGGCTGCGGGATTTCTTCTCTGACGTGTGAGTCATGTACTCCCCGTGAGCCTCCATGCAAAGCAGTTTCTTCATCTTTGACTTGAGCTTATTAGCCCAAGATGGCTCCACTCCAGATGGCTGATAGTCAGGATCATCATCATCATCCTCAACATTATCTTTATCTAAAGGGGCCTCCGTCGTAGGAACGGGAGTACCCCAGTTAACCTTCTCCCTTAGATGAACCACCTCATGAGAGGTCAAGCCACCAAGCACCAACATCTCATCAGGATAAGTGAATGCCCAAGCCTTCTTAATGAGAAGCATCAAGTAAGGTCCATAGATGGGACACTTACGCTCAGTGACGGCCGAGAGAAGTTCTGACCACATGATATGTGACACATCCAAAGACTGCCCCGTGGGCGCCTCCTTTTCCTTCTGACAGAAGAGCAGCAAGTCCACAAGATATGAGTGAACCTGATCCAAGTTCCCAATGCGAGGAAACAACGTGTGCCTGAAGATGCGATGCATGATATCCAGGAAAGAGCACAGCTCATAGGACTTCTTCTTTGTGATTGGAGAAATCTTCAAAGTGCTATAGAGCCACAAAGCAGACTTGTGAGCAGCAGCGACCTCCTTGTGAGGGCGTAGCCCGACAGGGTTATCCAGCCCCTTATCCTCATATCCCAGAAGCTCCATGAATGCCTTCCACTTGGCCGAAAGCACCTTACCATTGGTAATCCACGTCAGGGTCCTCTCCACATCATTAGCAAGGTAAACTGTGGCATAGAACTGAGCCACGACCCCTGCATCAAAGTCCTTGTTGAATTGCATCATCGTGATGATGTCCAGTCGCTCACACAATTCAAGGGCTTCTCCAAAGTAACTCGGATTCTTCTGCATATGAGTAATGTCAATGGTCTTGGTCTTCACAAACATGTTCTTTTCTCTTTGAGCACATCTAGATAGATAGAGTGATGCCGCTTGGTCAAGAAGGGATGGTTGATAAGAGCTGGATCTTGCTTGTTGCGATATGGATTGATACGGCGAAAGGTACATAACTCCTGTCTATTCATATCAGACACTGGCTTGACCTTCGGCTTGGGCTTGCTTGTAACCTATTTGGAACACTGCATCGGCTGAGCACTTGCAGTGGCACTAACATCCTCTAAGGTGCGATAGTGCTTGGAACCACCTGGACAATCTAGATTCTTGCGACGGGCCTGAAACCCGGCACTGCTATCACTTGCAACCCACAACAAAGAATGAGGGAAAAGCAGGTGTAAAAAATTGCATAAGCCAAACAAATGAATCAAGATGGGTTGAAGTTTGAGACGAAGGAAGTGGAAGTTGACAGCCCCCAACCCGCAGTACCGTGCAGCCGAAGCGGTAGTACCACCTACAAGCGGTAGTACCACCCAAGGCGGAGGTCAGCGGGCTGACCACAACCGCGACAAGATCCGGTAATACCGGGGGTGCCAAATTCAAATTCCCTCCAACCAAACTTCAATCCACCTAGTCTAGCAGTCTTCTACGTCCTACTCAGGCCTCGATTTAACCAAAAGTTGAAGAATGCAAGGAATATTGCCCTAGAACGTAGATTCAACAAATAGAACCATAGGAGAGGGAAACGGGGGCAATACTGGCATCCATGGCAAGAGGAGAAGGTGGGGATCAATCCCACCGGACAGAATCGTGGAAGACGACACGGAATCGATGGCGCCCCCCCGGAGCTTTTTCGTCGCCTGTGAGAGGAGAGGGTGAGGGAGAGAGAGGGAATGGGTATGGGGGAGTGGGAACTCCCCCTGCCCGACTCATAACCTCTGCACCCCGCCACAGAGCGGTAGTACCGCCCCGGTACTACTCCATGGCAGGAGGCCGGGTAGTACCTCTAAGAGCTCTACGGTAGTACCGCCCAGACCCTAGCGGTAGTACCGCGCAGGCGAGAGCAAGCAAGATCAAGTTTAAAAAGATGGCTTAAGCAAATTTTGAGTTGTTGTAGATGAGATGGCTTGGGATGGAGACTCGAAAACATCAGCAAATGGGAAGAGACACTCCGAGTTTAAAAGACAAAAAAAGGGAGAGCAAATTTGGAGTGGCTCAAATCACAAACAAAGCCCTAACAACTAGATAAAACCAAAAAGAACCAACTTGAGGAACTACCTCTCAATGAGAGGGCAGTTGGCGTACTCTCGAAAAAAATGAGAGGGCAGTTGTCGAAGCCACCTATGTTTGAGTCAATTGGTATGGCACCGCGAAGATTTTAACCTTGGGACCATGACCAAAACTCATCTTTGAAGCACAAGTACCATAAAAAATGGCTAATGTGAAAGCTTGATCGATTCATGCATAATGGGGGGGGGGGGAGGGAGAGTTCATTGAGAGAACAACACTCCCCCTATATCCATACCTACATCTAGAACAAGATAGAATGATGAATGCGGTGGGGTGTGCCTAAATTCAAGCCACATTGCTCGAATCAATGATGTTTAGCTCATGCCTTAACTCGCAAAATCTTGCTTCATCCAAAGGCTTCATAAAAATATCCGCTAGTTGCTCTTGAGTGTTGACATAGATAATCTCAATCTCCCCACGCTTGATATGATCCCGGATGAAATGGTGACGAATCACAATGTGCTTTGTCTTGCTATGTAGCACCGGGTTGTGGGAGATCTTGATTGCACTTTCATTGTAACATAGAAGAGGCACTTTGTCACAAGTGACACCATAATCCTTTAAAGTTTGCCTCATCCATAGCAATTGTGCACAACAACTTGCGGCGGCTACATACTCAGCCTCGGTGGATGAGAGAGTCACACAATTTTGCTCCTTCGAAGACCAACTCACCAAAGAGTGACCAAGGAATTGGCACCCTCCGAAAGTTGACTTCCTATCCACAACATTTCCCGCCCAATCTGAGTCCGAATAACCCATGAGATCAAAGCTTGCTCCTTTGGGGTACCATAGGCCAAAGTTTGGGGTATGATCCAAATATCGAAAGATTCGTTTGACCGCCACAAAGTGGCTTTCCTTAGGTGCGGCTTGGAACCTTGCACACATTCCCACACACTACTAGGAAAAAGCTTATAGGTAGAACTTTACTAGTAGCGCCTGTTTGGGTAACCGCGCTACTGCTAAGTACCAGTAGCGCTGGGTGCAAAGAGCGCTACTGGTAAAACTTAGCAGCAGCGTTGGTTATGCTGGGCCGCGCTACTGTTAAGTGGGCCACACCGCACACCACACTAGCTCACTTAGTAGTAGTGTGGGATCTGCACAGACACTACAACTATTGGGCTTAGCAGTAGTGCCGGCCCATACCCAGCGCTACTAGTAGACCGCATGAAAAAAAACCTCCGGCTCGATCGATCGCGACCACACTCGCTCACTCTTTCGCTCGCTCCTGTTCTAGGGTTGCTCCAGCCGCCACCACCGTCGCAGGTCCACTCGTCGCCAGCGGGTAAGTACTCATCGCCCTATGCTGCTCCCCCCTCTCGCCGCCGCCCCCACTCGATCCGGTCGCCTCCCCACTCCGCCGCTGCCGCCGCCCCTCTTTGTCGCCCCTCCCCTCTCGCCCCCGCCGCCCCCACTCTGCCGCCCCTCCACTCTCACCCCCACCGCCCCTCTCTACGGCCCCTCCCGTCTCGCGCACCCCTGTCGCCCCCACTCTGCCGCCCTCCCCTTCGGCCCAACCACCCCTCCTGCCGCCCCTCCCTCTCGCGCGCCCCCGCCGCCCCCCACTCTGCTGCCCTCCTCTCGCCCCCCGCCCCCTCTCTGCCGCCCCTCCCCTCTCACCCTTCGCCCCACTCTCGCCACCTCTATGATGTTAATTTGTTACTAATTATAGCTAGTGTCATTTGTAATACATATATGTTTGTAGTGTAGGCTTAATGTTTGTAGTGTATTAGCATTGACATAAATCCATGTTTGTAGTGTATTATAGCTAGTGTCATTTGTACTACCTATATGTTTTAGGGAATATATATACTCGTGGCCCTATATAGGAGCCGAATCGGTACGAGCCCACTCGAAAGCCACAAAACAAAAAACACCCATCCCAACCCGTCAAAAAGGAAAAAACACACACCCAGCCCAGCCTAATCCGCGCCTCCCTCGCTCCCACGCCGGCTGCCACCCTTGCCTCGCGACGGCCGCCGCCCACCCTCGCGCGTCGGCCTCCTCCCCCTCCCCCGTGCCCCGACCTCCTCCCTTCCCCCGCGCCCTGGCCTCCTCCCTGCCCCATGCTCTGGCCGCCTCCCTCCCCTGCGCTCCGGCCACCTTCCTCCCTCGCGCTCCAGCCTCATCCCTCCCCGCACTCCGGCCACCTACCCACCGAGATCCGGCCGCCTTCCCCTAGAGGTCCCATGGACGCATCGCCGCCGCCCAACCCATCCTTCCGCAAGGTGGGGCTCTGGGCCACCCTCCTCGCCACGGTGGCCCTGCTGGCTGATAGCCCACAAGTATAGGGGATCGCAACAGTTTTCGAGGGTAGAGTATTCAACCCAAATTTATAGATTCGACACAAGGGCAGCCAAAGAATATTTGTAAGTATTAGCAGTTGAGTTGTCAATTCAACCACACCCGGAGATTAAATATATGCAGCAAAGTGATCAATAGCACAATAATATGACAATTTTGATAGCAGTGGTAACATCAGTAGTAACAGTAATAGTGATAGCAATGATTCTGTAGCAAGTGTAACAGTAGCAACGGCAGTAGTAACTTAGCAAGAGCAATATGTGGGAAATTCGTAGGCATTGGATCGGTGAATTCGTTGGATAATATTCATCATATAACAGTCATAACCTAGGGCGATACAAAACTAGCTCGAGTTCATAAATATAATGTAGGCATGTATTCCGTAAATAGTCATACGTGCTTATGGAAAAGAACTTGCATGACATCTTTTGCCCTACCCTCCCGTGGCAGCGGGGTCCAGAAGGAAACTAAGGGATATTAAGGCCTCCTTTTAATAGAGAACCGGAACAAAGCATTAACACATAGTGAATACATGAACTCAAACTACGGTCATCACCGGAAAGTATGCCAATTACTGTCACACTGGGGTTTACGGATCATAACACGTAATAGGTGAATATGACTTGCAAGATCGGATCTAGAACATAGATATAATGGTGAAAACATAAACGGTTCAGATCTGAAATCATGGCACCCGGGCCCTAAGTGACAAGTATTAAGCATGGCAAAGTCATAACAACATCAATCTCATAACATAGTGGATACTAGGGATCAAGCCCTAACAAAACTAACTCGATTACATGATGAATCTCATCCAACTCCTCACCAACCAATGATCCTACGAAGGAATTACTCACTCCCGGTGGGGAGCATCATGAAATTGGTGATTAAGGAGGGCTGGTGATGACGAAGACCAAAGATTCCCCTCTCCGGAGCCTCGAACGGGCTCCAGATCTGGCCTCCCGATGATGAACAGGAGGTGGCGGCGGCTCCGTATCGTGAAACGCGATGAAACTTCCCCTCCTATTTTTTTCTCCGAAAATAGGATTTTATAGCGCCAGAATTAGGGTCTGTGGGCCACGAGGTGGGCACAACCCACCAGGACGCGCCAGAGGGGGGGCGCCCTAGTGTATTGTGCCCAGCCAGGGGCCCCCCTCAGGTGGTTCTTGGCTCCAGTATTTTTCTTTTATTGTAAAACAATTCTCCAAAAAGTTTTGTTCCATTCCGAAACTTTTATTTCTGCACAAAAACAACATCATGGTAGTTCTGCTAAAAACATCACCAGTCCGGGTTAGTATCATTCAAATCATGCAAATTAGAGTCCAAAACAAGAGCAAAATCGTTAGGAAAAGTAGATACGACGGAGACGTATCAACTCCCCCATGCTTAAACCTTTGCTTGTCCTCAAGCAATTCAGTTGATAAACTGAAAGTGATAAAGAAAAACTTTTACGAACTCTTTTGTTCTTGTTTACATAAATAAGCTTAAGTAGCACTCAGGTTTTCAGCAAAGATTATGACTAACCATGTCAACAATAACTCTTAAAAATTATATTAACTCATATCAATAGCATAAGCAACTAGCGAGCAATAATAAGATATCTCAAATGACAACACTTTGTCAAAACAACCATGATATAATATGACAATAATGGTATCTCGCTAGCCCTTTCTAGACCGCAAAACATAAATGCAGAGCACCCCCAAAGTTCAAGCAATGACTAAACATTGTAATTCATGGTAGAAAAGATCCAGTCATGATGCATCCAACATTAACTATACACAATGCATGAGGTTGACAATAGTGCTCTCAGATCTGGCGCTTATTTGAGAAGGTGATGACTCAACATAAAATTAAATAGATAGTCCCTTCGCAGAGGGAAGCAGGTATTTACAGAGGTGCCAGAGCTCAAAGTTTTAAAAACAGAGATAAATATAATTTTGGGAGGTACACCCTTCCTGTCAATGTTACGACCAAGAGTTATCAATATCTTCCATGCTAAACACATTAGCGGCGGTTCCCAAGCGATAAAAGTAAAGGTTTACTCCCCCTCCACCAACAAACACACTCCAGGCTAGCCGAATCCATGGGTACCATCCATACAACATCAATCCTGGGGGAGTTTTGTTTAATTATTTGCAATTTTTGATTTTGGGACTGGGCATCCCTATTACCGCCCCTCTCGTGCAAGGACGAGTGAATAAACACTCATCATGAGAATAACCCGCTTAGCATGGAAGATACTGACCGCCTCCTGTCGCTCCATGAGCGGTCCAGACACACAAAACAGATGTTCATTTGAAATTTTAGAGTTGGCACATGCAAATTTACTTAGAACGGCAGGGTAATACCACATGTAGGTAGATATGGTGGAATCATCTGGAATAACTTGGGTTTTAGGATTTTGATGCACAAGCAGTATTCTCGCTTAGTACAGGCGAAGGCTAGCAAATAGGTTGAGAAGCGGCCAGCTAGAGAGCAAAAACGGTCATGAACATGCGTTATGCATAATTAACATTGAATACTAGCATGAGTAGGATATGAACACCATGAACATAAATATCGTAGAGGCTATGTTGGTTTTTATTCAAGTACATGCATGCACATGTGCCAAGTAAAGCCACTTGAAACATTCAGAGGAGGATACCATATCATCATACTACATCACCATAATTTTAATGCATGTTGACATCCAAGATAAATCATTGTCCACTCCTAGCTACTTAAGCATGGCATGAGAAACTATAATCTCTAATTGTTATTGCAAATACGTTTGATCATAATATGCTGAATCATGGATACTAGGTTAAACATATTTACAAAAACAGAACAAGTTGAGTTCATACCCGTTTCTCTCTGCCACAGCCAGTTCATCAAATATCGTCATTATTGCCTTTCACTTGCATGACCGAATAATATGAAAATAACATTAGTGCAAGAGTGCCGTGGACTATGCTGAAATCTGCAAACATTTTATTTTTGAGAAGACAAGGTAATTTGGGCTCTTTGTTAGATCAATAGTATTGCATATGAGAGCCACTCAACATTTTCATCGTGGTCTTCTCCTTGGTACGACTCAATAAAAAGAAAAGAATTTCAGAGAAACACACTGAAATATTTTTGGAGTTTTTGTTTTTTCTTGAAGAAAGCAAATTAAAGAAGGGAAAACAAAAAATGAGAAAAACTATTTATACGGGAAAGCTCCCAACAAGCAAAAAGAAGAATCAGGAAATCTTTTTGGGTTTTCTTTTTAATACTACAACTAATTAAACTAGAAAGAAAAACCGAAAAGAATCAAGAAATATTTTTGGGTTTTTTCAAAGTTTTCAAACACACAATAAGAAAGCGAGAAAATAAATCTAGCATGGATAATACAATGAAAAAGTGTGAACTCCGACAACTGGAATGAAATGTGTGAACATGAATGTAATGTCGGTGGAAATACGTACTCCCCCAAGCTTAAGCTTTAGGCCTAGCTTGGTAGTCACCATCCGTGGCCTGGGTAATAATCTGAATGATAGGTCATGGAGGCTCTTGGTGCGACCACCTCAGCCTGTCTGGCAGCTTCGACCTCCGCATTGTACACGCGGGCCTCGCTCTCAAGAACGTAGTATCTTCTCTTGCTGTCATAGTCAAAAAGAGTAGGTGTAGGAAATACAACACGTACAACGGGTTCTTTATGAAACCTCAAGTTATAACTATAATCATCGATTGTGCCTGTGAGGAACTTATGACGTTTCATGGCCCCAAAATCTAAATACTAAGTGGGTAGGATGGGATCATCAGGCAGAGGTGTCACACCAACCTCTTTAGCTAAACGAGAAGCATAAATCCCACCATAAAAGTGACCACTACCAGCGTTGTGTTGCAATCTCCGTGCAACAATCGCTCCCAAATTATAACGTTTAATTCCGGTCAGGGCATTATGTATGAGACTGAAGTCAGGGGGACATAATGTACTGCAATTCTGCTTGCCCATGATGCATTTGCCATTAAAGAGTGCAACATATTGAATTGATGGGAAATGAATACTTTTTATTCTACTTTGTGTCACTACTCTATCCTCACCGTAACAAAGACTAGTCAGAAATGGCTTGTACTCAGCCTTGGGTGGTTCGTCTAGCAAGTCTGAAAAATGGGATTTTGCAGGCACTACAAAACATCTCTAGAGGCATGGTAAATGGATGATCATAAAGACTAAATGAAACTCTAGACTCACGAGGACGAAATTTAAATTTCTTAGTAAAAGTTTCTGTGAGGTTGAGATGCTGGATGCACTTACCTTCAATGTAGGGGCTGAGCTCGACGCTGAGAACATATTGATCAAATTCTTCCTTAATGCCTGCGCTTACCATGAAATCGTCACACGACCATAGGTATGATTTTATAGCCGCATCTCACATTTCGCTTGCGCTTGGTTCAACATAAGACCGACGTATCGAGCCACTACTAGATGATGCCTCCGTAGATCTCCTCCTCGAAGAACTCCTAAAGAATTGCATTTTTATTTGCGAACAATTTCTGAAAAAATTTGGGACACAAAATTTTTATCAACAAAACTTCACAAGATTGATAGCAACTACTCATAATGGTGCATAGAGGCCATATTAAGCATTCAAACTACTTAGAACTCTAAGAATTCAACATGCAAGCTCATCTATAGCAGCACCAAGAGTAGTTAATTATTCAAAATATAAACCACTAAAGCAAAAACTAATTGGAGCAATGGAGGAGTCACATACCAAGTAGCAATCCCCAAAAACAGTTTCGGAAACGGAGCTTCGAGCAAAGAGATCAAAATCCGTGGGTTTGAGAGCAAGACACGAGAGAGAGAGAGCTATGGTGATTTTTTTCTGGAGGTAGGAGAAGACATGAGCTAAAGAAGTAAGTGAGGGAACCCACGTGGGGACCACAACCCACCAGGGCACGCCTGGGGTTGCTGGCACGCCCTGGTGTCTTGTGGTCACCAGGTGCACCCCCCTCTGATGTTATTTGCACCAGAAATTCAGAAATAATCATAAAAAAATCATATTGATTTTTCAAGGCATTCTGAGAACTTTTATTTTTGGGTCATTTTTTATTGCACGGGAAATTCAGAAACCAGACAAAACATGGTGTTTTATTCTATTTAACTAAGAAAAACAGAAAACAAAAGTTGAGAGCAGAAGGTTGTGCTTACTAAATTCATCAACTTCATACTTCTAAAAAATGATCCATTAACAAGGTTGATCAAGTCCTATTAACAACCACCTTCGATTAGCATGAAACCGAAGAACTTTCGTAAAACACTAAGTTACCTCAACGGGGATATGCATATCCCCAACAATAAGCATTTCATATTATTTTTGGCAGTAGGTAGAGGTAGTTCAAAACTTCCAATAGTGAGTGTCGGAGATTTTTCAATAACATTAATACCATTGACTTGGAATTGTTTCTTCGGAAAGTGCACCATATGCTCATTACCATTGATATGAAAAGTGACCTTGCTTTTATTGCAATCAATAACAGCCCCTGCAGTATTCAAAAAGGGTCTACCAAGGATAATCGACATGTTGTCGTCCTCGGGCATCTCAAGTATTACAAAATCTGTTAAGATAGTAACATATGAAACAACAACGGGCACATCCTCACAAATACTGATAGGTATGGCAGTTGATTTGTCAGCCATTTGCAAAGATATTTCAGTAGGTGTGAGTTTATTCAAATCAAGTCTTTTATATAAGGAGAAAGGCGTAACACTAACACCAGCTCCTAAATCACACAAAGCAGTTTTAACATAATTTCTTTTGATGGAGCAAGGTATAGTTGGTATTCCTGGATCTCCAAGTTTTTTAGGTACTCCATCCTTAAAAGAATAATTAGCAAGCATGGTGGAGATTTCAGCTTCCGGTATCTTTCTCTTATTAGTGATGATGTCTTTCATGTATTTTGCATAAGGGCCATCTTTAAAATATCAGTCAAGCGAGTGCGCAAATAGACTGGCCTAAGCATCTCAGCAAAGCGTTCAAATTCTTCATCATTTTTTCTTAGTTGGTTTAGGTGGAAAGGGCATGGGTTTCTGAACCCATGGTTCTCTTTCTCTTCCATGTTTCCTAGCAACAAAGTCTCTTTTATCATATCTTTTATTTTTATGTTGTGGGTTATCAAGATCAATAGCTGGTTCTATTTCAACATCATTATCTGGTTGTTTATCATTGTCTGGTTGAGTGTCTTTATGAACATCATCATTATCTTTTTCATTATCACTAGATGAATGTTCGTTACCAGATTGAGTTTCAGCATTAGAAATAGTAACATCATTATTATTTTTAGGAGGTTTTTTTTATTTCAGGTTCACTAGAGGTATGCAAAGTCCTATCATTTTTCTTTTTCTTCTTCTTTTTAGAAGGACTAGGTGCATCAGTGTTAATTCTTTGAGAGTCTTGTTCAACTCTTTTAGGGTGTCCCTCAGGATAAAGTGGTTCTTGAGTCATTCTACCTCCTCTAGTCATTACTCTAACAGCATGATCATTCATATTATTGTTCATTTCATTAAGCAATTCCCTTTGAGATTTAGCAACTTGTTCTAACTAAGCTTGAACCATAGAAGCATGCTTTCCCTCACCCCTAACATCATTAGTAATTCTAAATAACAAGTCACTCAAGCGAGCAATCATATCAGAATTTTATTTCAATTGTTTCATAACATTTGCATTGAAGTGATCCTGTTTTCTAATGTAATTGTCAAACTCATAAAGGCATTGACTAGGATGTTTATTGTAAGGGATGTCACTTTCATCAAATTTCATTAAAGAGTTTACCTCCACCACCTTTGGTGGTGGTGGTGTGTCAAGTCCATGTATTTCTTTAATAGGAGGTAATTTTTTAACATCCTCTGCTTTAATACCTTTTTCCTTCATACTTTTCTTTGCCTCTTGCATATCCTCAGGACTGAGATATAAGATACCCCTCTTCTTTGGAGTGGGTTTAGGCGGTGATTCAGGAAGAGTCCAATCATCATAATTTTTCAATATATTACTCCCTCCATCACGAAATTCATGTCGCGACGGCATTTTTGCAAAAAAAACCTCTCGTTTCTCCCGACCAAACCCGCGCTCCCCGTCCTCCTCCTCCGATAAAAGCAGCAGCTGTGCTGCTCTCCGCTTCCCTTCTCCCTGCCGCCGCAGCTCCCCCGCTCCCCCGCTCTCCCGCCGTAGCTGCTCCTGCTCCACCGTTGTAGCTGCCGCTCGCCTGCCTCCCTTCCTAAAAAAATCTTCGATTTCCACAGCTACCGCCGTGCTCTGCTCCGGCTGCGTTGGAATCACCATCGGAGAGCCCAGATGCACCGGATCTGGACCACCTACAACAACCTAAAGGCCGACGAGCAGCCGGGTGTCGTCCTCGCCGTCGACGATGACGGTGCCGCCGACGCCCCAAAGCGAGGGCGAGATCCTCCAGTCGGCCAACGTCAAGAGCTTGCGGGCCTCCTCACCGCCCCTGCCTCTTCGCGGGCTCGCCACACCGCAGCTCGGCCTCCGCTCCAGCCACCGCCGTCCCCGCGGCGTCTCGCTGACCGTCGCTGCCGCGTCGCCGGACGTCAAGAAGGAGCCCTCCTCATCGCTCCCTGCGCCTCCGGACGAACCCTCCTCTGACTTATCGGTGAGCAGTGAGTAGTGCCATGGCCTCGCAAACAGAGTCCCATCTCTAATTCTCCATCTTAGTGACAAAAACTGTCACTGCCCCCAAATTGGCTGCCATTTAAGATGGTTTCTTGGTTCTGGTTTATCGCAGGTGACCGCCGTCCAGCGCTTCGACGCCGCGGTGAGTGAGCTCCTTCCTCGTGCCTCTCCCGCATTGTGCCTTTCTCTGTTGGTGCTTGCTAGGATCGGTCCAGTTTCTGCTGCTTAGAGTGTGTGCTAATAAATTATTGATGGAATTTCTCTAACACGGTAATATTGTTCATTTCTCTAACAAATTAGGGAAATAAACCATTCTAGAAATAAATGAATTACAAATGCAGTTTCCTTTCTCTGAAAGATGGCTCAAACAGAACATGTTCAGTAAATACAGATAGATTGCAGATGGGCTATAGTATGGGCTAGAGCACAATGCTTCCACTCCCTTGAAGAACAAAACATGTTCAGTAAACTACAGTGAACACCTTTCTCCAAGTAATTCAACTACAGATAGATTGGAGATGGATTATTGATGGAATATAATTCAACTACCAATAGTCTTGTACTTCAAGTAATGCAACTATTGGCTAGAGTACATTGCTTCCACTTCCTTGAAGAACAAAAACATGTTCAGTAAAGTAAACTTGGCAACTAAAGTAGAGCTTCGACTTAATACATGCAAGGAGACAGAACTTCCAGATGTACAGGTTAGCAAGTTTTTTTTAGAAGTGTCACAGGGGCTAGAGCTCTCAAGAAATACTCCTGTAATCATTTGGACTAGGTTAGATCATTTTCAAGAAGAGGAGTACACTACAGTAGCTCTCCTCTTCTTGCAAGTCCTACACTAAACTACTGAAACTACTGCAAGCAACCAAATTGACAGAAAATCTGACAGTAACAAGAAAGCACATGAAAATCTGAACATGTATTGACAAATTGGTTGATTGCCTTGTAGAGGATCCTATCCAGGACGAGCTTGGTGGCGTCCATGAATTTGCAAGAGTTTTGCTTCATTTTTTTCTATTGACAGTACAAGTCCAAACCTGTATTGACAATACATGTTCTATTTTTCAAATTCAGTTTTAATCCAAATTATTCAAATAAATCCAAATATTTTAAATTAATTCAAATAACTAAAATTAATCCAAATCAATTCAAATAGATCCAAATAACCCAAATTAATTCAAATGATCCAAATTAATCCAAATAATTCAATTAATCTGAATAACCCAGATAATTTAATTAATCCAAATAACCCAAATTCCAATAAATTCCAACAAGGAGTTGATATACAAGGATTAGACAAGGCATACACAAGGACATGACATAAGGGCCTCTTTGTCCCCTCTTGACACAAGATTTCACAAGACACACACAAGGAGCACTTGGTATCAACAACTACCTGATTACATGACATAAGGGCCTCTTTGTCCCCTCTTGGCTACATTATTTTCCTTTCTCTGGCCATTTCTTCACTTCCCTTCCCTTCCCTTCCCTTGCCTTTACTTTTCTTTCTTTTCCCTTCTGTTGCTACCTCTTCCCTTCCCTTTACTTTTCTTTCTTTTCCCTTCTATAGCTAATTCTTTCCTTTCATTTTCTTTTCCTATTGCAATTTCCATTTCTTCTATAATGGCCTTGGTATCAACAACTACCTGACTATCGCAATATACACTGATTATTTCCCTGCTAGCATTCTGAATATGATCCTTGTGCAAGTGTGGCAACTTATATTGATTTCCTCCTTTGTCTTTCATAACTTCAAACATAACTGCTTCTAATGTGACAAAGCTTCTGTGCAACTTGTGGGGATCATAGTTCTCAAATTCCTCTTCCACACCCTGTACCAGTTCCTGGATGTTTGTAGGTGACCTGCAGTTGGTTAGAGACTGGAGAGAGTTATGGAAGCAGAGGTCTAAACAATTGAACTCAGGGCTATTTGGGGGCTATTGTAGCAATCGGATGTCAAGATCAGTTTGTTCCATAGCTTCTCGAAAAGCTACATCATTGGGAAGGACATGAGGCTTTGCGTTATCCTGTTGGATGAATATTGTTGCTCCCTCATCATCGTCAGGCCACTTATCCTGAATTGCTGGGATAACCTTATTGATGAGATAATCTCTGCACACAGGCCTGGTTACTTTCACTGATGTCAACACTTTTGTTCCCTTTGCTCTGTTCTGACTTGTCCGCACCGCCTCAGTCTCTTCGATGAATGCCCAAATGTCGATCTTCCCATCAAATGTTAGCTCCCCCTCATTGTTATATCGAGGCCTGGCCACAGCTGTTAGGAACATTACCTTCCCAATGATGTTAGTGTTTGACATGGTGCGCTGGCATTCAGGTTCTCCTGGAGGTACATAGTAACTATTCTTCACTCTCGTCATGTCAAACCACTTTTCATCGATGTGAACCATATTGGTCATTGGCTTGAACATAGCCCGAGAAGTTGAGATCGAATTGTCATCGAGCATGGACATACAAAATTTCAATCTCGCAAGCTTGTTCTCTTGCTTGAGGTGAGGCTTCACAGTGCTTGTGATGCGGTTGAGCTCATTCAACTGGAACCTCTTACGTAGGGTCGATCGGGCCACACCTAGAGACCGTGCCAGAGATCGAATTGTCCTTCTTTTATTTAGTGGGAATGTTGAGGTCCTTGCTAGATCCAGCTCCTTTCTCTTTCGGCCAACTCTTCCTGGCAATCTGGTTTTTGGCGTCTTCCCTGATTCTTTCAACAGATCATACACTTATGTTCAACAGGGTTGAGACTAGCAGCTTGTCGTCTGGTTGAATAGATCCATCTCTTAGCTCGATTACTAGCAAGGCGAAGTAAACACCATGCCTCTCCTTATCTGACAATTCTCTTCTTTTCTCTTGAAGTATCCAATTCATAACTTCATCCTCTTCCTCTTGAGCTTCATCCTCTTCCTCTTCATCTTCTTGAGGCATCCAATTCATAGCTTCATCGTCTTCCTCTTGAGGCATCAAGTTCAAATCCATAGCTCCATTCTCTGCCACTTGAGGTTCCTCCTCTTCAGGGATCCAATTCAAATTAATACCTTCATCGTCTTCCTCTTGAGGCATCATGTTCAAATCCATAGCTCCATTATCTGCCACTTGAGGTTCCTCCTCTTTAGGGATCCAATTCAAAGTAATACCTTCATCGTCTTCCTCTTGAGGCATCGTGTTCAAATCCATACTCCTGCTATCAATGACAAAGATGAGTACATCATGGTTTACAGCAGCACGAAGAGATTACAGCAAGCAACAACAATCAGTAGGTTACTAGTGAACTTTTACACACAAGTAAGCTTGGTTTTTCCAAGATCATGTGAATTAGCATCAATAACTATGATCAGAACTTTCTACATCCTGAGATAAGAGATGTGCAACCAACATGCATGCATTTGTGTTTGATGAATCCCCTCCATCACCACACACAAAATAATTGGGGGATCATGTGGGAATCGCTGACAGCAATGTAAACTAAGATCAAGGCTGACAGTATGTTCTGATTTTGATTTTGGTTTTGATTTTGATAACTGACAGCATATTCATACACTGATTTTGATTTTGGTTTTGTTTCAATAAATTGTTTCAGTAAATTGGACTTAGTTGAATGTCGTTCCAGTAAATTGTTTCAGTAAATTGGACTTAGTTAAATGTTAGTTCCAGTAAATTGGACTTAGTTGAAAGTCGTTCAGTTTGGTTCTATCTAGTTTCAGGACTCAGGAGCCTGAAAAATGATCTCAAATTTGGTTCCAAACTATTTGTGCAGGATTATCACACAGTGAACTAGCTAGCTCACCAAGAAGTTTTATCTGCATGTTTGTAGACGTGAAGTGGTACTATTCATTGCTAAATAAAAGAGGCACACCACTGTTCGTAGAAACATAGAAAATGAGGTGAGTCATGACCCGGATTTCTGTTTATTTTGTTCACAAAAACCTCTAAAAAACAGCTCTTCTTTTGACTTGAAAGTCTCAGGCAATGCAGAACTGTCAAACAGCGGCAGCTTACCCTATCACATCCAACTTAATTACCTATGCTCCAGTAAACAGCTAGTTTAGTTTATCATACTTGGATTTGGTTTCTAACCTAACACATGCTAAACTGTCGAAATATTTAGCCACAGGTTTTCAGAAGTTTACTGATGCTTTAGTTTTTTTCTCTTTGCAAACTAGCTTAATTGATGGGCTAGCAAAGCATGTTTACAGACGTTTAGTGATACTTTGCATTTTTCTCTTTGCATAGATTAATTGGTGGAGTTATTCAAGCAAGCTACTGGGTTGATTTTGTAGCAGGTAAAAAACCCACCAGATACACCAGTAAATTGGTTTTGGTTTTGTTTCAGATACACCAGTATGTTCTGACAGTAATTGTTTCAGACATGTTTCAGACATTTAGAGAATTCAATAAAAATGGAACAACATCAAGAGGATTGGCTGGTCAGACATGTTTGGGAGTAATTGTTTCAGAACCCAACAATTGTTTCAGAACCATGCACAAAGGAAACAAACACTTCATTTGATCATCATTGGAGTATTTGCAAACAAGGTAAAGCAATCCAAGATTGTAATTGCTTAAATTTACTCTGATATCCTTACTATTAATTGAAAGCTTTTAGTTAATAGTAAATCAATTTCACAGCTTGTCAGGTAGCAGTACTCTGATGGAGTACCTTCTTAATCTGATGGAGTACCTTCTTCAGAGTGCAAATAGCACCAGCAGCAGCAGTCACGGCGGCAGTCAACAGCAACAACAGCCACACGGCACCGATCAGGAACAGCAGCACAGGTAGAGGAGCAGTAGCATCAACACGGGAAGAGGAGCAGTAGAAGCACAGGCTAGCTCCACCGGCGGCAGGGGAGAAGAAGAGGAGAAACAGCCGTGTGGACATGCAGGCAGAGAAGGAGCACTATGGTGGCGCGTGGGAGCTCGACGAGGACTCGCGGGAGACCACGGAGGACGCGCGCGAGCTCCTGTCCACCGGATCGTGGAGGCCGGCTCCGGCGATGCCCTTAGGTGGATCACGGCGGGAGGGATCGGGGTGGCGCACGGGAGGCAGCTCAAGGTGGACTCGCGGGAGCACGAGGAGGACTCGCGGGAGCTCGAGGACGATGAGAGGGAGCTCCTGCTCCACCGGATCATGGTGGGAAATTTCAGCGACGCCCGCAGGTAATCGCCGCGGGAGGGGATCACGGCGGCGCAGGTCTAGGCGGCGGTGTCGGAGCAAGTACTTGGCGACGGCGGCGTTGAAGGTACGTGGCGACGAAGGCGGAACACTTCCTGGTGGGCGGCAAATCGCGCAGCTTGGCGGCGCCGGCCCCTGGAGATTCACGGGCGACGGCGGAGGAAGAAGACCGGGGTGGAGGGACTTGTTTGTGATTGTTTTGAAACTACGTGGGCTTTTTTATAAAATTGGCAATGAACTACGCCTGCGACATGAATTACGAGACGAAGGGAGTATTCATTAATTCCTCAGCTTGTTCAACAGTTCGTTCCCTGAAAACACAACTAATGTCTACTACACAACTTGTTCTTGTAGACTCGTGTTGGGCCTCCAAGCGTAGAGTTTTGTAGGACAGTAGAAAATTCCGCTCAAGTGGATGACCTAAGGTTTATCAATCCGTGGGAGGCGTAGGATGAATATGGTCTCTCTCAAACAACCCTGCAACCAAATAACAAAAAGTCTCTTGTGTCCCCAACACACCAAATACAATGGTAAATTGTATAGGTGCACTAGTTCGGCGAAGAGATGGTGATACAAGTGTAGTAATGATAGTAGATATTAATAGTAAAAAAATGATAGTAGATATTGATTTTTGTAATAGGAACAATAAAAAACAGCAAGGTAGCAAGTAACAAAAGTGAGCACAAACGGTATTGCAATGCTTGAAAATGAGGACTAGGGTCCATACTTTCACTAGTGCAACAATGTTAATATAATTGGATCATATAACCTTCCCTCAATGTGCGATGAAGAATCACTCCAAAGTTCCTATCTAGTGGAGAACATAAGAAGAAATTGTTTGTAGGGTACGGAACCACCTCAAAGCTATTCTTTCCGATCAATCTATCCTAGAGTTCATACTAAAATAACACCATGCTATTCTTTCCGATCGATCTAACCAAGAGTTCGTACTAAAATAACACCATATGATACACATCAACCAACTCTAATGTCACCTAGATACTCCAATGTCACAACGAGTATCCGTGAGTTGATTATACGATATGCATCAAACAATTTCAGATTCATAATACTCAATCCAACACAAAGAACCTCAAAGAGTGCCCCAACATTTCTACCGGAGAAACAAAGACGAGAACGTGCATCAAGCCCTATGCATAGATTACCCCAATGTCACCTCGGGAATCCACGAGTTGAGGGCCAAAACACATATCAAGTGAATCAATATGATACCCCCATTGTCACCACGGGTACTCATAGCAAGACGTACATCAAGTGTTCTCAAATCCATAAAAGTATTCAATCCGATAAGAACGAAATCTCAAAGGGAAAACTCAATTCACAACAAGATAGAGAGGGGAAAACACCGTATGATCCAACTATATTAACAAAGCCCGCGATACATCAAGATCGTGACATCTCAAGAACACAAGAGAGAGAGAGATTAAACACATAACTACTGGTGCAAACCCTCAGCCCCGAGGGTGGACTACTCCGTCCTCATCATGGTGGCTGCCGGGATGATGAAGATGGCCACCGGTGATGATTTCCCCCTCCGAAGGGGTGCCGGAACGGGGTCTAGATTGGTTTTTCGTGGCTACAGAGGCTTGCGGCGGAACTTCTAATCTAGTGTTATTTCTGGGGGTTTATGTATTTATAGGATTTTTCAGCGTTGGAATCACGCGAAGATGGGCCTCAAGGTGACCACAACCAACCTGGGCGAGCCAGGCCCCTCTGGCGCGCCCTGGTGGGTTGTGCCTACCTCGTGGCTCTTCTGTCCCTCCCATGAAGCTTCTAGCTTCTAATGCCTCTTTTGTTCCAAAAAAATCATCAAAAAGTTTCGTTGCATTTGGAGAACTTTTATTTCTGCACAAAAAACAACACCACGGTAGTTCTGCTGAAAACAACGTCAGTCCGGGTTAGTTCCATCCAAATCATACCAAAACCATATAAAATTGTTGTAAACATGGCATGCATACTTCATAAATTATAGATACGTTGGAGACATATCAGCATCCCCAAGTTTAATTCCTACTCGTCCTCGAGTAGGTAAATGATAAAAGGAATAATTTATGAAGTGTGAATGCTAGCATAGTGCACAAGTTTGATCAATGATAATTTCAGTCACCTTTCCTAGCATCATAACAGCAACTCTTTCTCATAAAACTAATCATGACAAAGTAGCAATCAATTCACATATTACGGTTCGAACAATGGATTCTCTTGAAACTTAACAACATATGTTCTTAGTCACCAAACAATTGCAATTCAACTTACTGAACAATGTCTAAGTAAGAGCTCCACATACTCAATCATCATATAGTCTTCTATGATTGCTAGTACTCAAAGCATATTCTTAGAACAAATGTCATCCATCGAAGACAGAGAAAGATAGGGGCTTAATGTTTCACCTCCCAATTCATTTATAATAGAGATAATTGTTAGCAATAATAATTCATGATCAAATATATTTGACTGGTCATAGGTTCCTAGATCTTTCCCCACCACATGATGCTTGCCAACTAGAGGATAATTGAGGTTGAAATGAGAATGCATTCTATTGAGTCTTGCATAAAAGTAAATACTGAAAAGTAAAAGATATGCCCTTCGCAGAGGCAAGCAGAGGTTGTCATGCGCTTTTTATTTTTGGATGCCCAAGCTCTTAATGCAAAGGAACATCATGTTATATTGCCCCTTATGATAGCAACCTTTATTATGCAGTCCATCGCTTTTATTACTTTGCCATTACAAGTTCGTACAATGCTCAATTTTCCCTTACTATAAAAGATCAAACATATTTAGGAGCAATTTTTATTGCTTTATGCATCGATGACAACTTACTTGAAGGATATTATTCAATCCATAGGTAGGTATGGTGGACACTCATGGCAAGAAACTGGGTTTAAGGGTTTTTGGTTGCACAAGTAGTATCTCTACTTAGTAAGATTTTTTGGCTAGCAAAAGATCCTAAGCAAACACCACATGTTGGAGGATCCATAACACTATAACTTCTATGCAAATATACCCAACCATAACTCATTACGTTGTCTTCCTTGTCCAACTTCAACTAATTTGCTCAAGTTTGAAAATAATTAATGGGTATTCACAATCATAGAAGATGTCCAAGATAATATATTTGTATGTGAAAGTTCTCTTCCTTATACTAATCATTCATGAATTGCTTGTATGACCAATATTGTGATTGTCAAGCTTCAAAAGATTTCACTTTCTAAACCCAATGTGAAGCTACTACTAGGCATAATAAAAGCATGTGAAGCACATATAATTTCAACTTTATGATATTCAATTCATTCAACAATTTACTCATAGGATATAAGTGGAGCACGAGAGTAAATGACAAGCTACTCCAAAAAGATATAAGTGAAGTTAAAGCGAGTAGTTAAATAAATGGGTAACTATTTGAAGACTCTCTCAAATTTAAAAACTTTCAGATCTAAGTATTTTATTAAAACAGCAATCAAAACAAAATAAAATGACATTCTCAGAATAGCACACATCATGTGAAGAAGCAAACACTTAGGCTGAACCGAGGCTAACTGATAATTGTTGATGAAGAAAGGTGGGATGCCTACCAGGGCATCCCAAAGCTTAGATGCTTGAGACTTATTGAAATTTTATCTTGGGCTGCCTTGGGCATCCCCAAGCTTGAGCTTTTGTGTCTCCTTAATTCCTTTTATATCACGGTTTCCCTAAATCTTAAAAACTTCATCCACACAAAACTCAACAAAAACTCGTGAGATAAGTTAGTATAAATCAATGCAATAACCTAATCATTATCTACTGTAGAAAATCACTAAAATTATTATTTAACATTGCATACTAAATGCCTCTGCATATTTAATACTTCCATCCTCAAATAGAATCATTAAACCAGCAAACATATGCAAACAATGCAAACATAACAGCAATCTGTCTAAACAGAACAGTCTGTGAAGAGTGCAATTACCCTCATAATTAACTAACTCCAAATATTCTGAAAATGTACCACACTGTATAAAATTTATCATGGCTTATTGTGCAAAAAAATTCAACATTTATCACATTCTGACTTTTCTCAAGAATTCACGCACTAGCGTGCAACTTTCTGTTTTCAAACAGCAACATATAGACTTGCAAAATAAGCATGGCAAAGGCTATACTTGACATTTTTATTGAAGTAAAAGATATAAAACATTATCTAAATAAAATAAATCAAATCCTAATAAAATAAAATGATGCTCCAAGTAAAACTCAAATCATGTGACGAATAAAAATATAGCCCCAAGTAAGGTTACCTATAATGTTGGAGACGAAAGAGGGGATGCCTTCCGGGGCATCCCCAAGCTTAGTTGCTTGGATATTCCTTGAATATTACCTTGGGGTGCTTTGGGCATCCCCAATCTTAGGATCTTATCACTCCTTATTCTCCTCATATCGACATCTCACCCAAAACTTGAAACTTCAATCACACAAAACTTAACGGAACTTCGTGAGATGGGTTAGTATGATAAAACAAATCATTCACTTGGGTACTGTCAAATACAAGATTAATAATTTTTCTCACACAATTCCTAATGTACTCTACAATTTCCACAATTTATATTAAGCAATATAAGCCATAGAAACCATAAAACAAGCAAACTATGCATTGCAAACAGAATCTGTCAAAAACAGAACAGTCTGTAAAGACCTGAATTATGGTCATATTTCTGTAACTCCAAAAATTCTGAAAATTTAGGACATCATAGAAACTTTGTATATCAATAATCTGTAATACATTCAGAATTTTTTTAAGCTCCGGTGATTATTAACAATTCTGTTACTGGGCACAAAAGTTTCTGTTTTTGCACAGAATCAAGTCAACTATCATCCACACTATCCCAAAGGCTTTACTTGGTACTTTATTGAAATAAAAGCTATAAAACATGATTAATACAGTAGCATAATCATGTGAACACACAAAAAAAGAAGGGATAAATGTTGGGTTGTCTCAGCAACAAGCGCTCTTCTTTAATGCCTTTTTAGCTAGGCATGATGATTTCAATGATGCTCACATAAAAGATAAGAATTGAAACGTAACGGGAGAATCATGAATCACACGACAAGAACATTTAAGCCTAATCCACTTCCTATGCATAGGGATTTTGTGAGCAAACAAGTTATGGGGACAAGAATCCACTAGCATAGGAAGACAAAACAAGCAAAACTTCAAGATTTTCAACACATAGAGAGGAAACTTGATATTATTGAGATATGTAAAAGCATATGTTACTATCTCATAATAATTTTCAGTAGCATCATGAATGAATTCAACAATATAACTATCACATAAAGCATTCTTTTCATGATCCACAAGCATAGAAATTTTCTTACTCTCAACATAAGCAAATTTATTCTCATGAATAGTAGTGGGAGAAAACTCAACAAAATTACTATCATGTGAGGTATAATCCAATAGAAAATCAAAATCATGATGACAAGTTTCATGGTTATCATTATTCTTTATAGCATACATATCATCACCATAATCATCATAGATAGCAACTTTGTTCTCATAATCAATTGAAACCTCTTTCAAAATAGTGGATTCATCACTAAATAAAGTCATGACCTCACCAAATCCACTTTTATCATTATAATAAGATTCAAAACCCTCCAAAATAGTGGGAATATTACTTCCTATAGTTGACACTCTTCCAAACCCACTTTCATCAATATAATCATCATAAATAGGAGGCATGCTATCATCATAATAAATTTTCTCATCAAAACTTGGGGGACTAAAAATATCATATTAATCAAATATAGGATCCCCAAGCTTATGGCTTTGCATATCACTAGCATCACGGATATTCATATAATTCATACTAGCAACATTACAATCATGCTCATCATTCAAAGATTTTATGCCAAACATTTTATTGCATTCTTTTTCTATCAATTGAGCACAATTTTCCGATCCACCATTTTCAAGAAAGACATGATAAAGACAAATAATATGAGGCCACCTCAATTCCATTTTTTGTTTTCTTTTATAAACCAAACTGGTGATAAAACAAGAAACTAAAAGATTCAATTGCAAGACCTAAAGATATACCTTCAAGCACTCACCTCCCCGGCAACGGCGCCAGAAAAGAGCTTGATGTCTACTACACAACTTGTTCTTGTAGACTCGTGTTGGGCCTCCAAGCGCAGAGTTTTGTAGGACAGTAGCAAATTTCCCTCAAGTGGATCACCTAAGGTTTATCAATCCGTGGGAGGTGTAGGATGAAGATGGTCTCTCTCAAACAACCCTGCAACCAAGTAACAAAAAGTCTCTTGTGTCCCCAACACACCAAATACAATGGTAAATTATATAGGTGCACTAGTTCGGCGAAGAGATGGTGATCGAGTGTAGTAATGATAGTAGATATTGATTTTTGTAATAGGAACAATAAAAACAGCAAGGTAGCAAGTAACAAAAGTGAGCACAAACGATATCGCAATGCTTGAAAATGAGGCCTAGTGTCCGTACTTTCGCTAGTGCAATCTCTCAACAATGCTAATATAATTGGATCATATAACCTTCCCTTAACATGCGATGAAGAATCACTCCAAAGTTCCTATCTAGCGGAGAACATAAGAAGAAATTGTTTGTAGGGTACGAAACCACCTCAAAGCTATTCTTTCCGATCAATCTATCCTAGAGTTCGTACTAAAATAACACCAAGCTATTCTTTCCGATCGATCTAACCAAGAGTTCGTACTAAAATAACACCATATGATACACATCAACCAACTCTAATGTCACCTAGATACTCCAATGTCACCGCGAGTATCCGTGAGTTGATTATACGATATGCATCAAACAATTTCAGATTCATAATACTCAATCCAACACAAAGAACCTCAAAGACGAGAACGTGCATCAAGCCCTATGCATAGATTACCCCAATGTCACCTCGGGAATCCACGAGTTGAGTGCCAAAACACATATCAAGTGAATCAATATGATACCCCCATTATCACCATGGGTATTCATAGCAAGACATACATCAAGTGTTCTCAAATCCATAAAAGTATTCAATCCGATAAGAACAAAATCTCAAAGGGAAAACTCAATTCACAACAAGATAGAGAGGGGAAAACACCATATGATCTAACTATATTAACAAAGCCCGCGATACATCAGATCGTGACATCTCAAGAACAAGAGAGAGAGAGAGAGAGAGAGAGAGAGAGAGAGAGAGAGAGAGAGATTAAACACATAGCTACTGGTACAAACCCTCAGCCCCGAGGGTGGACTACTCCCTCCTCATCATGGTGGCCGCCGGGATGATGAAGATGGTCACCTGTGATGATTTCCCCCTTCGGCAGGGTGCCGGATGGGGTCTAGGTTGGTTTTTCATGGCTACAAAGCCTTGCAGCGGCGGAACTTCTGATCTAGGGTTATTTCTGGGGGTTTCTATATTTATAGGATTTTTCAGCGTTGGAATCCCGCGAAGATGGGCCTCGAGGTGACCAAAACCCACCTGGGCGAGCCAGGCCCCTCTGACGTGCCCTGGTGGGTTGTGCCCACCTCATGGCTCTTTTGGCCCTCCCACAAAGCTTCTAGTGCCTCTTTTGTTCCAAAAAAAATTGTCAAAAAGTTTCGTTGCATTTGGAGAACTATTATTTCTGCACAAAAAACAACACCACGGTAGTTCTGCTGAAAACAGCGTCTGTCCGGGTTAGTTCCATCCAAATCATACCAAAACCATATAAAATTGTTGTAAACATGGCATGAATACTTCATAAATTATAGATACGTTGGAGACATATAAAAAACCAGCACAACTATCTAGGAAGTCCCTAGAAGCATCGGTTAGTCCATTATATAAGATATCAAGTATTTCATTTTTCTTAAGAGGATGATCAAGCAAAGCATTAAGCAATTGGAGAGCCTCCCCAAGCTTGTGGGAGACTCTCTTCTTAAATTTGCACAAAGTTAAATATTTCCTGTAAAGCAGCTTGTTTCTTATGAGCAGGAAAATATTTTTCAGAGAAGTAGTAAATCATATTGTGGGAACTATGCACACAACCAAGAGCAAGAGTGTTGTACCATATCTTAGCATCATCCTTTAATGAGAGCGGAAATAATTTGAGGATATAATAGTAGCAAATTTTCTCATCATGAGAAAATAGGGTGGCTATATCACTTAATTTAGTAAGGTATGCCACTACAGTTTCAGTTTCATAGCCATGGAAAGGATCAGATTCAACCAAAGTGATTAACTCTGTGTCGACATAGAATTCATAATCCTTATCGGTAACAAAGATAAGTGAAGTAGCAAACTTAGCATCACATTTCATTCTAGCATTCAAAGATTTTTCTTTCATTTTGCATAGTAATTTCTTAAGATCATCTCTATTATTGCAAGCAAGAAAGTCTCTAGCTATCTCCTCATCCATAACATAACCTTCAGGTATCTTAGGAATTTCATATCTAGGAGAGAGAGAGAGAGGTCTAATAGGTGTTTCAAGATTTTCAGTTTCAATAATTTCATCAGTTTCAGCATTCTCAATGTCTTTAGCTCTAGCAATTTGTTCATCAAGAAATTCACCTAGTGGCACATTATCATCAAGCAAGGTACTAGCATCATCATGAGTATCATTCATAGCAGAAGTAGGATCATCAATAGCTTGCAACATATCAGGATTAATAGCATGTGGTGGTGTTGCAAGTCTACTCAAAACAGAAGGTGAATCAAGTGCAGAGTGTGATGGCAGTTCCTTACCTCCCCTCGTCCTAGAGGGAACAATTTTGTTTTTGTATCCTTCAGATTCTTCATAGTGATATATAGATAATAATCCCAAGTGACTCAACAAATATAGTTATGCTCCCCAGCAACGATGCCAGAAAAAGGTCTTGATAACCCACCAGTATAGGGGATCGCAACCGTTTTCGAGGGTAGAGTATTGAACCCAAATTCATAGATTCGACACAAGGGGAGCCAAAGAATATTTTTAAGTATTAGCAGTTGAGTTGTCAATTCAACCACACCTGGAGATTAAATACATGCAGCAAAGTGATCAGTAGCACAGTAATATGATAATTTTGATAGCAGTGGTAACAACAGTAGTAACGGTAACAGTGATAGCAATGATTCTGTAGCAAGTGTAACAGTAGCAACGACAGTAGTAACTTAGCAAGAGCAATATGTGGGAAATTCATAGGCATTGGATTGGTGAGTTCGTTGGATGATATTCATCATATAACAGTCATAACCTAGGGCGATACAAAACTAGCTCCGGTTCATAAATATAATGTAGGCATGTATTCCGTAAATAGTCATACGTGCTTATGGAAAAGAACTTGCATGACATCTTTTGTCCTACCCTCCCATGGCAGTAGGGTCCATAAGGAAACTAAGGGATATTAAGGCCTCCTTTTAATAGAGAACCGGATCAAAGCATTAACACATAGTGAATACATGAACTCCTCAAACTACGGTCATCACCGGAAAGTATCCCATTTACTGTCACACTGGAGTTTACGGATCATAACACGTAATAGGTGAATATGACTTGCAAGATCGGATCTAGAACATAGATATAATGGTGAAAACATAAACGGTTCAGATCTGAAATCATGGCGCCCGGGCCCTAAGTGACAAGCATTAAGCATGGCAAAGTCATAACAACATTAATATCAGAACATAGTGGATACTAGGGATCAAGCCCTAACAAAACTAACTCGATTACATGATGAATCTCATCCAACTCGTCACCGACCAGCGAGCCTACGAAGGAATTACTCACTCCCGATGGGGAGCATCATGGAATTGGTGATGAAGGAGGGTTGGTGATGATGAAGACCGAAGATTCCCCTCTCCAGAGCCCCGAACGGGCTCCAGATCTGGCCTCCCGATGAAGAACAGAAGGTGGCGGCGGCTCTGTATCATGAAATGCGAGGAAACTTCCTCTCCTATTTTTTTTTTCAAAAATAGGATTTTATAGCGTTGGAATTAGGGTCTGCGGGGCCACGAGGTGGGCACAACCCACCAGGGCGCACCAGAGGGGGGGGGGGGCGCCCTAGTGTCTTGTGCCCAGCCAGGGGCCCCCTCCGGTGGTTCTTGGCTCTAGTATTTTTCTTTTATTGTAAAACATTTCTTCAAAAAGTTTCGTTCCATTCCGAGAACTTTTATTTCTGCACAAAAACAACACCATGGTACTTCTGCTAAAAACAGCGTCAGTCTGGGTTAGTTTCATTCAAATCATGCAAATTAGAGTCCAAAACAAGAGCAAAAGCGTTAGGAAAAGTAGATACGATGGAGACGTATCACTGGCCGTTGGCGGCGGAAGCTGGGTGGCGGGTGCTGGCATGCTTCTTCTCCGGCGAGGATGCCGTGCTACACCGGCACCGCCACACATCTCCAGTTCTCACTGGTATATTTCCTGTAGTAGTTCTTCAGTGCGCATAAAAAAGACTAGCAATTCAATTACTATAAATTACTAAATTCTTCAGTTCAGTTCAATTACTGAATTATTCCAGTTCAATTATTTTAATATTTTCATTTCAAATATATTATTTCTGTTCAGTTCAGTTTAGTTCGGTGTAGTGCAAACATTCTGAAATTACTAGATCCGTGTGAGTATTTTGGGTTAGGGTAATGGATGTATGATTATTATTTTTTATTGTTGTACTAATGGCAGTACTAATGGTCGTTTGTGTGCAGTGCTAATGCCAGTACATTTTGGGTTAGGGTAATGGATGTCTGACCAAAGAAATTATTGTTGTACTAATGTCAGTACTAATGGCGGTTCGTGTGCAGTGCTAATGGCAGTACGATGGATGATAGACTACATAAATTATTGTTGTGTGTGTGATGGATGATACCACTTGCTTTTCATAACATAAAAGATATACATTCAATGTTTGGATTGACGAGGCCATGTCCGCCTCGGCTTTCTGGGATCTTGAACAATGGAATGACGATACACACTGAAATGGCATACAGAAATCTGAATGCTCACACTTGCTACTTGCTACAGTTGATACTAGGCTTATTTTCATTATGCCACTTGCTACTTGTAGTTATCATGGGTGCCCGCTGGACAGGTTGCTTTTGTTAACATGATATTGGTCAACTAATTTTACAGACCTCTTATTGGAATTGGGGCTGCAACTAAAGTAGCAAAAAAAAGATATTAGTCAATTAATTTTACAGACCTCTTATTGGAATTGGGGCTGCCCCATGCTCCGGCGTCGCCCTCCGCTGCCTCAGCACGCAGGCCGTTCACCTTCGCCATCCCAGGCCGTTAACCACCACCACTAGTGCCCGTTCAACACCGCCCCAACAACCCCGTGTGACTTTGTTTCTCTCAACTTAAAAAGCGGTTCAGCTCAGTGCATGTCAGACTTTAAAGCAATATTCTGTAGTAGCTTCAGAAAATGCAAATGGTCATGTTTCCACAAGACTGACGGAACACTGCCAATTGAACTGAGCACTAGCAGAACTGTGAAGGTTCGTTCTATAAAATTGCATCAGTTCGCTAGCAAAATAAAATTCAGTTCATCTGCCCTTTGTTAGCTTCAGAAAATGCAAATGTTTATGTTTTTGCAGCACTGACGAAACACTGCCAATTGAACTGAACGATGACGGAAATGTGCTCTATGTTTCTGCAGCACCAGGTGTGATTTATTTCCAGGAATCATGTTTCTTGTGCACCTATTCAATTTAAGTAAATAGCATTAGATACAGTTGACATGATCAAGCTACTTGCGCCACAAAGTGTGGAGAGGGATCCCGTATTTCATGAAGCTTGATCCCTGAAAAAAAATGATTGATAAGTTAGTGGGAGTTCCTGTCATCAATGTTCATATATGATTAGTTGATTGAAAACATTCGGCTGTAAGTTAAGACTTCATTGTGTGTCGTGGTGCTCCTTCTGCCCCATGAGGTCTTGAAAATACCTTTGTGTTTCTATTGATTTAAACATTTTAGGTTTGAAAGACAACTGAAAAACACAATATTTCCACCTTATTTTCTGCAGGCATTTTCAATATTTTTGGCAAAAGACTAGATCGAGTGAGAGATCCTTCTCCGCCTACTCTCTCCATAACACTCGCCAAAATTGAACAAGGTATGTTTAACCACTACAGACATACAACCGAAACTACATCTAGAACTACAGAAGTTACACTGAAAACTGAAGGAAACTAACGGTAAACAACAAGTTTATTATAACACAAGTTTCTGTCTGGTTCATTTTTTGGTTTCGCAAAAAGTTGAGGGTTGGTCGGAGTTGAGCTGAAACCAGACCCTCGGAGTTGAGGCCATTCAAAATGGTCATGGAAGTTAAACAAATGCCATGGAATTCTTGTAAAGACATCCGGATGTTCAACAATAAAAGATACATAAGTACATATATGTGCTGACAAGTTGAACCCAATCATTTTACATTTAATGCCTTTTGTCTTGTTTTTGTGGAATTTTCTATAATGCTTTGGGATTTTTGCTCGACTCAAGTGCCCGGTTTGGGCAACTAGATGATATAAGTTCATGTTGTGGATAGGTGATGGATAAAATGGTGCTAATTGTAGTAGTTCAAAGATTCTTTTTAACACTACTGTAGCACTTCAAATGATGTTGTTGGATGACAATGTTTATGTCTTTTTGCAGTACAAGTTACAAAAGTGTGGGACTTATCAGCTGTGAACTACTTTGGTTCTGAGCAAGAGCTCCTCGAATGCATGTCACATGTTTTTGCTTGAGCTGGCCTGAACTTCTAGTTATGTTTGCACTCTATGATGGCAACGTGTTCTAGTGCAAGTCTAGTAATACATCGTCTTTATTTTGGCTCTACCATGGTTGCAAACTAGAAATGTTCTCCACCTCAAACGTACTTCATTCTTTCATTTTTTATAGCTATTTTATTTTGTTCCTAGTTCACTCGCAACCCACTTTACAATTTTAATTTGTGGCAGGTGTTGTTCAAAAAAAGGTGTGGGGGTTATAAAAAGTGCAGCAGATGCCGCCAGCTCTCTGCCTCCTCTCTTCGAACCAAGTTGAAGTCGACGCTATGAGAGACTTGGATAACGCGGGAGAAACCGTAAACTAGCTTTGTGAACTGATTTGGTTTTTGTAAAGATTGATGTTGTGATTACTGATCGTGACTCTTACGTCGTCATTGGACAAATAATTTGTTCTATAACTCTGTACTGGCAGGACCTTCGGCAAATATGGTATTCTCAGTATTCTAATCTGTAGGCCAAAATGGTGAACATTTAAAAATTAGTCCGAACTAAGAAGTTCTATTTTCAGTAAACGAGTGAACCTAGGTGCAACAAAGCCCTGCCATTAGCCGTGGGGATTATCAGTTCATGTGTATTGTGTTCTTTTTGTCAGTTCATGTGTTTTTTTTGTCATGTGGTGTGCAAGTTTGTTGTCAATTCATTTGTATGTGTGTTGGTAATCACTGCTACTGCTGCTAGCTACCGATCTAACCATGGTATTACTGCGGCTGCTCTATGTAATTGGCCCCTTGGTTGGGTGAATCTCTTACTATTTGCTAGCTTTGGTGTTGTAAAAACACAACAATTTCACAATTAGAAAAGTTGTAAGTTTAACACGACGTCCTAGATAAGTTTGGGAGAAAAGCTCAAACAAAAAGAAACCCCACAGAAATTCGAATGGTAAAAGTTCAAGTTGTAAAATGGGAGAAGTCCAGAACATCATTGTAAAAAATGCTTGAGTTAAAAAAAAGAATCACAAAAAACATTTTCTTTTTCTAAAAATCTCATTTAGTTCAACAATATAAATCATGCAAGTTCGGGGATGATGATACTGTAAACCGTTGAAAAGTTACGACGAAAACCATACGAAGAAAATAGAATAAACTCTAGCTTGTGAAAACATGCTCCGTACAAACCCATATGGACATCAGTTCAATTACTCTTTTTTAGGAACCATTCAAAATTATTCTATGAAATACCTCAGTACAAACACACACACATAGATCAGTACGAGTACTCTGTTTTTCGGACAGAAAAACAGCATGATGGGTCTCACCGTATTCAAAATTACTCTTAAAAGATTGTGAATTTGAGAAAACTTTCAACATGACTAAGTTTCGTATTTTTGATAGCTTTCCCACGGTATATTATTTGCCCCATTTCAACAAACTTTAAAAAAAATCGCGTTCGAAATCAAATTTGACCGTATTCGAATTCGAGTTTAAACCATAAGGAATTAAAAAAAACATTTCTATTCGAAAAAGTTGCGCATTTTCCATAGATTTCCAACGCCGTATCATTTGCGTCAATCCGACAAACCGTTTGCAAAAAAACGCGAAAATATATTTCGCCCAGAATTTCACCGTTTTTCAAATTACTTTTAAATCGTATAGAATTTGAAAAAATATTAGATATATGGAAGAAGCGGATTTTCACCAGCTTTCCAATGCCATCTTATTTTCTCAATTCTGACAAACCATTTGAGAATTAAGTCCAAAATACGATTCACATTTTTGGTTTTGAAAAAAAATGGTTTTTTCAAAACTGCTCTTAAACCGTGATGATTTTGCAAAAAAATTCCTATATGACTTGTAATGTAGCTGTCAATAGCTTTCCAACGATATGTTACACGCCCCATTCCGACGAAAAAATTCGCAATTTTTTTTTGAACTAGAGAGGATGATTAGTTCGATGAGATGAAAAACATCAGTAATATATATATACATATATATATATATATATATGATGTTTCCCTAGTAGTTTCCCTAACATTGACATAAGCCCTATGTTTTAGAAATATTGTTGTTTTTCTATCCGATGAATCCATGGATTGCTTTTCTTCTCAAGTACTCGTATGTGAGATAATGATCTTTCTTATATTTGTCTATCCGATGAATCAATGCATTGATTCTGCCTATCTGATGTTTTGTCTACCTGATGAATGCTTGTGTTAGAACAAATATTGATGTTTGTCTATCCGATCAATGCTTATAATACGAAAATGGCACCACCACCACCACCACCACCATGTCGACTGTGCAAGTCAAGGTGCGCCAGCAGCCTTGCAACTGGCACGCTGTTCGGCATCTACTTCCAGCCGAATTTTTTTCATGCGGCGATAATAAATTATATGAAACGTGTAACAACTATTTTGTTTTTAGTGTTTTTGCCATTAATGCATTGTGTGTGATCATTTTGTTTTTTTTACACAGATCGTCCCATGCAATGTGAGGTTGGAATTCAGCAACCTAACCGGAGAGACTGTGACCTTCGAGGCTCCTGGGGCCCCTACACTATGCAGGTTGAGAAAGGACGAAATATGTCATAGATGGGAGGAGATGGATGGGTCTGTTTCATCGCCCACATGCGTATCACTGGGGGTGAGTTGATCAGCTTCTCCTTCAAAGGAGAAAGACCCAAGCTGGCCGTCATCTATCTCAACACGGAGGAAGATGATGAGGACCCACTTGATGAAGCCATCTATGCTCAGAGAATGAGGCCGGGCAAGGAGGAGGTGGGCAACCTCAGGGACATACTTCTGCCACGTGCTGACTTCATCGGGGTGCCATTCGTGACCCGCCTGACAATTACCATGGTTGATTGGCATGTCATGGTATGTTATACTTAGTGTAGTAATTTGATGATATGCTTTAGTGTTCTAATTTGATGATATGCTTAGTGTAGAATCCAATGATATGCTTAGTGTAGAATCCGATGATATGCATAGTGTAGAATCCAATGATATGCTTAGTGTAGAAACCGATGATATGTGTAACACCCCCAGTGGTTAACTACAGTAATCTCCTTTTGATTATGCCATGTCATCATGATCAACAGTGCATAATCATCATTAGCATCATATTGCATTTCAACTCCTAAGTCAAATCCAAATTTAAATGAAAGTGGAAAATAAAAGTTGTCCAATATAAAAACTAAAGTGTTCAATAAATAACAAATATTCCAGGGACTATTCTAAACTTATAACCAACAATTAATAAATTAATTAGGTGGCTCTAACATTACCAAAACAGCAAGGTTTAATACATTTTGATTATTATAAAATTCGTGTGAGCTCCAATTGTCTCCAAACCAATTTTTGGCCGTGGTAGATAGAGCCTAGCATTTAATGGAACAAGTGCCATGTTTTACAAAATTTGGTTTGGGGCCTAACTATTTACAAAGCAGAGACTTGAGAATAAATAAAAGAAAAGGATAAAAGAAAACAAAACAGAAAAATAAAATAAAAGAGAAAATCCCCCCCGGCCCAACTGGGCCACGGCCACCAGGCCGGCCCAGCTCCCCCCTCTGTATATGGCCTCCCCCAGGAGGCCACCAAACCCTACCCCCCCCACCGACAGCCACTCCCCCCCCCGAAAATATCTCTCTCCCTCTCTCCCGATTGGATCGGGATCGAGAGGAGAGGAGCCCGCTCGCCCCTGCCTCGTCGCCCGTCGCCACCCCATCCTCGACGGCGCCTCGCCGCCGCCCGGAGCACCTCCTCCTCGCCAACACCGCCTCCACCACCGGACCGCCCGTTCCTGCCTCTCCCTCGCCGGTCGCCATCACACCTCGCCGCCCTCTTCGCTACAACGCAAGTGAGGCCCCGGCCTCTGCCTCCCCCTCCCTCTCTTCGCATGCCGCCCGCCGCGCACCGCGCAAGCCCGCGCCTGCTCGCCCGTGCCCGCGTGCCCGCTGCTCCTGCGCGTCATCGCCCTGCTCCGCCGCGCCCGCTGGCCCGAGCGTCGCCACCAGCCGCCCCTGCCACCCTGCGCCTCCCCTGGCCCCGCTCGCGCCGCTGCCCATCGTCGTCGCCATGCCGCGCCCCGCTTGGCCACGCCTCTGTACGCGCGCGCGTGTGCGTTGGCCCGGACGTGTCCGGCCACCCGAACGGGCACAGCCTGGACATGTCCGGCTGTGCCGCTGACCACTGGGGCCCAACCCCTGTTTAAAACTAAATTAAAAGAAAAGTTAAAAATAAAATAAATAAATATAATTAATTAACTTAATTAACTTAATTAATTCTGTTTAATTAAACTAATTATCTAGTTAACCTAATTAACAGTAATTAGTTTAGTTAATCCCTAATTAGCCTGACGTGACACTGACAGGTGGGACCCACTGGTCCTGACGTCACAGTGACGTCATGATGATGTCACCATTACTGTTTCGGATAATGTTGATTTAATAAATTAATTAAATTCCAGAAATTGTTTAAATCTTTAGAAATTCATATAAAATAAACCGTAACTCCGATGAAAATACTTTCTACATGAAACTTGCTCAGAACGACGAGACGAATTCGAATACGCGGTCCGTTCGTCCGTCGCACGTCTCTAACTACCTGAACATGGAACCGTTCCCCTCCGGTCATCTGTCCGACATTTGTCCGAAACCGGGAATACTTTCCCGGATGAATCCCCCCTTCGCCAGTATCACCCGGCACTGCGTCAGATCACCTCTGTCACCGCGTATTGCCATGCTATGCTTTGTGCTGCACTTGTTCGCTGTGTATTTATATTGTTTCCTCCCCCTCTTCTCTCTCGTTAGACCCCGACGTCGTCCCCGAGACCGACGCAGCTCCGGAGACCGAAGACACCATTGACGACCTTGCCCTTGCCGCCGAGCAACCAGGCAAGCCCCCCCTTTGATCATCCCGATATCGCCCATTCTATTTCTCATGCTTGCATTAGAACTGCTGCTGCTTTACCTATTCTGATGCATAGCCTGTTTATTGTAACCTGCTGTTGATAATTACCTGCATATCCTAAACTGCTTAGTATAGGCTGGGTAGAGACCTATCAGTGACCCCACTTATCCCGATTGCCCCGCTGGATAATCCGAAGACCCGGCCAACGGGATTGAAGACCAGACCCCGGCACCGCACATCACCCCCTCTTACTTGTAACGACACTGCAGCGTTACAATCGAGTGCCGAGGGTGAAACCTCTTGTAGCACTTCTGATGTTAACTCTGTAGAGTAGCTATTCGGTCGTGGTCATCGAGGGTGATTCCTCCTTCACCGCTTCCGATAACGACGCCGTCGTACAACACCTCAAGTGTGAACCCAGTGAGGGTGATTCCTCCGAGTTCACCTTGACGGAGACATCGAGTAGGAATCCAACGAGGGTGATACCTCGGATTCCCCTGATGTTATGGACACACGGATACTTGGACTTTACACTGTTACTTGGATAGGCGGGTCGACCCTGAGGGGTACCCGCGTGCGCCTGAGAGGCGAGTGTTGTGAAGACGGGTGCCTGTATGGTGCCCGAGTGATGAATACGAGGCGCGGCCGGGCATTCTTAACCCTTGCAGCAAGTCCTCAAGATGGGGCGACGGGGTCACATCTTTCGTGAGTCTCTGCTCGTTACCGCAAGCCCTAGTCCACTAACGATTTGGATATTTGATCCGAGCAGGCCTCTGGCCTGATAGCACTAACCATCACGTGGGCATAGTATGGACGTTCTGCATCGTAGCATCAGCCGAAAGCTCTGTCAGACGTCTAGTTCAGCCTTGCGGCCGGGACGGATCGGCGCCCTCCGGGTGCCTGGCTTCACCCTGCTCGCAACGACCCGGAGTGCACAGGGCGATGGCCCAAGACCTCTGAGCGCTTAGGATGTAGACCGGCGGGGACCTCTCTGCTGAGCTGTAGGTAGGGCTGCGGTGTATCGTTTGGCCGAGGCCGGGCATGACCCAGGAAAGTGTGTCCGGCCGGAGTTAATCGAGCGTGTTGGGTAAGTTGGTGCACCCCTGCAGGGAAGAAAAACTTCTATCGATAGCCTGTCCTACGGTAAAGGACACTCGGAGTTGTATCCCGATCGATACAGCTAGAACATGAGATGATACCTGGATATGAGGCTCTGGGATTGCTTCTCGCAGGGAGTCGAGAAGGGATCTCAGGACGAGGTTGATGACTGTATGGCTCTGGGATTGCTTTCTCGCAGGGAGTCGAGAAAGGATCTCTGGGTGAGGATGAGACTTAATGATACTGCTACATTATATTGAACTGTTCTACTCTCTTCTATTGCTGCAAGACCGCTGAAGATGCTAGTCTTCGATAGGACTAGGCCTTCTCTCTATTCTGGCATTTCTGCAGCCCAGTCCACATATACAGCCTCTCCTTGAAAATGTTGCATATGTAGTGTAGATCCTTGCTTGCTGAGTACTTCTGAGTACTCACGGTTGCTTTGTTTTCCATTTCTCCCCATATCAGTTTGTCATGACCAGAGGACGGAGCCCCCTGAGACAGCTACCCCCGTCGATGATCGACTACTACTACTACTACCCTGAGGATGGATACTACTACGAGCTTGCCGTCGACCAGGAGTAGGTTCGGAGGGTCCCAGGCAGGAGGCCTACGCCTTTCGATCGTAGTGTTTTATTTTGCCCCGCCTTTCTAAAGGCCTTTCTGTCTCTCTTTTAATATCTGTACTCAGATATCTGATGCTTCCGCTGACGCTTGTACGCAAGCTTATGTATTCGAGCCCTCGAGGCCCTTGGCTTGTAATATAAAGCTTGTATGACTTTATTTATGTTTTAGAGTTGTGTTGTGATATCTTCCCGTGAGTCCTTAGGCTTGATCGTGTGCATTTGCGTGTATGATTAGTGCACGATCGAGCCGGTGGCGTCACAATATGCATAGTGTAGAATGCAATGATATGCTTAGTGTAGAATCCAATGATATGCTTAGTGTAGAATCCAAGGAATTCTTAATAGTGTAGAATCCAAGGAATTATTAATTGTGTAGAATCCATACTTATTATTAGAATCCATGCGTAGTAGAAATGTAGTACTGTTCTTTTGATAGTGTAGACATCTATACTTAGTAGAAATATATTTGCAAGAGTATGTGCGAGGCTACTTAATTGATATGTTTTTCTTCTTCAGAAATTGCCTAAGAGCCTATCTGTGAGTTGTGGTATCGAGCCTGATGAAGAAGGCTTTGCTGGACTACGCCTTACCACAAGGGGCTCCGCCACCACCTGTGCGTACGGCGTGGACACGGACGGTCGCACACACTTAAGCTCGGTGGGGTGGAAGAGCTTCCTTGTTGGCAAGAATCTTCATGTTGGACATGCCATCCTAATTACTGTCAGGAACACCCACCACCAAGGCTTGAGGATGATGATCGTCATCGACATCATCTAGAACTATGTGTGTGGCGGCTGAGCCATAGATATGCTACTATGACTACCTAGTAGACTGCTTATCAACTATTAGTTCACCATGAGATCTATCCATGCATGTTGACTATATATGAGTACCTATAATGTTTGTGAGATTGCGGTTCTATTAAATCTGGTATTGTTTTATATAATTACCAATGTGTTTTCATTGGTTAACCTACGAGTACCTAGTATTTGTGAAATTCCAGTTTATTGAAACTGGTACTATTCTACATTATAAAAAGCAAAAAAATGTGAAAGATACAGCAGCATCGCGGGGTTAGGGCAAGTGCTACAACTAAATAGTAGTAGCGTGGGACTAAAGAGCGCTACTGATAAGATGATTAGTAGTAGCACTGGAAAGGACTGCGCTACTACTACTACCCGTTAGCTGTAGCGTCGTAGTAGTAGCGCGGCCACCCGCGCTACTGATAGCCTTAAAACCAGCGCCACTACTAGGGTTTTCCCTAGTAGTGACACTCAACATAATATCCAGTCTAGATGCACAAAGGTAAATAAAGGATCCAATCATGGAGCGATATACCTTTTTATCCACCGCTTTACCATTGGGATCAATGTCGAGCTTGCATTTGGTGGGCATAGGAAACTTGACCGCCTTGATATCATGTAGCTTGGATCTCTTGAGCATGTCTTGGGTGTATTTGGCTTGGTTGATGAAGGTTCCTTCTCTGCTTTGCTTGACTTCAAACCCAAGAAAGAACTTCAACTCTCCCATCGTAGACATCTCGAACTTCTTGGTCATTAGTGCATCTAACTCATCATTGAAAGATTTGTTAGGGGAACCAAAAATAATATCATCAACATATAGTTGGCATATGAACAAATCCCCTTTGACCCTCTTGGTAAAAAGAGTGGGATCATTTTCCCCAATTGCAAACCCAGGATCTTGCAACAACTCGGTAAGGTGCTCATACCATGCACGTGGGGCTTGTTTAAGGCCATAGAGTGCCTTGTTGAATTTATATACATGATTGGGGAGCTTGGGATCCTCGAAACCCGGGGGTTGTTTGACATATACCAACTCATTCAAGGGACCATTAAGAAATGCACTCTTTACATCCATTTGTTGAACTTAAAATCATGATGAGATGCATATGCAAGCAACATGTGAATAGATTCAAGGCAGGCAATGGGAGCAATGGTTTCACCGTAGTCGATACCCTCGACTTGGGAGTAGCCTTGTGCCACCAATCTTGCCTTGTTTCTAACAACCACACCATTCAGATCTTGCTTGTTCTTGAAGATCCACTTGGTCCCAATGACATTGTGGTTCTCCGTCGGACTTGGCACTAATTCCCACACTTTGTTGCGCTTGAAGTTGTTGAGTTTATCATGCATGGCTTCAAGCCAATCAACATCATTGAGCGCTTCATGTACCTTTTGGGGTTCAACACAAGAAACAAACGCGTGATGCTCATAAAAGTTTATTAATTATTTATGAGTAGTTAACCCTTTCCTCAAGCTTCCAAGCACATTTTCCATGACATGTTGTTGACGCTCAAGCTTGGAAGCCACCTTGGCGGCACGGCGCTCCAATAGTTCCTCAATAGGCATTTGAGAGGATTCATCTTGAGCACCGCCTTGAGCTTGCTCTTGATCTTGAGGTTGCTCGTAGTCATGAAGTTGATCTTGGACATCATTTGGTGCATCACCATCTTCATGAGGTTGATCTTGCCCTAGATCTTGTTCATTAGGTTGAGGGCCTTCACTTTGTTCTTCGGAAGCATGTGGGTCTAGCATCGGTGATGGCTCCAATGAGTAGAGCATTGTCCTTCTCCTTCGGCCACAAGGGGTTCCTCAATGGGTAGTATTTGACCAATCCCCATTCTTCTTATGGCTTGAGGAGGAATTTCATCACCTCATCACAAAGACCACTTTGCTCCACTTGGGAGCCATTATTTTTATCAAACTCCACGTTACACGTCTCCTCAATGAGTCCATTGGACTTGTTGAGGACACGGTAAGCATGGGAGTTTGTATCATAACCAACAAATATGCCCTCTTGAGCTCTGATACGTCTCCGCCGTATCTATAATTTTTGCTTGTTTCATGCCAATATTATACAACTTTCACATATTTTTGGCAACATTTTATATGATTTATTGGACTAACCTATTGATCCAGTGCCCAGTGCCAGTTCCTGTTTGTTGCATGTTTTTTGTTTCGCACAATATCCATATCAAACGAAGTCCAAACACGATAAAAATTTATGGAGAATTATTTTGGAATATTTGTGATTTTTGGGAGGTGGAATCATCGAAAACGGGGGCCCATAGCCACCACAAGACACCTGGGCGTGCTAGGTAGTCCAGGCGCATGGTGGTGGGTTGTGTCCTCCTCTTAAGTCGGTTGGAGCTCTACTTTGGGCGCAAGGAAGCTTACATCCAGAAAAAAATCGTGTTAAAATCTCAGCGCAATCAGAGTTACGGATCTCCCGGAATATAAGAAACGGGTTTCGGCCAGAAAACAGAAACGTAAAACAGAAGAGAACGGAGGGATAGATCCAATCTAGGAGGGGCTCTCTCCCCTCCGCCGCCATGGAGGCCATGGACCAGAGGGGGAAATCTCCTCCCATCTAGGGGGAGGCCAAGGAAGAAGAAGAAGGAGGGGGGCTCTCTCCCGCTCTCTCCCGGTGGCGCCGGGACGCTGTCGGGGCAATCATCGTGTCATGGCGATCTACTCCAACAACTCCGTCATCTTCACCAACATCTTCATCACCTTCCCCCACCTAAATTCAGCGGTCCACTCTCCCGCAGCTCGCTGTACCCTCTACTTGAACATGGTGCTTTATGCTTCATATTACTATCCAATGATATGTTGCCATCCTATGATGCTTGAGTAGATTTTTGTTGTCCTACCGGTAATTGGTGAATTGCTATGGTTGGTTTAATTTGCTTGTGGTTATGTTGCTGTCCTTTGGTGCCCATCATATGAGCGCGCGTGTGGATCACACCATAGGGTTAGTAGTATGTTGATAGGACTATGCATTGGAGGGCAAGGGTGACATAAGCTTCTTCCTAAACATAGAAATTGGTACGTACGAGATTGAAGGGGGACCAATATATATCTTAATGCTATGGTTGGGTTTTACCTTAATGAACGTTAGTAGTTGTGGATGCTTGCTAATAGTTCCAATCATAAGTGCATAGAATTCCAAGTAAGGGGCGACATCCTAACAGTGGCCTCTCCCACATAAAAACTTGCTATCGGTCTAGTAACATAGTCGATTGCTAAGGGACAATTCCGCAAATCCTACCACCACTAATCCATACTTGTTTTACTAAACTTAATTGTTTCTTTATTTAAACATCACCTAACTTTTATTTTCATGTTCTTTATTATTTTACAAACCTATCCACACCTACAAAGTATTTCTAGTTTTATTCTTGTTCTAGGTAAAGCAAACGTTAAGTGTGCGTAGAGTTGTATCGGTGGTCGATAGAACTTGAGGGAATATTTGTTCTACCTTTAGCTCCTCGTTGGGTTTGACACTCTTATTTATTGAAAAAGGCTACAAACGATCCCCTATACCTGTGGGTTATCAAGACCTTTTTCTAGCGCCGTTGCCGGGGAGTAATAGCGTGGGGTGAATATTCTCGTGTGTGCTTGTTTGCTTTATCACTACGTAATTTTTATTTTGTGCTCTTGTTTTCTATCTTTAGTTATCGGTAGGAAACGCAAAATACCAAAAAAATTAGTTGTACCTAGCTACTAAACTAATGGTTGAAGAACCACCCAAAATCTATCATACTGCTGAAGCTTTCTACTTGGATCATCTTTGATCCCTATGTGCTCATGCTGAAACCCCAGCTAGCTTAGTTGAGGGCAAACTATTAAATGAGCATGCTTATTTTGTGTGACATCGCTTATCTAAAAAACGGAAACTTTTATGGCATCAAATTAATTCTATGCAATGTTATGCTCGGAATTTATGTGAATTATATGATTTTACTTGTTGTTCTGAAGACCCTGAGAAACACCTTACCTACCAATGTGAGTTTAGTGATAATGGAATCTTATCTTCTTATGCCAAGGGTGTTTATAATTACTATGATGTTGAACAAATTGAAGAATTTGTTGCTTTTAAAGGTTCTTATGAAATTGCTTCTTTGATTGAAAAGTATGATGCTACTCTTTACAAATCTGAAAAAAAATTCCATACTTAAATATTGCTATGAAAACTATTCTTCTAATGCTTATATTAAACCATATATTGAGGACTCCTCCGCTGTCCTAGAAGAGACTAATATTTTGCAGGAAACTATGGAAGAAGAAATTGATGAAATTGTGTGCTCATTAGATGAAAAAGATGATGAGGAGAACGAAGAACAAAAGGAGGAAGAGCGGATTAGCTACCCGTGCCCACCTTCTAATGAGAGTAACCCTCCAACTCATACATTGTTTAATGTCCCTTCATTCTTACCGAAGGATAAATGCTATGATCCCGTTGATTCATTTGAAATATCCCTTTTTGATGAACTTGATGATTGCTATGCTTGTGGCCATGATGCCAATACGAATTATGATTATGGAGATGAACTTGCTATAGTTCCTTATGTTGAGAATTAAATTGTTGCTATTGCACCCACGCATGATAGTCCTATTATCTTTTTGAATTCCACAAACTACACTATATCGGAGAAATCTGCACTTATTAAGGATTACATTGATGGGTTGCCTTTTACCATTGCACATGATAATTTTGATGAATATAATATGCATGTGCTTGCTGCTCCTACTTGCAATTATTATGAGAGAGGAACTACATCTCCGCCTCTCTATGTTTCCAACACAATAAAATTGCAAGAAACTGCTTATGCTATGTATTGACCTTTACTTGATGTGCATGAATTGTTCTTTTATGACATGCCGATGCATAGGAAGAGAGTTAGACTTCGTCATTGCATGATATATGTTGCTTTGTGCTCACTACTAAATTCCAAATCTTTGTTAATTAAAATTGGCTTTGATATACCTTGGGATCCAGGTGGATCCATTACTTGAGCACTTTATGCCTAGCTTAATGGCTTTAAAGAAAGCGCTGCCAGGGAGACAACCTGGAAGTTTTATAGATTCATTTTATTCTGTTGAGTGATTTTATAAAGTTTAAAAACAAAAAAATATAGAGGGGAACTTAAAAAACTTTTTCAAAAAGAAAAGCGATTGAAAGGTTATGCATTAGAGAAGTGAGGGTCAACCTTGAACACTTGTGTTCATGCTCATGGAAACAATGTAGAATTTTTCATGGAATTTTCTCACAAAAATAATTATCCCCTTGTACAAATCCATTCTATTATAAAAATAATGTGCCAAGATTTGCCTTTAGGATGATTAGATTGCTTGTTGGTATGTGCGGTGCAAAAACAGAAACTTTGGCTGAAGTGTGTGATTTTACATTTTTTACGGGAAAATCAAAAGTTTCTGAAATTTTTACACAGTTCTTATATGCAAATTGTTTATTTTTTTCCTAATTTTTCAGAATTTTTGGAATTAAATAAGTATGGTCAAAGTTCAGATTACTACAGACTGTCCTGTTTAAGACATATTCTGTTTTTTATGCATTGTTTTGCTTGTTTTGATGAAACTATCGATTCTATCGGTGGTATGACCCATCGAGAAGTTATAATACAGTAGCTACAATGCAAAAACAAAATATGAATGGGTTTGCAACAGTACTTAAAGTAGTGATTTGCTTTATTATGCTAATGGATCTCACCAGCTTTCTGTTAAGTTTTGTGTGGATGAAGTGTTCAGAGATCAAAGAGGTCACGATATAAGGAGAAGGAGGAGAGGCAAGAGTTCAAGCTTGGGGATTCCCAAGGCACCCCAAGTAAATATTCAAGGATACTCAAGCGTCTAAGCTTGGGGATGCCCCGGAAGGCATCCCATCTTTCCTCAACAAGTATCGTTATGTTTTCATTTTCGCTTCGTTCATGTGATATGTGTAAATCTTGGAGCGTCTTTTGTGTTTAGTTTTCACTTTTATTTTATGCACCATGCTGGTATGAGATAGTCCATGGTTGATTTATAGGACGCTCATTGCACTTCACTTATATCTTTTGAGTATGGCTTTATAGAATGCTTCATGTGCTTCACTTATATCATTTGAAGTTGGATTGCCTGTTTCTCTTCACATGGAAAACCGTTATTTGTAGAATGCTCTTTTGATTCACTTATACTTATTAGAGCATGGTATTTTGTATAAAGAATTAAACTCTCATGCTTCACTTATATCTATTTAGAGAGTCAACAGGAATTGGTAATTTGCATGGTTAGTCATGAAATCCTACATAAAACTTATGGATCACTAAATATGATATGTTTGATTCCTTGCAATAGTTTTGCGATATAGAGATGATAATATGTGGGAGGTACTAGTAAATGGTTGTGGTTAGTAATAATATTGGTGTTAAGGTTTGTGATTCCCGAAGCATGCACGTATAGTCTCTCATTATGCTATGAAGTTGGAGCATGATTTATTATTGATTGTCTTTCTTATGAGTGGCGGTCGGGGACGAGCGATGGTCTTTTCCTACCAATATATCCCCCTAGGGGCATGTGTAGTAGTACTTTGCTTCGAGGGCTAATAAACTTTTGCAATAAGTATATGAGTTCTTTATGACTAATGTGAGTCCATGGATTATACGCACTCATACCTTTCTGCAATTTGCTAGCCTCTACGGTACCGTGCATTGCCCTTTCTCACCTCGAGAGACAGTGCAAACTTTGCCAGTGCATCCAAACCCCGTGATATGATACGCTCTATCACACATAAGCCTTATTATATCTTCATAAAAATAGCCACCATACCTACCTATTATGGCCTTTCCATAGCCATTCCGAGATATATTGCCATGCAACTTCCACCGCTTCCGTTCTGATGACTTGAGCATTCATTGTCATATTGCTTCGCATGATCATATAGGTGACATAGTATTTGTGGCTCAGCCACCGTTCATCATTTTTTATACATGTTACGCTAGATCATTGCACATCCTAGTACACTGCCAGAGGCATTCATATAGAGTCATACTTTGTTCTAGGTCTCGAGTTGTAATTTTTATTTCTTTTGAATTGTAAGTAAATAGAAGTGTGATGATCATCATTATTCATTATTAGAGCATGTCCCAATGAGGAAATGATGATGGAGACTATGATTCCCCCACAAGTCGGGATGAGGCTCCGGACAAATATATAAAAAAAAGAAAAAGGAAAAAAGTGAGGCCAAAAAGAGCCCAAAAAAAGAAAAAAAAGAGAAAAGAAAAAAGGAAAAAAATGAGAGAGAAGAGAGAAGGGGCATGCTAATTCCACACTTGTGCTTCAAAGTAGTTTTTCATATAGAGAGTCTCCTATGTTGTCACTTTTCATATATTAGTGGGAATTTTTCATTATAGAGTTAGATGCACACCCACTTAGTTTTCATATTGAGCTTTCATACACTTATAACTCTTAGTTCATTTGTTGCATGACAATCCCTACTCCTCGCATTGATATCAATTGATGGGCATCTCCATAGCCCGTTGGTCAGCCGCGTCGATGTGAGACTTTCTTACTTTGTTGTCTTCTCTATATTTACCCCTATCATCATACTCTATTCCACCCATAGTGCTATATCCATGGCTTGCGCTCATGTATTGCGAGGGAGTTGAAAAAGCTGAAGCGCGTTAAAAAGTATGAACCAATTTCTCGGCTTGTCATCAGGGTTGTGCATGATAAATACTTTGTGTTAAGAAGACAGAGCATGACAAGACTATATGATTTTGTAGGGATAGCTTTCTTTAGCGTGAATATTTTGAAAGACACGATTGTTTGTTGGGATGCCTGAGTATTGATGTATTTATGTCAAATTATAGATTATTGCTTTGAATCATTCGTGTCTTAATATTCATGCCATGATTAGATATATGACCAAGACTATGCTAGGTAGCATTCCACATCAAAAATTATCTTTTTTATCATTTACCTGCTCGAGGACGAACAGGAATTAAGCTTGGGGATGCTGATACTTCTCCATCGTATGTATAATTTTTTATTGTTTCATGCCAATATTATACAACTTTCACATATTTTTGGCAACATTTTATATGATTTATTGGGCTAACCTATTGATCCAGTGCCCAGTGCCAGTTCCTGTTTGTTGAATGTTTTTTGTTTTGTAGAATATCCATATCAAACGAAGTCCAAATGCGATAAAAATTTACGGAAAATTATTTTGGAATATTTGTGATTTTTGGGAGGTGGAATCATCGCAAACGGGGGCCCACGGGCACCACAAGACACCTGGGCGCGCCAGGCAGCCCAGGAGCATGGTGGTGGGTTGTGCCCTCCTCGTAAGTCGGTTGGAGCTCTACTTCGGGCACAAAGAAGCTTATATCTGGAAAAAATCATGTTAAAATCTCAGCGCAATCAGAGTTACGGATCTCCGGGAATATAAGAAACGGTTTTCGGCCAGAAAACAAAAACGCGAAACAGAAGAGAACAGAGGGATAGATCCAATCTAAGAGGGGCTCTCGCCCCTCCATCGCCATGGAGGCCATGGACCAGAGGGGGAACTCTCCTCCCATCTAGATGGGAGGCCAAGGAAGAAGAAGAAGAAGAAGGAGGGGGCTCTCTCTCCCGGTGGCGTCGGAACGCCGCCGGGGCAATCATCGTGTGACGACGATCTACTCCAATAACTCCGTCATCTTCACCAACATCTTCATCACCTTCCCCCATCTATATTCAGCGGTCCACTCTCCCACAACCCGCTGTACCCTCTACTTGAACATGGTGCTTTATGCTTCATATTACTATCCAATGATATGTTGCCATCCTATGATGCTTGAGTAGATTTTTGTTGTCCTACCGGTAATTGGTGGATTGCTATGGTTGGTTTAATTTGCTTGTGGTTATGTTGCTGTCCTTTGGTGCCTATCATATGAGCGCGCGTGTGGATCACACCATAGGGTTAGTAGTATGTTGATAGGACTATGCATTGGAGGGCAAGGGTGACATAAGCTTCTTCTTAAACATAGAAATTGATACGTACGGGATTGAAGGGGGGCCAATATATATCTTAATGCTATGGTTGGGTTTTACCTTAATGAACGTTAGCAGTTGTGGATGCTTGCTAGTAGTTCCAATCATCAGTGCATAGAATTCCAAGTAAGGGACGACATGCTAACAGTGGCCTCTCCCACATAAAAACTTGCTATTGGTCTAGTGACGTAGTCAATTTCTAAGGGACAATTCCGCAAATCCTACCACCACTAATCCAAACTCATTTTACTAACTTTTTTTTTCACGATCTTTATTATTTTGCAAACCTATCCACACCTACAAAGTACTTCTAGTTTTATTCTTGTTCTAGGTAAAGCAAACGTTAAGTGTGCGTAGAGTTGTATCGGTGGTCGATAGAACTTGAGGGAATATTTGTTCTAACTTTAGCTCCTCGTTGGGTTCGACACTCTTATTTATCGAAAAAGGCTACAAACGATCCCCTATACTTGTGGGTTATCAAGCTATAGGTTCAAATTTAGACAAACAAACACCTTTCTTGAGAATGAAACATTTACACCCGAACACCCGAAATACTTGAGGTTTGGCTTGTTACCGCTAAGTATCTCATATGGAGTCTTGTTCAAGCCTTTGCGGAGATAGAGCCGATTGGAGGCATGACATGCGGTGTTGATGGCTTCGGCCCAAAAGTTGTACGGAGATTTGAATTCTGCCATCATTGTCTTCCTGCATCCATGAACATCAGGTTCTTCCTCTCCGCCACACCATTTTATTGAGGGGTATAGGGTGCAGCATTTTGGTGCTTGATCCCCTCATCACTAAGAAACTCATCCAAGGTGTAGTTCTTGAACTCGGTGTTGTTGTCACTTCTAATCATCAATATCTTTGCTTCATGTTGACGTTGAGCTTCATTGGCAAAGTCGATGACGGTTTGTTGGGTATCACTCTTCATCTTGAAGAAGTATACCCATGTATATCTTGAGTAATCATCCATAATCACCAAGCAATATTTTCTTCCCCCAAGACTATCAAAGGATGGCGGGCCAAAGAGATCCATGTGAAGGAGCTCCAAGGGCCTCTTCGAGTAGATGATAGTCATGGGTCGGTGAGCCATCTCATGTAACTTTCCTTCAATGCAAGCACTGAAAGCACGATCTTTGGCAAAACTCACATTTTTTAGTCCATGAACATGATCCCCTTTGAGCATACTTTGCAAAGATCTCATATTGAAATGGGCTAGTCGGCGATGCCAAAGCCATCCCACATCAACTTTAGCCATTAGGTACGTCACGTGATGACCCACAAGTATAGGGCATCAATCGTAGTCCTTTCGATAAGTAAGAGTGTCGAACCCAACGAGGAGCAGAAGGAAATGGCAAGTGGTTTTCAGCAAGGTATTCTCTGCAAGCACTGAAATTGTCGGTAACCAATAGTTTGATAGCAAGATAATTTGTAACGATCAAGTAATAGTAATGATAAATAAAGTGCAGCAAGGTAGCCCAATCCTTTTGTGGCAAAGGACAGGCCAAAACGGTCTCTTATGATAAGCAAAGTGTTATTGAGGGTACACGGGAATTTCATCATATCACTTTCATCATGTTGGTTTGATTCGTGTTCGCTAATTTGATAATTTGATATGTGGGTGGACCGGTGCTTAGGTGTTGTTCTTACTTGAAAAAAATCTCCTACTTATGATTAAACCCCTCGCAAGCATCCGCAACTACGAGAAAAGTATTAAGATAAAATCTAACCATAGCATTACTTTTGGATCCAAATCAGTCCCTTACGAAGTAGCGCATAAACTAGGGTTTAAGCTTCTGTCACTCTAGCAACCCATCATCTAATAACTACTCCACAATGCATTCCCTTAGGCCCAAATATGGTGAAGTGCCATGTAGTCGATGTTCACATGACACCACTAAGGGAATCACAACATACATATCATCAAAATATCGAACACATATCAAGTTCACATGATTACTTGCAACATGACTTCTCCCGTGACCTCAAGAACAAAAGTAACTACTCACAAATAATAATCATGCTCAAGATCAGCGGGGTATTAAATAGCATAATGGATCTGAACATATAATCTTCCACCAAATAAACCATATAGTAATCAACTACAAGATGTAATCAACACTACTAGTCACCCACAAGCACCAATCTAAGGTTCTGGTACAAAGATTGAACACAAGAGATGAACTAGGGTTTGAGAGGAGATGGTGCTGTTGAAGATGTTGATGGACATGGCCCTCCCAAAGATGGGAGAGTTGTTGGTGATGACGATGACGATGATTTCCCCCTCCGGGAGGGAAGTTCCCCCGGCGGAATCGCTCCGCCGGAGGGCAAAAGTGCTCCTGCCCAAGTTCCGCCTCGAGACGGCGGCACTTCATCCCGAAAGTCCTCTCCTTATTTTTTCTAGGTCAAAATGACTTATATACCAGAAGAGGGGCACCGGAGGTGGGCCAAGGAGGGCACAAACCACCAGGGCGCGCCTGGGGGGCCTGGCGTGCCCAGGTGGGTTGTGCCCACCTGGTGGGCCCCCTCTAGTAGTTATTTGCTCCAATAGTTCTTAAATAATCCATAAAAAAGCTCCGTGAAGTTTCAGCTTATTTGGAGTTGTGCAGAATAGGTAGCTCTGATGTGCTTTTTCTCATCCAGAATTCCAGCTGCCGGTATTCTCCCTCTTTGTGTAAACCTTGCAAATTATGAGAGAAAAGGCATTAGAATTACTCCCAAAAGCATTATTATGCATAAAAACATTATAAATAAGAGTAGGTAAACATGATGCAAAATGGACGTATCAACTCCCCCAAGCTTAGAGCTCGCTTGTCCTCAAGTGAAAAACCGATATCGAAAAACATGTCCACATGCTTAGAGAGAGAGGTGTCGATAAAAACAATATACGGACATAGAAGCATCATGTATATTATTATAACAGTAACAAACTTTATCATAGAACTCTTATAACATAACTTTTGTCATAAACTTCTCATGAATAAGTAACAATTCATCACAACATCGAAGTATAAAGCATAAACTCTATTGAAAACCAACAAACTATGTTCTCAGTCAACTTTGCAACTACAATTCATCATCTTTTCAGGAAGGGTCACGTATCGGAGCCTTTAGGCAAGTCCACATACTCAACCATCATTTAATCTTCTATGATTGCTAACGCTCATATCATATTCATGAACAAAAAGTTTCAACCAGACACATAGAAAGATAGGGGCTTATAGTTTCGCCTCCCAACTTATTGACCTCAAGGGTGATGTCAACAATAATAACTCATGCCCACCCATATTCAGCTGGATATATGTGCCTAGATCTTTCCTCACCACATGATGCTTGCAAAATATAAAAATAAAAAGGAATAGAGAAGAATACTTTGACTCTTGCATAAAAGTAAATACATAAAGGTAAAAGATAGGCCCTTCGCAGAGGGAAGCAGAGGTTGTCATGCGCTTATTTGTTTGTATGCCAAATCCCTCAATGCAAAAGAACGTCATGTTATATTGCCCCTTATGATAGCAACCTTTATTATGCAGTCTGTCGCTTTTATTCTTTGCCATCACAAGTTCGTACAACACTCAATTTTCTCTTACACTAAATGATCTAACACTTTTAGAAGCAATTTTTATTGCCTTATTGCACCGATGACAACTTACTTGAAGGATCTTACTCAATCCATAGGTAGGTATGGTGGACTCTCGAAATGAGATTTGGGTTAAGGGTTTTGGATGCACAAGTAGTATCTCTACTTAGTGCAGAATTTTTGGCTAGAAAAGATATTGAGCAAGCACCACATGTTAAAGGATCTATGACGATATAACTTCTATGTGAAGATGAACAAACATAAATCATTACGTTGTCTTCCTTGTCCAACGTCAACTATTTTGACACAAAATATTTAATGGGGGCTCACAATCATAAAAGATGTCCAAGATAGTGTATTTGCATGTGAATCTTCTCTTCCCTTATTAATTCTTTCATGAGTTGCATCATTGACCAATGCTATGTTTGTCAATCTCCAACAAATTTTACCATTTATACTTTTCCTTATGTGATGTCATTACTTACCATAATATTAGCATATGATCTTTTTCATTTATTTTTATTTCTTTTTATTAAGACATAAAAGTAAATAATGCAAAACTCAAACTATTCTTTATTATATATCTCGCACACGATTACATCGATTGATAGATCACTAAGCAAACAATCAAAAAGAAAGGATCGAACTAAAACTTTTATTCAACTAAATCAAAAGATAACTAAGGATCGAACTAAGATAAGTAAAGGAAAAGATAGTGATTGTGAATGATACCGGGGCATCTCCCCCAAGCTTGGCACAAGCCAAGGGGAGTGCCCATACCCGATACTCAAGTCTCCTTTGGTGATGAAGAAGGTGGTGGTGGTGATGAGGTAGTAGCGGTCTTATCTTCAGGTTTCCCTGGCAAAGGCTCGCCATTGTAAGAGGAGGAGCGAGTCTCGCGAGTCCTGCAACTGGCAGCCAAACTCATACCTTTAAACCTTGTCTCATATTCAAAGACTTGGTTTTGGAGATCATAGATTTGGCTCTGCAGAAAGTTGATTTGCTCGTTGAAGGTGAAGACGATGTCCTTCATGGATTTGCCATCCTCCTTGAGATCACGGGTATAGTCCGCGATAATGAGGTGATTAGCATTGAGTCCACGTTCCACCATCCCCTTGCACTTGAAGACCTCCTGCTCCATAGCTTCGAGCCTGGCATCCATGGTCCCCGTCCCCTTGGGGCCCTGGACGTCGTGGTTGTGGAGCACCCCCTCACGCATCTCGATGGCTTGAGGGTGCTGCATCACCTCCCGCAAATACGGGTTGATGACGTTATCGAAGAACTTGTCCTTGGAGGAGCTTGAAGCAGCCATGGTGATCTAGATCTATCAGAAAACAACAAGAAAGAAGAACAAAAGATTTCTCCGTGATACGGTGGTCAATAGGTTCGGGGGGTATATAAAGATTTTTTATCTTGGGAAACAAGCAAACAAGAGAAAAAAACAGAGTCTGGAAGGTACCCGAGGTGGGCACAACCCACCTGGGCGCGCCTGGCATGCCCTCGTGTCTTGTGCCCACCAGGGTTGCCTTCCTGGTTGTTTCTTATTTTCCTAATTTTTGTTATATTCCAAAACTGCAAAAAAATATTTTTGCAGAATTTTAGGAGTCTGTTTACTTACCGTATAACGTACCTCCCCTTTTACACGATTCTTGAGTGTTCCGGAAGGTCTCTTTTATGTGTTCCTCCGATGTCATGGTTTGAATAATATTGCTTTCAAAATTAATAGGTGTACCTGAGATATAGTGTTTAATTCTTTGGCCATTGACAACCTTCGGGTTAGTGCCTTCAACATTATTTATTTTGATAGCTCCAGAAAGATAAACTTCTTCGATAACATAAGGTCCTTCCCATTTGGAGAGAAGCTTCCCTGCAAAGAATCTGAAACGAGGGTTGTACAAAAGGACACATTCACCCACTTTGAACTCACGCTTTTGGATTCTTTTATCATTCCATCTTTTAACTTTTTCTTTAAACAACTTGGCATTTTCATAAGCTTGGGTTCTCCATTCATCTAGTGAGCTAATATCAAATAACCTCTTTCCACCGGCAAGTTTGAAGTCATAGTTGAGTTCTTTGATCGCCCAGTATGCTTTATGTTCTAACTCAAGAGGCAAATGGCAAGCCTTTCCATACACCATTTTATAAGGAGACATACCCATAGGATTTTTATAAGCTATTCTGTAAGCCCAAAGTGCGTCATCTAATTTCTTAGACCAATTCTTTCGGGACCTATTGACAGTTTTTTGTAGAATTAATTTTATTTCTCTATTGCTAAGTTCAACTTGACCACTAGATTGAGGATGATAGGGTGATGCAATTCTATGGTTAACATCATATTTAGCAGGCATTTTACGGAAGGCACCATGAATAAAGTGTGAACCACCATCAGTCATTTGGTATCTAGGGACTCCAAACCTTGGGAAAATAACTTCCTTAAGCATTTTAATAGAGGTGTTGTGATCAGCACTACTAGTTGGAATAGCTTCTACCCACTTAGTAACATAATCAACAGCAACCAAAATATGTGTATACCCATTAGAGGAAGGAAAAGGTCCCATATAATCAAAACACCAAACATCAAATGGTTCAACTACAAGAGAATAATTCATAGGCATTTCCTGATGCTTACTAATATTACCAATTCTTTGACATTCATCACAAGATAAAACAAACTTACGGGAATCCTTGAAGCGAGTAGGCCAATAAAAACCAGATTGCAATACCTTGTGAGCAGTTCTATCTTCCACATGATGTCTTCCATAAGCTTCAGAGTGACATTTCCGTAAGATTTGTTCCTGTTCATGCTCAGGTACACAACGTCTAATAATACCATCTACTCCTTCTTTGTAAAAGTGTCACGCCCAATATGCGACCCTATCCTTGAGGAACTCGAAGGTCCCACCAAGGATAGAAGCGCATACTGAAGACACTTTTGCAAGGTGGATATCATTACATCGTACCATTACATAATAGATGGGGATACAGACAAAGGCATACACTTGCCTCACAAATACATCAAACATATACAAAAGAGCAACATCCGAATACGGATGAAACATAAACAAAACCTGAAACGACATCCACCCTGCTAGCCCAGGCTGCTGACCAGGAACCTATCCCTCGATCGAAGAAGAAGCAGAAGAAGAACTCCAAAACAAGCAAGCATCGCTCTCACGTCATATCATCGCATTACCTGTACCTGCATCTGTTGTTGTAGTAATCTGTGAGCCATGAGGACTCAGCAATCCCATTACCATGGGTATCAAGACTAGAAGAGTTTAATGGGTATGGAATGGATAAGTGGTGAGGTTGCGGCAGCACTAAGCATTGTATGGTGGCTAACTTACGAGTACAAGAGTAAGAAGAGTAAACTACGCATAACGGTCGCAACTAGTAATGATCAAGAAGTGATCCTGAACTACTTACGAGTCAAACATAACCCCACCGTGTTCTCTTCCCGAACTTGTTCGAAAAGAGACAGTCACGATTACACACGCGGTTGGTGTATTTTATTTCGGATCTGGTGTCAAGTTCTCTACAATCGGATATCATAAATTTCCCATCTGCCACATAACCATGGGCACGACTCTCGAAAGATTTAACCCTGCAGGGGTGTCTCAACTTAGCCCATCACAAACTCTCATGATCCGCGGAGGCAAATCACCATCTCGGGATAGCCCGATCAAACTCGGAATCCCGGTGCACAAGACATTTCGACAATGGTAAAACAAAACCATCAAGACCTCCCGACGTGCCGACACCCTGATAGGAGCCGCGCGTATCTCGTCTCAGGCCATGATCGGATGGGTCAAGCTACGAGTAAAACCAATCCTCGAGTTTCCCCGTGGTTGCCCCATAGGCTGCCCGGTTTGGATCAACACTCATGAGGAGCACTGGCCCAGGTTGTTGATTAATTATCCTCGAGTACGGGTAAGTCCCTATGCAAGTTTTAGTTATTATTAGGCAAATGGTAAAACCAAAGTTGGGCTTTGCTGGAAGAGTTTTATTCAAAGCGAACTGTCAAGGGGGGCCCATAAACCCCGACCGGGTTAGGAACGCAAAATCAAGGAACATAACACCAGTATGACGAAAACTAAGGCGGCAAGAGTGGAACAAAATACCAAGCAAAAGGCCAAGCCTTCCACCTTTTACCAAGTATATAGATGCATTAATTAAATAAGAGATATTGTGATATCCCATGATATCCATATCCCAACATGGAACAACCTGCACTGCACCTGCAACTAGTAACGCTATAAGAGGGGCTGAGCAAGCGGTAACTTAGCCAAACAACGGTTTGTTGGGATGGTGGAAAGGTTAGAGGCTTATCATGGCAATTTGGGAGGCTTGATAAACAATTGGTAGGTAGCGCGGCATAGCGATAGCATCGAGACAACTAACAAAGCAAAGATAGTAGTGATATCCAGGGTAACGGTCATCTTGCCTGAAATCCCGCTCAGAAGAAGATCGAGTCCATGAAGTAGACGAACCACGAATCCTCACAATCGCAACAAAACCGGGAACTATCGAGAAGAAGCACAACCAGAAAGAAGCAAACAACATGGTAAACAAACATCACATAAACATGGCATGATGCTCAACCAAGTATGATGCATGACAAGGTTAAATATTGTTATCCATGGCAAGAGATGATGCATGAAAGAACCCCACATCAAAGCAAGTTGAAATGAGGCCGGAAACAACACATAACAATTCCGGAAAGTCCCCTTATGCAAATTTCGAAATTAGTACTGATCTGAAGAAAAAAAATTAAAGTTATTAGACATCAAGTGAAAGTCCACCATGATGATCTACATGTTTTTCTAGTCAAATTACATATAAAGTTCATTTAATTCGGAGCTACGGTCTAAAAGATATGAGCTAAACAAGTTTAACACGGCATTGATGCAAATGCAAGCAAAACACAATCACAAACACTTCAAAACATGGATGCAACAAGACATTATGAAATTACATACAAATCTAAGCAAGTTTCATATAGTACATGATCAAAACGGAGCAACGGATCAACACATACAAGTTTAAATAACAATCTGTCCAAAACAGCAACTAGGCATATTGTAAGCATCAAAACAACATGCTATAGAAACTATATGGGCACAAACTTGATATGAACTTAAAGTAGAGATAACATGCTTCAATTCATCCTTACTATTTAGGTTCATACGCATCATGGTTAATTTACTATGATCCATGCAAAATGCAAAGTTCTGAAAAACTGGGCATATACATGAGCAGAGTTAATATGATGTCATGTTGGAGGCATGAAACAAATATGCTACAGTGCTAGAACATGGCATCAAAAGGCATATCATGCTAGTACATATCATGGAGCTCAAATCATACAACATGGCATATACATAGGAGTAACAAGTTCATGGGAACCATCAAAACAATATGCAACCGTGAATTCAAAAATCTGGGAACATAAGCATTAATATCATGATGCTGACTTGGGATGCACATTACAGCAAGCATAGCAATTTTAATATTAAATAAAAAGACATGGCCATTTAGCAGACATGGCATACTCCAACTTACTCCATGGGTACAACTTCATAGGATGCATAGATTAATTACTATGATTTTTACAAAATGGAACATGATGTTAACAGATTGACAGATTTAGCATGATGGCAACTTTAGAGCAAGAATGAGTCATGCTACAGCAATCCTACATGGCAAACAAGGGCATGTCATCAAATTACAAATAACATAGAGCAAAACACACGAAGGAATCATATGCATATGACTTATGGATTAGTGGGAACCATCAAGCAAACATTCAAAGTTATAACAGTTTTCTGTAGTTAGCAGCACTTAACATCAGGATACACTTTTGCAACAGAGATTATGACATGAAGATGAACACTAACATGAATGCAACATCCACCATCACGTAGACCACAGAGAGTAGAACAAAATACATATATAGATCATCTCCATAGGATCAACATGCACAAAGTTGTGGCCCTCTCAAAATGCAAACATGAAGTATGGAAACAGGGACAGCCGTTTTAAGGGCAAGTGGGCGCAGTTTGGCTAAACAGCGCACAGGGCGGAGGATAGATGGGGTGCTCACATTGGGCCTGTGGGCCGGGTCGGTGGCGGAGGTTGGAAAACCAAGGCGGTTTTTGCGGCGGTTCGGTCGGGCCGGCCCGGTTCAGTCGAACCGGCCGGTCTGGTGGTTTTCTCCGGTTCTCGGGCGGCTTCGGCGGGGTCCATGCACAGGGCGCTCAGCGCGGTCAACGGGGAGCTCGTCCTCGAGGCAGAAGATTTAGCGGCGCCATGGCAGGGGACTTGGCGTGGCGGCCGGCGGAGCTCTGACGACGGAGGGAGGCGGATCTTGCCGGGGATGGTTGGATCCCGGCGCGGGGTCCCCGGATTTGGCGACGGACGAGGATGCCGGGCCCCACATGGACGCCGTCAGGAGGTGGACGGGGCGGCGTCATGGCGATGGTTGGGTACCTGCAGGAGAGAGAGGGTGAGGGAGAGAGAGAAGAAGATGGGTAGAGGAAGGAGGAGCAGGGGAGGTGGGGTCCGGCCTGGGAGAGCTGCTGGTCGCCGATGGGAGGAACTCCGGTGGGCGGCGGGGTCTGGCGAGGCGGCGCTGCGGTTGCTCGGGAGGAGGAGCGCGGTTGTACGAGAAAGCTCGGGGACGAGGCAGACGCTGCGGGCGGCGGTGTGGGATTCGGGCCCGGGCGGGCCTATGATGGGCTCTAGCGGGCCGCGACGGGGTGGAAGCTGGAGGGGCGATGTGGCGGCCGCGGGTTGGCTGAGGAAGGCGGCTACGACGGCGCAGCCCGTGGGACGGCGACAAGTGGCGGCGAGGCAGTGGTTGGGCGCGGATTTGGAGAAGGGGCGGCAGCGCTGATGATTGGGGGGCGCAAAAACTGAGGAGGATGGCTGCTGGCTAAAATGGCAAGGGGGAGGTTTATATAGGGAAGGGGCTAGGGTTAGGGGTTTGAGAGGGTTTTCGGACCCTCCGATCGCGATCCGACGGATCCGATCGAGAGGGGGGTTAGGCAGGCCTAGGTGGGCTGTGTAGGATGCCTTGGGCTGAGAAGAGACAGATGAAGAGAGGCCCGGCAGCAGGTTTTCGGACACCGAAAACATCCGACCAATAGACCGGCTATAGTGCCGCTATAGTTATCCGTTGGGGTCTCAAACAGACTCCGAATGCGATGAAATTTGGCAGGCAGTCTACCAACAACATAATCACTAGCATCACACACAATTTCAAAAGGCAAGTTCCAATCAGGTGGTTGAACAATAGGTGCAGAAGTTAAGGCTTTCTTAAGTGTTTCAAAGGCTTCTACACAATCATCATAAAAAACAAACGGAACATCCTTTTGTAAAAGATTTGTAAGAGGCCTAGAAATTTTAAAGAATTCTTTAATAAACCTCCTATAGAAACCAGCATGACCGAGGAAACTACGAATACTTTTGATATCTTTAGGACATGGCATTTTCTCAGTTGCATCGACTTTTGCTTTATCCATCTCAATACCTCATTCAGAAATTTTATGCCCCAAGACAATACCTTCATTAACCATAAAGTGGCACTTCTTCCAATTCAAGACAAGATTAGTTTGCTCACATCTCTGCAAAACTCGATCAAGGTTGCTTAAGCAATCATCAAAAGAAGTTCCATAAATGGAAAAGTCATCCATGAAAACCTCAACAATCTTTTCACAAAAATCAGAGAATATAGCAGTCATACATCTTTGAAAGGTAGCAGGTGCATTGCATAAAGCAAAAGGCACACGTCTATAAGCATAAGTTCCAAAAGGACAAGTAAAGGTGGTTTTCTCTTGATCAGGTTGTGAAACAGGTATTTGAGAAAAACCAGAATATCCATCAAGGAAACAAAAGTGTGTGTGCTTTGATAATCTTTCTAGCATTTGATCAATAAAAGGCACAGGGTAATGATCTTTTCTAGTTGCTTTATTTAATTTCCTAAAATCAATCACCATTCTATAGCCAGTGACAATTCTCTGTGGAACAAGTTCATTTTTATCATTAGGAACAACAGTAATACCTCCCTTCTTAGGGACACAATAAACGGGACTTACCCATCTACTATCAGCTATGGGATAGATTATACCTGCTTCCGGAAGCTTTAATATTTCAGTTCTTACCACTTCTTTCATCTTAGGGTTCAGACGTCGTTGATGATCAACAACGGGTTTAGCATCAGGTTCCATATTAATCTTGTGCTGACATAGAGTGGGACTAATGCCCTTAATATCATCAAGACTATATCCAATAGCAGCTCGGTGCTTCTTTAGAATTTTCAATAATCTTTCTTCTTCATGTTCTGAAAGGTTAGCACTAATAATAACAGGATATGTATTTTTCTCATCAAGATAAGCATATTTCAAAGTGTCTGGCAATTGTTTTAGTTCAAACACAGGATCACCTTTAGGCGGAGGAGGTCCTCCTAGAGTTTCAATAGGCAAATTATGTTTTAGCAGAGGTCGTTGTTCAAAGAAAATTTTATCTATCTCATTTCTTTCATGCATATGCATATCATTTTCATGGTCTAGCAAATATTGTTCTAGTGGATCAGTAGGAGGCACGGCAATAGAAGCAAGACCAATTATTTCATCCTTATTAGGTAATTCTTTCTTATGAGGTTGCCTATTAAACTTGAAAAATTAAATTCATGAGACTCATCACCAAAGCGAACACTAACAGTTTGTTTATGACAATCTATAGTAGCATTGACGGTGTTCAAGAAAGGTCTACCAAAGATAATGGGACAAAAGCCATCTTGTGGGGAACCAAGAACTAGAAAATCAGTAGGGTATTTTATTTTCCCACACAAGACTTCAACATCTCTAACAATCCCAAGTGGTGTGATGGTGTCTCTATTGGCAAGTTTAATAGTAACATCTATGTCTTCTATTTCAGCGGGTGCTATGTCATTCATAATTTCTTGGTATAAGGTAAAAGGAATAGCACTAACGCTAGCACCTAAGTCACATAAACCATGATAATAGTGATCTCCTATTTTGGCTGAGACAACAGGCATGCCAACAACAGGTCTATGTTTATCTTTTTCATCGGGTTTAGCAATTCTAGCAGCTTCATCATAGAAGTAAATAACATGCCCATCAATATTTTCTACCAAGAGATCTTTAACCATAGCAACACTAGGTTCTACTTTGATTTGTTCACCAGGTTTAGGTGCTCTAATATTTCTTTTATTGACCACAGTTGAAACCTTAGCATGTTCCTTTATCCTAATAGAGAAATGTGGTTTTTCAATATAAGCAGTAGGAACAACTGGGTAAACATTGTAAATAATAGTTTCATCTTTAAGCACAACCGGTTCTTTAATTTATTCTTTAATAGGTGGATGATATTTAAACCACTTCTCCTTGGGGAGATAAACATGAGTAGCAAATGATTCACAGAAAGAGGCTACTATCTCAGAGTCAAGTCCATATTTAGTGCTAAACTTCCGAAAAGCATCGGTATTCATAAAAGATTTAACACAATCAAATTTAAGCTTAATACCTGACTCTTTACCTTCGTCGAGTTCCCAATCTTTAGAGTTGCGTTTAATTCTTTCTAACAAGTCCCACCTGAATTCAATAGTCTTCTTCATAAAAAAACTAGTACAAGAAGTATCGAGCATGGATTGATCATCACGAGAAAGCCGAGCATAAAAATTCTGAATAATAATTTCTCTTGAGAGCTCCTGATTGGGGCATGAATATAACATTGACTTAAGCCTCCCCCAAGCTAGAGCGATACTTTCTCCTTCACGAGGCCAAAAATTATATATATATAATTCCGATCATGATGAACTAGATGCATAGGATAAATTTGTTGGTGAAAAATCCAATTTCAATTGATTCCAGTTCCAAGATCCAATATCTTCGCATAGCCTATACCATGCTAATGCTTTTTCCTTCAAAGATAAAGGGAAAACCTTCTTCTTAGCTTCATCTCCGGGTAAACCTGCAAGCTTAAATACTCCACAAATTTCATCTACATATATCAAGTGCATATCAGGATGTTCAGTTCCATCTACTGCATAAGGATTAGCTAGCAGTTGTTCTATCATACCCGAAAGAATTTCATAACCAATATTTTCAGTAGGTGCAGTAGGTTGAGGGATAACTAATTGTGGTTCCGGTCGAGGTGAAGATACCCCGAACAAACCCCTCAAAGGATTGTTCTTCATAGTAACAAGTGACAATAAATTTCAGCACGTAGTAATAATTTTTCCTTACCAATTTCCACTTACCAAGAGCGCTTCACTCCCCGGCAACAGCGCCAGAAAAGAGCCATGATAACCCACAAGTATAGGGGATCAATCGTAGTCCTTTCGATAAGTAAGAGTGTCGAACCCAACGAGGAGCACAAGGAAATGACAAGTGGTTTTCAGCAAGGTATTCTCTGCAAGCACTGAAATTGTCGGTAACCAATAGTTTGATAGCAAGATAATTTGTAACGAGCAAGTAATAGTAATGATAAATAAAGTGCAGCAAGGTAGCCCAATCCTTTTATGGCAAAGGACAGGCCAAAATGGTCTCCTATGATAAGCCAAGTGTTCTTGAGGGTACACGGGAATTTCATCATATCACTTTCATCATGTTGGTTTTATTCGTGTTCGCTACTTTGATAATTCGATATGTGGGTGGACCAGTGCTTAGGTGCGGTTCTTACTTGAACAAACCTCCTACTTATGATTAACCCCCTCGCAAGCATCCGCAACTACGAGAAAAGTATTAAGATAAAATCTAACCATAGCATTAAACTTTTGTATCCAAATCAGTCCCTTACGAAGTAGCGCATAAACTAGGGTTTAAGCTTCTATCTCTCGAGCAACCCATAATCTAATAACTAATCCACAATGCTTTCCCTTAGGCCCAAATATGGTGAATTGCCATGTAGTCGACGTTCACATGACACCACTAAGGGAATCACAACATACATATCATCAAAATATCGAACACATATCAAGTTCACATGATTACTTGCAACATGACTTCTCCCGTGACCTCAAGAACAAAAGTAACTACTCACAAATAATAATCATGCTCAAGATCAGAGGGGTATTAAATAGCATAATGGATCTGAACATATAATCTTCCACCAAATAAACCATATAGTAATCAACTACAAGATGTAATCAACACTACCAGTCACCCACAAGCACCAATCTAAGGTTCCGGTACAAAGATTGAACACAAGAGACGAACTAGGGTTTGAGAGGATATGGTGTTATTGAAGATGTTGATGGAGATAGCCCTCCCAAATATGGAAGAGTTGTTGGTGATGACGATGACGATGATTTCCCCCTCCGGGAGGGAAGTTCCCCCAGCGGAATCGCTCCGCCGAAGGGCAAAAGTGCTCCTGCCCAAGTTCCGCCTCGAGACGGCGGCACTTCGTCCCGAAAGTCCAGTCCATATTTTTTCTAGGTCAAAATGACTTATATACCAGAAGAGGGGCACTGGAGGTGGGCCGAGGACGGCATAACCCACCAGGGCGCGCCTAGGGGGCCTGGCTCCCCCAGGTGGGTTGTGCCCACCTGGTGGGCCCCCTCTGGTAGTTATTTGCTCCAATAATTCTTAAATAATCCATAAAAAATCTCCATGAAGTTTCAGCTTATTTGGACTTGTGCAGAATAGGTAGCTCTGACGTGCTTTTTCTGGTCCAGAATTCCAGCTGCCGGTATTCTCCCTCTTTATGTAAACCTTGCAAATTATGAGGGAAAAGGAATTAGAATTACTCCCAAAAGCATTATTATGCATAAAAACATTATAAATAACATTAGGTAAACATGATGTAAAATGGATGTATCATCGCGGTCTTAGGGAGTCGCTCCGAAAAGTTAACCACATAGAGACCATTCTCGTCATGCCCAACAAAGGCTACTTTAAGAGTCTTGCTCTACAAAAGGGCCACGATATCAAGATCAAAGAATGTTGCAAATCCCATGAGTGCAAGTTGACGAACAGAAAGTAAATTGTATGCAAGGGACTCAACAAGCATGACCTTCTCAATAGATAAATATTGTGAGATGACCACCTTGCCAAGACCCAATACCTTAGAAGTTAAAGCATCACCGAATTGGACATGGGTTGGCATAGATGGGATTTCTTGCATGTCCACCACCAAGTCCTTGCTCCCGGTTATATGATTTGTTGCTCCACTATCAAGCAACCATGACATCCCACCAGAAGCAAACTCCTACAAGAGATTAATGCTTGGATTTAGGTACTCATTTTTGAATGGATCCTTTGATGTTAGTAACAAGGGTCTTAGGAACCCAAATAGACCATTCAATGTACCCATAAGAACCAACAAATTTGGAATAAACATGCCCATCACTAGCACGGCATAAAACATATGAGGGGTTAAAGTCGCCGACTTTGTTGGGAGGGGTCGTCTTGCCCTTCTTGACATTACCACCCACTTCCTTGCCCTTCTTCTTCTTCTCATGAGCACCCTCCCCCGCCTTGACAAAGGCTTCCTTAAGTGGGAGAGGTTGCTTGGTCTTCTACTTCTTCTTTGACTTGGGTGCAAACCCAAGTCCTTCTTTTGCCACAACTTCCTTTTGATTGGTTAAAAGGTCATTGAGGTTCTTCTCACCTTGTATGCAAGTCACAAGGCCCTTCTCAAGTTGCTCTTTCAACTTGGCATTCTCCTCCACAAGATGCACATGCTCACAACAAGGGTTAGTAGCATAGGCATTATCAATTAAAACAAAAAGGAGGACATGTGTAAATCTCCTAGGTTAGCTTCACTTGGAGTTGATCATGAGACTCCTTGAGAGAGGCATGAACACCCTTCAAGACCTTGTGAGCCTTATCAAGAATGTCAAACTCTTCCTTGAGTCTATCATGGCCAACCCCAAGTGCAACCTTCTCGGATTTAAGCACACGAGTAAGAACAATAGCATGATCACGATCTTTTTGCAATTTAGCAAGATCAACGTTGTGTCACTCCTCAAGAGCTAAGCGAAGACCTCGATCTTCCTCAAGAGCAATGGAAAGATCCGCAATCTCATCGACATAGTCACGACTATGCTCTTCTAACTTAGAGATGGTATCCTCATGAGACTCAATGATACCATTGGCCTCACCAAGTTGTTCCAAGAGAGCAACAAAATGCTTCTTGGTCTCACCTTTTAGCTTACTCAACAACTTGTCAAATTCATTCTCATCCACCTTAGCCTCCACATGATCATCCACACAATCCAACAAAGAAGGAGTAGTAGTGATGGTAGTTTTGATGTTGGAGGTTACCTTGTTGGTACCTTTGGCCATGAGGCACTTGGCAATGAGGTTCTCGTTGGGGGCATCGAAGAGAGACACCTTGGTTGGGGAAGAGGTGGCAATGGCCACAGTTGCCGTTGCCATACCTTCACCACTTGTATCTTCATCATCATCGTCGGAGATGTACTCTTCTTGTGCCACCAACCCTTTTTGAGGCACTTTCTTTGTGAGGTTGCTCTTGTTTGGAAAGGACTAGGCCTTGTCTTTGCGGATAAGTTTGCCACCATTATCATCCCTCTTCTCATAGCGGCAATCCACCACAAAGTGACTCACATTGCCGCAATCATAGCAAGTTCTCACACGTTGCTTGCCCTTCGAGGCAGTTGAGTTTCTCTTGGAAAAGTTCGGCCTTGAGTTTCTCTTTTTGCCCCAAAATTGCCTTGACGCAAGAGCCATGTGCTCGTGGTAAGCATATTTGGTGTCTTCGGGGAAACACTCTTCTTCCTCCTCTTCTTCTTCTTCTGGAATTGCCTTGGCCTTCAAAGCAAGGTTGGGTGAGGCCTTCTTTGACCGTTGGACACGAGCTAGAGTGTTGTCGGCGGTCTTGTTCATGATGTTCATGGCAATAAACTCATCCAACACCTCACTTGAAGACAAGGTGTGGAAGTCCGGCCTTTGGCGGATCACGGAGGACATGGCCTTGTTGAATGGCATGATGGCCTTGGTAAACTTGTGCTTGATCCAATTGTCATCTGTATCCTTGCTCCCATGATCTTGAAGAGCGACCGCAAGAGTTGTCAATCTTCGATAGAGGTCATGAGGATCCTCATCTTCAATCATCACAAATTCATCGGCCTCATCAAGAACCACCTCAAAGTTGGACCGTTGAATGCTTGAGCTCCCCTTGTACGAAGATATAATATGTTCCCAACAATCCTTTGAACGGGAGAAAGGACACAAGTGAGATAGATCTTCAGGAGGCACTGCGGATTGGAGGATGAACAATGCGGAGTGATTGTATTGATTGTCCGCCTCTTCTCTTGGAGTGAGATTGTTTGGATCATGCGGGTAGAAAACTTGCTCGATGATTGTCCAAAGATTTGTTGAGCTATGATTCAAATGAGACTTGATATGAAAAACCCAATTAGCAAAATCACCCTTCACAAGCTTAGGAGGAGGACCAAGGTTGTTAATATGTGGTGTAGGGACCGGTCCTCCATAGACCGGGGGTGGGGGGATCGAGGGATAGGTTCCCGTCCCATTCTTACCATGAGGGGAAGAGGTATGAGTACCTTTAGCCGCTTCCTTGCCGGATTAGCCTCCGACTTTGATGCGGTAGGATTAACCACAAGCAACGGATCGGGAGAAGATTTCACTTGATCTCGGCCATCATAGACATCTTAAGTGAAGCCATAGCTTCTTTTAAGTCGTCCTGCGTGATCGAATTCATCTCCACGGCCTCGGGTATGTCCTCATCCCCATCCCCGTTGCCAACCATACTCTTCAGGTGGTGAAACCCTCAATAAAGAGACGAGGCTCTGATACCAATTGAAAGGATCGATATGGTTGACTAGAGGGGGGTGAATAGGCAACTACCAAATTTTAAATTTTCTTTAACAAATTAGATTAGCAACAAGTAGGTTGTCTAGATATGTAACTAGGTGAAGAAACTATATGATGCTAGCAACAACAACAATACAAGCAAGCAAGATACACAACACAAGTAAAGCTTGCACAAAGTAAAGGTAAGGGATAACCACAAGTGGAGCCGGTGGAGATCCCCAAGAAGCCACTAGGGCCACCGTATTCTCCTCACGCCCTCACACAATGCGAGATGTCATGATTCCACTAGTCGTGCCCTTGAAGGCGGTGACCGAACCTTTACAAACAAGGTTGGGTCAATCTCCACAACCGAATTGGAGGCTCCCATCAACACCACGAAGCGTCACCACAATGGAATGTGGCTCCGAGGAGACCTCAACCGTCTAGGGTCCTCAAACACCCAAGAGTAACAAGTTCCGCAAGGGATTAGTGGGGGGAATCAAATTTCTCTTGGTGGAAGTGTAGATCGGGGCCTTCTCAACCAATACCTAAAAAATCAACAAGTTTGATTGGCTAGGGAGAGAGATCGGGCGAAAATGAGCTTTGAAGCAACAATGGAGTTTTGAGAGGAAGAGATGATCCTTCTTGGGGAAGAGGACCCCCTTTATATAGTGGGGAACAAATCCAACCATTACTTAGGTTTCAGCCCGCATTGAGGGGTACTACAACTCATCAGAGCGGTACTACCGCCCCGGCGGTAGTGCACAAGGTGAAGTGCAAAGGCGCAAGACCTCGAGCCGGTAGTGCCGCCAGAGCGGGACTACCGCTCGCCCCAGCGGTACTACCTCTGGGGTTGCACCACAGGGCGCTAAGAAGGTCGAGCAGGGCAGGTGGAGGAGAGGGGCGGTACTACCGCTGGAGCCAGCGGTACTACCGCTTGTAGGCAGTACTGTCACCCACCACTGCCGCCCGACTACCACTGAGAAACCAGAGAGGGCTCGGAGAGCAGAGCGCGAGCGGTAGTGGTAGCGGTGGTAGGAGCGGTACTACCGCTCCTACTGCCACTTGCCCAACTGGGTCAAAATGGGGTCAACAGTAGTAAGCCAGTGGGACTACCACTGAACCCGACATGAAAAATCATGACCCTAGTCGAGGTGGTAGTACAAGCTGTACTGGGAGCGGTACTGCCGCCTACAAGCGGTACTACCGCTGCTAGCCGCGGTACTACCGCTGGTAGCTTTCCAAAGCACTCCAAAGCAACGGAGGGGAAACTCCAATGAAGCGGGAAGATACTAATGGTGCAAATGAAGATGTGTATGTTTTGATTCCATCCAAACCTTTCCGAAGCGGACCCCCTCTGGATAGTACGGTATTTCCTACGACTCAAGTCCACAGAAAAAGAAACAAAGAAAAATAGACTGTATTCACTCTAAAGCTTCGAGGGGCATCAATCTTTTTGTGCCATATGATGAAATATCTGAAATGCTCAATGCACACAATTAGTCCGCAAATGTATTGTCATCAATCACCAAAACCACTAAGGGAGAAATAAGCCCTAATAGCGCAGCCTGATGTCTTGTGGGCCCCTCAGGGCCCCGTCTGACCTAATTCCAGTGCTATAAATTATCTAATATTGTAAAAAAAGATAATCCACCGAAACAATTTTTTCGCCGTCGCAAGTCTCTGTTGTTCCGCGATCCCATCTGGAGGCCTTCGTCGGTACTCTGCTGGAGGGGGAATCGATCATGGAGGGCTTCTACATCAACCTTGCTACACCTTCGATGATTTGTGAGTAGTTCCCATAGGACCTATGAGTCCATAGTGATTAGCTAGATGTCTCTCTCTCTCTGATCTTCAATACAATGTTCTCCTCGAAGTTCTATTCGATGTAATTTTCTTTTGCGGTGCGTTTGTTGGGATCCGATGAATTGTGGGTTTATGATCAGATTATTCATTGAAAGTAATTGAGTCTTTTCTGAACTTTATTATGTGTGATTGTTATAGCTATGTAAGGTTTTCCGATCTATGAGTTTTCTTTGGCCAAGTTGATGAGTAGATCTTCAGTGGAAATGGTGCATAGTAGTAGGTTCAATCTTGCGGTGTACTCACCCAGTGACAGAAGGGGTAGCGAGGCACGTATTTGTATTATTGCTACTAAGGAGAAAACGACGGGGTTTAATCATATTGCTTGGTTTTATTCTATCTACATTATGTCATCTTGCTTAAGGCGTTACTCTGTCTGTCCTGAACTTAATACCATAGATGCATGCTTGATAGCGGTTGATTGGTGTAGTAATAGTAGTAAATGCAGGCAGGAGTCGGTCTACTTGTCAGGGGTGTAATGCCTATATAAATGATCATGCCATGAATAATGACATAATTATGCGCTTTTCGATCAATTGCCCAACAATAATTTGTCTACCCACCGTATGTTATTTTTATGAGGGATGCCTCTAGTGAAAACTATGGCCCCCGGGTCTATTTTAATCATATTGCTAAAACAAAAAATACCCTGCTGCAATTATTTTACTTTGCAATTTATATATCCACTACTATTAGATTTGATCCTTGCAATTAACGAGTACAAGGGGATTGACAACCCTCTTGCCTGCGTTGGGTGTAGGTATTTGCTCTTCTGTGTGTAGGTATTGTCGACGGTTGTTTGCGTGGATCTCCTGTTAGTTCGATAACCTTGGTTCTCTACTGAGAGAAATACTATCCGCTACTATATTGCTTCACCATTCCTCTTTGGCGAAAATCCCAATGCAGCTCACAAGTAGCAGAAAGAATTTCTGGCGCCGTTGTCGGGGAGATTCATCAAACAACTCAAGACTCTGCTGCAGGTGGTACATTCATGGGAATTACATTAGGAGAAGCCACGAAGCTTCTTGATAATATGACAGCAAATTATTCCCAATGGCACATCGAATGAGCTCCAATTGGTAAGAAGGTAAACTCTATCGAAGAAGTTTCTACTCTGAGTGATAACATGGATGCTCTTATGAATATGCTTACTAGTAAAAATGCTCATGTTGATCCTAATGATATCCCATTACCTACTTTGATTGAGCAAAATAATGATGCTATTGATGTGAATTTTGTCGCTAGAAATAATTTCAACAACAATGCTTATAGAGGGAATTTCAATCGTAGACCGTATCCTGGTAATCCCTCTAATTCCTATGGTAATTCATATAATACTAATAATAGGATACCTACTGAACTTGAGAACAATATTAAAGAATTTATTAGTTCTCAAAATATTTTCAATGATACAGTAGAAGAAAAACTAAACAAAGTTGATGATATGTCTAGAAACATGGATAGAATTGCTCATGATGCGGGTACTCTCAAAATTAAATTTTTGCCACATAGAAATGAAGTTATAACTGAATCTCTAAAGTCTATCCAAGTCACAATGGATAAGAGTAGAAAAAGAATTGAAAGGATGAGAGTTAGACGCGAATATCTAGAAAAAGCACTCGCACCCGGTTTTAACCATAATAGTGATGAAGATATTAAAATGATTGGCGTGACACATATTAAATCCTTGTTTAGTAATATAAAACTTGATAAAAAGGGACTAGAGATGAGTCAACTTTAATTAGAAGGCGTCCCAATCGTTCGAAGGGTGATGATCTTATTGATAAAAACAAAAAAAGTGGTGTAGCGACCCGACCCAATACGGTCAAGTCTTTGTGCTTTCCGTGCCATCCCTGGATCAGTATGCTGGCACACACAGTACTTTGATGAAATACCATAACATGACACATAAAATAAATACCGTAGATCCAGAGTATACCTTACTTATCACAGCGGAAACAAAACAATAGGATATGGAGTCCCATCAACACCAACGGCAAGTTGAGTGTAGACCGTAACCCTATATCGTATCTCTTACTCGTCGTAGGAATATCTGCAACATGAGATGTTGCAACTGTGTAGGTCAGTACATTGAATGTACTAGCAAGATCACAATAAGAAAGTAGATGATAAAACTATTCTATATGCAATATGGCTTTGTGGCTCTGTGTCTGAATTTTTGCGTAAAAGCTGGTTTTATTTCCCTACATTAAAGGAATGTCGGGAGTCTTAGCTACAGAGTTATCTACTATGAGGCCCTTCCTAGTGCTCCATGGTGTACAGGTGCTAAGGGTGCCACATAGACAAAAAAATGACGTGGCAAAGGAATTAAAGAGGATAGAGAGCTTTATGGTGAACCCAGGAAGAACCAATGGTAAGCACGTGGACCTATGCAAAAAGACTACCAATACATGAAGGAGTTTTGTTACTAAACAATTAAATAAAGGAGGCTTAGCTACAAAACCTAAGTACCAATGCATTAGGGACATTAGTTGCTAAGCATTTTAATGCACTTAGCACCCCATTTCAGCACCAATGCATTGGAAGGGGCCTGACGTGGTTCCGCCAACTGATGTCTCATAGCCCAAATAATTATAAGTTGCCCACAATTAGTTATCAGTTCGGTGTTGAGAGTTCCGAGATAGATCCAAGTCCAGAGGCTCAAATTGTCCGTAACCGGGGACATGGCTAATCGATTAGGTTTTAACTCTACAGGGTGGTGTGCACTTTACCCACAAGATTTGATCCCTCCTTTTGACATTATCGCACTGCATGGTGTTTGAGAACAGGATGATCGAAACATGGTCTTTCAAGGAGTTTCCCTAACCACTGCCAGTGCCCATCCCATCCTACCGTAGTTCTACTTCTCGTAGCACTGGACCAGTCAGAGTCACTACGATGATCAACCAAGCCAGAGCCCGTAATGACTTGTGGCTGCACAGATAAGCTTTCGGGCATGAAGTATTCTTCTGTCTCTTTGAGTTTGGGTGAAGCTCCCACCAATCAAGTGGGTAGGACGAAGAAGATGAAGATGTTGTAGTGAAGAATGGAAAAGCCACCGTGCGAAAGGATAACCGGCAAGTCGTAAGAATCAAGTGGGAGAAGGCAAGAGCCTCCCGTGACGCCGCGGCTACAAAAATGTCCTCCACATGGACGGGCATCAATGTGGGAGAATAAGAAAGAGGAGAGCTACAAGGTCATGTTGGATGCGCAACAGGAGAGAATGGGTTGGGACCAGAAGAGGGCGGAGAAGTTGGAAATAGAGAGGGAGAAGATCGAGTTGGAGAAGCAATAGGCAACGATCAAATGGGAGCTCGAGAAGGCCAAGACATTTAGAGAGATTGAGCTTGAGAAGGAGAGGTTGCAACTCGCACAAGACGCGGAGGATGCGAAGATCATGCTGGCGGATGAAAGCCTCTTGGATGAGCATGCAAAGAAGTCGCTTGCGGAGAAGAAGAAGGAGATCAATAACCGTAGGGAGTACGAGGCGGCGAGGGCGGCTACGACGGTAGCGGAGCATGCAGCCCCGATGCAGGTGGAGCAAGACGCAAGGATGGCCTCGGAGCAGGCGGCGTGGATGGGGTCCGACGAGTGATCTGGCCAGGCAACGAGTGATCCGTCTCGCTCGAATATTGATTTCATTTTGACATGTCCGGATTGTTGAACTATGATTTGCTTGGCTTTGTCCTATTTTTATTTTGAATTGTTGAATTGGGACGATTTGTATTGTCTAATCGACGTGCATGAATTGTATGAATTTGAGGATCAACATTTGAGTTGTGTGAATGTGTGGCAATCCAAATGATGGGCCGCCGGGCGCTGTCCGCGGATGCGCACGCGGGCGTGTAGGGGGGCGGATTTATCAAGTCTGGTTGTAGATGCTCTAAACTTTGTATCACAGATTTCATTTGTATCGAAATGGGACAAAAGTTCAAAATCCACAATGGAAATATTAAAGCAAGCAGCACACCGCCTCTAAGTTCCATGGCCCCGGAGAGAAGTAAAGCAATCACGGCACCCATCAGGAAGAAACCGTACGAGCACACAATCTGCTGCAGACGCGGACCACAGACCGCAACGGGAACCCAGAAAAAGCAGTCGAAGAAGAAGGGAACATCAAGCAAAGCAATCCAGTAGCGTATCATCGGCCTATATCCTACGTTTTGCAAGAAAATACGTACTGAAAAGATGTGTCGTGAGAAAGGGCGACGGGAGGCCTAAAGACGAGAGCCCCCCGAGAGATTACACGAGGAGGAGGAGAGGAGAGAGGGTTACGGGCCATGTGGAGACGTAATCGGGTCTCTTTTGCTTCCCTTTATTTAAACACCAGTTGCTTTCCGGGCTTTTTAAAATTTAGGGCGACGACAGCACGCACGGGAAGCTGCTGCTTTGACCGAAAGCTTGTCTTTGACCGGGAGAAGGGCAGGGGCGTCCATTCGGATCAGCGACGGGCGGAAACGGAAACGAAAACGACGCGCACGCAAAGAATGGTAGTGCATGTGCATCCATCCGTTCCCTGGTGGGTTCATTCAACGTGAGATGTTGATCCCATGGGCGTTTATTGACACTGATGACTGATCCTTATCCTTGTGGCGAATGGTCATAGGCTGCTGGATTTTCGGAAACGCGTCCTTGTCAGTTACTACATCCGTAATATTTGCGCCAAAGAAGAGGGGAAAGCTGTAAACATCCGTAAGATTTGCGCAAAAAACGAATATGATTTGACTTTTGGCTCTGACGTGCAATTGGCAAGCCAGATGAGTTGGCGAAAAGGATGGCAACGGGTAAGGTATGAGGCGGGTGAAGCAATACCATATTCATACCCGTATAATCAATGAATACGAAATTCTACCTATATCCGTACCCACGGATATGAAACTTAATCCGTACCCGTGCTCGACGGATAGCCATACCCATTGGATACCCAACGGGTAGATCAAACAGTGCACAAGTTATTCACATTTTTACATTCATTGATAGCACATTTGACAAAAAAAAAACATTTGACGAAGACAAGGGGATTTTGTGTGATGATGTGAGGCTTAATTACGGGTTTTGACACTACCGACCGTTACGCATATGTTGGAGCTCCATGAGTAAGGTCCACATGTCAATATAAACAGGTAGGGTATGGGTATATCCATGGGTACAAGGCAATACCCATACCCTACCCACTTCTTAACGGGTAGGGTACGGGTACTACCCATGCGTATAAAATTATGCCCATACCCTGTGTTGAAATATATTGCCCGTCTCCCTCCATCAGTTCGGACTTTTGGAGCAAATGGCTGGAGCATGAATTCAATATGGTATCCGAGCCAAGAGGTTTTCAGTTCAAGACCCTGCCAACACAGTATTAAATAAAACGATTCTGCGGACTACATCGATCCCACGTTTAAGAACTAAAATAGCTTAAACGTGAGGGAAAGTGTTGAAATATATTGCTCGCCTCCCTCCATCAGTTCGGACTTTTGGAGCAGCTGGCTGGAGTGTGAATTCAATAACCCTGCCCATATGGGTATGGTATCCGCGGTTACCCATACCCATGGGTAAAATTGTCATCCTTAGTTGGCGCCCACGACTTGGACGGACGCGTTCAGATCGAAAGAAGTGTCGTGTGGTTCTCGCGTTAGACGTTCTCGTATCGTCTTAACTTTTTTTTAACACAGTACAGGCGCAAGCGCTCATATACACGCGCATACACTCACCCTTATGAATGCACACACGCACACCCTACCCCTATGAGCACCTTCGAAACACTGAGCCGGCATATCATCTTGAAATTTACGAAGTCACCGTAGGCACCTCGTCATCGGCGGAAACGTCTCCTCCCACTGAATGCGCAGCGCCGAAAATCCTGAAATAAGTCCAGGAATAAATGCGAGCACCAGGACTTGAACTCTGGTGGGCTGGAAATACCACAGTCCCTCTAACCATCCAACCACATATTGGTTCGCAATTTTTTTTTTACTTATAGATCGTATCATCGTAACTAATCGGAAAACGATGAGAAATTCATAAGGATGATTTTGTTGTTGTTGAGAAAATTCAGAAAGATAAATGGTCGTCCACAGTGCTCGCAATGGACTGTAAAGTATGGCCCAAAAGAGTGCAACCATCTTAGCCCATTAGTTACCTCAGGTTCAATTGGAGTGAGAGGAGTGGGCTAAACTGTCATGCCATCTTAGCTCGGAATGAACCTGACCAAGCCCAGCACTATTTTCATTTTAATTGAAAAAAACAGAATTAGCCCAGCCCAGCATATAGCAGGCTGAAATTCACCCAACTTTTGGGCCAGCAAAGTCACATTCCCCTAAACAAAACCCAAGTCAGATGCATCAAGCTTTTTTTTTTGCGAAGAAGATGCATCAAGCCTTGACAATCAAAATTATTAAGCAAAACATTTTTTGTTAGGAGGTGAAGGATTATCGTGTCTCCTGAAACATCTAAGTGCATCGGACTAGATTGAGGAGAATCCGGATTGCGCCAAGTGCGCCAAATATACACCATTTTTTTTCTTTGCGGACGCTTGTAACTTGTTTAGCAATTGGACGAGGCGAAGAGCGTTTGTGCTCTCCGTGATGATGATGTTGCGCTACCGTCGATTGGCGATGAAACCGCAAATGCTAGCCTTTTGGCAGTTAAGTTTGAGCAGCACAGTAACTAATCGCCAGTTTTGTGGAGATCCTGGAAATGTTATGGCCAGTCTAGTGGGCACACCGTTGAGCTATCCATGAGCAACAATTTCAGAGTCCCCTATCGACACATTTTTTTTTCATCCGTCGATAAAATGAAGAGCTAGAGGTGTGTGATCATATGGCCAGTATGCCGAGTAGGCCTCAGGTTCGGGTGCGGACGAAGGCCGAGTGGACTCCACCGCACATTGGAGAATCAAAGCTAACTCATATGATGCAGTTGCAAAACAATCTAACAGGGGTCTTGTTGAAGTGGTTTGCCGTGATGATGTAGGTCGTTTCCAAAGGGCATTTGCAGTTGTTTTTGAAGGTGTAACAGATCCATCGAGCCTCAAAGCTCACGTTAGGGAAGAGCTGAAGACTTGCATTTGTTCGCATAGCAGTTGACTGTCTGAGAGTCGCCAACGAGCCGCAGGACCAACTCTTCCTTGACCAATATCATATGGTTCATAAAGATATCACAAGACCCGAGCGAGTCATTTTAAGTCCTCTAGTTTCTCTGCGAGTGTAATGAGGAAGCACTACGAGTAGCTCTACATCCGTAATTCTGGTCCTTGTTTGTGCGAACCTCTGGTGGTTACTGGAGACTGCCTATGTTTCTGTTAGTAGTTTGTGAGACTTGTTTAGACTGCTGTTGTATTGATCGTTTTTGGTCCAGACTTTGAAGTAAGTGGTAGTGCTGGTCCTTGCAATTGCTAGGTCGTTGTCATGATCCTATCTTGTAATCTGCCAGATCATGTACTCCATTGCTTTCCTTGTAGTGCTCGGTAATTATTCACATGCAGTCCTCCTGCATGGCTTGGAAAAATAGCTCAACGGCCGCTTCGTTGGGAGTGAGTAATAAATTACTTATGTGTTTGCTAGTTTAACAAAAATTAAAAGAACAAATCCAGTGTAGACCTGTTTTGTGATTTATGAACATGCATGCGGCCTTCCTTGCTGAGCTGGGCACAAGCGTGGCAACGATGGCATGGCAGCCGTGATAGCAGCCGTCAGCAGCGAGTCGGCGGCTGGACTTGAACAGGCGTAGCCGCCAGCGGTGGCGGCCGCATCGGAGACTATAGACCACAGTTGTACCGCATTCATGGCACCACCTTTGGCGTCAGGCCGACGGCCATTTTGTTTTGTCGCCGCGTAGACGAAGGCAGCGGCAGCGGCAGCAGTGCTCTGCCGGAAGAAGAGCGTAGCCACGTGTGACATGACACGACGCGTGCTTCCAGCCACGTAACTATGTCCTCCCGATTCAGATCTACGCTCGCTTTACACATGCAATCAACCATGAAAGGCACACACAAACACGCACGGACAAACTGTCGCCGTCTGCGTATGCTGGGCTGGCTGTGGGTTCTTCCACTCCACCCTCTTCTGTCTCTCATCTTCGGGCTGTGGGCTCTCGCGTTTTTTAGAGGAAATGTGGGCCCTCGTGTCACACGCCAGTAAATATCGTATACACTTGTATTCAGATTAGTATCTGAACACTGTACATGCATATACTTGCACTAATACTTGACACTTCTCACCCGTGTGCTCCTCGATCGGCATTTGCCTCTTATCTTCTTCTTCCTCCGTTGATGCAAAGGACGTCTCACCAGTACTGTCGTGCTCGTAATTAACCCGCGCGCGGACTCGGAGACATTATCCGTTTTGCAATCAAGCAATTAACCCGCGGAGACCTCTTATCCCCCTCCATCGTCGCCGTTCCTCCATTGATGTTTTTTTTTTTTTGCGAGATACGTTCCTCCATTGATGTTACAAGGACCTCTCACCAACACCAAGCACTGTGCCCGTAGCGCGGAGATGCCGTTCGTTCTCGCAATCAAACAATTAACTCAGCACTGGAAAGGTTGGGGAAATGGCAATCAACGGTCTCGATGTGGTACAGAATTCAGACGGCTTTTTCGCCCCATTTTCTGTTGGATGATGATGGGCTGTCTTCGTCAATTTGCCGCCTTGGGCCGAGAACAATAAAAGAGTAGGCCCTCTGCCGGCGGCGCATCTGGCCGCGGTCGGCGGCGGTCTCATCCGGCGCGGGCTGCCTCAGGGCGGTGGATGCGAGGCGGTGGCGGGCAGCTGTGCAGCGGCGGCGTGGCGGCCGGCTGACCTGGTGTGGATCCAGCGAGCCGGTCAGGAGCGGCGCCGGCCTGCAGGTGGCGAAGGGCGGAGGTGTTGGGCGGTGCGGTGTGCGCGGACGGGCTTCCTGGTCGTGCGGGGGTGCAGTCTAGCCGGTCTGGGGATCTCCTTGGCGCCCAGACTGGTTTTCCTGAAGCTCTCCCGGCCAACCGGCGATTCGTGGCCACGACCAGGGGGTCGACGGTGGATGCCATCGACAGAGATTGACTCGGCGGGGGTGGGGTGTGGTTGGCGGCAAGGGCTTGGATGCGGGTGGCAGCCGACACCGACCTGACTCCGGCTGTACAGGTGCTCGAGGTGAGCTTCTGTGTCAACGGAGCCTCATGCTAGTCCTAGTGTGGGACGCTCGCCGCGGGCTGGTAGGAGGGCGGGGAGGTCTCGGGCTGCGGGGCACAGCGGCCAGCTTCAACGGAGATGACTGGGACGGGATGCTTCAGGCGAAAGCCGCGTCGATCTTGTCGGCCACGATGACGGCGACGCCTTCGGGCGCCGTTTCCCTTCTTGAAGGCGTCATCGGGAAGCTACTGTTACCTTCTTAATCGTGTGCCCCGGGTGAAAGCCTCAGATCCATCTCTGGATCGGACGACGACGACATCTCGATGTCGTTTCTCCCCCTTGGGGGCGTTGTTTTTGGGGGCCATGGATCCGCGGTTGGCAGCTTGATGTCTGGATTGGAGTGTTTGTTGGGTTGTTGGTGTGCAGGATGGTGGCGGTGGAAGTGATCTGTGGCGGCGACCAATCCCTTGGTCACCTCGGTGCTGATGGTTGACCTATCTCTTGGGGCTCGTGGCGACGATGAGGTCTCGGTGTTCGGTGCGCTTCGACGGCGTCTGAGGCTTTGTTGCCTGGCATAGTGCTTTGGTTCTCTCTATTTTTGATGGTGGCCGTGGTGTGGCCTAGAGGAGGTGCAGGGCCTGTCTCGGTGGAACATTGCCCTTCGGCACAGTCTGTGGCTCTCTTTGCCGCGACGTGGCTAGGCAGTGGGATGCCCTTCGACGGTGGTTGCGACTTCCTAGCTCTTCAAGGTTTTGCAGAGTGATCGCAGGGCAGCCGGCAACTTCTTCTCTACGTCTTCTCGGTGACGGATCTCCTTTCGATTGATCCAACAAAGCTTGCTTCCGCTCTTCTCGGTCCAACTAGTGGTGTTGGGTGCTAAGTTCTTGGTGTTGGCTGCTTGTCGTAGCTCTTTTCTGGTTATTCTTCTGTTCTTTCTTGTGTGTGTTGGTTGCTATCTGTTGTACCTGATGTCTTGTATCTTACTCTTATATATAATGAAAATGGTTCAGGCCGGCGTAAGCCCGCCGTAGCACCGTCAAAAAAAAAAATTGACACAAGAGAGTAATAATAAGTAGCCCTAAAAAAAGAGAATAATAATAACTGAATTCGACGACGGCTATCCATTTTGATCAACCGCATTCTCGGCCAGTGTGCCTATAAGTAGTGCTGCTACCAGCTAGCCAGGATACACTGCGGCTCGTCACTCTCAGAACTTGCTCCGTAGTGCTTCTCCAAGAGCTCCTCTGGCCAACCATCTTCTCCGGACTCCGGTCTCAATGGCGGATCAGAGCCTCGCCCCTATCCGTTGCAAAGGTACGTAATTCTGAGACACCTGATGCATGCTCGAGCTGGTATCTTTTTTTCACTTGAAGCAAGGAAGCTGCGTTTACCTATCCCATGCATGATGACGCCAAACGCAAACAGCGGCGGTGAGCAGAGCCAAGGGCGCGCCGCTCGTCATCGAGGAGATCGTCGTGGATCCGCCCAAGGCCTACGAGATCCGCATGAAGGTCATCTGCACCTCCCTCTGCCACACCGACATCACCTTCTGGCGCGGCAAGGTACCTCCTACACGCTCACGTCCAAAGATTTCAGTTAGAGGCAGTACATATTTGCACTACTTGCTAACTCAGTTCCTTAATTACTTTCGATTTCCAGGAGGACTTCCCGCTCCCACCCGTGTTCCCAAGGATCTTAGGCCACGAGGCATACGGGTAAGTCTCTCAGATTCTGCTGCCGATGAGCCCGTGAAGTTGGCCGGGGACGACGGCGAATGTATGTATAAGATTGGGCGGTGCTGCGTGCGTTGCAGGGTGGTGGAGAGCGTGGGGGAGCACGTGGAGGGGTTCGCGGTGGGGGACACGGTGGTGCCGACGTTCCTGGGGCAGTGCGACTCCTGCGGCGGCTGCGCGTCGGCGGGGAGCAACATGTGCTCCGCGCTGCCGTTCGTCGTCGGCCCGGGGATGCGCCGCGACGGCACCACCCGCTTCAGGGACAGCCAGGGGGAGCCGCTGCACGACTTCCTCGCCGTCTCCAGCTTCAGCCAGTACACCGTCGTCGACGTCAACCAGGTCGTCAAGGTCGACCCCGCCGTGCCGCCCAAACTCGCCTGCCTCCTCGGCTGCGGCGCCGGCACCGGTGAGCCTGCCTTACAAAGATTATCTAGCTAGCATTGTAAGATTGATGGGGTAAAGAAAATGAACTCGCACTGCATTGCTGATGCAGGGGTCGGAGCTGCGTGGAGGTTGGCCAAGGTGCAGCCTGGATCGTCGGTGGTCATCTTCGGGCTGGGAGCGGTGGGATTGTCGGTAAGCTGGTGCTGTGACGCAGGCTGCTTCTTCTCCTTGTGATAAATAGCAAGCGGTTAGATTACAGTTGGTTGGTGCTGAAACCTGACGTGAACAACTTTTGGGTGGTCAGGTGGCGCAAGGTGCAAAGATGTGCGGAGCAACCAAGATCATCGGTGTTGATCTGAACCCTGACAAACAAGAACTCGGCAAGTTTTTTTTTTCTCAGCGGAACGAGACACGGAGAAAATATTTGGTAGATATCAAAATGTTATCTGCTCCTATCGCAGGGAAAAAATTCGGCGTGACAGATTTCGTCAACCCGTCAAAGCTTGGTGAGAGTCCACTCAGCCAGGTAAGAATTTGGTACTACAAGGACAGTACAAAACGGAACAATGTACTACCAATACACATCTGAGCTCAACGGATGCTTGTTTCAGTCCTTCTCACTTTGCTTCTCAACTAACTTCAGGTGATCATCGAGATGACCGGCGGCGGCGCCGACTACTGCTTCGAGTGCATCGGCGCCGCGTCCGTCATGACAGAGGCGTTCAGAAGCGCTAAGCAGGTCCTCCACCTCTCACCACCACGATTTGGCGAACCGGGATCATCGCTTTCGACCTACAAAACTGTGCCGTGTTGTGTCTGGGGCAGGGGAACGGCAAGACGGTGATCCTGGGGGTGGAGAAGGACGGGAAGCCGATCAGCCTGCCGTCCATCGAGTTCCTCTTCGGCAAGTGCGTCATGGGGTCGCTCTTCGGGGGCATCAAGCCCAAGACCGACATCCCGATCCTCGCCGAGAAATGCATGAGCAAGGTCAGATGATATGATATCTCGTGGGTCTGAGCTGATGCCCACTATTATTTACACGAGTTCAGGAGCTGAAAAATGTGTTTTGTGTGGGTGGATGCAGGAGCTGGAGCTGGAGAAGCTGATCACCCACGAAGTAGGCCTGCAGGAGATAAACACGGCCTTCGACCTGCTCCTGCAGGGGAAGAGCCTCAGGTGCATCATCTGGATGGATAAGCTGGAGGTGTGAAGAAACGTGGGGGGAAAATGTTGGTCCAGGGCTGGCTGATGCGGCGACCGAATAAAACTGTTGCTTGTTTCCCAAATAAAATTGTTGCTTGTGTTTATTCACCCGTGTTGCTAGAGCATGGAAGCTACCTGGCTATCGTGACCGGACGCTTTGGCGTCCCGACAGCCTGTTCATTTTAACCCTGGCCCTCATAATAACTGTGTGCTTGTTTGGGCATGGGTGCCATTGTTCGGTTGTCAAGAAGAAGATTTAAGTGACGAAACATTTTTTTCTTTTTTCGAGAGTACGCAAAGGCGTACCATATTTTAATAGAAGACAAAAATTTAGTTACCAGAAAGCTACCACTCGCTAGGATGCATAAAACATATTCTTTTTCCTTTACTAGACTTTTGAATTTAGAATACTGACAGGTCAAATTTTAGATTTTTTTATAATCCCGCAAAAAATAGATTTTTATTTTAATAAATAAAACAAGTCATATAATTCATTAAGGTTATGTTTACCCCATTTATCAATGGCCAACTCTTAGTACAAGGTTCTCTTGGAACAATTATTACTAGAACAATTATTATTTATTTCAAGCTATTTCAGATCTTCCTTAATCTTCAAAAAGAAATGGTAGGATGGAAAAAAGAAAGTGTGGAAAAAATGACAAGAAGAATGAGCGTGGCACGAACACCACACTTGAACAAACACCACATCAAATCAAGCTACAACGCAAAAGAGCGTATTGTCGGTGTCAAAACCGGCGGATCTCGGGTAGGGGTCCCGAACTGTGGATCTTGGATCAATGGGGAACAAGAAACACATGGACAATATTTACTCAGGTTCGGGCCTTCTGGAAGAGGTAAAACCCTACGTCCTGCTTGATTATATTGATGTGTGTATGATGATTACAGAGTCGATCTACCACAAGATCAGATGAACTAAACCCTAGATGAGTAGGATGATGGTTCTTCTAGCCTCTACGGACTAAACCCTCCGGTTTATATAGACACCAGGTGTACCTAGGATTACAAATGGTCGGTTGCCATCAGGGAATAAACATGCCGATTCTGCCATCTTGACTTGGAGGACACACTAAGGCTTCGGAGGTTTCCTTCCTGAACACGGAGTCGCCTTATAGCTCGGCCTTCCAGTAATAGTCACAGAGCGGCCCACCTGTCCGGCCCATAAGAGATAGACCAGCAACCCTAGGACCCCCTAGTCTAGGACTCCCTCGCCTATCCTAAGCTGATACACAGCACCGCGTCACGAACGACGCCAGACACCTCCGAAGACCACCAACTTCTACAGAACTTCGCTTGTCAATGCACTATCCACCCTGAACGCCTGAGAGAAAGTGGAAGATGAATGGCAAGACTCGGTCCGATCCAGGAAGACACCGTCTTGGACACACCGACGATGGGTGTACATAGTGCCGCTGAGGATCAAAAAGGACAGCGGCAAACACCGAAGGAGAGCAATGACGAGCCAGTTGTGCCGATCCAAACACCGAATTGAGGCTTTCGCCCAGAGACATCCACCAACTCCATGAGAGCGAGAGGAATGACGAACACGCTCGGCAACGCCTCCAAGGAGGGGAATGACATCCATGGGTGCCATCACCGTCGGCCCGGCAGAAGTCAAGTGAGATTTTCATCCCCGTGTCGCCCATCTCCACCCCTCCATGGAATTGGTCGTACTATCCAAGAAGCCTCACACCATCGTCATCGCAGCACATGCCAACGTAGCTGCAAAGTCGGTGGAGGAGGAAGAGGAGGAGGAAGCTCTTGCACCAGTGGAGGAGATGCTGGTGTCCGTGTTCAGGCACTTGCTGGTGCAGCACCAATACAATCTCCAGCTCCTAGAAGAGGACCAGCTGGAGGAGCGTGCGTCCAAAGCTCCCGTCGCGACCATGATTGAGGCGGACTCATACGTCTCAAATGTATTTTTTTTATTATTATTTCAGGCTATTATATTATCACTTTTGTATAAATTCTTTGTAGCATTTTATATTATTATTTTTGGACTAACGTATTAATCTAGTGCGCAGTGCGAGTTGTTGTTTTCTGCATGCTTTTTATTTTTACAAAAAATCAGTAACTACAGAAGTCAAAATACCCTGCCGATTTAATATGATTTTTTTGGGCACAAAGGTTCCAGGAAGCATCAGAGGGCAACGAGAGGAGGCAGAGGGGCCCCACACAGCCACCTGGCACGGCCAGGCCCTGAAGCGCCCCCTGCCCGTGCAGGCCCCACTTGTATCACCTTTCGTCCATTCCACCGCCATAAAATCCTATAAATACATAAACCCTCTGAGATTTGTTTATCTGAATTTTTTCACTGTCGCAAACTTCTGTACCATGGAGATCCAATCTGGAGGTCTGTTCCGGTACTCTGGCTGAGGGGAATCCATTGCCGGAGGCTTTTTCATCGACGTTACTGCCTCCATGACCATGTGTGAGTAGTTCCCTAAGAACTAAGGATGAAACGACGATGACTCATCATATTGATTGATGTTTGCTGTCTACATTATGTCATCATGCATATTGCAATGCTCTATTTCTTGTAAACTTAATAGTTTCAGATTCATGTTGGATAGCGATCTTGGGTGAAGTATTAGTACTAGATGAAATTGGATTAACGGTTTACTTATCATGGGTGTAACTCCTATTTGAGATTATACCATGAATGATTATAGTCATAAATATAAATATTGTAATTTAATCCCTGCTGAATTGTAATTGTTCACCACACGTCCACACCACACGTGTTTGCTTGAGAGTGATGCCACTAGTGAACCTATGGTCCCCTGGGTCTATCTTCCTATACTGAAATCTTTGTTACAATTGCTATTTTTGCTTTTACGGTTTTACTTTGCTACCAACTATATCTATCACTTGAAGTTTAATCTTCTTACTAGCAAGACAAGGTGATTGCCAACCCTCTTGTTGTTGGAAATATGCCCTAGAGGCAATAATAAAGTGGTTATTATTATATTTCCTTAATCATGATAAAGGTTTATTATTCATGCTATAATTGTATTGATCGGAAACTTAAATACATGTGTGAATGCATAAGCAAATACCAAGTCCCTAGTAAGCCTTTACTAGACTAGCTCGTTGATCAGAAGATGGCTAAGGTTTCCTAACCATAGACATGTGTTGTCATTTGATAACGGGATCACATCATTAGGAGAATGATGTGATGGACAAGACCCATCCGTTAGCTTAGCATATGATCGTTCAGTTTTTGCTACTGCTTTCTTAATGTCAAATACATATTCCTTCGACCATGAGATCATGCAACTCACGGATACCAGAGGAATACCTTGTGTGCTATCAAACGTCACTTCGTAACTGGGTGATCATAAAGGTGCTCTACAGGTATCTCCGAAGGTGTCTGTTGAGTTGGCGTGAATCGAGATTGGGATTTGTCACTCCATACGATGGAGAGGTATCTCTGGGCCCTCTTGATAATACAGCATCACAAGAAGCTTGCAAGCAAAGTGACTAAGGAGTTAGTTACAAGATGATGTATTACGGAACGAGTAAAGAGACTTGCCGGTAACGAGATTGAACTAGGTATGGAGATACCGACGATCGAATCTCGGGCAAGTAACATACCAACTGAAGAAAATATGCCCTAGAGGCAATAATAAAGTTGTTATTTTATATTTCCTTATTCATGATAAAGGTTTATTATTCATGCTAGAATTGTATTGATCGGAAACTTAAATACATGTGTGAATACATAAACAAATACCGTGTCCCTAGTAAGCCTCTACTAGACTAGCTCGTTGATCAAAGATGGTTAAGGTTTCCTAACCATGGACATGTATTGTCATTTCATAACGGGATCACATCATTAGGAGAATGATGTGATGGACAAGACCCATCCGTTAGCTTAGCATAATGATCATTCAGTTTATTGCTATTGCTTTCTTCATGTCAAATACATATTCCTTCGACTATGAGATTATGCAACTCCCGGATACCGGAGGAATACCTTGTCTGCTATCAAATGTCACAACATAACTGGGTGATTATAAAGATGCTCTACAGGTACCTCCGAAGGTGTTTTTTGAGTTGGCTTAGATCAAGATTAGGATTTGTCACTCCGAGTTTCGGAGATGTATCTCTGGGCCCTCTCGGTAATACACATCATAAGCTTGCAAGCAAATGACTAAGGATTTACTCACGAGGTGATGTATTACGGAATGAGTAAAGAGACTTGCTGGTAACGAGATTGAACTAGGTATGAAGATACCGACGATCGAATCTCGGGCAAGTAACATACCGATGGACAAAGGGAATTACGTATGTTGTCATAACGGTTCGACCGATAAAGATCTTCGTAGAATATGTAGGAGCCAATATGGGAATCCAGGTTCCGCTATTGGTTATTAACCGGAGAGGTGTCTCGGTCATGTCTACATAGTTCTCGAACCCGTAGGGTCCGCACGCTTAACGTTCGTTGACGATATAGTGTTATATGAGTTATATGTTTTGATGACCGAATGTTGTTCGGAGTCCCGGATGAGATCACGAACATGACGAGGAGTCTCAAAATGGTCGAGAGGTAAAGATTTATATATAGGACGATGGTATTCGGACATCGGAAGTGTTTCGGGGGGTACCGGGTACTTATCGGGTCACCGGAAGGGGTTCCGGGCACCCCCGGCAAAGTTATGGGCCTTATGGGCCAAGAGAGGGAACACACCAGCCCACAAGGGGCTGGTGCACCCCCATAGCAGGCCGGACTATGAGGAGGAGAAGGAAAGAGGGTAGGGAAAGGAAAGTGTGGAGTAGGACTCCCCCTTCCTTCCCTCTCCCCCCTCTTTCCTTTCCCCTTCTTCATACAAGGAAAGGGGGGGGGGCGGCGCAGGAGGGCAGGAGCCCTAGGGCCGGCGGCCAGCCCCTTGGGGCGCGCCCTGGCTACCCTAGGCTGCCTCCTCTCCCCTCCCACCTATATATACATGGGGAGGGGGCGCCACACAAGCACACAACATTGTCTTAGCCGTGTGCGGCGCCCCCGTCCACAGTTTTCTCCCTCGGTCATATTTTCGTAGTGCTTAGGTGAAGCCCTGCGGAGATCGCATCACCATCACCGTCACCACACCATTGTGCTGCCGGAACTCATCTACTACTTCACCCGTCTTGCTGGATCAAGAAGGCGAGGACGACACCGAGCTGAACGTGTGCAGAACGCGGAGGTGCCGTGCGTTCGGTACTAGATCGGTTGGAGTGCGAAGAAAATTCGACTACATCAACCGCGTTGTGAAACGCTTCCGCTTACGGTCTATGAGGGTACGTAGACACACTCTCTCCCTCATTGCTATGCATCTCCATGGATAGATCATTGCGTGTGCGTAGAATTTTTTTTGTTTTCATGCAACGTTCCCCAACAGTGGCATCATGAGCCAGGTCTATGCGTAGATGATATGCATGAGTAGAACACAAAGAGTTGTGGGCGGTGACAGTCATACTGCTTACCACCAACGTCTTATTTTGATTCTACGGTATTGTGGGATGAAGCGGCCCAGACCAACCTTACATGTCCACGCACATGAGACCGGTTTCACCGACTGACATGCAACTAGTTTTGCATAAAGGTGGCTGACGGGTGTCTGTTTCTCCTACTTTAGTTGAATCGAATTTGACTGCGGCCGGTTCTTGAAGAAGGTTAAAACAGCAAACTTGATGAATCACCGTTGTGGTTTTTGCTTAGGTAAGAACTGTTCTTGCTAGAAGCCCGTAGCAGCCACGTAAAACTTGCAACAACAAAGTAGAGGACGTCTAACTTGTTTTTGCAGGGCATGTTGTGATGTTATATGGTCAAGACGTGATGTGATATACGTTATTGTATGAGATGATCATGTTTTGTAATATCGACAACCGACAGGAGCCTTTGGGTTGTCTCTTTATTGTATGAAGTGCAAACGCCATGTAATTGCTTTACTTTATCGCTATGCGTTAGAAATAGTTGTAGAAGCAATAGTTGGCAAGACGACCCCGATGCAACGATGGAGATCAAGGTGTCGAGCCGGTGACGATGGAGATCATGACGATGCTTTGGAGATGGAGATCAAAAGCACAAGATGATGGCCATATCATGTCACATATTTTGATTGCATGTGATGTTTATCTTTTATGCATCTTATTTTGCTTAGTACGGCGGTAGCATTATAAGATGATCCCTTCACTAAATTTCAAGGTAAAAGTGTTCTCCCTGAGTATGCACCGTTGCTACAGTTCATCGTTTCGAGACACCACTTGATGATCGGGTGTGATAGACTCTACGTTCACATACAATGGGTGTAAGATAGTTTTGCACATGCAGAATACTTGGGTTAAACTTGACGAGCCTAGCATGTACAGACATGGTCTCAGAACACTGGAGACCGAAAGGTCGAACATGGGTCATATAGTAGATATGATCAACATATAGATGTTCACCATTGATGACTACCCCATCTCACGTGATTATCAGACATGGATTAGTTGATATGGATCATGTATCACTTAGATAACTTGAGGGATGTTTATTTAAGTGGGAGTTCTTAAGTAATTTGATTAATTGAACTTAATTTATCATGAACTTAGTCCTGATAGTATTTGCATATCTATGTTGTATATCAATGGCCCGTGCTACCGTTCCCCTGAATTTTAATGCGTTCCTAGAGAAAGCTAAGTTGAAAGATGATGGTAGCAACTACACGGTCTGGGTCCGTAACTTGAGGATTATCCTCATTACTGCACAGAAGAATTATGTCCTTGATGCACCGCTAGGTGAAAGGCCTGTTGCAGGAGCAGAAGCTGATGTTTTGAACGTCTGGCAAGCTCGATCTGATGACTACTCGATAGTTCAGTGTGCCATGCTTTACGGCTTAGAACCGGGACTTCAAAGATGTTTCGGACGTCATGGAGCATATGAGATGTTCCAAGAGTTGAAGTTAATATTTCAAGCAAATGCCCGGGTTGAGAGATATGAAGTCTCCAACAAGTTCTATAGCTGCAAGATGGAGGAGAACAGTTTTGTCAGTGAACACATACTCAAAATGTCTGGGTATTATAATCACTTGACTCAGCTGGGAGTTGATCTTCCAGTTGATTGTGTCATTGACAGAGTTCTTCAATCACTGCCACCAAGCTACAAAGGCTTCATGATGAATTATAATATGCAAGGGATGAACAAAAAAATTCCCGAGCTCTTCGCAATGCTTAAGGCCGCAGAGGTAGAAATTAAGAAGGAGCATCAAGTGTTGATGGTTAACAAGACCACTAGTTTCAAGAAAAAGGGCAAGGGAAAGAAAGGAAACTTCAAGAAGAATGGCAAGCAAGTTGCCACTCCCGGGAAGAAGCCCAAAGCTGGACCCAAGCCTGAAACTGAGTGCTTCTACTGCAAAGGGACTGGTCACTGGAAGCGGAACTGCCCCAAATACTTGGCGGATAAGAAGGATGGCAAAGTGAACAAAGGTATATTTGATATACATGTTATTGATGTGTACCTTACTAATGCTCGTAGTAGCGCCTGGGTATTTGATACTGGTTCGTTTGCTCATATTTTTAGACCTGAATAATTGTTATTTGGTGCTAGCATTGAGCATGAACATTATATCTGGATCTTGTTTAGTGCGAGACGGTTATTCATTTAAATCAGAGAATAATGGTTGTTCTATTTATATGAGTAATATGTTTTATGGTCATGCACCCTTGAAGAGTGGTCTATTCTTGTTGAATCTCGATTGTAGTGATACACATATTCATAATATTGATGCCAAAAGATGCAAAGTTGATAATGATAGTGCAACATATTTGTGGCACTGCCATTTAGGTCATATTGGTGTAAAGCGCATGAAGAAACTCCATACAGATGGACTTTTGGAATCACTTGATTATGAATCATTTGATACTTGCGAACCATGCCTCATGCGCAAGATGACTAAAACTCCATTCTCCGGAAGAATAGAGTGAGCTAATGACTTATTGGAAATAATACATACCGATGTATGCGGTCCGATGAGTGTTGAAGCATGTGGCGGGTATCGTTATTTTCTGACCATCACAGATGATTTGAGTAGGTATGGGTATATCTACTTAATGAAACACAAATCTGAAACATTTGAAAAGTTCAAAGAATTTCAGAGTGAAGTGGAGAATCATCGTAACAAGAAAATAAAGTTTCTACTATCTGATCGTGGAGGCGAATATTTGAGTTACGAGTTTGGCCTACATTTAAAACAATGTGAAATAGTTTCACAACTCATGCCACCTGAAACACCACAGCGTAATGGTGTGTCCGAACGTCGTAACCATACTTTATTAGATATGGTGCGTTCTATGATGTCTCTTACCGATTTACCACTATCGTTTTTGGGGTTATGCATTAGAGACAGCCGCATTCACGTTAAATAGGGCACCGTCTAAATCCGTTGAGATGACACCATATGAACTGTGGTTTGGCAAGAAACCTAAGCCGTCATTTCTTAAAAGTTTGGGGATGCGACGCTTATGTCAAAAGGCTTCAGCCTGATAAGCTCAAACCCAAAGCGGAGAAGTGCGTCTTCATAGGATACCCGAAAGAAACTATTGGGTATACCTTCTACCACAGATCCGAAGGCAAAATCTTTGTTGCTAAGAATGGGTCCTTTCTAGAGAAGGAGTTTCTCTCAAAAGAAGTGAGTGGGAGGAAAGTATAACTTGATGAGGTAGTTGTACCTTCTCTCGAATTGGAAAGTAGCTCATCAGAGAAAACCGTTCCCGTGATGCCTACACCAACTGGAGAGGAAGCTAATGATAATGATCATGAAACTTCAGATCAAGTTACTACTGAACCTCGTAGGTCAACCAGAACACGTTCCGCACCAGAGTGGTACGGTAATCCTGTACTAAAAGTCATGTTATTAGACCAAGACAAACCTACGACCTATGAAGAAGCTATGATGAGCCCAGATTCCGACAGATGGCTTGAGGCCATGAAATCTGAGATAGGATCCATGTATGAGAACAAAGTGTGGACTTTGGTGGACTTGCCCGAAGATCGGCAAGCCATAGAGAATAAATGGATCTTCAAGAAGAAGACTGACGCTGATGGTAATGTTACTGTCTACAAAGCTCGACTTGTCGCAACAGGTTTTTGACAAATTCAAGGGGTTGATTACGATGAGACTTTCTCACCCGTAGCGATGCTTAAGTCCGTCTGAATTATGTTAGCAATTGCCGCATTTTATGATTATGAAATCTGGCAAATGGACGTCAAAACCGCATTCCTTAATGGATTTCTTAAAGAAGAGTTGTATATGATGCAACCAGAAGGTTTTGTCGATCCTAAAGGTGCTAACAAAGTGTGCAAACTCCAGCGATCCATCTATGGACTGGTGCAAGCATCTCGGAGTTGGAATATATGCTTTGATGAGGTGATCAAAGCATATGGTTTTATATAGACTTTTGGTGAAGCCTGTATTTGAAAGAAAGTGAGTGGGAGCTCTGTAGCATTTCTGATATTATATGTAGATGACATATTGTTGACTGGAAATGATATAGAATTTTTGGATAGCATAAAAGGATACTTGAATAAGAGTTTTTCAATGAAAGACCTCGGTGAAGCTGCTTATATATTGGGCATCAAGATCTATAGAGATAGATCGAGACGCTTAATAGGACTTTCACAAAAGCACATACCTTGACAAAATTTTGAAGGAGTTCAAAAATGGATAAGTCAAAGAAAGAGTTATTGCCTGTATTCAGGGTGTGAAGTTGAGTAAGACTCAAAGCCCGACCACGGCAGAAGATAGAGAGAAAATGAAAGTCATTCCCCATGCCTCAGTCATAGGTTCTATAAAGTATGCTATGCTGTGTACCAGACCAGTTGTGTGCCTTGCCATGAGTTTGGCAAGGGGGTACAATAGTGATCCAGGAGTAGATCACTGGACAGCAATCAAAATTATCCTTAGTTACCTAAGAGGACTAAGGAAATGTTTCTCGGTTATGGAGGTGATAAAGAGTTCGTCGTAAATGGTTACGTTGATGCAAGCTTTGACACCGATTCAGATGACTCCGAGTCTCATTCTGGATACGTATTGAAAGTGGGAGCAATTAGCTAGAGTAGCTCCATGCAGAGCTTTGTAGACATAGAAATTTGCAAAATACATATGGATCTGAATGTGACAGACCCGTTGACTAAACTTCTTTCACAAGCAAAACATGATCACACCTTAGTACTCTTTGGGTGTTAATCACATGGCGATATGAACTTGATTATTGACTCTAGTAAACTCTTTGGGGATTGGTCATATGGCGATGTGAACTATGGGTGTTAATCACATGGTGATGTGAACTAGATTATTGACTCTAGTGCAAGTGGGAGACTGAAGGAAATATGCCTTAGAGGCAATAATAAAGTTGTTATTTTATATTTCCTTATTCATGATAAAGGTTTATTATTCATGCTAGAATTGTATTGATCGTAAACTTAAATAAATGTGTGAATACATAAACAAATACCGTGTCCCTAGTAAGCCTCTACTAGACTAGCTTGTTGATCAAAGATGGTTAAGGTTTCGTAACCATGGACATGTGTTGTCATTTGATAACGGGATCACATCATTAGGAGAATGATGTGATGGACAAGACCCATCCGTTAGCTTAGCATAATGATCGTTCAGTTTATTGCTATTGCTTTCTTCATGTCAAATACATATTCCTTCGACTATGAGAATATGCAACTCCCGGATACCGGAGGAATACCTTGTGTGCTATCAAACGTCACAATGTAACTGGGTGATTATAAAGATGCTCTACAGGTATCTCCGAAGGTGTTTGTTGAGTTGGCATAGATCAAGATTAGGATTTGTCACTCCGAGTTTCGGAGAGATATCTCTGGGCCCTCTCAGTAATACACATCATAAGCTTGCAAGCAAATGACTAAGGATTTAGTCACGAGGTGATGTATTACGGAATGAGTAAAGAGACTTGCTGGTAACGAGATTGAACTAGGTATGAAGATACCGATGATCAAATCTCGGGCAAGTAACATACCGATGGAAAAATGGAATTACGTATGTTGTCATAACGGTTCGACCGATAAAGATCTTCATAGAATATGTGGGAGCCAATATGGGCATCCAGGTTCTGCTATTGTTTATTGACCGGAGAGGTGTCTCGGTCATGTCTACATAGTTCTCGAATCCGTAGGGTCCGCACGCTTAACGTTCGTTGACGATATAGTGTTATATGAGTTATATGTTTTGGTGACCGACTGTTGTTCGGAGTCCGGAATGAGATCACGGACATGACGAGGAGTCTCGAAATGGTCGAGAGGTAAATATTTATATATAGTACGATGGTATTCGGACACCGGAAGTGTTTCGGGGGGTACCGGGTACTTATCGGGTCACCGGAAAGGGTTCCGGGCACCCCAGGAAAGTGTGGAGTAGGACTCCCCCTTCCTTCCCTCTCCCCCCTCTTTCCTTCCCCCTTCTTCATACAAGGAAAGGGGGGGGCAGGAGCCCTAGGGCCAGCGGCCAGCCCCTTGGGGCACGCCCTGGCTGCCCTAGGCTGCCTCCTCTCCCCTCCCACCTATATATACATGGGGAGGGGGCGCCACACAAGCACACAACATTGTCTTAGCCATGTGCGGCGTCCCCGTCCACAGTTTTCTCCCTCGATCATATTTTCGTAGTGCTTAGGCGAAGCCCTGCAGAGATCGCATCACCATCACTGTCACCACACCGTCGTGCTGCCGGAACTCATCTACTACTTCGCCCGTCTTGCTGGATCAAGAAGGCGAGGACGTCACCGAGCTGAACGTGTGCAGAACGCGGAGTTGCCGTGCGTTCGGTACTAGATTGGTTGGAGTGCGAAGAAAGTTCGACTACATCAACCGCGTTGTGAAACGCTTCCGCTTACGATCTATGAGGGTACGTAGACACACTCTCCCTCTCATTTTTATGCATCTCCATGGATAGATCATTGCGTGAGCGTAGAATTTTTTTTGTTTTCATGCAATGTTCCCCAACACCGACAGACAAAGGGAATTACGTATGTTGTCATAATGGTTCGACCGATAAAGATCTTTGCAGAATATGTAGGAACCAATATGGGCATCCAGGTCCCGCTATTGGTTATTGGCCGGAGGAGCGTCCCGGTCATGTCTACATCATTCTCGAACCCGTAGGGTCCGCAGGCTTAACGTTCGTTGACGATATAGTGCTATATGAGTTGTGTATGTTGGTGACCGAATGTTGTTCGCAGTCCCGGATGAGATCACAGACATGACGAGGAGCTCTGGAATGGTCCGAAGGTAAAGATTGATATATAGGATGATAGTATTTGGTCTCCAGAAGAGTTTCGGAATGCACCGGATGATTATCGGATCACCGGAAGGGGTTCCGGAAGGCTACGGGGGGTTATTGGGCCTAACGGGCCAAAAGGAGGGAGCACACCAGCCCACAAGGGGGCTGGCGCGCCCACCTCCTAGACACCGTCCCTAGGGAAGGAAAGAGGAGAGGCTGGCCCCCTGCTGCCTTTCTCCACGCAAGGGAGAAGGAAGGGGAGGCGACGTAAGGCAGACGCCCCCCTTTCCTTTGCCCCCCACACGCCAAGAAGGAAGGGGGCGCCCCTAGGGCAGGCGCCCTAGGGCGGCCGCTGGCCCCCTTGGAGTGCACCTAGGGCTGCCTCCCCTCTCCCTCCACCTATATATAAGAGAGGAGGGGAGGGGGCAACACACACCACGAATCCCCTAGCCGTGTGCGGCGCCCCCTCTCGCTCTAGTTCGTCCTCCGCTCTAAACCGTTGTGCTTGGCGAAGCCCTGCAGAATAGTTTCACCACCACCGTCACCACACCATCGTGCTGTTGGAACTCATCTACTACTTCACCTCTCTTGCTGGATCGAGAAGGCGAGGCCATCATCGAGCTGAATGTGTGCTGAGCATGGAGGTGCCATACGTTCGGTACTTTATCAGGACGGATCGTGAAGGTGTACGATTACATCAACCGCATTGATAAACGCTTCCGCTTTGCAATCTACAAGGGTATGTAGATGCTCTCCCCCTCTCGTAGCTATGCATCTCCATGGATAGATCCTACATGTGCATAGATTTTTTTTGTTTTCCATGCAACGTTTCCCAACAGAGGCATCATGAGCCAGGTCTATGCGTAGATGATATGCACGAGTAGAACACAAAGGAGTTGTGGGCGGTGATGTTCATATTGCTTCCCACCAATGTCTTATTTTGATTTGGCGGCATTGTGGGATGAAGCAGCTCGGACCAACCTTACATGTCCATGCACATGAGACCAGTTCCACCGACTGCATGTGATGACCCACAAGTATAGGGGATCAATTGTAGTCCTTTCGATAAGTAAGAGTGTCGAACCCAACGATGAGCAGAAGGAAATGACAAGTGGTTTTCAGCAAGGTAATTTCTGCAAGCACTGAAATAGTCGGTAACGAGTAGTTTGATAGCAAGATAATTTGTAACGAGCAAGTAACGGTAATGGTAAATAAAGTGCAGCAAGGTATCCCAATCCTTTTGTGGCAAAGAACAAGCCAAAATGGTCTCTTATGATAAGCAAAGCGTTCTTGAGGGTACACGGGAATTTCACCATATCACTTTCATCATGTTGGTTCGATTCGTGTTCGCTACTTTGATAATTTGATATGTGGGTAGAGCGGTGCTTAGGTGCTGTTCTTAGTTGAACAAACCTCCTACTTATGATTAACCCCCTCGCAAGCATCCGCAACTACGAGAAAAGTATTAAGATAAAATCTAACCATAGCATTAAACTTTTGGATCCAAATCGGTCCCTTACGAAGTAGCGCATAAAATAGGGTTTAAGCTTCTATCGCTCTAGCAACCCATCATCTAATAACTACTCCACAATGCATTCCCTTAGGCCCAAATATGGTGAAGTGCCATGTAGTCAACGTTCACATGACAGCTCTGTGGCACCTCGGCTCAGAGGAACCGGAACACCCCGCATTCCAGCCCAGAGATCAAGTCTTCTGGAATACGGCACTGCTTGACATAGAATAAATTAGCTCTATTACAAAGAATGAGGGATACAAAGGTCTGATGTTACAAGGGATCACATCAGCATGGCAACACTACGCCTGCTAAGGTAGCTCTATGCTAGTAGCAGAACAACTCGTAGCAGCGAAAAACTTCTAGCAGCGGAACAATGACGACAGTGGTGAACTCCACTCCGCAGGGACTCTGGTTTGGACACGATCTAGTTCACACGCGCGGTAACCTCGACAAGCAATCAATCATGGCATCACCTGCAATCTGGCATGACACGCCAGGTCAGTACATTGAATGTACTTGCAAGCTCACAACAACCAAAAGCATCAAGGCAAGACAATAACATAGCATTTAACAGGTTAAGTTATTAACAACTACTAGGAGGTGGAAGCAATAACTAAGCATGATATGGAACTACTAAAATTACTGCGGAACCATCATCTCAAGAACCACATGAACCATCTCACTCTCGGCTATCCGACCAAGCAATATATCACCTCGATCACCTCGTGATCAATACCTCCACGTGATCACCGCGTGACCACATCACAAACTGAATGATCATCCTCAAGACCATCCCAACATCATCATCGGCATCCTGCCAAACTGTTACTGTTCACATAAATATATAAGTGATCTAAAAGTCATTCCGTCATGTGAGTGTTGATCGAACGGTGTGACCTAGTACGAACTGTGCCCATGACCGAGGACGCGGCTATTGATAGATTAAACACACTCTGCAGAGGTTAGCACACTGTACCCACATCACAGAACCCATGGCCTCGTTCTCCCATTCGGGTGGACCAACGGCGTTCTGACAAAACCAGTCCACTGCAATGACACTCTCCCAGCCACTCCGACCAACTCCCCTTTGGGATCAGTCCTGGGTGGCCCCGATGTCACCTCGTGACACCCAACGACCACCGTCGTGGCAAAACAAAAATGGTCCCAAACGGGGACAAAAGGGCCCTACAACTATGGGCACACAAGGTTATTGCCGCCTACTGGGCCAGGGTAGCACGCGCACATAACCTTCCCTAGTTGGAGGCACCGGCGAGATGCATCCCAATAGACCGTATTAGGGCCTTCCCATAAAGGCAAATGTGGTTGCACTAGAAAAGCCCGGTTCGGTGGCACCTGACCAACAAAATGACGGAATTTATCCCCAAGGTAAATCTGCGATAACTGATACTCCGATATCATATATCCACCTATAATCCAAGTCATAGCAATATCCAACAAATGACCCAAAGCATAACATAGTCATATCATAATACTCCGAGGATAGCATATCAACTACGATCATGATGAACCCAAGTAATGTGATGCTACTAAACCAATAGCAAGAGCAAGATAGCTAACCATAGATCAACATGATAGCATCATATGCAAAGTAATACTCCAGAGCATAATATCAAATACTATCATGAAAATAATCATAAAAGCCACTAATAATCCAATGGCAAAATGTCATCCTCATTAGCTACAAAATATTAATCCTAGAAATCCAAACAACATCATGGCAATAGCAAGATCAAAATATTACTCCGAGAAATGCCATGAACAAGTCACATGTAGCTACTGCAAATTTTAAGCAAGTTCAAATAAATAAACCATGGCATTGCATTGCAGTCATGCAAATGGAGGGTGTGGCTTGCCTGGGAGGGATGGATTCACCAGGAGGAAGTGCGAGAAGCTCGCAAAAAGAATCGCCGGAAAACATTCTCTCTCGGAGGGGGCTGAATAAGGGCAGGGGCAAAATGGTCATTTTTAGAATGTTATCACATGGTGAAAAAGATCCCATCGGAACGGGCTCGACGAGATGAAGAAGTGGGCTTTGGAATCACCTCATTTGGAGTAGGGAGTGAAAAGATATGACCAGAGAAGTGCCAAGGACCAATCTGTAAAAATATATCCACAAACAGGCCCCTGAGTGTTAAACTGAAAACGCACTTTCAGAAAATACGCCTTCAGACTAGAGAAACGTATTTGTACCCGAAGCAGCAGCAGAATACACTTTCGGTAGATGAAAGCGATTACCTGGAATGCGTGTCCACTTAAATGACGTGGCGAGGCGGGGTCAACGGCGGAGTCGCTGACGAGTGGGGTCCACGCTGAGGTGGGGCCTGCCTGGCCTAGCTTCTTCTCCAACGTCTCGCTCGCCTGCATGGACAGAGGACAGGGCCGGCGCCGGCGGCCGTTCCGGCAGCTCCGGCCATCATTGGCGGCGCCCGACCCAGCGGCGTGCTCAGGAGACGGAGACGGGCCCGCCCCTAGGTGGCTCGGTCGCCGGAGAGGTCGGAGGCGAGCAGCGCTTCACCCGTGGCGGACGGCGTCGTCGGTCGACGAGGGAGCCGAAGCTACGATCGCTCTGGGGATGAGGCGAAGGGGTGGGGAGGCTCTGCTTGCTCCGGCAGATCTTCTGGTGGAGGAGAGAAGTAGGGAGAGGGTCCGGCTCACCGGGATTTAGAGTGGAGGGAGCGACGGCCGTGGCGAGCAATGGCGGCGTGGAGGAGCTCCCGAGCTAGGGGAAGTGGATGGGGAGGGCCAGAGGAGTTGGGGGAGGCCACTGGTGATGAGGGACGCGGTCGGGGAGGGCTTAAATAGCCAAGGGGAGGAAGATGCCGAGCTTGGGTGCCGCCATGGCGCACGGGTCGGCTCCGGCGATGGACAGATGCATCACGGGGCAAGGGAGGGGACGAGAGAGGGCAGGAGAGGTTCACAGGGCAGTGGATGGAGCCAGGGCAAGGGGAGGAAGAGACGAACGCGAATAGGGGGCTGCCGGCCACTGTGCACCCGCGTGCACGCGATGGCTAGCACCGGCGAGGGAGCTACAGGAGGGAGGAGGCTTCCAGAGCGACGGCACGAGGAAACCACTAGACATGCTCAGGCGCGCGAAGGCGACGAGAGGCGAAGTGATTTGAGCTGAAGAGCACTCTGGACACGGACTCGACCTACAGAGCACGTGCACAGGCGCCAACCGCTTGGTCACCGCGTCTACTAGCAAAGATAGGTTACTAGGGGTTGTCAAACCTTGTCTGGTGTCTAGTCCTTGCTCCCCAAGGTAGCCGAGAAGTGAAAGATCTAGAGAAGGAGCCAAGGAGAGATGTGAGGCTTCAATGCAAGTTTGATGTAGCAAACTTGTCCACATTGCTGTGATCAACTGAGAAGAGCTAAGAGCCAAATGTGATGTCTGGAGTGCTTAGATTAGGAAGGGCTATCATCCGGAGAATTATGAGGAGAAATGGACCAATATTAAACATGGTTGCTTTACAACTACATATATGGTCCAGAATCAAGATGTAGATGGTGCACTCACATGGTGTAGCCACTTGAGCTCAAATTTGGTAGATCATGATGATTTGGACATATAAAGATGCTCTAAAAATTTCATACCAAATGGACTTGCCAAAATGGTACTTCCTTCACAGACATCCTCTCTATCCAGAAACTTGGGTTAATATTGGAGAGAAATTGGCTTGATGAATTGATCTCAAGTTTGGTGGAGAGAGGTTATTTGGGTAGGAGCATGCTCTGGTAATTTTTCAGAATTAATGAAGCAATGTAAATTATACTTGCTTCACAACTTGAAAATATTATCAGAATCAAAGATTTGATGGTGTGCTCACATAGATACTTGGATGGAGCTAAAATTTGGAGGAGAGTGATGATATGAGCACATGAAGAGGCATGAAAAATTTCAACTCTATTTGATAACTCTAGCTAGTACTTCCTTCACAAAGGCTTCCTTCTGACAGAAACTTTGAAAAATTGCTGAGGAAGATTCACTAGGCAAATGGAGCTGAATTTTGGCATGAGGCAATGATTTGGATGTAAAATCATGCCCAAAAAGTTTGGGAGCAATCAATAAAAGATAGGTGGCACTTCCTTCACAGAAGACCACTTTGGACAGAAATGAAGAATGAATATTGGGGAATTATTTTTGGGCTATGAAAGGACAATTTGGACATATTTGGGGCATATATGATCCAAACAAATTATGAGAATTATTTGGGATTTTTGGGAGTGACAGAAATATAGGTTGCTTCACAACCTAGGCCAAACTGGGTTATTCCTTTAATACAAAAAGGAATATTCCTGAGAAAAAGAATTTTGAGGTTGAGCTAGAATGGAAGTGACATGATCTTGGGGAAAGTTTTGAGGATGATAAACCACTTGAGATAAGAAATAATGATGATGATCTCCCAGGTTGCAAGGCCACAGAACCACTCCAAAAAGAAAATCAGAGCAAAAACCAAATAAATCAAAAAGAAAAAGAAAGGGCAAAAAACCAGGGTGTTACAATCACTAAGGGAATCACAACATACATATCATCAAAATATTGAACATATATCAAGTTCACATGATTACTTGCAACATGACTTCTCCTGTGACCTCAAGAACAAAAGTAACTACTCACAAATGATAATCGTGCTCAAGATCAGAGGGGTATTAAATAGCATAATGGAGCTGAACGTATAATCTTCCACCAAATAAACCATATAGTAATCAACTACAAGATGTAATCAACACTACTAGTCACCCACGGGTACCAATCTGAGGTTCCGGTACAAAGATTGAACACAAGAGATGAACTAGGGTTTGAGAGAAGATGGTGTTGTTGAAGATGTTGATGGAGATAGTCCTCCCAAATATGAGAGGGTTGTTGGTGATGATGATGACGATGATTTACCCCTCCGGGAGGGAAGTTCCCCTGGCGAAATCGCTCCGCCAGAGGGCAAAAGTGCTCCTTCCCAAGTTCCATCTTGAGATGGCGGCGCTTCGTCCCGAAAGTCCCCCTCTGATTTTTTCTAGGTCAAAATGACTTATGTACCAGAAGATGGGCACCAGAGGTGGGCCGAGGAGGGCACAACCCACCAGGGCGCGCCTGGGCCCCCAGGCACGCCCTGGTGTCTTGTGCTCACCAGGGTGGCCCCCTCCGGTAGTTATTTGCTCCAGTATTTTTTATATATTCGAAAACAATTCTCCGTAAATTTTCAGCTCTTTTCGAGATGTGCAGAACAGGTAACTCTGATGTAGCTTTTTCAGGTCCAGAATTCCAGGTGCCGGTATTCTCCCTCTTTGTGTAAACCTTGCATATTATGAGAGAAAAGGCATTAGAATTGCTCCAAAGAGCATTATTATGCATAAAAACATTATAAATAATAGTAGGAAAACATGATGCAAAATGGACGTATCAACTCCCCCAAGCTTAGACCTCGCTTGTCTTCAAGCAAAAAACCGAAATCGAAAAACATGTGCACATGCTTAGAGAGAGAGAGGTGTCGATAAAAACAAAATATGGACATAGAAGCATCATGCTTATTATTATAACAGCAAAGGACTTTACCATAAAGCTTTATCACACAACTTTTATCATATAACTTCTCATGAGCAAGTAACAATTCATCACAACATCGAAGTATAAAGCATAAACCTTATTGAAAACCAACAAACTATGTTCTCAGTCAACTTTGCAACTACAATTCATCATATTTTCAGGAAGGGTCACGTATCGGAGCCTTTAGGCAAGTCCACATACTCAACCATCATTTAACCTTCTATGATTGCTAACACTCAGAGCGTACCCATGAACAAAAATTTCAACCGGACACATAGAAAGATAGGGGCTTATAGTTTCACCTCCCAACGTATTCACCTCAAGAGTGATGTCAACAATAATAACTCATGCCCACTCATATCCAATTGGGTATATGTGCCTAGATCTTTCCTCACCACATGATGCTTGCAAAAAGAGAAAATAAAAAGGAATAGGGAAGGATACTTTGACTCTTGCATAAAAGTAAATACATAAAAGTAAAAGATAGGCCCTTCGCAGAGGGAAGCAGAGGTTGCCATGCGCTTTTTGTTTGTATGCCAAATCCCTTAATGCAAAAGAATGTCACGTTATATTCCCCTTATGATAGCAACCTTTATTATGCAGTCCATCGCTTTTATTACTTTGCCATCATAAGTTCGTACAACGCTCAATTTTCTCTTACACTAAATGATCCAACACATTTAGAAGCAATTTTTATTGCCTTATTGCACCGATGACAACTTACTTGAATGATCTTGCTCAATCCATTGGTAGGTATGGTGGGCTCTCAAAATAAGATTTTGGGTTTAAGGGTTTTTGGATGCACAAGTAGTATCTCTACTTAGTGCGGAGTTTTTGGCTAGAAAAGATATTGAGCAAGCACCACATGTTGAAGGATCTATGACAATATAACTTCTATGTGAATATGAACAAACATAAATCATTACGTTGTCTTCCTTGTCCAACGTCAACAATTTTGACACAAAATATTTAATGGGGGCTCACAATCATAAAAGGTGTCCAAGATAGTGTATTTGCATGTGAATCTTCTCTTCCCTTATTAATTTTTTCATGAATTGCATCATTGACCAATGCTATGTTTGTCAATCTCCAACAAATTTTACCACTTATACTTTTCCTTATGTGATGTCACTACTTACCATAAGATTAGCATATGATCTTTTTCATTTATTTTCCTTTCTTTTTATTGAATCAAAAGAGTAAAGAAACAAAACTCAAACTAGTCTTTATTATATATCTCGCACACGATTACATAGATAGATAGATCACTAAGCAAGGACTCGAAAAGAAAGGATCGAACTAAACTTTTATTCAACTAAAACATAGGATAGCTAAAGATCAAACTAAAATAGATAAAGGCAAAGATAGTGGTGGTGATATGATACCGGGGCACCTCCCCCAAGCTTGGCACAAGCCAAGGGGAGTGCCCATACCATGAACTCAAGTCTCCTTTGGTGGGGAAGATGATGATGGTGGTGGTGAAGTAGTAGTAAATTTTTCTAGCTTGCGTCGGTGGCTAACATTGCTTTCCCTAAGATCCTCATTCGCCAGCTCAAGCTTCAATATCCTCTTGCATAGCACTTCTTTGCTTTCCTTCAGGAAGAGAGGGGGGATTCGTTCGTCTTCGTCCTCCTCATCTGTGAACCACACATAGGGAAAAGTGTCCTTGAAGATATTTAGGTCTAGGGGCTGGTAGGAAACCGGGCACTCTCCCTCCAAATCTTGAGATGACATATTTTCATATCTGCCAGAAAATAGCAAGAAAGAAGAACAGAAGATTTATCCGCGATACAGTGGTCAATACGTTCGTGGGCTTGATACGTCTCAAACATATCTATAATTTTTTACTGTTCCATGCTATTATATTATCTGTTTTGGATGTTTTATATGCATTATTATGCTATTTTATATTATTTTTGGGACTAACTTATTAACCTAGAGCCAAGTGCCAGTTTATGTTTTTTCTTTATTTTTGAGTTTTACAGAAAAGGAATATCAAACGGAGTCCAAACGGAATAAAACTTTCGCGATGATTTTTCTTGGACCAGAAGACACCCAGTAGACTTGGAGATGAAGTCAGAGGAGCTCCGAGGGGCCCGCAAGCCCTCAGGGCGCCCCCTAGTACTCTCCCTCCGAATCTTGAGATGACATATTTTCATATTTTCCAAAAAATAGCAAGAAAGAAGAACAGAAGATTTCTCCACGATACAGTGGTCAATACGTTCGGGGGCTTGATACGTCTCCAACGTATCTATAATTTTTTTATTATTCCATGCTATTATATTATCTATTTTGGATGTTTTATATGCATTATTATGCTATTTTATATTATTTTTGGGACTAACTTATTAACCTAGAGCCCAGTGCCAGTTTATGTTTTTTCCTTGTTTTTGAGTTTTACTGAAAAGGAATATCAAACGGAGTCCAAACGGAATAAAACTTTTGCGATGATTTTTCTTGGGCCAGAAGACACCCCGTAGACTTGGAGATGAAGTCAGAGGAGTCCCGAGGAGGCCACAAGCTAGGGGCGCGCCCTAGGGGGGCGCCCTGAGGGCTTGTGGGCCCCTCGGAGCTCCTCTATCCCTAATTCTTCCTCTATATATTCCCAAATATTCCCAAACGACCAGAAGCGTCCACCAAAATACTTTTCCGCCGCCGTAACCTTCTGTACCCATGAGATCCCATCTTGGGGCCTTTTTTGGCACCCTGCCGAAGGGGGATTCGATCACGGAGGGCTTCTACATCAACTCTATTGCCCTTTTGATGAAGCGTGAGTAGTTTACCTCAGACCTACGGGTCCATAGCTAGTAGCTAGATGGCTTCTTCTCTCTCTTTGATCCTCAATACCATGTTCTCCTCAATGTTCTTGGAGATCTATCCGATGTAATATTCTTTTGCGGTGTGTTTGTCGAGATCCGATGAATTGTGGATTTATGATCAGTTTATCTATGAATATTATTTGAATCTTCTCTGAATTCTTATATGCATGATTTGATATCTTTGTATTTCTTTTCGAATTATCGGTTTGGTTTGGCCAACTAGATTGGTTCTTCTTGCAATGGGAGAGGTGCTTAGTTTTGGGTTCAATCTTGCGGTGTCCTCACCCAGTGACAAAGTAGGGGTAGCGAGGCACGTATTGTATTGTTGCCATCAAGGGTAAAAAGATGGGGTTTTCATCATATTGCTTCAGTTTATCCCTCTTACTTAAGGCATTACTCCGTTCTTTATGAACTTAATACTCTAGATGCATGCTGGATAGCGGTCGATGTGTGGAGTAATAGTAGTAGATGCAGAATCATTTCGGTCTACTTGACACGGACGTGATGCCTATATGCATAATCATTGCCTTGGATATCGTCATAACTTTGCGCTTTTCTATCAATTGCTCGACAGTAATTTGTTCACCCACCGTATTATTTGCCTTCAAGAGAGAAGCCTCTAGTGAAACCTATGGCCCGCGGGTCTATTTTCTATCATATATTTTCAGATCTATAAACCAATAAACCCAAAAATACCTTGCTGCAATTTATTTACTTTTATTTGTTTTACGTTTTAGTAAGCTTTTATATCTATCTCTATCAGATCTCACCTTTGCAAGTGACCGTGAAGGGATTGACAACCCCTTTATCGCGTTGGGTGAAAGTGTTTGATTGTTTGTGCAGGTGCATAGATTGGAGACTTGCGTGTATCTCCTACTGGATTGATACCTTGGTTCTTAACTAAGGGAAATACTTATCTCTACTTTGCTGCATCACCCTTTCCTCTTCAAGGGAAAAACCAACGCAAGCTCAAGAAGTAGCAGGGGTATATAAAGATTTTTTACCTTGGGAAACAAGCAAACTTGAGGAAAACGGAGTCGGGAAGGTTCCCGAGGTGGGCACAACCCACCTGGGCGCGCCAGGCATGCCAGGCACGCCCTGGTGTCTTGTGCCCCCCTCGGGTGCCTTCGTGGTTGTTTCCTATTTTCCTAATTTTTGTAATATTCCAAAACTGACAGAAAATATTTTTGCGGATTTTTCGGAGTCCGATTACTTACCGTATCATGTACCTCCTCTTTTTTTAGTATTCTGGAGTGTTCCGAAAGGTTTCTTTTACGTGCTCGTATGGTGTCATGGTTTGAATAATATTGCTTTCAACATTAATAGGCGTACCTGAGATATAGTGTTTAATTCTTTGCCCATTGACCACCTTCGGGTTAGTACCTTCGGCATTATTAATTTTGATGGCTCCAGAGCGATAAACCTCCTCGATAATATATGGTCCTTCCCATTTGGAGAGAAGTTTTCCAGCAAAGAATCTAAAACGAGAGTTGTACAAAAGAACATATTCTCCAACTTTGAATTCCTGCTTTTGGATTCTTTTGTCATGCCATCTTTTAACTTTTTCTTTAAATAATTTGGCATTTTCATAAGCTTGGGTTCTCCATTCATCTAATGAGCTAATATCAAATAACCTCTTTTCACCGGCAAGTTTGAAATCATAGTTGAGTTCTTTAATTGCCCAATATGCTTTATGTTCTAACTCTAGAGGCAAATGACAAGCTTTTCCATAAACCATTTTATAAGGAGACGTACCCATAGGATTTTTATATGCTGTTCTGTAGGCCCAAAGTGCATCATCCAATTTTTTAGACCAATTCTTTCGGGACCTATTAACAGTTTTTTGTAATATTAATTTTATTTCTCTATTGCTAAGTTCAACTTAACCACTAGATTGAGGATGATAGGGCGATGCAATTCTATGGTTAACATAAAATTTAGCAAGCATTTTACGGAAAGCACCATGAATAAAGTGTGAACCACCATCAGTCATTAAATATCTAGGGACTCCAAACCTCGGGAAAATAACTTTTTTAAGCATTTTAATGGAAGTGTTATGATCAGCACTACTAGTTGGAATAGCGTCTACCCACTTAGTAACATAATCAACAGCAACCAAAATATGTGTATACCCATCGGAGGAAGGAAAAGGTCCCATATAATCAAAACCCCAAACATCAAATGGTTCAACAGCAAGTGAATAATTCATAGGCATTTCCTGACGCTTACCGATATTACCAATTATTTGACATTCATCACAAGATAAAACAAACTTACGGGCATCATTGAAGAGAGTAGGCCAATAAAAACCAGATTGCAATACCTTATGAGCAGTTCTATCTCCCGCATGATGCCCTCTATAAGTTTCGGAGTGACATTTTCATAGGATTTGTTCCTGTTCGTGCTCAGGTACACAACATCTAATAATACCATCTACTCCTTCTTTATAAAGATGTGGGTCATCCCAAAAGTAATGCCTTAAATCATAGAAGAATTTTTTCTTTTGTTGGTATGTGAAACTAGGTGGTATATATTTAGCAGCAATATAATTAGCATAGTCAGCATACCACGGAGTGTTATGAGAAACATTTATTGCATCTAGTTGTTCATCAGGAAAGCTATCAGCAATAGGTAGTGGGTCATCAAGAATATTCTCTAACCTAGACAAGTTATCATCTACAGGGTTCTCACCTCCTTTCCTATCAGTAATATGTAAATCAAATTTTTATAGCAAAAGAACCCACCTAATAAGTCTAGGTTTAGCATCTTTCTTTTCCATAAGATATTTAATAGCAGCATGTTCAGTGTGAACAGTTACTTTGGAATCAACAATGTAAGATCTAAATTTGTCACAAGCAAACATGATAACCCACAAGTATAGGGGATCGCAACAGTTTTCGAGGGTAGAGTATTCAACCCAAATTTATTGATTCGACACAAGGGGAGCCAAAGAATATTTGTAAGTATTAGCAGCTGAGTTGTCAATTCAACTACACCTGGAGATTAATTATCTGCAGCAAAGTGATCAGTAGCAAAGTAGTATGATAGTTTTGATAGCAGTAGTAACAGTAACAGTAACGGTAACAATGATAGCAATGATTTTGTAGCAAGTGTAACAGTAGCAGCAACAGTAGTAACTTAGCAAGAACAATATATGGAAAATTCGTAGGCATTGGATCGGTGATTTCGTTGGATGATATTCATCATATAACAGTCATAACGTAGGGCGATACGACACTAGCTCCAGTTCATAAATATAATGTAGGCATGTATTCCGTAAATAGTCATACGTGCTTATGGAAAGAACTTGCATGACATCTTTTGTCCTACCCTCCCGTGGCAGCGGGGTCCATAAGGAAACTAAGGGATATTAAGGCCTCATTTTAATAGAGAACTAGAACAAAGCATTAGCACATAGTGAATACATGAACTCCTCAAACTACGTTCATCACCGAAAAGTATCTCGACTATTGTCACTCCGGGGTTTGCCGATCATAACACGTAGTAGGTGACTATAACTTGCAAGATCGGATCTAGAACATAGATATAATGGTGATAACATAAATGGTTCAGATCTGAAATCATGGCACCCGGGACCAAAGTGACAAGCATTAAGCATGGCAAAGTCATAGCAACATCAATCTCAGAACATAGTGGATACTAGGGATCAAGCCCTAACAAAACTAACTCAATTGCATGATGAATCTCATCCAACTTCTCACCGACCAGCGAGCCTACAAAGGAATTACTCACTCTCGGTGGGGAGCATCATGGAATTGGCGATGAAGGAGGTTTGGTGATGACGAAGATCGGAGATCCCCCTCTCCGGAGCCCAAAACGGACTCCAGATCTGGCCTCCCGATGAAGAACAGGAGGTGGCGGCGGCTCCGTATCGCGAAACGAGATAATTCTTCCTCCCTAATTTTTTTCCTGGAAAAATAGGATTTTATAGCATTAGAATCAGGGTTTGCGGGGCCACCAGGTGGGCACAACCCACCTGGGCGCGCCTGAGGGGGGGGTGCCCTGATGGGTTGTGCGCACCCAGGGGCCCACCTCCGGTGGTTCTTGGCTCCAGTATTTTTCTTTTATTGTATAAAAATTCTCCAAAAAGTTTTGTTCCAATCCGAGAACTTTTATTTCTACATAAAAACAACACCATGGTAGTTCTGCTGAAAACAGCGTCAGTTCAGGTTAGTTTCATTCAAATCATGCAAATTAGAGTCCAAAACAAGAGGAAAAGCGTTACGAAAAGTAGATATGATGGAGACGTATCAAAACACAACTGCTAAAAAATTCTTTTTCAGTAGTAGCATAATTTCTTTGGGCACTGTCTAGAGTTTTGCTAGCATAATGAATAACATTTAATTTCTTATCAACTCTTTACCCTAGAACAGCACTAACAGCATAATCACTAGCATTACACATAATTCCAAAGGGCAAGTTCCAATCAGGTGGTTGAACAATAAGTGCAGAAGTTAAGGCTTTCTTAAGTGTTTCAAAGGCTTCTACACAATCATCATAAAAAATAAATGAAACATCCTTTTGTTAAAGATTTGTAAGAGGCCTAGAAATTTTAGAGAAGTCTTTAATAAACCTCCTATAGAAACTAGCATGACCAAGGAAACTACAAATACCTTTAATATCTTTAGGACATGGCATTTTCTCAATTGCATGAACTTTAGCTTTATCCACCTCAATACCTCGTTCAGAAATTTTATGCCCCAAGACAATACCTTCATTAACCATAAAGTGGCACTTTTCCCAATTCAAGACAAGATTAGTTTGCTCATGTCTCTGCAAAACTCGATCAAGGTTGCTCAAGCAATCATCAAAAGAAGTTCCATACACAGAAAAATCATCCATATCGCGAAACGAGATAATTCTTCCTCCCTGATTTTTTTCTGGAAAAATAGGATTTTATAGCGTTGGAATCAGGGTCTGCAGGGCCACCAGGTGGGCACAACCCACCTGGGCGCGCCTGAGGGTTGGGGCGCGCCCTGGTGGGTTGTGCTCACCCAGGGGCCCCCCTCCGGTGGTTCTAGGCTCCAGTATTTTCTTTTATTGTATAAAAATTCTCCAAAAAGTTTCGTTCCAATCCAAGAACTTTTATTTCTGCACAAAAACAACACCATGGTAGTTCTGCTGAAAACAAGGTCTATCCGGGTTAGTTTCATTCAAATCATGCAAATTAGAGTCCAAAACAAGAGGAAAAGCATTAGGAAAAGTAGATACGACAGAGATGTATCAACTCCCCCAAGCTTAAACCTTTGCTTGCCCTCAAGCAATTCAGTTGATAAACTAAAAGTGAAAAAGAAAAACTTTTACGAACTCTTTTGCTCTTGTTTACATAAATAAGCTTAAGTAGCACCTAGGTTTTCAGCAAAGATTATAACTAACCATGTCAGCAATAACTCTTAAAAATTATATTAACTCATATCAATGACATAATCAACTAGCGAGCAATAATAAAACATCTCAAATGACAACACCTTGTCAAAACAATCATGATATAATATGACAACAGTGGTATCTCGCTAGCCCTTTCTGAGACCACAAAACATAAATGTGGAGCACCTCCAAAGTTCAAGCAGCGACTAAAGATTGTAATTCATGGTAGAAAAGATCCAGTCATGATGCATCCAACATTAACTATACACAATGCATGAGGATGACAATAGTGCTCTCAGGGTCTGGCGCTTATTTGAGAAGGTGATGACTCAACATAAAATTAAATAGATAGTCCCTTCGCAGAGAGAAGCAGGGATTTGCAGCGGTGCCAGAGCTCAATTTTTAAAACATAGGTAAATGAAATTTTGAGAAATGCACCCTTCTTGTTTACTTTGCGATCATTATTTATCGATATCTTCCATGCTAAACACATTAGTGTCGGTTCCCAAACGATAAAAGTAAAGGTTTACTCCCTCTCCACCAACAAACACACTCCACGGCTAGCCCTATCCACGGGTACCATCCATACCAACATCAGTCCTGGGGGAGTTCTATTCAATTATTTGTAATTTGATTTCGGGAATGGGAATCCCTATTACCGCCCCTCTCGTGCAAGGACGAGTGAATAAAATCTCATTATGAGAATAACCCGCTTAGCAAGGAAGATACCGACTACCTCCTGTCACTCTATGAACAATCCAGGCACACAAAAAGGGTATTTATTTGAAGTTTTAAGAGGTGGGACATGCAAATTTACTTAGAACGGTAGATTAATACTGCATATAGGTAGGTATGGTGGACTCATCTAAAATAACTTGGGTTTTAGGATTTTGATGCACAAGCAGTATTTTCGCTTAGTACAGGCGAAGGCTAGCAAATAGGTTGGGAAGCGGCCAGCTAGAGAGCGAAAACGGTCATGAACATGCATTATGCATAATGAACATTAGATACTAGCATGAGTAGGATATGAACACCATGAACATAAATATCATAGAGGCTATGTTGTTTTGATTCAACTACATGCATGAACATGTGCCAAGTCAAGCCACTCGAACATTCGGAGGAGGATACCATATCATCATAATACATCACAATCATTTTAACGCAATGTTGACATCCACGATAAATCATTATCCACTCCTAGCTACTTAAGCATGGCATGAGGAACTATAATCTCTAATTGTCATTGCAAACATGTTTGATCATAATATGCTGAATCATGGATACTAGGTTAAACATATTTACAAAAACAGAACAAGTTGAGTTCATACCCGTTTCTCTCTGCCACAGCGAGTTCACCAAATATCTTCATTATTGCTTTTCACTTGCACGACCGAACGATTTGAAAATAATAGTGCAAGAGTGCCGTGGACTAAGCTGGAATCTGCAAACATTTTATTTAAAGGAGAAGACAATGTAATTTGGGCTCTTTGTTAGATCAACAATAATGCACATGAGAGCCACTCAACATTTTCATCGTGGTCTTCTCCTTGGTATGACTCAATAAACGAAAAAGAAATTCAGAGAAACACACTGAAATATTTTTGGAGTTTTTAGTTTTTCTAGAAGAAAGCAGAATAAAGAAGGAAAAACAAAAACAAGAAAAACTATTTACACGAGAAAGCTCCCAACAAGCAAGAAGGAGAATCGAGAAATCTTTTTGGGTTTTTCTTTTAATACTACAACTAATTAAACTAGAAAGAAAAAACAAAAAGAAGCAGGAAATATTTTTGGGTTTTCTCAAAGTTTTTCAAACACACAAGAAGAAAGCGAGAAAATAAATCCAGCATGGATAATACAATGAAAAAGTGTGGACACCGACAACTGAAATGAGATGTGTGAACATAAATGTAATGTCGATGGAAATACGTACTCCCCCAAGCTTAGGCTTTTGGCCTAACTTGGTAATCATCGTCAGTAGCCTGCGTAGTAGTCGGAATGATGGCTCACGGAGGCTCTAGGTGCAGCCTCCTCAGCTCGCCGAGTAGCTACAACCTCAGCGTTGTGCACGCGGGCCTCGCTTTCAAGAACATAATATCTTCCCTTGCTGTGATAATCAAAGAGAGCAGGAGCAGGCAAAAAGGTGTGCACCACAGAATGTTTATTAAACAATAGGTTATAAATATAATCAGCGGTCTCGCCTTTGAGGATTTTATGGCGCTTCATGGCCTCAAAGTCTAAGTATTGGGTGGGCAGGATAGGGTCATTAGGCCAAGGTGATACGCCTAGCCCCCTTGCTAGACGTGAGGCATAAATCCCACCGTAAAAATATCCACTACCAACGTTGTGTTGCAATCTGCGTGCAACAATCGCTCCAAAGTTATAACACTTATTACCGGTGAGAGTAGTGTGTAAAAGACTCAAGTCAGGAGCACAAAGTATGCTGCAATCTTGCTTGCCTACAATGCATTTGCCATTAAAGAGTGCACAGTATTGAATCGATGGGAAATGAATGCTCTTTATTCTACCTTGTGTCACTCCTCTAGTTTCACCATAGCAGAGGCTAGTCAAGAATGTTTTGTACTCAGATCTAGGTGGTTCATCTAGCGAGCCCCAAAATGGGATTTTGCAGTGGGAAGCAAATCTCTCTAGAGGTATGGTAAATGGATTGTCATACAGTTTAAACGACACCCTAGACTCACGGTGATGAAATATAAATTCTTTAGTAAATGATTCTGTGAGGCTGAGATGTTGGTTGCACTTATCTTCCAGGTAGGGACCGAGCTCGGTGTTGTGAACATATTGCTCAAATTCTTCTTTAATACCTGCTCTCACCATAAAATTGTTGCAGCGCCATAGGCAGGATTTGGTAGCTGCTTCTCGTATCGAACTTGTGCTTGGTTCAACATAAGACCGACGCACTGAATCACTACTAGATGATGCCTCCGAAGACCTCCTCCTCGAAGAACTCCTAAAGAAACTCATCTTATTCCTATGAAAAAAATTCTAAAATTTTTAGTCCACAAAATTTTTGTCAACAAAACTTCACAAGATTGGTAGCAACCACTCATAGACATGCATAGAGGCTATATTGAGCATTCAAACTACTTAGAACTCTAAGAATTCAACATGCAAGCTCATCTACAGCAGCACCAAGAGTAGCTAATTATTCAAAATATAAAACACTAAAGCAAAAACTAATTGGACAAATGGAGGAGTCACATACCAAGTAGCAATCCCCCAAAACAGTTTCGGAAACGGAGCTTCGAGCAAAGAGATCGAAATCCACGGGTTTGAGAGCAAGAACACGAGAGAGAGAGAGAGAGAGAGAGAGAGAGAGCAATGGTGAATTTTTTCTGGAGGTAGGTGGTGACATGGGCTAAAGAGATAAGTGAGGGGCCCACATGGGGACCACAACCCACCAGGGCGCGCCTGGGGGTGCTGGCGCGCCCAGGTGGGTTGTGCCCACCTGGTGCACCCTCCTCTGATGTTATTTGCACCAAAAATTCTTAAATATTCAGAAAAAAATCGTATTAAATTTTCAGGGCATTCTGAGAACTTTTATTTTGGGTCATTTTTTATTTCACGGGAAATTCAGAAAACAGACAAAACATGGCATTTTATTTTATTTAACTAAGAAAAACAGAAAATAAAAGTTGGGAGCAGAAGGTTGTGCTTACTAAATTCATCAACTACATACCTCTCAAAAATGATCCATTAATAAGGTTGATCAAGTCTTATTAACAACCACCTTCGATTAGCATGAAACCGAAGAACTTTCGTAAAACACTAAGTTACCTCTACGGGGATATGCATGTCCCCCACAATAAGTATATCATATTTCTTCTTGGCAGTAGGTAGAGGTAGTTGAAAACTTCCAATAGAGAGTGTCGGAGATTTTTCAATAACATTAATACCGTTCAGTTGGAATTGTTTCTTTGGAAAGTGCACCATATGCTCATTGCCATTGATATGAAAAATGACCTTGCTTTTATTGCAATAAATAACAGCCCCTGCAGTATTCAAGAAGGGTCTACCAAGGATAATCGACATTTTGTCGTCCTCGGGCATCTCAAGTATAACAAAGTCAGTCAAGATAGTAACATTAGCAACAACGACGGGCACATCCTCACAAATACCGATAGGTATGGCAGTTGATTTATCAGCCATTTGCAAAGATATTTTAGTAGGTGTGAGTTTGTTCAAATCAAGTCTTTTATATAAAGAGAAAGGCATAACACTAACACCAGCTCCTAAATCACACAAAGCAGTTTTGACATAATTTCTTTTTATGGAGCAAGGTATAGTTGGTATTCCCGGATCTCCAAGTTTTTAGGTACTCCATCCTTAAAAGAATCATTAGCAAGCATGGTGGAGATTTCAGCTTTTGGTATTTTTCTTTTATTAGAGATGATGTCTTTCATATATTTTGCATAAGGGGCCATCTTTAATATATCAGTCAAACGAGTGCGCAAAAAGACTGGCCTAAGCATTTCCGCAAAGCGTTCAAATTCTTCATCATCTTTCTTCTTAGTTGATTTAGGTGGAAAGGGCATGGGTTTTTGAACCCATGGCTCTCTTTCTTTTCCATGTTTTCTAGCAACGAAGTCTCTTTTATCATATCTTTTATTTTTAGGTTGTGGGTTATCAAGATCAACAGCTAGTTCTATCTCAACATCATTATCTGGTTGTTTATCATTGTCTGGTTGAATATCTTCATGAACATCATCATTATCTTTTTCATTGTCACTAGGTGAATGTTCATTACTAGATTGTGTTTCAGCATCAGAGATAGAAACATCATTATCATTATCAGGAGGTTTTTCTATTTCAGGTTTGATACATCTCCAAAGTATCTATAATTTTTGATTGTTCCATGCTATTATATTATCTGTTTTGGATGTTTTATATGCATTAATATGCTATTTTATATTATTTTTGGGACTAACCTATTAACCTAGAGCCGAGTGCCAGTTTCTGTTTTTTCCTTGTTTTTGAGCCTCGCAGAAATGGAATACCAAATGGAGTCCAAACGGAATAAAACTTCACGATGATTTTTCTTGGACCAGAAGACACCCAGGGAACTTGGAGTCCAAGTCAGAAGAGCGACGAGGCGGCGACAAGGGTGGAGGGCACGCCCTAGGGGGGGCGTGCCCCCCTACCTTGTGGGCCCCTCGGTGACCCCCTGACCTAGCTCTTCCTTCTATATATTCACATATATTCCAGAACCACCAGATGCATCCACGAAAACACTTTTCCACCGCCGCAACCTTCTGTTCCCGTGAGATCCCATCTTGGGGCCTTTTTCGGCATCCAGCCGGAGGGGGAATCGATCACGGAAGGCTTCTACATCAACACCATTGCCCTTCTGATGAAGCGTGAGTAGTTTACCTCAGACCTACGGGTCCATAGCTAGTAGCTAGATGGCTTCTTCTCTCTCCTTGATTCTCAATACAACGTTCTCCTTGATGTTCTTGGAGATCTATCCGATGTAATCTTCTTTTGTGGTGTGTTTGTCGAGATCCGATGAATTATGGATTTATGATCAGCTTATCTATGAATATTATTTGAATCTTCTCTGAATTCTTTTATGCATGATTTAATATCTTTGTATTTCTCTTCGAATTATCGATTTGGTTTGGCCAACTAGATTGGTTTTTCTTGCAATGGGAGAGGTGCTTAGCTTTGGGTTCAATCTTGCGGTGTCCTCACCCAGTGACAAAGTAGGGGTAGCGAGGCACGTATTGTATTGTTGCCATCGAGGATAAAAAGATGGGGTTTTCATCATATTTCTTGAGTTAATTCCTCTACATCATGTTATCTTACTTAAGGCGTTACTCCGTTCTTTATGAACTTAATACTCTAGATGCATGCTGGATAGCGGTCTATGTGTGGAGTAATAGTAGTAGATGCAGGCAGGAGTCCGTCTACTTGACACGGACGTGATGCCTATATGCATAATCATTGCCTTGGATATCGTCATAACTTTGCGCTTTTCTATCAATTGCTCGACAGTAATTTGTTCACCCATCGTATTATTTGCCTTCATGGGAGAAGCCTCTAGTGAAACCTATGACCCCTGGGTCTATTTTCCATCATATTACTTTCCGATCTACTATTTTGCAATCTTTTATTTTCAGATCTATATATCAAAAACCCAAAAATATTTTATCTTTTGTTTATCTATCTCTATCAGGTCTCACCTTTGCAATTGACCGTGAAGGGATTGACAACCCCTTTATCGTGTTGGGTGCAAGTGTTTGATTGTTTGTGCAGGTGTTGGTGATTTGTGTGTTCTTCTCCTACTGGATTGATACCTTGGTTCTTAACTGAGGGAAATACTTACCTCTACTGTGCCGCATCACCCTTTCCTCTTCAAGGGAAAAACCAACGCAAGCTAAAGAAGTAGCAGGAAGAATTTCTGGCGCCGTTGCCGGGGAGATCTACGCCAAGTTAAGACATACCAAGTACCCATCATAAACTCTCATCTCTTGCATTACATTATTCGCCATTTGCCTCTTGTTTTCCTCTCCCCCACTTCTAAAACGATTTTCGAAAATATTTGCCTTTTTATTCGCCCTTCTTCCGTTCGTCTTTTTCGTTTGCCTTTTGTTTGCTCGTGTGTTAGATCTATTTCTTGCCACCATGTCTGAATCGGGGGAGATTTTCGTTGAAAAGGATAGTAGTAATGATGGGGGGGACCTTGATAATTTTGCTAATTTTGATCCTCATGAAGAACCTACTATCTTGCACACTAAAAAACTTCGCATAGGTAGCGGCTATATTATTGGAAAAGGGGTTATTCAAGATTTCTTTACTTGTGCTGGTGCGCTACCCACGTTAGGTGGATCTATTCTCCATAAAACTAATAGTCTCGCGGATGCTATATCTTTGCTTATACTTGAACTTGAAAGACAATTTGTCCATACGCATCCATGCATACAAAGGATTTTTCTAGAGTTCTCTAACATTGAGCATTCTTCAGTTAAACGAGCTGCTAATATATTTCTAGCCCATCAGTTTAGATTCATTATGAAAGAAGCTAGTGAAATTTTTGCGCATTATAAGGTAGATGGTGGTCGTCCTCCCATAGAGGGGGTTCTCTTTAAGCAAGAAGAAATAATGCGTTTGCGATCTCTTGATCATGTTGCTTATAATGAAAATTTGAGAAAAAGGGTCCCTACCGATGTTTTAGTTGATAAAATTTATGAACTTAATGATAGTTTTGCTATACAAAACAACGGATTGGGTTTCTCTCTTGGAAATAAGCTCATGACTTTTTGCCAAAAGAATTCCTACAATGATGAGTTGATCATACAATATAAGGGGCCGAAGGAGGAGCCAATACCTCCCGAGCTTGATCTTAGGGATCCTTATCCCATTAAATTTAGCCCTTTTGATTACTTTTGCTTACCACAAAGAAAACTTGCTGCTGAAAGAAGGGAGTACAAGATGAGCTTTCGAAATTTGCCTTATTATTACTATGACAATACCTAGCTCAATGTGTTTTTATGCCTAGCTAAGTGCGTTAAACAATAGCGCTTGTTGGGAGGCAACCCAATTTTATTTTTGTTCTTGCTTTTTTGGTTCTGTTTTTCAATAAATTTTTCATCTAGCCTCTGGTTAGATGTGTTTTTGTGTTTTAATTAGGGTTTGTGCCAAGTAAGACATTTGGGATGGCTTACGGTGATAGTTGATTTGATCTTGCTGAAAAACAGAAACTTTTGTGTCTAGTCACAGAATTTTAATAATTCACTGGAGCGTTGAAAAACTCTAAATTTTTTACACAGGATTGATATACGAATTTCCTATGTTTTCCTAATTTTCTGAATTTTTGTAGTTACATAAGTATTAGAACAATTAAGATCTTCGCAGACTATTCTGATTTTGACAGATTCTGTTTTCTTTGTATTGTTTGCTTATTTTGATGAATCAATGGTAGTATCAGGGGGTATGAACCATGGAGAAGTTGGAATACATTATATATTACACCAATTTAAATAAAGAATGAGTTCACAACAGTACCAAAAGTGGTGATTTTATTTTCTTGTACTAACGGATCTCACGAGTTTTCTGTTGAGTTTTGTGTTGTGAAGTTTTCAAGTTTTGGGTAAAGATTTGATGGACTATGGAATAAGGAGTGGCAAGAGCCTAAGCTTGGGGATGCCCAAGGCACCCCAAGGTAATATTTAAGGACAACCAAGAGCCTAAGCTTGGGGATTCCCCGGAAGGCATCCCCTCTTTCGTCTTCGTCTATCGGTAAATTTACTTGAGGCTATATTTTTATTCACCACATGATATGTGTTTTGCTTGGAGCGTCTCGTATGATATGAGTCTTTGCTTTTTAGTTTGCCACAATCATCCTTGATGTACACACCTTTTGAGATGGACACGCATGAATCATGATTTATTAGAATACTCTATGTGCTTCACTTATATCTTTTGAGCTAGGCAATTTTGCTCTAGTGCTTCTCTTATATCTTTTTAGAGCACGGCGGTGGTTTTATTTTATAGAAATTGTTGAACTCTCATGCTTCACTTATATTATTTTGAGAGTCTTTCTAAACAGCATGGTAATTTGCTTTGGTTATAAATTTAGTCCTAATATGATAGGCATCCAAGAGGGATATAATAAAAACTTTCATACAAAGTGCATTGAATACTATGTGAAGTTTGATTCCTTATGATTGTTTTGAGATATAAAGATGGTGATATTAGAGTCATGCTAGTGAGTAATTGTGGATTGTAGAAATACTTGTGTTAAAGTTTGTGATTCCCGTAGCATGCACGTATGGTGAACCGTTATGTAACGAAGTTGGAGCATGAGGTATTTATTGATTGTCTTCCTTATGAGTGGCGGTCGGGGACGAGCGATGGTATTTTCCTACCAATCTATCCCCCTAGGAGCATGCGCGTAGTACTTCGTTTCGATGACTAATAGATTTTTTCAATAAGTATGTGAGTTCTTTATGACTAATGTTGAGTCCATGGATTATACGCACTCTCACCCTTCAACCTTTGCTAGCCTCCCTAGTACCGCGCAACTTTCGCCGGTGCCATACACCTACCTTTTACCTTCCTCAAAACAGCCACCATACCTACCTATTATGGCATTTCCATAGCCATTCCGAGATATATTGCCATGCAACTTTCCACCGTTCCATTTTATTATGACACGTTCCATCATTGTCATATTGCTTTGCATGATCATGTAGTTGACATAGTATTTGTCGCAAAGCCACCGTTCATAATTTTTATACATGTCACGCTTGAGTCATTGCACATCCCGGTACACCACTGGAGGCATTCATATAGAGTCATATTTTGTTCTAAGTATCGAGTTGTAAGTAAATAAAAGTATGTTGATCTTCATTATTAGAGCATTGTCCCATGTGAGGAAAAAATAAAAGAGGCCAACGAAGCCCACAAAAAAATAAAAGAGGCCAAAGAAGCCCACCAAAAAAAGAGAGAAAAGAGAGAAGGTGTAACATCCCCAGATGTTAACCCTGTCATCAAGCTAATTAATGTGCCATGTCATCATATTTCACTAAGTCAAAATGCCACTTGTCCCAAATCCAACTTCAAATTCATACTTGAAATAAAGTCAAATATTTATTTCTTCAAACTGCAAAACTAAAATGTACATAGTATTGCAAATAATCCCAGAACGATCATAAAACTAAAACCAACATTAATTGGGACTCCAAAAATACCCCTAGCTATTTTTGAATGACCCAACAGCACCCTTCGATCACTTTTAAATTCCAACCATAAATCAAATGAATTCAAATGAGGTTCGAACTTTTCGTAGCAGTGCACAATATTCCCTTGAAATTGTTTTGACCAGTGGCACATTTTTGGCAAAGTCATTGATGGCTCAAAATAAATGCAAAATAGCTACTGTTAAGAAAAACAGAAACAGAAAAGGGGAAAAGGCTTGACGTACTGTGCACTCAAGCCTCTGGGCTACAGTAACCAGCCCAGCCCACCACCGCGCTCGTCCCCTATCTCACGCGCTGTCGGCCGCCCGCGCTGACACGCCGACGACGCCGCACGCGTCGGGCATCCACCGGCGTATGGAGGTGGATAAGTACCACCTCGGCCCCCCTCGAACCCTAACCCCCAGTGCCTCCTCTCCTCTCTCTCCCCCACGCGTGCTCGCTCGATCCCCTCTCTGTCCCGAGTGTGCGCCGCCGTACCCCGTCGATCCCGCGCTCTCCGGCATCCTCAAGCTCCGCCGACAGGTCGTGAAGCTTCGCCGCAGCCCTCTCCGTGGGCTACGCCCAGCCATTCGAGACGAGAGCCACCGAGTCGAGCCCGGCGACCTCGTCCTCCTCCTTTGGCCACCTCGACTCCGGCGAGGATTCCGGGGACGGCAAGCTTCCCCGAGCCCATTTGAGCACACCTGCAGGGCCCGGTGAGCAGTCGCCGCCTTTTCCCCCTCTTCCCCATGCGGATCCGCCTCTATGCTCGTGTACTTAGCACGCCCGAACGCTCCGCCATAGAGCTTGTCGCCGGCGAGCCGTGGATGACCAAATGGTTATGTGGCGCTACTCCTCGTGTTCGCCCACGCGCGTAGATGCCCTCTGGCCTAGCCATTTGGCTCGAGTGCGTCCGTTTTGCCGTTCCCGTAGAGCTCCCGAAATTGCCGCCGCCGCCGCCGACGTCACACCGCCTGATTCCGGCCATCGAAGCTCGCATGGCCACCGCCGTTCGACGCAGCGTGAAGAGCCCGATTGAAAGCAAGAAACCGCGGCCGTTTTGGTGCACCACAGGAGAAGTCCGAGCTCGCCGGAGCTCTCTGCCGCGCCCGGCGCTCGCCAGAGCGTATTCCGGCGCCGGCAACGACGTGGCGCCCACGTGGCCTCCTATGTGAGGCTGACGGGTGGGCTAGGTGGGTCCCGTTGACCAGTTGACCTAGTCAATACGCGCACTGTTCACAGTGGCCCACTGATGTGTGGGTCCCGCGCCTAATTAATCATGTTTAAATTTAATTAGAAATTAATTAGTTTAAGCAGTGACTGACAGTGCGGGCCCACCAGTTAATTAGGATAATTAGATTAAATCAAACTCTGTTAATTAACACAGTCACTGACCAGTGGGGCCCACTGGTCAGGTTTCACCTGGTCAGCCATCCTGTTGATTGATGATGTCATCATTGCGTCATGCTGACATCACTGCTGTTGTTCTGGATAATGTTGATTTTAGTAAATAAAATAATTCCAGAAATTGTTTAAATCTTTGAAAATTCATAGAAAATAAACCGTAGCTCCGATCGAAAAACTTTATACATGAAAGTTGCTCAGAACGACGAGACGAATCCAACCGTGCTATCTGTTTCTGTGTCGGGACCCTCTACGGAGGTGAACCCACAACTTTTAGCCTGTTTCCGGTAGATGAATAGTGCATACATACCGGTTAATAAATCCAACTTTAATCCTAAAATTACTAAAATGACTTAGACATGCTTTTAGGCAACCCTGCACTGCACCATAGCATGTCACGCTCTGTGTTGCATATGTTTGCTGTGTATTTATTTGTTTCCTCCCCCTCTTCTCTCTCGGTAGACCCAGACACCGACGTAGTCCCCGAGGCCGACGCAGCTCCGGAGATCGACTACGCCCCTGAAGACCAGGCCTTTACCGCAGAGCTTCCAGGCAAGCACCCCCCCTTTGAACATGCCGATATCGCCTATTCTTTCTCTCTTATGCTTGCATTAGAAATTGCTGCTGCTACAGTTTATCGTATTTCTGATGCATAGCCTGTTTTTGTAACTGCTGTTGATACCTACCTGTTTATCCTAAACTGCTTAGTATAGGCTGGATAGAGACCCACCAGAGACCCCCACTTTGTCCCAAGCTGACCCCGCTGGATATCAGATGACTCGATCAGCATGATCAACAACCAAGCCCCGGCACTGCACATCACCCGCCTTAGTTGTACGACACTGCAGCGTTACTATCGAGTGCCGAGGTGATACCTCGTTTAGCACTTCCGATGTTAACTCTACAGAGTAACTATTCAGTCATGGTCCTCGAGGGTGATTCCTCCTTCACCACTCCCGATAACGACACCATCGTGCAACACCTCAAGTGTGAACCTCGAGGGTGATTCCTCCTAAGTTCACCTTGACGACTACATCAGGTGGAACCCGTCGAGGGTGATTCCTCAGTTTTCCCCCTGGTGTTTGGACACACAGTTACTATGACTTTAATCATGAACCATGAAAAAGTCGGGTCGGCCCTGAGGGGTACCTGCGCGAGCATGTGATGCGAGTGATGTGGAGACGGGTTGACCTGGAGGGTGCCCGCGAGATAATCACGAGACGTGGCCGGGCATTCTTAGCCCTTGCAGCAAGTCCTCGAGATGGGGCGACGGGGTCACTTCGATCGTGAGTCTCTGCTCGTTACCGCGCGCTCCTAATTCACTAACGATTTGGATATTTGATCCGAGTGGGCCTCTGGCCCGATAGCACTAACCATCACGTGGGAACAGTTATGGGCACTCTGCGTCGTATGCATCAGTCGAAGCTTAATGGACGTCAGCGACTGAGCGGCGCGCGCTGGGTTGGACCGTGTTAAGCACCCTTCGTTGTACTGGAGGCTGCTAGGTCTGCTCACTGGCCGCGTACGCAACGTGCAGGAGCGCCCGGGGCGATGGCCCAAGACCCCTGGGGACATAGGTTTAGTTCGGCGTGCTGACCTCTCTATTAAGTCTAGGTCGGGTTGTGGCGTATCGTTTGGCCGAGGTCGGGCATGACCCAGAAAAGTGTGTCCGGCCGGAGTTAATCGAGCATGGTGGGTAATTTGGTGCACCCCTGCAGGGAAGAACTAATCTATGCATAGCCGGATCCTCGGTAACAGACGCTCGGAGTTGTATCCCGATCGATACAACTAGAACTGGATACTTGTGATGAGAAATGGATAGTATGGCTCTGGGATTGCTTTCTCGCAGGGAGTCGAGGAAGGATCTCTGGGTGAGGTTGATAATACTACTACTACTTTATATTGTACTAATCTACACTCTTCTAATGCCGCAAGACCGCTGAAGATGCTAGTTTTTGATAGGACTAGGCCTTCTCTCTATTCTGGCATTTCTGCAGCCCAGTCCACATATACAGCCTTTCTTTGATAATGTTGCATATGTAGTGTAGATCCTTGCTTGGTAAGTACTTCGGATGAGTACTCACGGTTGCTTGCTTCCTCTTTTTCCCCATACCCGAATGATGCATCCAGACGACGGAGCCCCGGAGCCAGCTGCCCCCGCCGACGGCTACTACTACTACCCTCCTGGCGAGTACTACTACGAGGAGCCGTCCGACGACCAGGAGTAGGTTCGGAGGGTCCCAGGCAGGAGGCCTGCGCCTTTTCGATCGTAGTGTTTTCTTTTGCACCGCCTTTTAAAGGCCTATTTGTTTTATCTTTTATATCTGTACTCAGATATCTGATGCTTCCACTGATGCTTGTAAGCGAGCTTATGTATTCGAGCCCTCGAGGCCCCTGGCTTGTAATATAAAGCTTGTATTATTTTAATTTGTGTCTAGAGTTGTGTTGTGATATCTTCAAGTGAGTCCTTAGGCTTGATCGTGAGCATTTGCGTGTATGATTAGTGCACGATTGAGCCGGGGGCGTCACAGGTTGGTATCAGAGCAGACTGCCTGTAGGAATCCCCCTTTCCAACTCCTTGGCCGAAGTTGAGTCTAGTCGTCCAAAATTGTTTTACTAACTTGGCTGTGTGGCTTACGGGCCCACGTCGCCAATCAGGTGGTATTAGGATCTTTTATTCCTCATCTTTACTCTGGGACTCTGATCTCTTGTCTATTCGGGTTAAAGATTTTACTAACTCTGACCTTATGTTCTCGTAACCACTTCATCCCGGAGAGCCCCTTCACTACAGATGATCGCTTTCTTTGCCAGAAGATTCTGCAGATACTCCTCGATGTTTCCCGAGACCCTGTGCCCACTGCTTTATAGTTCCTGACCACCGATAATCACTGTGGATAGCTACACATCCTTGCCGTTTGAATCTTCATTCACAGTTACTTCTATATGTACAAGATACCCCAAAATATTCTTCGTTATTTTGAGAATTCTCTGAACCTACAGCCTTGCAGTTCCTTTCCGCCTGAACACACTTATGAATAATTCCTCACATTTTCGGGGATCCATTCATCCCCAGTTGTTCTTGTGTTTCACGAAATACCTCGTATTGCTATCCGATCTCCCAAAAATCCTCTGCAGCCTACTGCTTTTGAGATTATTCTTGCCTGCTTGCATTATGGTTAATTCCATATGTTTAGCAATCTTCGTTGACATTCCTTGTCAATGCCTTTGCATTCTTTCCTTCTTCTGATTGAGTACTGATACTCACATCAGATCCATTGAGGACCGCTGAATCCTTTATTGGATTATTATCTGGCAGTGTCCTTCATATTCAAAATTTTGTGCGCTCTTCCCCTGATACATATTGCCTTTGGTAAATTGTATTCTCTGCTTTGTCAACCTTGCTCTGCTCTCGAGCTTGAGTTATTTACTCCTGAAGTTCGTGGTATATGTTCCTAAGATGCCCCAATGGGTTGAACCTATGTTTTCCCTAATCCGTGTGAACTCGAAAGTTAAGCGAGTCATACTCTTTTGGTACTTCACCGGATAATTCTTTCGCACTACAATTTCTTCGAAAACAAGGAGTAAATGAAAGGTTATGCATTGAAGAAGTGGGAGTCAACCTTGAACCTTGTGTTCATGCCCATGGACCCGATGTAGAACTTATCATGGAAGCTGCTCGTAAAAATAATTATTTCCTTGGTACAAGTTCATCTTGCATCTATGAATTGATCCTTTGCAACCGTGGTTCCGATCATATTTCCTCCTTGATTCCATTTCCTGGATAAGTTAAAATACTTATCCTCTGCAAATCATTTTCTCCATCCAACCTCTACTCCAATTTACCTTCCGGTATTACCCCTAGTACTTGTTACTGGGAAGATTAATACCCCATCACATCATTCCTAGCCTGATTGGCTATATTTTTATCGTGCCAACTTTTAAACTGTGCTACCTGGTCCTTATGCCTGGAGCAACTTCCGACGATGAGCTAAGCTTACGTTGATCTTCCTCATCTTATTATTTCACCTTGAACAACAAGCTTGACTTCGAGCTTGTGTCGAATCCGTGGTTCTCATAGCCTTTCACTTCATCCTTCCTTTTACTTGATGTCGTTGCTGCTCGATGGCACCTTCATAGAGCCTCTTGACATAATTAGTCGTGTTCACCATCAATATACTGCCTTGTTCTAGGATTTCAATCGAATTCTTGAGGAGAAATACCATCCTTGTCCCTCAATGATTTGTGTTATCATCGACAACATCCTTGACTTCCTACCAATATAGACTTGGTCATGTTTTGGGTATATCTTACGTTCCTCGACATTCTTGGAATTGTTCCTTTGTACTTCTTGTGACTTTCAGATTCAATCTTGCTTGAAACACCATGTTAATGCTACCTCGAAGCATGACCGTGGTACACCGAACAACAACGAGAACATTGGAAGTGCATTGCCAAATGTTTCTTGCTCTATTGTCCAAACACCGTTGTATGGATAACATCATGAATTCCCTTGCCCCTTTATCCAAATGGTGATGTACTTGTTGTTCTGACATGTATATCATGCTCTACTTTTCCTTGGGAAAAGATACACTCCTAATTCTTATGTATAAACACATTTTCCTTTCCATTGGTTTGTCTAACCTTTCTTGTGATCTATATGTTATAAGCAGAAATAATTCCCTGCTTACAAAACACCCCGATGTACAACCTTGTCAGTGAGACCCTGTTACTATTGTTGATGACATTTCAGTATCACCGATGGACGAGAACTTTGCCTTATTGGTCCGCCTCGTTATAACGAGCAGGAAAATGGTTCTCTTTGTCCCTCGCCCTTGGTACCGATGTTGCCGCCGACATAACTGACAGACTTCCCTCTGACATGCCTTGTTATCGAGATCGTGCAAGATATCACCGTCCTCCCTACTCTCGGTCGACATTCGCCACCATTCCACAGGATCGGAACCTGACTCTCCTGTACATCCTTGATTTCGAAGTATCCTTTGCTCTTGGCCTTGTGTGTTATCACGAGCCACCCTCCAAGAGTTGATCTATTCCCGATACTTTGAACACCTTTTGCCACTCTGTTCAGGTATCGATCGTTTGTCCATTCACTTGAAACTTCCTAATGTACCTTCATACCTTGCTCTCGATGTTTACCTAAGTTTCAACTCGAGAGATACTTCTACCAAATTCGCTGAATTGTCCATCAGATAATCAACCCTATAAGGGTCAGTTTTCCCGAAGTTACCCTTTTCTTCCCCACTTAAATCTCGGGACGAGATTTCTTGTAGTGGAGGAGATTTGTAGCATCCCCAGATGTTAACCCTGTAATCAAGCTAATTAATGTGCCATGTCATCATATTTCACTAAGTCAAAATGCCACTTGTCCCAAATCCAACTTCAAATTCATACTTGAAATAAAGTCAAATATTTATTTCTTCAAACTGCAAAACTAAAATGTTCATAAAAATAAAACCAGCAATAATTGAGACTCCAAAAATGACCCTAGCTATTTTTGAATGACCTAACAGCACCCTTCCATCACTTTTAAATTCCAACCATAAATCAAATGAATTCAAATGAGGTTCGAACTTTTCGTAGCAGTGCACAATATTCCCTTGAAATTGTTTTGACCAGTGGCACATTTTTGGCAAAGTCATTGATGGCTCAAAATAAATGCAAAATAGCTACTGTTAATAAAAACAGAAACAGAAGAGGGGAAAAGGCTTGACATACTGTGCACTCAAGCCTCTGGGCTACAGTAACCAGCCCAGCCCACCACCGCGCTCGTCCCCTATCTCACGCGTTGTCGGCCGCCCGCGCTGACACGCCGATGACGCCGCACGCGTCGGGCATCCGCCGGCGTATGGAGGTGGATAAGTACCACGTCGGCCCCCCTCGAACCCTAACCCCCAGTGCCTCCTCTCCTCTCTCTCCCCCATGCATGCTCGCTCGATCCCCTCTCTGTCCCGAGCGTGCGCCGCCGTACCCCATCGATCCCGCGCTCTCCGGCATCCTCAAGCTCCGCCGACAGGTCGTGAAGCTTCGCCGCAGCCCTCTTTGTCGGCTACGCCCAGCCATTCGAGACGAGAGCCACCGAGTCGAGCCCGGCGACCTCGTCCTCCTCCTTCGGCCACCTCGACTCCGGCGAGGATTCCGAGGACGGCAAGCTTCCCCGAGCCCATTTGAGCACACCTGCAGGGCCCGGTGAGCAGTCGCGGCCTTTTCCCCGTCTTCCCCGTGCGGTTCCGCCTCTATGCTCACCGTACTTAGCACGCCCGAATGCTCCGCCATAGAGCTTGTCGCCGGTGAGCCGTCGATGACCAAATGTTTATGTCGCGCTGCTCCTCGTGTTCGCCCGCGCGCGTAGATGCCCTCTGGCCTAGCCATTTGGCTCGAGCGCAGTGGGGCCCACTGGTCAGGTTTGACCTGGTCAGCCGTCCTGTTGACTGATGATGTCATCATTGCGTCATGCTGATGTCACTGCTGCTATTCTGGATAATGTTGATTTTAGTAAATAAAATAATTCCAGAAATTGTTTAAATCATTGAAAATTCATAGAAAATAAACCGTAGCTCCGATCGAAAAACTTTATACATGAAAGTTGCTCAGAACGATAAGACGAATCCAACCGTGCTATCTGTTTCCGTGTCGAGACCCTCTATGGAGGTGAACCCGCAACTTTTAGCCTGTTTCCGGTAGATGAATAGTGCATACATACCGGTTACTAAATCCAACTTTAATCCTAAAATGACTAAGACATGCTTTTAGGCAACCCTGCACTACACCATAGCATGTCATGCTCTGTGTTGCATATGTTTGTTGTGTATTTATTTGTTTCCTCCCCCTCTTCTCTCTCAGTAGGCCCCGACACCGACGTAGTCCCCGAGGCCGACGCAGCTCCAGAGATCGACTACGCCCCTGAAGACCAGGACTTTACCGCATAGCTTCCAGGCAAGCACCCCCCCCCCCTTTGAACATGCTGATATCGCCTATTCTTTCTCTCTTATGCTTGCATTAGAAATTGTTGCTGCTACAGTTTATCCTATTTCTGATGCATAGCATGTTTTTGTAACTGCTGTTGATACCTACCTGTTTATCCTAAACTGCTTAGTATAGGTTGGATAGAGACCCACCAGAGACCCCCACTTTGTCCCAAGCTGCCCCCGCTGGATATCAGATGACTCGATCAGCATGATCGACAACCAGGCCCCGGCACCGCACATCACCCCCCCTAGTTGTACGACACTGCAGTGTTACTATCGAGTGCCGAGGGTGATACCTCGTTTAGCACTTCTGATGTTAACTCTGTAGAGTAACTATTCGGTCGTGGTCCTCGAGGGTGATTCCTCCTTCACCACTCCCGATAACGACGCCGTCGTGCAACACCTCAAGTGTGAACCTCGAGGGTGATTCCTCCTAAGTTCACCTTGACGACTACATCAGGTGGAATCCATCGAGGGTGATTCCTCAGTTTTCCCCTGGTGTTTGGACACACAGTTACTATGACTTTAACCATGAACCATGATAAAGTCGGGTTGGCCCTGAGGGGTACCCGCGCGAGCATGTGATGCGAGTGATGTGGAGACGGGTTGACCTGGAGGGTGCCCGCGAGATAATTACGAGGCGTGGCCGGGCATTCTTAGCCCTTGTAGCAAGTCCTCGAGACGGGGCGACGGGGTCACATCGATCGTGAGTCTCTGCTCATTACCGCACGCTCCTAATTCACTAACGATTTGGATATTTGATCCGAGTGGGCCTCTGGCCCGATAGCACTAACCATCACGTGGGAACAGTTATGGGCACTCTGCGTCGTATGCATCAGCCGAAGCTTAATGGACGTCAGCGACTGAGCGGCGCGCGCTGGGTTGGACCGTGTTAAGCACCCTCCATTGTACTGGAGGCTGCTAGGTCTGCTCACCGGCCGCGTAAGCAACGTGCAGGAGCGCCCGGGGCGATGGCCCAAGACCCCTGGGGGCATAGGTTTAGTCCAGCGTGCTGACCTTTCTATTAAGTCTAGGTTGGGTTGGGCGTATCGTTTGGCCGAGGCCAGGCATGACCCAGAAAAGTTTGTCCGGCCGGAGTTAATCGAGCGTGGTGGGTAAGTTGGTGCACCCCTGCAGGGAAGAACTAATCAATGCATAGCCGGATCCTCGGTAACGGACGCTCGGAGTTGTATCCCGATCGATACAACTAGAACTGGATACTTGTGATGAGAAATGGATAGTATGGCTCTGGGATTGCTCTCGCAGGGAGTCGAGGAAGGATCTCTGGGTGAGGTTGATAATACTACTACTACTACTTTATACTATACTAATCTACACTCTTCTAATGTTGCAAGACCGCTGAAGATGCTAGTCTTCGATAGGACTAGGCCTTCTCTCTATTCTAGCATTTCTGCAGCCCAGTCCACATATACAGCCTTTCTTTGATAATATTGCATATGTAGTGTAGATCCTTGCTTGCTGAGTACTTCAGATGAGTACTCATGGTTGCTTGCTTCTCTTTTTCCCCATACCCGAATGATGCATCCAGACGACGGAGCCCCGGAGCCAGCTGCCCCCGCCGACGGCTACTACTACTACCCTCCTGGCGAGTACTACTACGAGGAGCCATCCGACGACCAGGAGTAGGTTTGGAGGGTCCCAAGCAGGAGGCCTGCGCCTTTTTGATCATAGTGTTTTCTTTTGCCCCACCTTTTAAAGGCCTATCTGTTTTATCTTTTATATCTGTACTCAGATATCTGATGCTTCCGCTGACGCTTGTAAGCGAGCTTATGTATTCGAGCCCTCAAGGCCCCTGGCTTGTAATATAAAGCTTGTATTATTTTAATTTGTGTCTAGAGTTGTGTTGTGATATCTTCAAGTGAGTCCTTAGGCTTGATCATGTGCATTTTCATGTATGATTAGTGCATGATTCAGCCGGGGGCGTCACAGAAGGTGCAATGTTACTATCCTTTTTCCACACTTGTGCTTCAAAGTAGCACCATGATCTTCATGATAGAGAGACTCCTATGTTGTCACTTTCATATACTAGTGGGAATTTTTCATTATAGAACTTGGCTTGTATATTCCAACGATGGGCTTCCTCAAATTGCCCTAGGTCTTCATGAGCAAGCAAGGTGGATGCACACCCACTTAGTTTCTTTTTGAGCTTTCATAAACTTATAGCTCTAGTGCATCCGTTGCATGGCAATCCCTACTCACTCACATTAATATCTATTGATGGGCATCTCCATATCCCATTGATACGCCTAGTTGATGTGAGACTATCTGCTTCTTTTTTTCTTCTTCTCCACAACCACCATACTCTATTCCACCTATAGTGCTATGTCCATGGCTCACGCTCATGTATTGCGTGAAAGTTGAAAAGGTTTGAGAACATCAAAAGTATGAAACAATTGCTTGGCTTGTCATCGGGGTTGTGCATGATTTGAGTACTTTGTGTGACAAAGATGGAGCATAGCCAGACTATATGATTTTGTAGGGATAACTTCCTTTGGCCATGTTATTTTGAGAAGACATGATTGCTTTATTAGTATGCTTGAAGTATTATTGTTTTTATGTCAATATTAAACTTTTGTTTTCAATCTTATGGATCTGAAAATTCATGCCACAATAAAGAAAATTACATGGATAAGTATGTTAGGTAGCATTCCACATCAAAAATTCTGTTTTTATCATTTACCTACTCGAGGACGAGCAGGAATTAAGCTTGGGGATGCTTGATACGTATCCAACGTAGCTATAATTTTTTATTGTTCCATGTTATTATATTATCTGTTTTGGATGTTTTATATGCATTAATATGCTATTTTATATTATTTTTGGGACTAACCTATTAACCTAGAGCCTAGTGCCAGTTTCTGTTTTTCCTTGTTTTTGAGCCTCGCAGAAAAGGAATACCAAACGGAGTCCAAACGGAATAAAACTTCATGATGATTTTTCTTGGACCAGAAGACACCCAGGGGACTTGGAGTCCAAGTCAGAGGAGCCACGAGGCGACGACAAGGGTGGAGGGCGTGCCCCCCTACCTTGTGGGCCCCTCGGTGACCCCCTAACCTAGCTCTTCCTCCTATATATTTACATATATTCCAGAACCACCAGAGGCATCCACGAAAACACTTTTCCACTGCCGCAACCTTCTGTTCCTGTGAGATCCCATCTTGGGGCCTTTTCCGGCATCCGGCCGGAGGGGGAATCGATCACGGAGGGCTTCTACATCAACACCATTGCCCTTCCGATGAAGCGTGAGTAGTTTACCTCAGACCTACAGGTCCATAGCTAGTAGCTAGATGGCTTCTTCTCTCTCTTTGATTCTCAATACAATGTTCACTTTGATGTTCTTGGAGATCTATCTGATGTAATCTTCTTTTGCGGTGTGTTTGTTGAGATCTGATGAATTATGGATTTATGATCAGCTTATCTATGAATATTGTTTGAATCTTCACTGAATTCTTTTATGCATGATTTAATATATTTGTATTTCTCTTCGAATTATCGGATTGGTTTTTCTTGCAATGGGAGAGGTGCTTAGCTTTGGGTTCAATCTTGCGGTGTCCTCACCCAGTGACAAAGTAGGGGTAGCGAGGCACGTATTGTATTGTTGCCATCGAGGATAAAAAGATGGGGTTTTCATCATATTGCTTGAGTTAATTCCTCTACATCATGTCATCTTACTTAAGGCGTTACTCCATTCTTTATGAACTTAATACTCTAGATGCATGCTGGATAGCGGTCGATGTGTGGAGTAATAGTAGTAGATGCAGGCAGGAGTCGATCTACTTGACACGGACGTGATGCCTATATGCATAATCATTGCCTTGGATATCGTCATAACTTTGCGCTTTTCTATCAATTGCTCGACAGTAATTTGTTCACCCATCGTATTATTTGCCTTCATGAGAGAAGCCTCTAGTGAAACCTATGGCCCCCGGGTCTATTTTCCATCATATTACTTTCCGATCTACTATTTTGCAATCTTTTATTTTCAGATCTATATATCAAAAACCCAAAAATATTTTATCTTTTGTTTATCTATCTCTATCAGGTCTCACCTTTGCAATTGACCGTGAAGGGATTGACAACCCCTTTATCGCGTTGGGTGCAAGTGTTTGATTGTTTATGCAGGTGTTGGTGATTTGTGTGTTCTTCTCCTACTAGATTGATACCTTGGTTCTTAACTGAGGGAAATACTTACCTCTACTGTGTTGCATCACCCTTTCGTCTTCAAGGAAAAAACCAACGCAAGCTCAAGAAGTAGCAAGGTTCACTAGAGGCATGCAAAGTCCTATCATTTTTCTTTTTCTTCTTCTTCTTAGAAAGACTAGGTGCATCAGTGTTAATTCTTTGAGAGTCTTGTTCAATTCTTTTAGGATGTCCCTCAGGATAAAGTAGTTCCTGAGTCATTCTACCTCCTCTAGTCATTACTCTGACAGTATGATCATTGATATTATTATTCATTTCATCAAGCAACTCTCTTTGAGATTTAGCAACTTGTTCTAGTTGAGTTTGAACCATAGAGGCATGTTTTCCTACACCTATAACATCATTGGAAATTCTAAATAACAAGTCACTCAAGCGAGCAATCATATCAGAATTGTATTTCAATTGTTTCATAACATTTGCATTAAAGTGATCTTGCTTTCTAATATAGTTATCAAACTCATGAAGGCATTGACTAGGATGCATATTATAAGGATTGTCATTATCATTAAAGTTCATTAAAGAATTTACCTCTACCACCTTGGGTGGTGGTGTATCAAGCCCATGTATTTCTTCAATAGGAAGTAAATTTTTGACATCCTCTGCTTTAATACCTTTTTTCTTCATAGATTTCTTTGCCTCTTGCATATCTTCCGGACTGAGATATAAGATACCCCTCTTCTTCAGAGTGGGTTTAGGCGGTGGTTCAGGAAGAGTCCAATCATCATAATTTTTCAATATATTATTCAATAATTCCTCAGCTTGTTCAATAGTTCGTTCCTTGAAAACACAACCAGCACAACTATCTAGGAAGTCCCTAGAAGCATCGGTTAGTCCATTATAGAAGATATCAAGTATTTCATTTTTCTTAAGAGGATGATCAGGCAAAGCATTCAGCAATTGAAGAAGCCTCTCTTCTTCAATTTACACAAATTTAAATATTTCCTGTAAGGCAACTTGTTTCTTATGAGCAGGAAAATATTTTTCAAAGAAGTAATAAATCATATCCTAGGGACTACGCACACAACCAGGAGCAAGACTATTGTACCATATCTTAGCATCACCCTTTAATGAGAACGGAAATAATTTTAGAATATAATAATAGCGAATCTTCTCATCATGAGCAAAAAGGGTGGCTATATCATTCAATTTAGTAAGATGTGCCACAACAGTTTCATAACCATGGAAAGGATCAGATTCAACCAAAGTAATTAACTCTGGGTCGACAGAGAATTCATAACCCTTATCGTCAACAAAGATAGGTGAAGTAGCAAACTTAGGATCACATTTCATTCTAGCATTCAAAGATTTCTCCTTCAGTTTGCATAATAATTTCTTAAGATCATCTCTATCATTGAAAGCAAGAAAATCTCTAGTTGTCTCCTCATCCATAACATAACCTTCAAGTACCTTAGGCAATTCATATCTAGGAGAGCTAGGTCTAATAGGTGTTTCAAGATTTTCAGTTTCAACAATTTCATCGGGTTCAACATCCTTAATATTTTTAGCTCTAGCAATTTGTTCATCAAGAAAATCACCTATTGGCACACCATCATCAAGCAAGGTACTAGCATCATCAAGAGTAGTATTCATAGAAGTAGCATCATCAATACATTGCGACATATCAGGATTAATAGCATGTGGTGGGGTTGCAAGTCTACTCAAAACAGAAGGTGAATCAAGTGCAGAGTGTGATGGCAGTTCCTTACCTCCCCTCGTCCTACAGGGAACGATCTTGGTTTTTGTATCCTTCAGATTCTTCATAGTGATAAATTGATAATAATCCCAAGTGGCTCAACAAATATAGCTATGCTCCCTGGCAACGGCGCCAGAAAAAGGTCTTGATAACCCACAAGTATAGGGGATCGCAACAGTTTTCGAGGGTAAAGTATTCAACCCAAATTTATTGATTCGACACAAGGGGAGCCAAAGAATATTTCTAAGTATTAGCAGCTGAGTTGTCAATTCAACTACACCTGGAGATTAGTTATCTGCAGCAAAGTGATCAGTAGCAAAGTAGTATGATAGTTTTGATAGCAGTAGTAATAGTAACAGTAATGGTAACAATGATAGCAATGATTTTGTAGTAAGTGTAACAGTAGCAGCAACAGTAGTAACTTTGCAAGAACAATATATGGAAAATTCGTAGGCATTGGATCGGTGATTTCGTTGGATGATATTCATCATATAACAGTCATAACCTAGGGCGATAAGACACTAGCTCCAGTTCATAAATATAATGTAGGCATGTATTCCGTAAATAGTCATACGTGCTTATGGAAAGAACTTGCATGACATCTTTTGTCCTACCCTCCCGTGGCAGCGGGGTCCATAAGGAAACTAAGGGATATTAAGGCCTCCTTTTAATAGAGAACCGGAACAAAGCATTAGCACATAGTGAATACATGAACTCCTCAAACTACGGTCATCACCGGAAAGTATCCCGACTATTGTCACTCCGGGGTTTGCGGATCATAACACGTAGTAGGTGACTATAACTTGCAAGATCGGATCTAGAATATAGATATAATGGTGATAACATAAATGGTTTAGATCTGAAATCATGGCACCCGGGACCAAAGTCACAAGCATTAAGCATGGCAAAGTCATAGCAACATCAATCTCAGAACATAGTGGATACTAGGGATCAAGCCCTAACAAAACTAACTCGATTACATGATGAATCTCATCCAACTCCTCACCGACCAGCGAGCCTACGAAGGAATTACTCACTCCCGGTGGGGAGCATCATGGAATTGACGATGAAGGAGGTTTGGCGATGACGAAGATCGGAGATCCCCCTCTCTAGAGCCCAAAACGGATTCCAGATCTGGCCTCCCGATGAAGAACAGGAGGTGGCGGCGGCTCCGTATCGCGAAACAAAATAATGCTTCCTCCATGATTTTTTTCCGGGAAAAATAGGATTTTCTAGCATTGGAATCAGGGTTTACGGGGCCACCAGGTGGGCAAAACCCACCTGGGCGCGCCTGAGGGGGGGGGTGCCCTGGTGGGTTGTGCGCACCCAGGGGCCCCCTTCCGGTGGTTCTTGGCTCCAGTATTTTTCTTTTATTGTATAAAAATTCTCCAAAAAGTTTTGTTCCAATCCGAGAACTTTTATTTCTACACAAAAACAACACCATGGTAGTTCTGCTGAAAACAGCGTCAGTCCGGGTTAGTTTCATTCAAATCATGCAAATTAGAGTCCAAAACAAGAGGAAAAGTGTTAGGAAAAGTAGATACGATGGAGACGTATCAAAACACAACTGCTAAAAATTCTTTTTCAGTAGTAGCATAATTTATTTGGGCACTGTCTAGAGTTTTGCTAGCATAATGAATAACATTTAATTTCTTATCAACTCTTTGTCCTAGAACAGCACTAACAGCATAATCACTAGCATCATACATAATTTCAAAAGGCAAGTTCCAATCAGGTGGTTGAACATTAAGTGCAGAAGTTAAGGCTTTCTTAAGTGTTTCAAAGGCTTCTACATAATCATCATCAAAAACAAATTAAACATCCTTTTGTAAAAGATTTGTAAGAGGCCTAGAAATTTTAGAGAAGTCTTTAATAAACCTCCTATAGGAACCATCATGACCAAGGAAACTATGAATACCTTTAATATCTTTAGGACATGGCATTTTCTCAATTGCATCAACTTTAGCTTTATCCACCTCAATACCTCGTTCAGAAATTTTATGCCCCAAGACAATACCTTCATTAACCATAAAGTGGCACTTCTCCCAATTCAAGATAAGATTAGTTTGCTCTCATCTCTGCAAAACTCGATCAAGGTTGCTCAAGCAATCATCAAAAGAAGTTCCATACACAGAAAAATCATCCATGAAAACCTCAACAATCTTTTCACAAAAATCAGAAAATATAGCAGTCATACATCTTTGAAAGGTAGCAGATGCATTGCATAAACCAAAAGGCGTACGTCTATAAGCATAAGTTCGAAAAGGACAAGTAAAGGTGGTTTTTTCTTGATCAGGTTGTGAAACAGGTATTTGAGAAAAACCAGAATATCCATCAAGGAAGCAAAAGTGTGTGTGCTTTGATAATCTTTCTAGCATTTGATCAATAATAGTCAAAGGGTAATGATCTTTTCTAGTTGCTTTATTTAATTTTCTAAAATCAATTACCATTCTATAGCCACTAACAATTCTTTGTGGAATGAGTTCATTTTTATCATTAGTAACAACAGTAATACCTCCCTTCTTAGGGACACAATGAAAGGGACGTCCCCATCTTCTATCAGCTATGGGATAGATTATACCTGCTTCCAGAAGCTTTAATATTTCAGTTCTTACCACTTCTTTCATCTTAGGATTCAAACGTCGTTGATGATCAACAACGGGTTTAGCATCAGGTTCCATATTAATCTTGTGCTGACAGAGAGTGGGACTAATGCCCTTAAGATCATCAAGAGTATATCCAATAGTAGCATGGTACTTCTTTAGAATTTTTAATAATCTTTCTTCTTCATGTTCTGAAAGGTTAGCACTAATAATAACATGATATATCTTTTTCTCATCAAGATAAGCATATTTCAAAGTGTCAGGCAATTGCTTTAATTCAAACACAGGATCACCTTTAGGTGGAGGAGGATCTCCTAGAGTTTCAATAGGCAAATTTCGTTTGAGCAGAGGTCGTTGTTCAAAGAAAATTTTATCTATTTCATTTCTTTCATGCATATGCATATCATTTTCATGGTCTAGCAAATATTGTTCTAGCGGATCAATAGGAGGCAAGGCAATAGAAGCAAGACCAATTATTTCATCCTTACTAGGTAATTCTTTCTTATGTGGTTGTCTACTAAACTTGGAGAAATTAAACTCATGAGAGTCATTACCAAAGCTAACACCGACAGTTTGTTTTTCACAATCTATCTTAGCATTCACGGTGTTCAAGAAAGGTCTACCAAAAATAATGGGACAAAAATCATCTTGTGGGGAACCAAGAACTAGAAAATCAGTAGGGTATTTTATTTTCCCACACAAGACTTCAACATCTCTAACAATCCCAAGTGGTGTGATGGTGTCTCTATTAGCAAGTTTAATAGTAACATCTATGTCTTCTATTTCAACGGGTGCTATGTCATTCATAATTTCTTGATATAAGGTAAAAGGAATAGCACTCACGCTAGCACCTAAGTCACATAAACCATGATAACAATGATCCCCTATTTTAATTGAGACAACAGGCATGCCAACAACAGGTCTATGTTTATCTTTTTCATCGGGTTTGGCAATTCTAGCAGCATCATCGCAGAAGTAAATAACATGCCCATCAATATTTTCTACCAGGAGATCTTTAACCAAAGCAACACTAGGTTCTAGTTCTCTAATATTACTTTTGTGAACCACAGTTGAAACCTTAGCATGTTCCTTTATCCTTACAAGGAAAGGTGGTTTTTCAATATAAGCAGTAGGCACAACTGGATCAACATTGTAAATTATAGTTTCATATTTAACTATGACCGGTTCTTTAATTTCTTCTTTAATAGGGGGATGATATTTAAACCACTTCTCCTTAGGGAGATCAACATGAGTAGCAAAAGATTCACAAAAAGAGGCTACTATCTTAGAGTCAAGTCCATATTTAGTGCTAAACTTGTGAAAAGCATCGGTATTCATGAAAGATTTAACACAATCAAATTCAAGCTTAATACCTCACTCTTTACCTTCATTGAGCTCCCAATCTTCAGAGTTGCATTTAATTCATTCTAAGAGATCCAACCTGAATTCAATAGTCTTCTTCATAAAAGAACCGGTACAAGAAGTATCGAGCATGGATTGATCATCACAAGAAAGCCGAGCATAAAAATTCTGAATAATAATTTATCTAGAGAGCTCATGATTGGGGCATGAATATAACATTGACTTAAGCCTCCCCCAAGCTAGAGCGATACTTTCTCCTTCATGAGGCCAAAAATTATATATATAATTCCGATCACGATGAACTAGATGCATAGGATAAAAGTTTTTGTGAAATTCCAATTTCAATCGATTCCAGTTCCAAGATCCAATATCATCGCATAGCCTATACCATGTCAATGCCTTTCCCTTCAAAGATAAAGGGAAAACCTTCTTCTTAGCTTCATCTCCGGATAAACCTGCAAGCTTAAATGATCCACAAATTCCATCCACATATATCAAGTGCATATCAGGATGTTCGGTTCCATCTCCTGCATAAGGATTAGCTAGCAGTTGTTCTATCATACCCGAAGGAATTTCATAAACAATATTTTTAGTAGGTGCAGTTGGTTGAGGGATAACTAATTGTGGTTCTAGTCGAGGTGAAGATACCCCGAACAAACCCTTCAAAGTATGGTTCTCCATAGTAATAAGTGACAATAAATTTCAGCACGTAGTAATAATTTTTCCTTACCAATTTCCACTTACCAAGAGCGCTTCACTCCCCGGCAACGGCGCCAGAAAATAGTCTTGATGACCCACAAGTATAGGGGATAAATTGTAGTCCTTTCGATAAGTAAGAGTGTCGAACCCAACGAGGAGCAGAAGGAAATGACAAGTGGTTTTCAGCAAGGGAATTTCTGCAAGCACTGAAATAGTCAGTAACGAGTAGTTTGATAGCAAGATAATTTGTAACGAGCAAGTAACGGTAACGGTAAATAAAGTGCAGCAAGGTAGCCCAATCCTTTTGTGGCAAAGGACAGGCCAAAACGGTCTCTTATGATAAGCAAAGCGTTCTTGAGGGTACACGGGAATTTCACCAGATCACTTTCATCATGTTGGTTTGATTCGTGTTCGCTACTTTGACAATTTGATATGTGGGTGGAGCGGTGCTTAGGTGCTGTTCTTACTTGAACAAACCTCCTAGTTATGATTAACCCCCTCGCAACCAACCGCAACTACGAGAAAAGTATTAAGATAAAATCTAACCATAGCATTAAACTTTTGGATCCAAATCGGTCCCTTACGAAATAGCGCATAAACTAGGGTTTAAGCTTCTGTCACTCTAGCAACCCATCATCTAATAACTACTCCACAATGCATTCCCTTAGGCCCAAATATGGTGAAGTGCCATGTAGTCGACATTCACATGACACCACTAAGGGAATCACAAAATACATATCATCAAAATATCGAACACATATCAAGTTCACATGATTACTTGCAACATGACTTCTCCCGTGACCTCAAGAACAAAAGTAACTACTCACAAATGATAATCATGCTCAAGATCAGAGGGATATTAAATAGCATAATGGATCTGAACATATAATCTTCCACCAAATAAACCATATAGTAATTAACTACAAGATGTAATCAACACTACTAGTCACCCGCAGGTACCAATCTGAGGTTCTGGTACAAAGATTGAACACAAGAGATGAACTTGGGTTTGAGAGGAGATGGTGTTGTTGAAGATGTTGATGGAGATAGCCCTCCCAAAGATGAGAGGGTTGTTGGCGATGATGATGACGATGATTTCCCCCTCCGGGAGGGAAGTTCCCCCGGTGAAATCGCTCCGCCGGAGGGCAAAAGTGCTCCTGCCCAAGTTCCGCCTCGAGACGGCGACGCATCGTCCCGAAAGTCCCCCTCTGATTTTTTCTAGGTCAAAATGACTTATGTACCAGAAGATGGGCACCGGAGGTGGGCCGAGGAGGGTACAACCCACCAGGACGCCCTCGTGTCTTCTGCTCACCAGGGTGGCCCCCTCCGGTAGTTATTTGCTCAAGTATCTTTTATATATTCCAAAACAATTCTCCGTAAATTTTCAGCTCATTTGGAGATGTGCAGAATAGGTAACTCTGACGTAGCTTTTTCAGGTCCAGAATTCCAGCTGCCGGTATTCTCCCTCTTTGTGTAAACCTTGCATATTATGAGAGAAAAGGCATTAGAATTACTCCAAAGAGCATTATTATGCATAAAAACATTATAAATAGCAGTAGGAAAACATGATGCAAAATGGACGTATCAGCATGCAACTTGTTTGCATAAAGGTGGCTGGCGGATGTCTGTTTCTCCCACTTTAGTTGAATCGGATTTGACTACGGCGGTCCTTGCAGAAGGTTAAATAGCAACTTGATAATCACCGTTGTGGTTATGCGTAGGTAAGAATGGTTCTTGCTAGTTGCCCGTAGCAGCCACGTAAAAACTTGCAACAACAAAGTAGAGGACATCTAACATGTTTTTGCAGGGCATGTTGTGATGTGATATGGTCAAGATGTGATGTGATATATGTTGATGTATGAGATGGCCATGTTTTGTAATAAGTTCACGACTTGCATGTCGATGAGTATGACAACCGGCAGGAGCCTTAGGGTTGTCTTTAATTATTGTATAATCTGCGTGGCAATCACTTAAGCGCCATGTAATTGCTTTACTTTATCGCTATGCATTAGCAATAGTTGTAGAAGCAATAGTTGGCGAGACGACCCCGATGCAATGATGGAGATCAAGGTGTCGTGCCGGTGATGATGGAGATCATGCCGATGCTTTGGAGATGGAGATCAAAAGCACAAGATGATGATGGCCATATCATATCACATATTTTGATTGCATGTGATGTTTATCCTTTATGCATCTTATTTTGCTTAGAACGACGGTAGCATTATAAGATGATCCCTTCACTTAATTTCAAGATAAAAGTGTTCTCCCCGAGTATGCACCGTTGCTAAAGTTCGTCGTTTTGAAGCACCTCATGATGATCGGGTGTGATAGATTCTACGTTCACATACAACGGGTGTAAGCCAGTTTTGCACATGCAGAATATTTGGGTTAAACTTGATGAGCCTAGCATGTACAGACATGGTCTCGGAACACTAGAGACCGAAAGGTCGAACGTGAGTCATATAGTAGATATGAGTCAACATGGAGATGTTCACCATTGAAGACTACCCCATCTCACGTGATGATCAGACATGGGTTAGTTGATTTGGATCATGTATCACTTAGACAACTTGAGGGATGTTGATTTAAGTGGGAGTTCATTAGTAATTTTATTATTTGAACTAAAATTTATCATGAACTTAGTCCTAATTGTTTTTGCAAATCTATGTTGTAGATCAATGGCCCATGCTACAGTTCCCTTGAATTTTAATGCGTTCCTAGAGAAAGCTAAATTGAAAGATGATGGTAGCAACTACACGGACTGGGTCCGTAACTTGAGGATTATGCTCATTGCTGCACACAAGAATTATATTCTTGACGCACCGCTAGGTGGCAGACCTGCTACAGGAGTTGATGCTGACGTTATGAACGCCTGGCAGGCTCGATTTGATGACAACTCGATAGTTTAGTGTGCCATGATTTACGGATTGGAACCGGGACTTCAAAAGCGTTTTGAACGCCACGAAGCACATGAGATGTTTCAAGAGCTGAAATTGATATTTCAAGCTAATGCCCGGGTTGAGAGATATGAAGTCTCCAACAAGTTCTTTAGATGTAAGATGGAGGAGAACAGTTCTGTCAGTGAACACATACTCAAAATATCTGGGTATCACAACTACTTGACTCTGCTAGGAATTGATCTTTGATGACCCATAAGTATAGGGGATCAATCGTAGTCCTTTCGATAAGTAAGAGTGTCGAACCCAACGAGGAGCAGAAGGAAATGACAAGTGGTTTTCAACAAGGTATTCTCTGCAAGCACTGAAATTGACGGTAACCAATAGTTTGATAGCAAGATAATTTGTAACGAGCAAGTAATAGTAACGGTAAATAAAGTGCAGCAAGGTAGCCCAATCCTTTTGTGGCAAAGGACAGGCCAAAACGGTCTCTTATGATAAGCAAAGCGTTCTTGAGGGTACACGGGAATTTCATCACATCACTTTTATCATGTTGGTTTGATTCGTGTTTGCTACTTTGATAATTTGACATGTGGGTGGACCAGTGCTTAGGTGTTGTTCTTACATGAACAAACCTCCTACTTATGATTAACCCCCTCGCAAGCATCCGCAACTACGAGAAAAGTATTAAGATAAAATCTAACCATAGCATTAAACTTTTGGATCCAAATCAGTCCCTTACGAAGTAGCGCATAAACTAGTGTTTAAGCTTCTGTCACTCTAGCTACCCATCATCTAATAACTACTCCACAATGCATTCCCTTAGGCCCAAATATGGTGAAGTGCCATGTAGTCGACATTCACATGACACCACTAAGGGACACAACATACATATCATCAAAATATCGAACACATATCAAGTTCACATGATTACTTGCAACATGATTTCTCCCCTAACCTCAAGAACAAAAGTAACTACTCACAAATAATAATCATGCTCAAGATCATAGGCGTATTAAATAGCATAATGGATCTGAACATATAATCTTCCACCAAATAAACCATATAGTAATCAACTACAAGAAGTAATCAACACTACTAGTCACCCACAAGCACCAATCTAAGGTTCCGGTACAAAGATTGAACATAAGAGATGAACTATGGTTTGAGAGGAGATGGTGATGTTGAATATGTTGATGGAGATGGCCCTCCCAAAGATGGGAGAGTTGTTGGTGATGACGATGACGATGATTTCCCCCTCCGGGAGGGAAGTTCCCCCGGCGAAATCGCTCCGCCGGAGGGCAAAAGTGCTCTTGCCCAAGTTCAATCTCGAGACAGCGGCGCTTCATCCCGAAAGTCCTCCCCTCATTTTTTCTAGGTCAAAATGACTTATATACCAGAAGAAGGGCATTGGAGGTGGGCCGAGGAGGGCACAACCCACCAGGGCGCGCCTGGGTGGCCTGGCGCGCCCAGGTGGGTTGTGCCCACCTGGTGGGCCCCCTCTGGTAGTTATTTGCAGCAATAATTCTTAAATAATCAATAAAAAATCTCCATGAAGTTTCAGCTTATTTGGAGTTGTGCAGAATAGGTAGCTCTGACGTGCTTTTTCTGGTCCAGAATTCCAGCTGTCGGTATTCTCCCTCTTTGTGTAAACCTTGCAAATTATGAGAGAAAAGGCATTTTAATTACTCCCAAAAGCATTATTATGCATAAAAACATTATAAATAATAGTAATTAAACATGATGCAAAATGGACGTATCAAATCCCCCAAGCTTAGACCTCGCTAGTCCTCAAGCGAAAACCGATATCGAAAAACATGTCCACATGCTTAGAGAGAGAGGTGTCGATAAAAACAAAATTCGGACATAGAAGCATCATGTATATTATTATAACAGCATAAAACTTTATCATAAAACTCTTATCTCATAACTTTTGTCATAAACTTCTCATGAACAAGTAACAATTCATCACAACATCGAAGTATAAAGCATAAACTCTATTGAAAACCAACAAACTATGTTCTCAGTCAACTTTGCAACTACAATTCATTATCTTTTTGGGAAGGGCCACGTATCGGAGCCTTTAGGCAAGTCCACATACTCAACCATCATTTAATCTTCTATGATTGCTAACACTCACAGCATACTCATGAACAAAAAGTTTCAACCGGACACATAGAAAGATAGGGGCTTATAGTTTCGCCTCCCAACGTATTCACCTCAAGGGTGATGCCAACAATAATAACTCATGCCCACCCATATCCAACTGGATATATGTGCCTAGATCTTTCCTCACCACATGATGCTTGCAAAAGAGAAAATAAAAAGGAATAGATAAGAATACTTTGACTCTTGCATAAAAGTAAATGCATAAAAGTAAAAGATAGGCCCTTCATAGAGGGAAGCAGAGGTTGTCATGCACTTATTTGTTTGTATGCCAAATCCCGTAATGCAAAAGAACGTCACGTTATATTGCCCCTTATGATAGCAACCTTTATTATGCAGTCTGTCGCTTTTATTCTTTGCCAACACAAGTTCGTACAACGCTCAATTTTCTCTTACACTAAATGATCCAGCACTTTTAGAGGCAATTTTTATTGCCTTATTGCACCGATGACAACTTACTTGAAGGATCTTACTCAATCCAAAGGTAGGTATGGTGGACTCTCGAAATGAGATTTGGGTAAGGGTTTTTGGATGCACAAGTAGTATCTCTACTTAGTGCGGAATTTTTGGCTAGAAAAGATATTGAGCAAGCACCACAAGTTAAAGGATCTATGACAATATAACTTCTATGTGAATATGAACAAACATAAATCATTACGTTGTCTTCCTTGTCCAACATCAACTATTTTGACACAAAATATTTAATGGGGGCTCACAATCATAAAAGATGTCCAAGATAGTGTATTTGCATGTGAATCTTCTCTTCCCTTATTAATTATTTCATGAGTTGCATCATTGACCAATGCTATGTTTGTCAATCTCCAAAAAAATTTACCACTTATACTTTTCCTTATGTGATGTCATTACTTACCATAAGATTAGCATATGATCTTTTTCATTTATTTTCCTTTCATGATCTTTTTCATTTATTTTCCTTTCTTTTTATTGAGACATAAAAGTAAATAATGCAAAACTCAAACTACTCTTTATTATATATCTCGCACATGATTACATCGATTGATAGATCACTAAGCAAACACTCCAAAAGAAAGGACCGAACTAAAACTTTTATTCAACTAAATCAAAAGATAACTAAGGATCGAACTAAGATAAGTAAAGGTAAAAGATAGTGATTGTGATACGATACCGGGGCACCTCCCCCAAGCTTGGCACAAGCCAAGGGGAGTGCCCATACCCGATACTCAAGTCTCCTTTGGTGGTGAAGAAGGTGGTGGTGGTGATGAGGTAGTAGCGGTCTTATCCTTTTTCTCCAGCTTGTGTCGGAGGTAAAAGTTATCTATCTTTAACTCATCGTTCTCTATCTCAAGCTTTATTATCCTCTTTCATAATGCCTCCTTGCTTTCTTGCTCGAACCGAGGAGGGACCTGCTCATCTTCATCTTCCTCATCAGTGAACCATATATAGGGATAGGTGTCCTTCAAGATATTTTTATCCAAAGGCTGGTAAGAAACAGGAATCTCCTCCTCTAAATCTCGGGATGACATATTTTGAGATCTGCCAGAAAACATCAAGAAAGAAGAACAGAAGATTTCTCTGCGATACGGTGGTCAATAGGTTTGGGGGGTATATAAAGATTTTTTATCTTGGGAAACAAGTAAACGAGAGAAAAACGGAGTCCGGAAGGTACCCGAGGAGGGCACAACCCACCTGGGCGTGCCTGGCATGCCAGGTGCGCCCTGGTGTCTTGTGCCCACCAAGGTTGCCTTCCCGGTTGTTTCTTATTTTCCTAATTTTTGTTATATTCCAAAACTGACAAAAAATATTTTTGCGGATTTTTCGGAGTCCGTTTACTTACCGTATCATGTACCTCCTCTTTTTTCACGATTCTGGAGCGTTCCGGAAGGTTTCTTTTATGTGTTCCTCCGGTGTCATGGTTTGAATAATATTGCTTTCAACATTAATAGGCGTACCTGAGATATAGTGTTTAATTCTTTGGCCATTGACAACCTTCGGGTTAGTGCCTTCGGCACTATTTATCTTGATAGCTCCAGAACGATAAACTTCTTCGATAACATAAGGTCCTTCCCATTTGGAGAGAAGCTTTCCTGCAAAGAATCTGAAACGAGAGTTGTACAAAAGGACATATTCACCCACTTTGAACTCACGCTTTTGGATTCTTTTATCATGCCATCTTTTAACTTTTTCTTTAAACAACTTGGCATTTTCATAAGCTTGGGTTCTCCATTCATCTAGTGAGCTAATATCAAATAACCTCTTTTCACCGGCAAGTTTGAAGTCATAGTTGGGTTCTTTAATTGCCCAATATGCTTTATGTTCTAACTCAAGAGGCAAATGACAAGCTTTCCCATATACCATTTTATAAGGAGACATACCCATAGGATTTTTATAAGCTGTTCTATAAGCCCAAAGTGCATCATCTAATTTCATAGACCAATTCTTTTGGGACCTATTAACAGTTTTTTGTAGAATTAATTTTATTTCTCTATTGCTAAGTTCAACTTGACCACTAGACTAAGTATGATAGGGTGATGCAATTCTATGGTTAACATCATACTTAGCAAGCATTTTACGGAAGGCACCATGAATAAAGTGTGAACCACCATCAGTCATTAAATATCTAGGAACTCCAAACCTTGGGAAAATAACTTCCTTAAGCATTTTAATAGAGGTGTTGTGATCAGCACTACTAGTTGGAATAGCTTCTACCCACTTAGTAACATAATCAACAGCGACCAAAATATGTGTATACCCATTAGAGGAAGGAAAAGGTCCCATGTAATCAAAACCCCAAACATCAAATGGTTCAACTGCAAGAGAATAATTCATAGGCATTTCCTAACGCTTACTAATATTACCAATTCTTTGACATTCATCACAAGATAAAACAAACTTACGGGAATCCTTGAAGAGGGTAGGCTAATAAAAACCAGATTGCAATACCTTATGAGCAATTCTATCTCCCGCATGACGTCCTCCATAAGCTTCGGAGTGACATTTTCGTAGGATTTGTTCCTGTTCATGCTCAGGTACAAAATGTCTAATAATACCATCTACTCTTTTGTAAAGGTGTGGGTCATCCCAAAAGTAATGTCTTAAATTGTAGAAGAATTTTTTCTTTTGTTGGTATGTGAAACTAGGTGGTATATATTTTGCAACAATGTAATTAGCATAGTCAGCATACCAAGGAGTGTTATGAGAAACATTTATTGTAGCTAGTTGCTCATCAGGAAAGCTATCATTAATAGGTTGTGGGTCATCAAGAATATTTTCTAACCTAGACAAGTTATCAGCTACGGGGTTCTCAGCTCCTTTTCTATCAGTTATATGTAAATCAAATTCTTGTAACAAGAGAACCCACCTAATGAGTCTAGGTTTAGCATCTTTATTTTCCATAAGATATTTTATAGCAGCATGATCAGTGTGAACAGTAACTTTAGAATCAACAATGTAAGATCTGAATTTGTCACAAGCAAACACAACTGCTAAAAATTATTTTTCAGTAGTAGCATATTTTCATTGAGCACTGTCTAGAGTTTTACTAGCATAATGGATAACATTTAGTTTCTTATCAACTCTTTGTCCTAGAACAACACCAACAGCATAATCACTAGCATCACACATAATTTCAAAAGGCAAGTTCCAATCAGGTGGTTGAACAATAGGTGCAGAAGTTAAGGCTTTCTTAAGTGTTTCAAAGGCTTCTACACAATCATCATCAAAAACAAACGGAACATCCTTTTGTAAAATATTTTTAAGAGGCCTAGAAATTTTAGAGAAGTCTTTAATAAACCTCCTATAGAAACCAACATGACCGAGGAAACTACGAATACCTTTGATATCTTTTGGACATGGCATTTTCTCAATTGCATCAACTTTAGCTTTATCCACCTCAATACCTCATTCAGAAATTTTATGCCCCAAGACAATACCTTCATTAACCATAAAGTGGCACCTCTCCCAATTCAAGACAAGATTAGTTTGCTCACATCTCTGCAAAACTCGATCAAGGTTGCTCAAGCAATCATCAAAAGAAGTTCCATAAACGGAAAAGTCATCCATGAAAACCTCAATAATCTTTTCACAAAAATCAGAGAATATAGCAGTCATACATCGTTGAAAGGTAGCAGATGCATTGCATAAACCAAAAGGCATACGTCTATAAGCATAAGTTCGAAAAGGACAAGTAAAGGTGGTTTTTTCTTGATCAGGTTGTGAAACAGGTATTTGAGAAAAACCAGAATATCCATCAAGGAAGCAAAAGTGTGTGTGCTTTGATAATCTTTCTAGCATTTGATCAATAATAGGCAAAGGGTAATGATCTTTTCTAGTTGCTTTATTTAATTTTCTAAAATCAATTACCATTCTATAGCCAGTAACAATTCTTTGTGGAATGAGTTCATTTTTATCATTGGGAACAACGGTAATACCTCCTTTCTTAGGGACACAATGAACGGGACTCACCCATCTACTATCAGCTATGGGGTAGATTACCTGCTTCCAGAAGCTTTAATATTTCAGTTCTTACCACTTCTTTCATCTTAGGATTCAAACGTCGTTGATGATCAACAACGGGTTTAGCATCAGGTTCCATATTAATCTTGTGTTGACAAAGAGTGGGACTAATGCCCTTAAGATCATCAAGAGTATATCCAATAGCAGCACGGTGCTTCTTCAGAACTTCCAATAATCTTTCTTCTTCATGTTCTGAAAGGTTAGCACTAATAATAACAGGATATATCTTTTTCTCATCGAGATAAGCATATTTCAAAGTGTCAGGCAATTGTTTCAATTCAAACACAGGATCACCTTTAGGTGGAGGAGGACCTCCTAGAGTTTCAATAGACAAATTATGTTTGAGCAGAGGTCGTTGTTCAAAGAAAATTTTATCTATCTCATTTCTTTCATTAATATGCATATCATTTTCATGGTCTAGCAAATATTGTTCTAGTGGATCAGAAGGAGGCACGGCAATAGAAGCAAGACCAATTATTTCATCCTTACTAGGTAATTCCCTCTTGTGAGGTTGTCTATTAAACTTGGAAAAATTAAACTCATGAGACTCATCACCAAAGCTAACACTGATAGTTTGTTTATGACAATATATAGTAGCATTGACAGTGTTCAAGAAAGGTCTACCAAAGATAATGGGACAGAAGTAATCTTGTGGGGAACCAAGAACTTGAAAATCAGTAGGGTATTTTATTTTCCCACACAAAACTTCAACATCTCTAACAATCCAAGTGGTGTGATGGTGTCTCTATTGGCAAGTTTAATAGTAACATCTATGTCTTCTATTTCAGCGGGTGCTATGTCATTCATAATTTCTTGATATAAGGTAAAAGGAATAGCACTAACGCTAGCACCTAAGTCACATAAACCATGATAACAGTGATCTCCTATTTTGACTGAGACAACAGGCATGCCAACAACATGTCTATGTTTATCTTTTTCATCGGGTTTAGCAATTCTAGCAGCTTCATCACAGAAGTAAATAACATGCCCATCAATATTTTCTACCAAGAGATCTTTAACCATAGCAACACTAGGTTCTACTTTGATTTGTTCAGCAGGTTTAGGTGCTCTAATATTACTTTTATTGACCATTGTTGAAACCTTACCATGTTCCTTTATCCTAACTGGGAAAGGTGGTTTTTCAATATAAGCAGTAGGAACAACTGGGTCAACATTGTAAATAATAGTTTCATCTTTAACCACAACCGGTTCTTTAATTTCTTATTTAATAGGTGGATGCTATTTAAACCACTTCTCCTTAGGGAGATCAACATGAGTAGCAAATGATTCACAGAAAGAGGCTACTATCTCAGAGTCAAGTCCATATTTAGTGCTAAACTTGTGAAAAGCATTGGTACTCATAAAAGATTTAACACAATCAAACTTAAGCTTAATACCTGACTCTTTACCTTCATCGATTTCCCAATCTTCAGAGTTGCGTTTAATTCTTTCTAACAGGTCCCACCTGAATTCAATAGTCTTCTTCATAAAAGAACCAGTACAAGAAGTATCGAGCATGGATTGGTCATCACGAGAAAGCGGAGCATAAAAATTCTGAATAATAATTTCTCTTGAGAGCTCATGATTGGGGCATGAATATAACATTGACTTAAGCCTCCCCCAAGCTAGAGCGATACTTTCTCCTTCATGAGGCCAAAAGTTATATATATATAATTCCGATCACGATGAACTAGATGCATAAGATAATTTTTTTGGTGAAATTCCAATTTCAATCGATTCCAGTTCCAAGGTCCAATATCATCGCATAGCCTATACCATGCCAATGCTTTTCCCTTCAAAGATAGAGGGAAAACCTTCTTCTTAGCTTCACCTCCAGATAAACCTGCAAGCTTAAATGATCCACAAATTTCATCCACATATATCAAGTGCATATCAGGATGTTCGGTTCCATCTCCTGCATAAGGATTAGCTAGCAGTTTTTCTATCATACCCGAAGGAATTTCATAACCAATATTTTTAGTAGGTGCAGTAGGTTGAGGGATAACTAATTGTGGTTCTAGTCGAGGTGAGGATACCCCGAACAAACCCTTCAAAGTATGGTTCTCCATAGTAACAAGTGACAATAAATTTCAGCACGTAGTAATAATTTTTCCTTAACAATTTCCACTTACCAAGAGCGCTTCACTCCCCGGCAACGGCGCCAGAAAAGAGCCTTGATGACCCACAAGTATAGGGGATTAATCGTAGTCCTTTCGATAAGTAAGAGTGTCGAACCCAACGAGGAGCAGAAGGAAATGACAAGTGGTTTTCAGCAAGGTATTCTCTGCAAGCGCTGAAATTGTCGGTAACCAATAGTTTGATAGCAAGATAATTTGTAACGAGCAAGTAATAGTAACGGTAAATAAAGTGCAGCAAGGTAGCCCAATCCTTTTTTGGCAAAGGACAGGCCAAAACGGTCTCTTATGATAAGCAAAGCGTTCTTGAGGGTACACGGGAATTTCATCACATCACTTTCATCATGTTGGTTTGATTCGTGTTCGCTACTTTGATAATTTGACATGTGGGTGGACCGGTGCTTAGGTGCTGTTCTTACTTGGACAAACCTCCTACTTATGATTAACCCCCTCGCAAGCATCCGCAACTACGAGAAAAGTATTAAGATAAAATCTAACCATAGCATTAAACTTTTGGATCCAAATCAGTCCCTTACGAAGTAGCGCATAAACTAGGGTTTAAACTTCTGTCACTCTAGCAACCCATCATCTAATAACTACTCCACAATGCATTCCCTTTGGCCCGAATATGGTGAAGTGCCATGTAGTCGACGTTCACATGACACTACTAAGGGAAACACAACATACATATCATCAAAATATCGAACACATATCAAGTTCACATGATTTCTCCCGTGACCTCAAGAACAAAAGTAACTACTCACAAATAATAATCATGCTCATGATCAGAGGCGTCTTAAATAGCATAATAGATCTGAACATATAATCTTCCACCAAATAAACCACATAGTAATCAACTACAAGATGTAATCAACACTACTAGTCACCCACAAGCACCAATCTAAGGTTCCGGTACAAAGATTGAACACAAAAGATGAACTAGGGTTTGAGAGGAGATGGTGTTGTTGAAGATGTTGATGGAGATGGCCCTCCCAAAGATGGGAGAGTTGTTGGTGATGACGATGACGATGATTTCCCCCTCCAGGAGGGAAGTTCCCCCGGCGGAATTGCTCCGTCGGAGGGCAAAAGTGCTCCTGACCAAGTTACGCCTCGAGACTATGGCGCTTCGTCCCGAAAGTCCTCCCCCCATTTTTTCTACGTCAAAATGACTTATATACCAGAAGAGGGGCACCGGAGGTGGGCCGAGGAGGGCACTACCCACCAGGGCGTGCCTGGGGGGCCTGGCGCGCCCAGGTGGGTTGTGCCCACCTGGTGGGCCCCCTCTGGTAGTTATTTGCTCCAATAATTCTTAAATAATCCATAAAAAATCTCCGTGAAGTTTCAGCTTATTTGGAGTTGTGCAGAATAGGTAGCTCCGACGTGCTTTTTCTGGTCCAGAATTCCAGCTGCCGGTATTCTCCCTCTTTGTGTAAACCTTGCAAATTATGAGAGAAAAGGCATTAGAATTACTCCCAAAAGCATAATTATGCATAAAAACATTATAAATAACAGTAGGTAAACATGATGCAAAATGGACGTATCAACTCCCCCAAGCTTAGACCTCGTTTGTCCTCAAGCGAAAAACTGATATCGAAAAACATGTCCACATGCTTAGAGAGAGAGAGGTGTTGATAAAAACAAAATAGGACATAGAAGCATGATGTATATTATTATAACAGCAACAAACTTTATCATAAAACTCTTATCTCATAACTTTTGTCATAAACTTCTCATGAACCCAGATTCCGATAGACGGCTTGAGGCCATGAAATCTGAGATAGGATCCATGTATGAGAGCAAAGTGTGGACTTTGGTGGACTTGCTCGATGATCGGCAAGCCATTGAGAATAAATGGATCTTCAAGAGGAAGACAGACGCTGATGGTAATATCACTGTCTACAAAGCTCGACTTGTCGCAAAAGGTTTTCGACAAGTTCAAGGGGTTGACTATGATGAGACTTTCTCACCCGTAGCGATGCTTAAGTCTGTCAGAATCATGTTAGCAATTACCGCATTTTATGATTATGAAATCTGGCAAATGGACGTCAAAACTACATTCCTTATCGGATTTCTTAAAGAAGAGTTGTATATGATGAAACCAGAAGGTTTTGTCGATCCTAAAGGTGCTAACAAAGTGTGCAAGCTCCAGCGATCCATCTATGGACTGGTGCAAGCATCTCGGAGTTGGAATATACACTTTGATGAGGTAATCAAAGCATATGGTTTTATACAGACCTGTGGTGAAGCCTGTATTTACAAGAAAGTGAGTGGGAGCTCTGTAGCATTTCTGATATTATATGTGGATGACATATTGCTGATTGGAAATGATATAGAATTTCTGGATAGCATAAAAGGATACTTGAATAAGAATTTCCAATGAAAGACCTCGGTGAAGCTGCTTACATATTAGGCATCAAGATCTATAGGGATAGATTGAGACGCTTAATAGGACTTTCACAAAGCACATACCTTGACAAAGTTCTGAAGAAGTTCAAAATGGACCAGTCAAAGAAAGGGTTCTTGCCTGTGTTGCAAGGTGTGAAATTGACTCAGACTCAAAGTCTGACCATGGCAGAAGATAGAGAGAGAATGAAAGTCATTCCCTATGCCTCAGCCATAGGTTCTATAATGTATGCCATGATGTGTACCAGACCTGATGTGTGCCTTGCCATAAGTTTGGCAGGGAGGTACCAAAGTAATCCAGGAGTGGATCACTGGACATCGGTCAAGAATATCCTGAAGTGCCTGAAAAGGACCAAGGATATGTTTCTCTTTTATGGAGGTGACGAAGAGCTCGTCGTAAAGGGTTACGCCGATGCTAGCTTCGACACAGATCCAGATGACTCTTAGTCGTAAATCGGATACATATTTATATTGAATGGTGGAGTTGTCAGTTGGTGCAGTTCTAAGCAGAGCGTCGTGGCGGGATCTACATGTGAAGCGGAGTACATAGCTGTTTCGGAAGCAGCGCATGAAGGAGTCTGGACGAAGGATTTCATATCCGATCTGGGTGTAATACCTAGTGCATCGGGTCCAATGACAATCTTTTGTGACAACACTGGAGCAATTGCCTTAGCCAAGGAATCCAGATTTCACAAGAGAACCAAACACATCAAGCGACGCTTTAACTCCATTCGTGAAAAGGTCAAGGATGGAGACACAGAAATTTGTAAAATACATACGGATCTGAATGTGGCAGACCCATTGACTAAACCTCTTCCGCGGGCAAAACATGATCAGCACCAAGACTCCATGGGTGTTAGATTCATTACTATGTAATCTAGATTATTGACTCTAGTGCAAGTGGGAGACTGTTGCAAATATGCCCTAGAGGCAATAATAAAGTGGTTATTATTATATTTCCTTAATCATGATAAAGGTTTATTATTCATGCTATAATTGTATTGATCGAAAACTTAAATACATGTGTGAATACATAAGCAAATACCAAGTCCCTAGTAAGCCTCTACTAGACTAGCTCGTTGATCAGAAGATGGTTAAGGTTTCCTAACCATAGGCATGTGTTGTCATTTGATAACGGGATCACATCATTAGGAGAATGATGTGATGGACAAGACCCATCCGTTAGCTAGCATATGATCGTTCAGTTGTTGCTACCGCTTTCTTAATGTCAAATACATATTCCTTCAACCATGAGATCATGCAACTCCCGGATACCGGAGGAATACCTTGTGTGCTATCAAACGTCACTTCGTAACTGGGTGATCATAAAGGTGCTCTACAGGTATCTCCAAAGGTGTCTGTTGAGTTGGCGTGAATCGAGATTGGGATTTGTCACTCCGTACGACGGAGAGGTATCTCTGGGCCCTCTCTGTAATACAGCATCACAATACAGCATCACAAGAACCTTGCAAGCAAAGTGACTAAGGAGTTAGTTACAAGATGATGTATTACGAAACGAGTAAAGAGACTTGCCGGTAACGAGATTGAACTAGGTATGGAGACACCGACGATCAAATCTCGGGCAAGTAACATACCGACAGACAAAGGGAATTACGTATGTTGTCATAAAGGTTCGACCGATAAAGATCTTCGTAGAATGTGTAGGAACCAATATGGTCATCCAGGTCCCGCTATTGGTTATTGACCGGAGAAGCGTCTCGGTCATGTCTACATCATTCTCGAACCCATAGGGTCCGCACGCTTAACGTTCATTGATGATATAGTGTTATATGAGTTATGTATGTTGGTGACCGAATGTTGTTCGGAGTCCCGGATGAGATCACGGACATGATGAGGAGCTCTGGAATGGTTCGGAGGTAAAGATTGATATATAGGATGATAGTATTTGGTCTCCGGAAGAGTTTCGGAATGCAGCTGATAATTATCGGATCATCGGAAGGGGTTCCGGAAGGCTACGGGGAGTTATTGGGCCTAACGGGCCAAAAGGAGGGAGCACACCAGCCCACAAGGGGGCTGGCGCGCCCACCTCCTGGCCGCCGGCCCTAGGAAAGGAAAGAGGAGGGGCTGGCCCCCTCCTGCCTTTCTCCACGCAAGGGAGAAGGAAGGGGAGGCGCCATAAGGCAGCCGGCCCCCTTTCCTCCCCCCCCCCCCCACCCACGCGCCAAGAATGAAGGGGGGCGCCTAGGGCAGGCGCCCTAGGGCGGCCGCTGGCCCCCTTGGGGTGCGCCTAGGGCTGCCTCCCCTCCCACTCCACCTATATATATGAGAGGAGGGGATGGGACAACGCACACCACGAATCCCCGAGCCGTGTGCGGCGCCCCCTCTCCCTCTAGTTCGTCCTCCGCTCTAAACCGTTGTGCTTGGCGAAGCCCTGCGGAATAGTTTCACCACCACCGTCACCACACCGTCGTGTTGTCGGAACTCATCTACTACTTCGCTTCTCTTGCTGGATCGAGAAGGCGAGGACGTCATCGAGCTGAACATGTGCTGAATGCGGAGGTGCCGTACGTTCGGTACTTGATCGGACGGATCGTGAAGGTGTATGACTACATCAACCGCGTTGATAAACGTTTCCGCTTAGCGATCTACAAGGGTATGTAGATGCTCCCTCCCTCTCGTAGCTATGCATCTCCATGGATAGATCTTGCGTGTGCGTAGATTTTTTTTTCCATGCAACGTTTCCCAACACTTGTCAGGTTGGGGACAAGTTTGTTTGTGTTTTATGTGCACACACCATTCACTTTGTTTTGCTGGAAACTCCTACGGGTTCTATAAACCTTGGTTCTCTAAGCATGGGAAATACTTACTGCAAGGTTACATCACCCTTACACAGGTCAATCGGGCCGTGCTTGAGTCCCGCATGGCGCCCCTGTGATCCGCCGTGAGCGTCAGCATCTCTGCGTCAACGAGGCGGAGCCAACTGACTCCTCGAAGGGCTGGCGGTGGAGTATTACGGCGCGTCGGAGCAGCACGACGATGATGCCAAACAGGTATCCAGCATCATTGTGCCTCATTCGCGTCAGACACCAAGGACAACGAGGCTGAACCGTCGCATGTGGAGCTTGTCGACCTCACCTCCGATGGGAGAGGTAGAGTTGGATTAGTTGTTTTTAGGTCCTTTTGCTAAGTAAAAGTAATTTCAAAAATCAATGAAAAATGGTCCACTTTTATGTGGTGACTCCGATGGGATGGTCGGCGCCCCGCCCGCCATACGCGGACACGTCCAGACGTGTGTGCAGACATTTGGTGTCGTCCGTTTGGTGATCCGCGTCGGAGTTGCCCTTAGGGTTGCTATTTGGTCGCGAAAGTATACTACATGTCAAAGCCTCATTTTTTGGTAAATTCCCTAAAATACATTATCGGCTTTTGTAAATTCTAGGCCGAAGTTTTGCACTCTAAAGCTTTCAAATTTCAAAAAGTTGAAATTTGCAACTTTCAGAATTTAAAACTTAGGAGATTTTTGAAACTGTTAGAAAATCATGAATTCTACTTCCTTTGTTCTGGTATTCAAACAAATTCCCAACCTAGACAGATGGTCAGTGGTAAAATAATCTTCACAGTTTGTGAAAGTACTTAATAGTGCGCTTGTTTTTCTCTTAATACCTCGATGTAGCGATTTAATGCACCTCAAAATCTGAACAAATAATGATGGGCAAAATAAAAATAAACTTATAAAATACAAAAATTAAGATAAGCCCCTAAATCGGGAGGGGAGAGAGTAAGGGCATCTAAAGCTAGACTGAGCAAATTTGGCCCCTCAAACGTCCACAGACGCGTCCGGTCAGTATCCGGGCGTGCCTGTTTTGACTCCCTATATGTCCATCCACGTAACCACGTCCTTCACTTTTTTCCTATACGTCTGGTCACATGCATGTGATTGATGAAGAAGGAGAGAAAGATAGAAAAATAATAATAAAGAAAGGAAAAAGATGCTTCGTTGTGGGTCAAATCCTACGTGACGAACTCAGAACCACTAACTGGACACGTCCAGACACTCCTCATACTCATCCCATATATAAGACCAATATAAGTATGTCTCTCGTGTCCGGGGTCAGTGGTCTTGCGTCCGTCTGGTTTTTTTCTTTTTCTTTTGCAATACAACCCTTCTAGGCATTTATTCATTCATCCATCGTACATAGTCTGAGTGCACCTCGTCAGTGATCTTGTGTCCGTCCGGTTAATTTGGGGAGTCGGGTTGTAGATGCTGCTTTTATAGATTTCAAACTTCTAGGACAATACAGACTTTCAGAAATTTCAAGCACGAGAAAAAAGAAGAGAGATGTCAGATGATGGGTCCCGCTTCACTGGAGAGAGAAACCCGAGGGAGAGAAAAATCAACATGGCCCCGGCCCACCTCTTGAGTTTTGGCTGCTTGTACATGCATGCCACAGCCGCTGTGCGTGCGCTCAGGCGGCGGGTCACCGCGCTCGCCCAAGAGTCAACTCGAGTTTTATTTTTCACCGAAAAGGAAAAACACCGTGTGTACCACGCCGCGTTCCATCACTTTCATGAAGTATATGTGTTGCTCTTCGAATGATTTTTCTCATCCGGTTTATTGCTACTTTTGTGTGGTCTAGGACTATAGTTCTCCGGTCCCAAGGGTAAATAATCGGCATCTGGTGTTCTGGCGCAGATACCCTTGGGCCTTTGTGGCGCTTTCGAAGATGAAACAGGAGAAGAATGCAGGTCCATATATAAACAGGGCGCTATCCTGCCGACCTCCCTCCCGAGCTCCCTTCAAACACTCCAACCAGACACCCCATCAGCAACATCGTCTTCTCTCGCCGATGGAGGACAAGTGCCCCAAGCCCATGCGCTGCAAAGGTACGCAGCCAAAATCAAAATCACCGAGCATCTCCGCATAAAACGTCCGCAGTAGCTAGCGATTCTGCTCCGTGCCCCGTCTTTACGCGCGTGCCGTGCATGGGCATATGGCTAATCGTGTCGCCATGGCGGCGAGCAGCGGCCGTGTGCAGGGCCGCCGGCGAGCCGCTCGCCGTGGAGGAGGTCGTCGTGGACCCGCCCAAGGCCCACGAGCTCCGGATCAAGATCGTCTGCACCTCGCTCTGCCACAGCGACGTCACCTTCTGGCGCATGAAGGTACGCACTCCATCCATCCATCCATCCATGATCCCCGCTCCACCGTGCGTGCGTGTCCGCCATTGCTGTGCGCCTCCGCTGCTCCACAGACCACAGCACAGCAGCTCACGCGCCGCACAGGAGGACAGCCCCATGCGCGCGCGGTACTCGCCCCACACGTGGGAGCGCCATTTATGACGCGTGTCTGCTACTGCCCGTGCGTTTGCAGGACTTCCCCGGCGTCTTCCCGAGGATATTTGGCCACGAAGCGTTCGGGTGAGTGCTCCGTTTTCCATCCCTGTCTGTCTCTCCGTAGAATTTTAGTCCCCCGCGCACTCTTCTCTTTGAAAATTCCGCGCGTGACGTATATGGGCTTCCGTTGATCTTACAAGTCAAGCCTGCACGGCACATCATGGGTTTCGACCCAAATCGGCATATGTACACACCTCTCACCATCCTCCTTTTTCTAGGGATGTACATTGCCCGGCACTGTTTGATAGGAACAGACGAGAAAGTTGCTGTTTCCAGTGTACTGCATATTTTCTTTCATTGTAAAAAATGTAAATATCATCTAATTGCCAACAGACTAATTAATAGGAAAATGCTCTGCGACCAGGAAATAGCAAGTGGGTCCTTATAAAGACTTAGACAAAAAAAACTATTCTAAGTCTTTAGTAATGGTAAAGAAAACTTTAGAAAAGTGGTCAAACTTTAGTAAATTTGATGCAGAGGACGGGATAAACTTTAGTAAGTTTTTTGTGTATACATATAGAACATGTAATGGCTATGCATCGCTTGATGCAGAGGCCGGGGGCAAACTTTAGTAAAAATAATGCGATCTTTTTATGGCCAGCTCTTACTATGAATTGAAAACAAAATTAGAAAAGTAGGTGAACAGTAAACTTGAAAAAACAGTAAATCCTCTTAAGTAACTGTTCGCTTTTCATCAATTTTTCCGTGTAGTACTAAGTCTCACGATGGACACAGTACACCACCACCTAGTACGGCTTTGCCATCATAGTTGTAATGGAGCTTCGCTAATCTTCGCAAAAAAAAAAAAAATTGGAGCTTCACTATGCAACTGATAGATGAAGAGAAAATCATACTTTTCGTCCCTCATCTCTATTGAAATAATTTGTCCCTCAACTTGAAACCCATGAAGCCGTAGTGTCTCAACTTTCAAAACCAGGTAAGTTTAGTCTTTCATACCGTTTGAGGTGGTTTCATGTCTGCATGGGCATGGCTTTGATAGAGACCCGACACGTCACATATGTTTGAATATTATCACATTATATGGTATTAGCATGTTATTATGGTATTTAGAAAACAATATTATTATCACATTATTTGGCTATTCAAAAACAAATTGAAGTCTATTATTCCTTTTTCTTTTAAAATTGTATGTGGAAAAAACATGTGCATTATCTATTAGTAACTGTTATAAGCAAGTACAGATTTTTCGCAAAATAAATAAATAAAAATAAGCAAGTACAGATGAAATTCTAACAAGACACAACTCTAGGGAAGACTCTAGGGATTGTTCTAATGATTGGGATAGTAGGTTAAAGTGAAATATGATAAATGGGGCCCTTATGTCATTGACTATGGTAGCCTTGAGCCTGCAAATGAGGTCGGCCAAAAAAAACTGATTTTTTTTCTTTGGATATAATTCAATCTTTACCTGAGTATTCTCGAAAATAATTCACACATTTTGCTGGGCCGTTCGAAGCTGTTGACAGTTTTTGTACTCCTCGGCCAGAAGTGAAGTCGCACAAATTTATGTTTTTGGTGCCCGTCGATCCGTGCCTGCAGGGTGGTGGAGAGCGTGGGCGACCTCGTGGAGGGCTTCGCGGCGGGGGACGCGGTGGTGCCGACGTTCCTGGCGCAGTGCAGCGAGTGCGCGGACTGCAGGTCGTCGCGGAGCAACGTGTGCTCCAAGTACCGGTTCACGGTGCGCCCGGGGATGCCCCGCGACGAGACCACCCGGTTCCGCGACGGCGACGGGAACCCCATCCACCACTTGTTCGGCGTGTCCAGCTTCAGCGAGTACACCGTGGTGGACGTGACCCAGGTCGTCAAGGTCGCCCCCGCCGTGCCACCGGCCACGGCCTGCCTCCTCAGCTGCGGCGCCACCACCGGTCAGTACACCACACCCACTGTACTCTGCACTTCTAGCTGGAACTGTGAGTAGTCAGTACGTACTAAAATGTTTGTGATCAGGGGTCGGAGCGGCATGGAAGCTGGCCAAGGTCGAGCCGGGATCTTCAGTCGCTATCTTCGGCCTCGGCGCCGTCGGATTGGCGGTAATCTGATTCCTGCTGCTGTAGTTCTGTACATGTTTAGCCATTGCTTGCACTCCACTGCGGAAATTTACTGGGCAGCATTTCGTGGTCAGGTGGCTGAGGGAGCGAGGATTTGCGGGGCGTCGAAGATCATCGGCGTGGACTTGAACCCCGATAAAGAAGAGCTCGGCAAGGCCTTCTTCCGTTTTACGCCATGAAATTGCTCTGAAAACTTAAGCCCTTCTGTTGTCTGACACATCTCAACCACTGCTTCGTGTTTCAGGAAAGAAGTTTGGCGTGACACATTTCATCAACCCAAAAGAACTTGCAGAGAAAACTGTGAGCCAGGTGACCTGCTGTCTATGTCGTTTGACTGTTTCACCGGTGGCCTCGTGATCTGGTCAATGCGTGGGTCGAAATCGTGCACTTAAACACCTCGTTTTTCCATGATAAACAGGTGATCATCGAGATGACCGACGGCGGCGCCGACTACTGCTTCGAGTGCATCGGGCTGGCAGCGCTGATGAACGAAGCCTTCCAGAGCTCCCGGGCGGTATGTGCACACACACTCTACACACTCATTCGTCCCTCTGTCATGCAAAGATGACTTTCACTTCCTGACATGGTTTTGCCGATGCAGGGATGGGGCAAGACGATCATCCTCGGAGTGGAGATGCACGGCGCCCCTCTCACCATATCATCACTGGAGATCCTCCACGGGAAATGCGTCATGGGATCGCTCTTCGGAGGGGTGAAGCCAAAGCATGACATTCCAATCCTGGCCGACAAGTACCTGAACAAGGTGAGACTCCTCTGACTGATCATGCATACTGACGATCTTCGAGTCTTTGTTCGAGAGTTTTCGATTACATAATTCTCCATGTTTGGTTGGACAACACAGGAGCTGGAGCTGGATAAGTTCATAACCCACGAGGTTGGCCTCAAGGACATCAACACGGCCTTCGACCTGCTGCTGCAGGGGAAGAGCCTCAGGTGCACCATATGGATGGATAAGTGACAATGCTACATGGCTGTTAAGTAGAGTTTGCTGCTCATTCGAGTACAAAATAATTGGGTTTCATTGCTGCCGAGTGTAGTCCTCTTTGTGCCGTGCATGTGTTGACTTAATGTGCCGATGTAACTTCATCCATCCGTGTTGAACTTCATTGCTCATCATCACTACCACATGTTGTGTGAATTGTGACAGTTATCTGTCTCCGTTAGTGCAATAGGTTGACTTGTTTCTTCAGTGATTCAGAGAAGTCTCGGCCGTGATCTTTTCTTGGTGAAAAACCAGAACTTTCACATGTTCCTAAACCAAAGCTAACAACCGTCTCAACTTGTCATCACGCCCAAATTTAGGCACCCGGTTCCCAGCCACATATTTACCAAACCCTACGAACGCACGCGTGATGCACCTCCCTCTTTTATCGTCTTCTTCCCCCACCTGCCTAAAATTTTAGCGCATTGCCAACCGCAGCACCGTTATGGCCTGAGAGTTGTTGCCCCGATCGCCGTGCAGCATTTCAACAAACGGATGCAGGCGGTCCGGCCGGACATGGAGCAGCAGGTCGCCGAGCTCCGCGGCGAGCTGCGCAAGGTGCGGGAGGAGCGCGACCGCGCCCACCGCGTCCTGGAGGTGACGGAGTGGAAGGCGCTGGACTCGGCCAACGACCGCACCACCATCGAGACGCTGGAGGCGCAGCTGGAGGCGTCGCGGGAGTCCGAGTCCCGGATGCTCGAGTCGCTGTCGCTGCAGACCAAGCAGCTGGAGATCACCAAGATGGCGCTCGAGGAGGCCAGGATCGACGTCGCGTCGCTGCGGGACACGGTGCAGCGGCTCGAGGCCAGCGCCGTCGCCGTCGCCGCCGCCAAGCCGAGGGGCCGCTTCGACCGCGAGCTGCAGCGGGTCAGCGGCGAGCTGCGCGTGGCGCTGGCCGCGGAGGAGAAGAACAAGCGGGCCATGGAGGAGCTGGTGCTGGCGCTCAAGGAGGTGAACGCGGAGCTGCACACCACGCGGCAGCAGCTGGCGCGCGCGCAGCACGAGTCGGAGACGGCGAGGCTGGAGTCCGACCGGCTGCACGTGTCCCTGAAGCGCAAGGACGACAAGGTCCGCGCGCTGTCCGACGAGGTGGCCCGGCTCCGCTCCGACGCCGAGGAGGCGTTCGCCACGTTCCGGGGCAAGGAGGCCGGGTTCACGGCGTGCATGAAGTCCTCGGAGGAGGAGCTCGCCGCGTCCCGGCGCGAGAACGCGCGGCTCCTCGAGTCGCAGCGGTCCGGGCGGCACGAGGTGGCCAAGCTGCGGGACATCCTGAAGCAGGCCGTCAAGGACACCAAGTTCGTCAAGGAGGCGCTGGAGGAGGCGAGGAGCGAGAACGCCATGCTCAAGGAGATGGTCGGGAGCAAGGACAACGCCGTCAAGTCCAGCAAGGAGGAGCTGGAGTGCCTCCGTGTCAGCGAGGCCGCGGCGCGCGACAGCGTCAAGGAGCTGCAGAGCCTGCTGGTGGCCACGTCGTCAAGCCCCACCCCCTCCCCGTCCGCGGCGGCGGGGGCGGGCAGGTCATTCGACCTGGAGGACCTGTCGTCGTCGTCGCCGCGGCCGGCGACGGATCAGGTGCCGCCGGAGGGCGAGAGCCGGCTGTCGGACGCGAGGATGAAGCCGCCGCCGGACGGGTTCACGCTGCCGCGGCAGATGTCGGAGAGCTTCGAGGGGTCGGTGTACGACATCTTCGGGACGGTCGAGGAGCCGAAGGGCGAGATGGGCGTGTTCACGAGGATGACGACGATGCCTGGCCGGCGGCGCGTGGTCATGCGCAAGGTCGGCAGCTTGTTCCGGTGGAAGAGTTTCAACAACAAATAGCAACTTTGACATGCTGACTGTGGGAGCGGTGTGCCGTGTATGTTGTTGTACAATGTCCTTGGTATTGCTAGTTTTTTGTTGGCGTCTTTGTTCCGGTGGGCGGGATATTTCGTTGCCTAGTAGAGATAAAAATTGCTCTTGTAAGTGACTAAGTGTGTATATGTGATCACCCGAAATGCTGCTTGGAAATGCTATTTTACAGTGCCATTTCAAGCCCGAGGTGAGTCTTTTTGTTTGTAATAACGGTGGCAAAAGTTGTACCCTGTCTCATTGACATACTCTCGAGTCTCGACCAACCTATCTTACAACAAATACACCACACACAACCCCAGAAGATAAATAAACGGCTGAGGTTGCACATAAGTCTTATCGTCGTCACTCCTCCACTGGCAACCGACTTCGATTTCATCACCGGCGACAGCCGATGAAGCACTCCCAACAACATACGCGTGAAGCCACGATAAGGTCAACCAAATAGTTGACCACATAGGCGGAAATAAGATGGGTGTGTGCTTGAGTACGATACTCACGTTACCGGGTGCCGTACCTACTCCCCAAAATCAACCTACATGGTTCAGTTCCAGGGATCATTCTCGTATACTCCCTCCGTTCGGAATTACTTGTCTCGGAAATGGATGTATTTAGATACATCCATTTCTGAGACAAGTAATTCCGAACGAAGGGAGTACCAAGCACCAGACTATTTCGAGGGCATGGCCGAAAAGATTATCAGGGTTTGTATGTTGCTTTAGGTATGGTGCGACATCCTCGCGGCTGATAGGCTATACGCGAAGGGGTGGTCTTGTAGCATGCTTGCCCCCCTCCACGGTAACACCCTTGAGACAATGAGTCACCTCGCTCAGGGGTGCAACATCTCATGGCAGGTGCGGCACACGGTTCGCTTTGGTGACTAACCATGCATTCTCGAGTTCCAGGCTATGTCGACGTCAAAGTGTTCTTTCTTACATTGGTGTGATTGCGTTGGGGCCTCGATTCATGCTAGGGTTTGGTCAGTAGGTGGGTGATCACACAAATACACTGGTAATTTAGATATATTTTGTCTCGATAGGACATTGGCCACAACTCTTATGGATTTCGCCAATATTTCTTATGATTTTAATTTCTAGTAAAATTTACTTGATTTTTTTCAAAGAACAACAAAACTTTGAGCAATGATGGATCAAGCTTGCAGGCATAGAAAGGATGATCTCATTTTCCCTCCCTTTCTCCCTCCTCCCTCTTGAGAGTCGACATTGCTTCCCTTGCTCCTCTCTTCTTCTCCTCTCGCAGTCGCACCGGAAGGAGTAGGGATGTGAGAGGCATTCAGGATGTCGCTCTGAGTAGGTGTATGATTAGATCTAGGTCTAGGATTACCTTAGGGCGATTGACTTGATGTTGTGTCAAAGTTGTGCCCTAGCAATTGCAAGTCACGCCTGCTAGTCGCATACCTAGAGGTTGATTCCATGGAAGCTCATGTAGTAAGTTCAGCGGTTAGCAAGAGTGAGTTGGTGTGGTTGTCCATCGATCCTATTCTCCTTGGTCATCATTAGATGGGGACATATCCGCATAACACTTGTCCAGATCTGGCGTTCCATGAGATGTTGAAGCTGGCATGAGGTACCATTGTCTTCGTCTGGCCACTACATCAGCGTTGACTTGGGAAGCTGATGATCAAAGGAAGAACCGGTTTCAATTCGCCTAGTTCAACCGCCACACATAGGTCCTTCTTCCCTTGCTTGTTGCTAGCATTGATTGCGAAGATGGTGGCTGAAGCGTCTCCAATGAGGTTGCTATCTATGTAGGAACCCAATTGCGCTCTTATTATTATAGGTGGACCCTTTCAGTCAAAAGGCAGGGCATGCTTGTCATCTCGCTTTGTCCCAGGGTTCTTTTTACAATGTTGTAAACTTTGCTAAGACGTTCGAGCCCCTACCCATTGTTAAAAAATGGTTCTAACTTCTAATCAAATAGGCAACTGCAACTTATTTCGGACCTCTTGCCTCTTCTAGTGCAAATGGCCAAATTGATAATATGGGCTCACATCCTCAAAAAAAAATTATATTATTATTGAAAGTGTTATTCTGCTCGCAAGCTCAAGTGCACCCGCGATGAAATGTAAAATCAAAGAAAATATTAAAGCAAATAAAAATAAAATTTTCTTGGCAACAAAGATGGATGAATTCTCTACATATGTGCAAAATTTCATAAGACTTTATATAGAAAATTCGGCAATGTTTTGTTTGAGAAAAAACCAGAATTTTTATTTTATTTTTTTGTTTAACTATTCTTGGGGGAGCATTTGAGCTCGCGAGAAGAAACTCCATGTCTTGTTATTTTTCGTGCTGCTTTCCATTATTGGTGCTGCTGTGTGGTGCTTTGTGTGACATTACTGGGGTGACCCCTTAACAAGTCCAACATTTTTTATGTTAAATCTCATAATTTATATACTTCCTAATAATTTGGCAAATTGGTTCGAGAAATAAAATAATATATTATGTCTGGTAATTAAAAAAAGGGATAATTAACTTTATGCCCCTAGTTTGGTCCCTCTCGTCTGTTTTACCCCTAGTTTCAGAAACTCACCTGTTCAGTCCAAGCCACTTTGCAATTCTTATGCTTTTGCCCTTTGACCCTTTGACCGTCACTTTGAAAAATTCATAACAAATTCATACTACCTCAGAAAAATTCAAATAAGATATCAAAATGTTCCGAAAAACATCACCTATATGTGCATCTCATTTTCATTCTTGAAAAAAGTGTTGGAAAGTCCCCATCTTAGTTTTAGCTCATATGCTCTTAGCATGAACAGTAAAATCTAAAAAAAAATCTAAAAAATCTAAAAAAAATTGGTGGCAAACACTGACCAATGTTTTTAGTGCTTGCCAAGTTTCATCATGGAATGACATTCATGGAGGTCGTGGCAAAAAAAAGAAAATCAAAGCTCCAAAATTTCTTTTTTTTGCCACGACTTCCACGAATGTCATTCCATTATGAAACTTGGCAAGCACTCAAAACATTGGTCAATGTTTGCCACCAAATTATTTTAGATTTTTTTGAATTTTTTTAGATTTTACTGTTCATGCTAAGAGCATATGAGCTAAAACTGAGATGGAGACTTTCCAACACTTTTGTCAAGAATGAAAATGGCATGCACATATAGGTGATGTTTTTCCGAACATTTTGATATCTTATTTGAATTTTTCTGAGTTAGTATGAATTTGTTATGAATTTTTTAAAGTGACGGTCAAAGGGTCAAAAGGCAAAAGCATAAGAATTGCAAAGTGGCTTGGACTGAACAGGTGAATTTCTGAAACTAGGGGTAAAACAGACGAGTGAGACCCAACTAGGGGCATAAAGTTAATTATCCCTTAAAAAAATGCATGTGCATTTTTAGGTTGTTCTTGAAATTTTTAAAAGTATTTTTGCATTTTCAAAACAGGTCCAACATTTTTTTGTTAAATGACATAATTTATATACTTCCTCTTTAAACTAATATAAGATCTTTTAGATCACCACTTTACACCACTTTAGTGATCTAAAAGATCTTATATTAGTTTACGGTGAGAGTACGTTGTAATAATTTTGAAATTAGTTTAAAGAAAATATACATCATGATGTGTAAATTTTAAAAGTGTATGCACATTGTTAAAATTTTCGTGAAATTTTAAAAATTGTTCACACGTTTTCAAAATATTTACTTCTAATTTTACAAAGTGTTCCTTGTTTTCTAAAAATGTTCATGAAAATAGTGTTAACACATTTAGAAATAAATATTCACGGAATTTAGAATAGGATCTGTCTAGGACACATCTAGATGTGACATACTTTTTTTTTTGTTCCTTGCTACTGCGTATTTGTGGGAGCTTAGATGTGACATCCTTAGAAAACATCTAGATGTGAATTAGACAAACTGTTTAGAATATGCTCATGTATATTTAAATTTTTTGTATAATTTCAAATAATGTTTGTGTAACTTTAAAAGTGTTCTTGCATTTAAAATATATTATTTAAATGGTAGTCTATTTATTTCTAATAGTAAAAGGAAAACAAAAATAAAATAAAAATGGAAATCAAAGAAGCTAATCTAAAAAATGGGAAGGAATAAAAAAAACATAGGAAGATACATAAAGCGGAAAACCTGTTCCCAGAAAAATTAAAGGCAAAAATGGAACTAAAAACAAACGCAGCCGATAATACTATTTCGAACTGGGCCAGCCCACCCTGCAATTCGCCAACCCAGTGATGTATACTAGCATTTGCATCATTATGGCCTGGCCCATCAAATTACTCGGTGTTGTCAGTCGATACCGGGAGCAACTAGTTGGCGAGCTCCTACGAGAGCCTCCCAACGATCACTTGGGGTGGGCTGAGAGTGTGTCACTTGGCGCGCTCTCAACCACCGCCACGTCTCATGCTCTGGGCCTCCCTTTGGATTCTTTTTATTTTTTGCACGTGTTTTCGGTCTAAACAGTTTTTTTCCGGCTTTTTCGACTTTTTGGTTTTCCACCGGTCTTCCTTAGCTTTTGGACAAAAAAAATTCAAATTTTTTTTCTCGTAAAAATATGTTTTTTTCTTCCACGAGAGACACAGTTTTGCTTTCACGAGAGGCACGGCCATGCCTCTCGAAAAAGAAAAAATGCATTTTATATTTTTTTTCTTCCGTGAGAGGCACGGTTGTGTTTTTGTGAGAGGCACGGCCCTGCCTCTCGAAAACGAAAAAAAAACGTGCTTTATGTTTTTTTTCCTTCAGTGAGAGGCACGATTTTGCTTCCGCGAGAGGCACGGTTGTGCTTTCGCGAGAGGCACGGCCGTGCCTTTTTCTGAAAGAAAAAAAAAACGTGCTCCCGGTTTGGTTTTTTCGTCCGGTTTTTTTTTCCAGTTTTTCCGTGAAACTATCAATATGGATCTAGTTTTGAAGATCTCGATACGAGCAATCCAATGATGAAACGGCTCGAGATTTTGACGAACGGTTTAAGAAATAAAATGTTTAGAATAAACGGATGTATGAAAAAAAAAGAAAACTCTCAGGTTGCGACAAGTGGGGTGTGAGTGATCCTTAATTAATGATTTTTGGTCGGTGCACCGCATGGTCGCAGAACGGCGACAGCCACGGCCACCGCCCGCTTCCCGACGACCGTCCTCCGGCTCCGGCTCTCGCTGCGATGGCGGCCAAGCACAAGCAGCGGTGCGCTTTGGGCGGAATGGGTGTCCGTGCGCCGCTGGGTCCAAGGCTTCATTTGTCATTTCCACGTCGGCGGGAGGAGTCGTCGTGGTCGCTGCCAGGTCCCCATCCACCGGTCATGGCTAGGCTCCGGGTCAGGGCAGGGGTGCAACTTCCACACGGTTGGAGGCGGGTGCACCAGTCACCATGGTTCCACCGGCCGCCGCCTTACACTGGCGATCTACCGTGGACGGCACGATTCGTGGAGACATATTGTAATCTTGATTCGGAATGAGGATCCTACACTCCGGCCATATACCTGACCCAATCGGATGCAACCATTTAATCTGGTCTGCCACACAGCTGCAGGGCACGGTCAACGGAGTTTTCCATCGGCTGTTCGTTTTGTATCACCACCAAGGGTTAGTATATTTCCCATCTCATTTGTTTTTGGTTTCTCTGACCTTCTCTTGCTCCTGCGCCGGTCTTACACGGCTGCACGCACATTCCTCCTTGCTTTCGTCGTCGCCGTGGGTGCAGGTTTGCGAACATGAGCCACGTACCGTTCCCGTCCATCTGAGCACAGCTACTTTTTTTTTAACCGTGCATAACCCCTTTTCATTACTCAGCATAACGAAAATACATCAGTTCCAACAATGTACCAAAGGAAATAGGAAAAGAGAAAACCGAGTTCAACGCATCCTTAGGAAACCCATTGCTTGCACTCGTCATCAAGCAGCTAACCGTGGGGCGAAAACCCAAGAACACCGTAGAACTACCAACCTAACAGGGAAACAGTTTAAACGTCTACATCCAGAAAGAAGACCAAAAAAACTCACACGGTTTGTATGTACAAAGAGAGTTGGATCGACGTGCTTGTATGCACCTAGAGATGCATGCTGTTTTTCATGGCGGCTATTCAGTTGTGTCGGCGAACGTGTCGCGCTGTCGGGCTGCCTTGCAGCATCTAAAGCTGGACCTCTCAAACCCGACTCATACGTCATGGCGGCTCGTCTGATCACTGTCCGGTCACGTTTTTTTTACCCAAACGGACTTCTTAAACGGGCCTCAAACATCCGGGCTGACCGGCACCCCTCATATCCAGCCTAAATATGGAGTGAATATGGGGCGCCCGGGCACGCCCGCCACGTCGGTCTGACGGTGGGGTCCTACGCGGAAACGCCCAGAAACCCGGCGGTCCGACGGACGTCCGTCGCCGCGGTGTGAATGCCGCGTGGCACCGCTCCGGCTCGCCGCCCAAGACCAAATCCGGCTATTTAAGCCGGCCGGCTGTGACGACCCCGGTTTAATCGTGCACTAATCATACACGCAAATGCACACTATCAAGCCTAAGGACTCACTTGAAGATACCACAACACAACTCTAAAACATAAATAAAGTCATACAAGCTTTATATTACAAGTCAGGGCCTCGAGAGCTCGAATACATAGCTCGATGGCATACAAGTGTCAGCGGAAGCATCAGATATCTGGGTACAGATATATTACAGAAATGAAGATAAGCCTTTAGAAGGTGGGGCAAAAATAAAATAATACGATCGAAAGGCGTAGGCCTTCTGCCCTGGACCCTCCGAATCCTACTCCTGGTCGTCCGTCGGCTCCTCGTAGTAGTACTCGCCGGGAGGGTAGTAGTAGTATCCGTAGTCGTCGACGGGGGCAGCTAACTCAGGGGCTCCGTCATCTGGCGGCATCAAATGAATATGGGGAGAAAAAAAAATAAAGCAAACGTGAGTACTCATCCGAAGTACTCAGCAAACAAGGATCTACACTACATATGCAACATTTTCAAAGGGGGCTGTATTTGTGGACTGGGCTGCAGAAATGCCAGAGTAGAGGGGAAAACCTAGTCCTATCGAAGACTAGCATCTTCAATCATCTTCATCGTTCTTGCAGCATTAGAAGAGTGCATATTAACATAATGTAAAGTAGTAGTAGTATCATCAACCTCGGCTAGAGATTCTTCCTCGACTCCCTGCGAGAAAGCAATCTAAGAGCCATACTATCCAGTTCATCTCAAGTTCTAGTTGTATCGATCGGGATACAACTCCGAGTGTCCGTTACCGTAGGACAGGCTATCGATAGATTAGTTCTTCCCTGCAGGGGTGCACCAAGTTACCCATCACGCTCGCTTAACTCCGGCCGGACACACTTTTCTGGGTCATGCCCGGCCTCGGCCAAACGATACGCCGCAACCCGACCAAATACTTAATAGAGAGGTCAGCACGCCGGACTAAACCTATGCCCCCAGGGGTCTTGGGCCATCGCCCCGGACGCTCCTGCACGTTGCGTACACCGCCGGTGAGCAGACCTAGCAACCCCTTAATACAAGCGCGGTTGCGTTCCCAGTCCAACCCAGCGTGTGCCGCTCAGTTGCTGACGTCTATTAAGCTTCGGCTGAAGTATACGACGCAGAACGCCCATACTATGCCCACGTGATGGTTAGTGCTATCAGGCCAGAGGCCCCTCGGATCAAATATCCAAACCGTTAGTGCGTTGGTAGTGCGGAAACGAGCAGAGACTCACGAAAGATGTGACCCCATCGCCCCGTCTCGAGGACTTGCGGCAAGGGCGAGGAATGCCTGGCCACGCCTCGTGTTCAACCCTCGGGCACCATCCAGGTCCACCCGATCCCACATCACTTCGCTAATAAGCTCGCGCGGGTACCCCTCGGGGCCGACCCGTCTTTAGTATCATGGTTCGGTGTTCAGTCAAAGTATCTGTGTGTCTGACACCAAGGGGAACCCTGAGGAATCACCCTCGATGGAATTCCCTCTGATGTTTCCGTCAAGGTGAACGGAGGAGGAATCACCCTCGAGGTCCACACTTGAGGAGTGACGCGACGATGTCGTTATCGGGGGTGGTGTAGGAGGAATCACCCTCGCTTACCACGACCGAATAACTAACCTACAAGGTTATCATCAGAAGTGCTGACGAGGTATCACCCTCGGCACTCGATAGTAACCCAGCAGTGTCGGCAACTAAGGGGGATGTGACGTGCGGTGTCGGGGCCTGGTCTTCAATCCCGTTGCACGGGTCTTCTGATCATCCAGCGGGGTAGTCGGGATAAAGTGGGGGTCTCTGTCGGTCTCTACCCAACCTATTCTAAGCAATTTAGGACAACAGATAAGTATCAACAGCAGGGTACAAGTAAACAGGCTATGCAGCAGATATAGGATAACAGTAGCAGCAGTAACTTCTAATGCAAGCATAAGAGAGAAGAGAGTGGGCGATATCGGAATGCTCAAAAAAGGGGGTGCTTGCCTGCAAGCTCTGGGGCAAGTGGCTGGTCGTCGGGGACGTAGTCGTTCTCCGCAGCGGCGTCTGCCTCAGGAGCTACGTCAACGTTGGGGTCTAATCGAGAAAGAAGAGGGGGAGGAAACAGGTAAATATAATGCAATCAGATACAACATAATGCGTGCTATGCTATGATGCAGTGCAGGGTTGCCTAAATATGCATCTAAGTCATTTTAGTTATTTTTAGGATTACCGCGGGATTTATTACCCGGTGTGTGTGTGCACTATTCATCTACCGGAATCGGGCCCGGAGTTACGAGTTCTCTTAAGTAGGAGGTTCCGATATGGAAACAGACGACACGATCAAACTCGTCTCGTCGTTCTGAGCAACTTTCATGTTTTAACTATTTTGATCTGAGCTACGGTTTAAAAGTTATTAATTTTCAAAGTTTATATGATTTTCTAGAATTATTTTATTAACAGAATTGAATTATGACATCAGCATGATGTCACAGTGACGTCAGCAGGTCAACAGCGGCTGACCAGGGTCAAACCTGACATGTGGGTCCAGTGGTACCTATTGGGGATCGGTGCAGAAATTAAAAAATTTCTACGCATCACCAAGATCAATCTATGGAGAGACTAGCAATGAGAGAGAGGGGAGTGCATCTTCATACCCTTGAAGATCGCGATGCGGAAGCGTTGCAAGAACGCGGTTGGAGGAGTCGTACACGCAGCGATTCAGATCGCGGTCGATTCCGATCTAAGCGCCGAACAACGGCGCCTCCGCGTTCAACACACGTGCAACCCGGTGACGTCTCCCGCGTCTTGATCCAGCAAGGAGGAGGGAGAGGTTGGGGAAGACAACTCCGGCAGCACGACGACGTGGTGGTGGAGCTTGCAGTTCTCCGGCAGAGCTTCGCCAAGCTCAACGGAGGAGGAGGGCTGCGCCTTGGATCAGGTCCTGCTGCCCTCCCTCCTCCCCTCTATTTATAGGGCGAAGGGGGAAGGGGGCCGGCCCCTCTAGATGAGATCTAGAGGGGGGGGGGGCGGCCAAGGGGAGGGGGCTTGCCCCCCAAGCCAAGGGGGGGCGCCCCCCTTTAGGGTTTCCCCCAACCCTAGGCGCATGGGCCCTAAGGGGGATGGCGCCCAGCCCACTTAGGGGCTGGTTCCCTTCCACATACAGCCCATAGGGCCCTCCGGGGCAGGTGGACCCTCCCGGTGGACCCCCGGAACCCCTCCGGTGGTCCCGGTACAATACCGGCAAACCCCCGAATACTTCCGGTGACCGTATGATAACTTCCCATATATAAATCTTCACCTCCGGACCATTCCGGAACTCCTCGTGACGTCCGGGATCTCATCCGGGACTCCGAACAACATTCGGTAACCACATACTATTTCCCATAACAACTCTAGCGTCACCGAACCTTAAGTGTGTAGACCCTACGGGTTCGGGAACCATGCAGACATGACCGAGACATCTCTCCGGCCAATAACCAATAGCGGGATCTGGATACCCATGTTGGCTCCCACATGTTCCACGATGATCTCATCGGATGAACCACGATGTCAAGGATTCAATCAATCCCGTACGCAATTCCCTTTGTCCATCGGTATGTTACTTGCCCGAGATTCGATCGTCGGTATCCTTATACCTTGTTCAATCTCGTTACCGGCAAGTCTCTTTACTCGTTCCGTAATGCATGATCCCGTGGCTAACTCCTTAGTCACATTGAGCTCATTACGATGATGCATTACCGAGTGGGCCCAGAGATACCTCTCCGTCATACGGAGTGACAAATCCCAGTCTCGATTCGTGCCAACCCAACAGACACTTTCGGAGATACCTGTAGTGCACCTTTATAGTCACCCAGTTACGTTGTGACGTTTGATACACCCAAAGCATTCCTACGGTATCCGGGAGTTGCACAATCTCATGGTCTAAGGAAATGATACTTGACATTAGAAAAGCTCTAGCAAACGAACTACACGATCTTTTGCTATGCTTAGGATTGGGTCTTGTCCATCACATCATTCTCCTAATGATGTGATCCCGTTATCAATGACATCCAATGTCCATGGTTAGGAAACCATAACCATCTATTGATCAACGAGCTAGTCAACTAGAGGCTTACTAGGGACATGATGTGATCTATGTATTCACACATGTATTACGGTTTCCGGTTAATACAATTATAGCATGAACAATAGACAATTATCATGAACAAGGAATTATAATAATAACCATTTTATTATTGCCTCTAGGGCATATTTCCAACAGTCTCCCACTTGCACTAGAGTCAATAATCTAGTTACATTGTGATGAATCGAACACCCATAGAGTTCTGGTGTTGATCATGTTTTGCTCGTGGAAGAGGTTTAGTCAACGGATCTGCGACATTCAGATCCGAATGCACTTTACAAATATCTATGTCTCCATCTTGAACATGTTCACGAATGGAGTTGAAGCGACGCTTGATATGCCCGGTCTTCTTGTGAAACCTGGGCTCCTTGGCAAGGGCAATAGCTCCAGTGTTGTCACAGAAGAGAGTCATTGGGCCCGACGCATTGGGAATAACTCCTAGGTCGGTGATGAGCTCCTTCATCCAGACTGCTTCCTATGCTGCCTCCGAGGCTGCTATGTACTCCGCTTCACATGTAGATCCCGCCACGACGCTTTGCTTGCAACTGCACCAGCTGACTGCCCCACCATTCAAAATATACACGTATCCGGTTTGTGACTTGGAGTCATCCAGATCTGTGTCGAAGCTAGCATCGACGTAACCCTTTACGACGAGCTCTTCGTCACCTCCATAAACGAGAAACATATCCTTAGTCCTTTTCAGGTACTTCAGGATGTTCTTGACCGCTGTCCAGTGTTCCATGCCGGGATTACTTTGGTACCTCCCTACCAAACTTATGGCGAGGTTCACATCAGGTCTGGTACACAGCATGGCATACATAATAGACCCTATGGCTGAGGCATAGGGGATGACACTCATCTTTTCTCTATCTTCTGCCGAGGTCGGGCATTGAGCCGTGCTCAATCTCACACCTTGCAATACAGGCAAGAACCCCTTCTTGGACTGATCCATATTGAACTTCTTCAATATCTTGTCAAGGTATGTGCTTTGCGAAAGACCAATGAGGAGTCTCGATCTATCTCTATAGATCTTGATGCCTAATATGTAAGCAGCTTCTCCAAGGTCCTTCATTGAAAAACACTTATTCAAGTAGGCCTTTATGCTTTCCAAGAATTCTATATCATTTCCCATTAATAGTATGTCATCCACATATAATATGAGAAATGCTACAGAGTTCCCACTCACTTTCTTGTAAACACAGGCTTCTCCATAAGTCTGTGTAAACCCAAACGCTTTGATCATCTCATCAAAGCGAATGTTCCAACTCCGAGATGCTTGCACCAGCCCATAGATTGAGCGCTGGAGCTTGCATACCTTGTCAGCATTATTAGGATCGACAAAACCTTCCGGCTGCATCATATACAATTCTTCCTTAAGGAAACCATTAAGGAATGCCGTTTTGACGTCCATTTGCCATATCTCATAATCATAGAATGCGGCAATTGCTAACATGATTCGGACGGACTTCAGCTTCGCTACGGGTGAGAAGGTCTCATCGTAGTCAACCCCTTGAACTTGTCGATAACCCTTAGCGACAAGTCGAGCCTTATAGATGGTCACATTACCATCCGCGTCTGTCTTCTTCTTAAAGATCCATTTGTTCTCTATGGCTTGCCGATCATCGGGCAAGTCTGTCAAAGTCCATACTTCGTTTTCATACATGGATCCTATCTCGGATTTCATGGCTTCAAGCCATTTGTTGGAATCCGGGCCCGCCATCGCTTCTTCATAGTTCAAAGGTTCATCGTTGTCTAACAACATGACTTCCAGGACAGGGTTGCCGTACCACTCTGGTGCGGAACGTGTCCTTGTGGACCTACAAAGTTCAGTGGTAACTTGATCATGATCGTCATCATTAACTTCCTCTCTAGTCGGTGCAGGCACCACAGAAACATTTTCCTGCGCTGCGCTACTCTCCGGTTCGAGAAGGGTCATCTCATCAAGCTCCACTTTCCTCCCACTCATTTCTTTCGAGAGAAACTCTTTCTCTAGAAAGGATCCATTCTTGGCAACAAAGATCTTGCCTTCGGATCTGAGGTAGAAGGTATACCCAATAGTTTCCTTAGGGTATCCTATGAAGACACATTTTTCCGATTTGGGTTCGAGCTTTTCAGGTTGAATTTTCTTGACATAAGCATCGCATCCCCAAACTTTCAGAAACGACAGCTTAGGTTTCTTCCCAAACCATAATTCATACGGTGTCGTCTCAACGGATTTCGACGGAGCCCTATTTAAAGTGAATGCGGCAGTCTCTAAAGCATAACCCCAAAATGATAGCGGTAGATCGGTAAGAGACATCATAGATCGCACCATATCTAATAGAGTGCGATTACGACGTTCGGACACACCATTACGCTGAGGTGTTCCAGGCGGCGTGAGTTGTGAAACAATTCCACATTTCCTTAAGTGCGTGCCAAATTCGTGACTCAAATATTCCCCTCCATGATCTGATCGTAAGAACTTTATTTTCCTGTCACGTTGATTCTCAACCTCACTCTGAAATTCCTTGAACTTTTCAAAGGTCTCAGACTTGTGTTTCATTAAGTAGACATACCCATATCTTCTTAAGTCATCAGTGAGGGTGAGAACATAACGATAACCACCGCGAGCCTCAACGCTCATTGGACCGCACACATCAGTATGTATGATTTCCAATAAGTTGGTTGCTCGCTCCATTGTTTCAGAGAACGGAGTCTTGGTCATTTTGCCCATGAGGCATGGTTCGCACGTGTCAAATGATTCATAATCAAGAGACTCCAAAAGTCCATCTGCATGGAGTTTCTTCATGCGTTTGACACCAATGTGACCAAGGCGGCAGTGCCACAAGTATGTGGGACTATCATTATCAACCTTACATCTTTTGGCATTCACACTATGAATATGTGTAACATCACGTTCGAGATTCAATAAGAATAAACCATTGACCAGCGGGGCATGACCATAAAACATATCTCTCATATAAATAGAACAACCATTATTCTCAGATTTAAATGAGTAGCCATCTTGCATTAAGCGAGATCCAGATACAATGTTCATGCTCAAGGCTGGCACTAAATAACAATTATTGAGGTTCAAAACTAATCCCGTAGGCAGATGTAGAGGTAGCGTGCCGACGGCGATCACATCGACCTTGGAACCATTCCCGACGCGCATCGTCACCTCGTCCTTCTCCAGTCTCCGCTTATTCCGCAACTCCCGTTTTGAGTTACACATATGAGCAACCGCACCGGTATCAAATACCCAGGAGCTACTACGAGCGCTGGTAAGGTACACATCAATAACATGTATATCACATATACCTTTGGTATTGCCGGCCTTCTTATCCGCTAAGTACTTGGGGCAGTTCCGCTTCCAGTGACCGTTTCCCTTGCAATAAAAGCATTCAGTCTCAGGCTTGGGTCCATTCTTTGGCTTCTTCCCGGCAGCTTGCTTACCGGGCGCGGCAACTCCCTTGCCGTCCTTCTTGAAGTTCTTTTTACCCTTGCCTTTCTTGAACTTAGTGGTTTTATTCACCATCAACACTTGATGTTCCTTTTTGATCTCCACCTCCGCTGATTTCAGCATTGAATATACCTCAGGAATGGTTTTTTCCATCCCCTGCATATTGAAGTTCATCACAAAGCTCTTGTAGCTAGGTGGAAGCGACTGAAGGATTCTGTCAACGACCGCGTCATCCGGGAGATTAACTCCCAGCTGAGACAAGCGGTTGTGCAACCCAGACATTTTGAGTATGTGCTCGCTGACAGAATTATTCTCCTCCATCTTACAACTGTAGAACTTGTCGGAGACTTCATATCTCTCGACTCGGGCATGAGCTTGGAAAACCATTTTCAGCTCTTGGAACATCTCATATGCTCCGTGTTGCTCAAAACGCTTTTGGAGCCCCGGTTCTAAGCTGTAAAGCATGCCTCACTGAACCAGGGAGTAATCATCACTACGCGACTGCCAGGCGTTCATAACGTCTTGAGTTGCTGGGAAAACAGGTGCGTCACCTAGCGGTGCTTCAAGGACATATGCTTTCTTGGCAGCTATGAGGATGATCCTCAAGTTACGGACCCAGTCCGTGTAGTTGCTACCATCGTCTTTCAGCTTGGTTTTCTCTAGGAACGCGTTGAAGTTGAGGGCAACATTAGCGTGGGCCATTTGATCTACAAGACATATTGTAAAGATTTTAGACTAAGTTCATGATAATTAAGTTCATCTAATCAAATTATTCAATGAACTCCCACTCAGATAGACATCCCTCTAGTCATCTAAGTGACACATGATCTGAATCGACTAGGCCGTGTCCGATCATCACGTGAGACGGACTAGTCATTAACGGTGAACATCTCTATGTTGATCGTATCTTCTATACGACTCATGTTCGACCTTTCGGTCTTCCGTGTTTCGAGGCCATGTCTCTACATGCTAGGCTCGTCAAGTCAACCTAAGTGTTTTGCATGTGTAAATCTGGCTTACACCCGTTGTATTCGAACGTTAGAATCTATCACACCCGATCATCACGTGGTGCTTCGAAACAACGAACCTTCGCAACGGTGCACAGTTAGGGGAAACACATTCTTGAAATTTTAGCGAGGGATCATCTTATTTATGCTACCGTCGTTCTAAGCAAATAAGATGTAAAAAAAATGATAAACATCACATGCAATCAAATAGTGACATGATATGGCCAATATCATTTTGCTCCTTTTGATCTCCATCTTCGGGGCGCCATGATCATCATCGTCACCGGCATGACACCATGATCTCCATCATCATGATCTCCATCATCGTGTCTTCATGAAGTTGTCTCGCCAACTATTACTTCTACTACTATGGCTAACGGTTAGCAATAAAGTAAAGTAATTACATGGCATTTTCATTGACACGCAGGTCATACAATAAATTAAGACAACTCCTATGGCTCCTGCCGGTTGTCATACTCATCGACATGCAAGTCGTGATTCCTATTACAAGAACATGATCAATCTCATACATCACATATATCATTCATCACATCCTTTTGGCCATATCACATCACACGGCATATGCTGCAAGAACAAGTTAGACGTCCTCTAATTGTTGTTGCAAATTTTTACGTCGCTGCTATAGGTTTCTAGCAAGAACGTTTCTTACCTACGCCAAAACCACAACGTGATATGCCAATTTCTATTTACCCTTCATAAGGACCCTTTTCATCGAATCCGATCCGACTAAAGTGGGAGAGACAGACACCCGCTAGCCACCTTATGCAACTAGTGCATGTCAGTCAGTGGAACCTGTCTCACGTAAGCGTACGTGTAAGGTCGGTCCGGGCCGCTTCATCCCACGATGCCGCCGAATCAAGATAAGACTAGTAACGGCAAGTAAATTGACAAAATCGACGCCCACAACAACTTGTGTTCTACTCGTGCATAGAAACTACGCATAGACCTAGCTCATGATGCCACTGTTGGGGATCGGTGTAGAAATTAAAAAATTTCTACGCATCACCAAGATCAATCTATGGAGAGACTAGCAACGAGAGAGAGGAGAGTACATCTTCATACCCTTGAAGATCGCGATGCGGAAGCGTTGCAAGAACGCGGTTGGAGGAGTCGTACACGCAGCGATTCAGATCGCGGTCGATTCCGTTCTAAGCGCCGAACAACGGCGCCTCCGCGTTCAACACACGTGCAGCCCGGTGACGTCTCCCGCGTCTTGATCCAGCAAGGAGGAGGGAGAGGTTGGGGAAGACAACTCCGGCAGCACGACGGTGTGGTGGTGGAGCTTGCAGTTCTCCGGCAGAGCTTCGCCAAGCTCAACGGAGGAGGAGGGGGTGTTGGAGAGGGGGAGGGCTGCGCCTTGGATCAGGTCCTGCTGCCCTCCCTCCTTCCCTCTATTTATAGGGCGAAGGGGGAAGGGGGGCGGCCCCTCTAGATGAGATCTAGAGGGGGGGGGGGGGGGGGGGCGGCGGCCAAGGGAAGGGGGCTTGCCCCCCAAGCCAAGGGGGGCGCCCCCTTTAGGGTTTCCCCCAACCCTAGGCGCATGGGACCTAAGGGGGATGGCGCCCATCCCACATAGGGGCTGGTTCCCTTCCACATACAGCCCATAGGGCCCTCCGAGGCAGGTGGACCCTCCCGGTGGACCCCCGGAACCCCTTCGGTGGTCCCGGTACAATACCGGTAAACCCCCGAATACTTCCGGTGGCCATATGATGACTTCCCATATATAAATCTTCACCTCCGGACCATTCCGGAACTCCTCGTAATGTCCGGGATCTCATCCGGGACTCCGAACAACATTCGGTAACCACATACTATTTCCCATAACAACTCTAGCGTCACCGAACCTTAAGTGTGTAGACCCTACGGGTTCGGGAACCATGCAGACATGACCGAGACATCTCTCCGGCCAATAACCAACAGCGGGATCTGGATACCCATGTTGGTTTCCACATGTTCCACGATGATCTCATCGGATGAACCACGATGTCGAGGATTCAATCAATCCCGTACGCAATTCCCTTTGTCCATCGGTATGTTACTTGCCCGAGATTCGATCGTCGGTATCCTTATACCTTGTTCAATCTCGTTACCGGCAAGTCTCTTTACTCGTTCCGTAATGCATGATCCCGTGGCTAACTTCTTAGTTACATTGAGCTCATTACGATGATGCATTACCGAGTGGGCCCAGAGATACCTCTCCGTCATACGGAGTGACAAATCCCAGTCTCGATTCGTGCCAACCCAACAGACACTTTCGGAGATACCTGTAGTGCACCTTTATAGTCACCCAGTTACGTTGTGACGTTTGATACACCCAAAGCATTCCTACGGTATCCGGGAGTTGCACAATCTCATGGTCTAAGGAAATGATACTTGACATTAGAAAAGCTCTAGCAAACGAACTACACGATCTTATACTATGCTTAGGATTGGGTCTTGTCCATCACATCATTCTCCTAATGATGTGATCCCGTAATCAATGACATCCAATGTCCATGGTTAGGAAACCATAACCATCTATTGATCAACGAGCTAGTCAACTAGAGGCTTACTAGGGACATGCTGTGATCTATGTATTCACACATGTATTACGGTTTCCGGTTAATACAATTATAGCATGAACAATAGACAATTATCATGAACAAGGAAATATAATAATAACCATTTTATTATTGCCTCTAGGGCATATTTCCAACAGGACCCACATGTCAGCCTCTGTTATTCTAACAGTGGATCATTTGAACTAACAGAGTGATTAGTGGGGTGGGCCCCATATGTCAGTGAGTCATTAGTATAACTAATTTTTTTTATTTATTTAATCATTTATTAGTTTAATTAGTAGAGGGGGTCCCACATGTCAGCGACCGGACTCGACCCAGTCAGCATGTTGACCCGAGTCAACGGGGTCAACGGGACCCACCGGGGCCACTGGCAGCGACCCAGGGTGGACCCCACGCATGGCCACGTCAGCGGTGATCGGCGGCTCGCCGGCGGCGACGCCAAAACGCGGCGGAGGGGCGTGTCCGGCTTCGGAATCGCGCCGCAGGCCACCATTTTGCGCGTTCTTGGATGCATTCGAAAGCTTAGAGAGCGCCGCATCGAACCGTACCAGTAGCATGCCCGGACTTGGCGCCGGCGACGACGGGTGACAGGCAGGGCGTGACGGCGACCGCGTCGGGCGTCGTCGAGAACCAGAGGGGGAGAGCGAGGGGAGATGGGAGGAGTGGTCGAGGGGGTCAGGGGGAGTGAACGGGCCTCGCCCTTATCCTCCCGCGCCCCTGTAGTGTCGGCGGCGTCGGCGTGTCGACGCCTCGCTGGCGCGCGGGCGCTCGACCAGGGGCGCGGCGACACGCAGGAGGGAGAGAAGGTAATGGGCCAGGTGGGCCGTGGTCGGGGCACTGTGCACTTAGTCCCAGTACACAGTGCCTTGTTTTATTTTTCTTATTTCTGTTTTACTTTTTCTTTTATTCTTTTCTGTTTTGTATTAGTTAGGTCACTTTTGTATTTTTGTAAAACATGTGAGTTGACCCAAATGCTACTGTGCAATGTTAGCTTTCACCAAAAATTGGTTTGGGCAAAGTTGGGTTTCATTTGAATTTGTTATGATTTTAAATGGATTAAATATTGCTGTTTTGGTGTTGTTTCATGTGGTTTGAACCATTTAACTATTCCCAATTTCATTGTTTATATTTTTATGAATGATTCTGGAATATTTGCTATTTAGTGAACATTTTTGCAACTGTGTTTGAGCAAATTTATTTTGCACTTTTGAATATGAGTTGATTTTCAGAATGGAGTTGAATTGATTTGGTTAACCACTATGTTTAAGCACTGCAATTGATATGACTTGGCATTATTAGCAGCTGATCACAGTGGTAGTTACACAGGGGTGTTACACCGGCGTCCCGCAACCCTAACCCATCCACCTTCCCTCTCTTCGCGCCGCCAGTCCGAGCCCACCTCCTCCCTCTCCAGCTCCGACGCTCTGCCCACGCTCCGGCACTCCGCCATGGTCCGGAGCAAGACCACCTACTACGCCATACTGACGCCGGAGCGCCGCCACGAGATCCAGCAGGAGATCCGGATGAGGCAAGCAGCGCGCGCCGCCCGCATGGCTGTCAGGCAGCCTCCGGACTCACCGAAGCCGGAGGAGGAGCAGCAGCAGCAGCCTGGGGAAGAGGAGGAGGAGGAGATGGCTCCAATGGAGGCGGAGCAGCAGGAGCCGGAGCAGCAGCTGCCGGGCTTCAACATGGAGCAGGCGGAGGCGGAGTTCGTCATCGCCCAGTCAGAGGAGATGGCGGAGCAGCTAGCCATCCTGGAGTCCATCCAGGATGAGGCCTATGTGGAGGCCAACCGGGCGTTCCTCTGGTGAGAGCAAGAGGAGTCCGACGCGCTCTTCGCCGAACTCGACGCGGAGATAGAGGCGGAGAAGGCCGGAGCGGAGTAGCTGGAAACGTCGGAGGAGCCGGAGCTGCAGCTACCGCCCATCCTGCCGGAGCCGGGCACGAAGATCGTCGACATCTCCGACGACGAGTAGCTAGATGATCGACGTAGTACGTAGGTTTATTTTAGTTTGCATGTCTTTGTATGAATTTGAGAATTTAATATGAGATGTCCTGCTGCAACTGTGAAAATTTAAAGGGTGTCTGGTCAGAGGACACGTTCGCAGGTGTTTGAGGAGCCGGATTTATCAAGTCCGGCTGTAGATGCTCTTACTCATCCAAGCAGGGCGGGGCCGACGGGCTTTGGCCAACATGGAAACAAGTCCGGATCGAGACAACCAGCTTCACGTCGAAACGATGGATCACCGGCTAAAAGATGAAAAGCAGCCGAGAAAATGGAAAGATGATTCAAGCATGACAAAAAATCTAAAGTAACAAGAGTGGAGTAGCAAAGAAGCAATTATAGAAGAAGTTAACTCTTCTATCAGTGTGTTGTGTTTGTATGCATGATCATCCGCATGTATACGATGCAAACATTGCTTTCCTTTTTCTCCTGATATTGCGTAGTACTCCATGTGTTCAGTCAATCAATCAATCCCCGTATCGTCAGTCACAAGAAGTAACGAGTACCAGTAGTTGCAAGACCAAAGGTATGCAGGTCAAATACACTAACTACTGAAGAAAATTAAGCAAAGCTATGGTATAATTCGTGAATCCCAGGAGCATTCACATAGTAGTACATGTACATACTATGCTAGGTACAAATACACGTTAATTTACATCCATACACTGTCCTAAAAATAATAATCAATAACCATATGCAATTTCACCATACATGCATGTATGCTCCTTCCGGTCAGCTACTTGATCTCGTGTATATACACGGCGCTTGAGAAAAGTATCAAATCAAGCTCAAGACGAATACTTTTAACAAATAACGGAGAAAATAAAGAAAATCAATACCCGATCGATCGAGAACCGAGAAAGGCCAGGCATGTCGTATGGTTGGTGGCCGTGGACGTCTGCCGGTGCTGGGCCGGCCGTTCTGATCAAAAGAAGACCCACTTGGTCGACGACTTCTCCTTCATGGTGCTGGAATGGAAGAGCTCGCCGCCGTCGCCTTCCCCTGTTTTCCGCCGCTTCTCCGTCCCGACCAGCCTCGACAAGAACCTCCCGATCTTCTTCTTGTTGCTGCTCTTCTTCTTCTTCTTCTTCGCCTCGCCCTCCTTTCCCTTGGCTTCTGCTGGTTTCTTTGAGGCCGTCGGCATGAGCGGCTGCGAAAAGGCGGAGACGTTGACGAAGGAGGAGCCGGCGCTGGCGCCGACGAGGTGGACGGAGGTGGCGTCGGCGGAGAGGGCGGCGTGGTGGAGCGGAGGGGAGTCGGTGGAGGAGTAGGGGGAGGTGCTGGCCGAGTTGGAGGCGCGGGTCAGGGTGGTGGTGGCCGAGGAGTTGGCGGAGAGGTGGGCGAGGCGGTCGCGGAGGCAGCTCGGGCACACGCCCTTGGACAGCCGGTGCTCCGGGTGCCGCCGGCACCGGTCCTCCCAGTCCGACCTCCGCATGGCCGAAGCTTGACTCGATCGATCGGTGTGCGCCCTCGCGTTGCTGTGTCGATCGATCCTCGCGTTCTTGGCGGTGTTGATGCTCGGGGAGGGTGGGGGTGGAGAGAGAGAGGAGATATGAAGAGCAGGGGAGACTCGAGGTCGACGACGCGAGGTGGAAATGTCAGCCTTGTCGCACGAGGTGGAGCTGCACGGTGCCAGGTGGTACTGTTTTATTGGCGCGTCAAAAGAAAAGAAAAAGAATGTTTTTGTTTTCATTTCGGATACTTTTCCTTTTCCTGCCTAGTGGAGCGGGGTTTTTGGTGTTGAACCTGTAGCAACTCCGTTTAGAATTTGCCAAGGACAACAAGGTCACAGGGAAAGCCGACATGAGTTGATCCCTCAACGCAAATGAGAGTGATGTCACTTTTTCCGTTTGGCTTAAGGACATATTCATGTTATTTAGCTCCCATGATATGGAAAATAATGCTCTCTCCGGCTCTTTACAAAATTGTCCTCTGCTCAACCTTTGAGCTTCGGCTCCAAATATAAGAGCATTTAGATCACTAATGTTTCTTTATGGATTTCCCGTATGGCCTAGGACATACATGCATTTTACGTTTGAAAATGAAACTAGCATGCGATCTTTATTTTGGCGTAATTCACACCATAGTGACCCTTGCGAAAATGGCTCTCGAGTCTTGACAGAATAATCAATCAACAGGGAATGGCCGGGTCACCAGCGAGCAATTAATTCTGTCGGCAGTACTGACAATAACACCAGACTGAACTTGGTCACGACCACCACACGCGAGACGGCGAGAGGGGAAACCTACCTGGTCAGTCATCCGTGCGGTGGGACGCGTCGATCGTACACACCCAGCTTCCGTCCGTTCTCGACACCCCGTTCCGTTCCGTTTGGTTTCGTTTTTTGTTTCGTCACCTCGCGCGTCTGGTAAGCAAAACAAAAACAAACATGCTTCTTGTTTTTCTAGCCCCTGTTGACCGGTCGAAACAAAAAAGAAAAAGGACTAGCACAGCGTGACAAAAGATAAGGGCTGCCTCCATGGCGCCGTGGCCACGGCGGTCAAAAGACGCTGGCTATCTTTAATCGCACGTCTCTCCCAGTGGGATCCGGTCGCGCTTTGCCTTCTCCTGCCTCCCTGCGTCCAAGTGTTTTACACCTGAAAAGTAAAAGGGAGATAGCAAAATAAAGCCAAGAAAAGCAGTGAGAAAAATAAAAGAAATGTATTCTAGGGCTGCGTCTGGCGGGAGACAAGCGCCGTGGCCCGCGACGGTGACCGGCGGGCCCACGCGGCCTCGTTGGTGGACGGGGGTACTAGAGCAAGACAAGAGTTTTGGCGAGTGGTGGCACTGGTCGCCGGTCACTGCACGCGCGCGCGCGAGGCGACTGGTCAGACGCGCGTCGCTACTTGCTAGGTACGTACGCTCTCGGCTTGGCTCTCCCCTGATGCGCACGTTCGCGCGTGCGCGTGCGCGTGGGGTCGCGCTACGTGCGTGGTGTACCTCGAGTCGGGTTGCGTCGACAAGTGTGGCAAAATAGACAAATTTGACCTTAGAGTGAAAGTATTTCACAAACTAAACCATACGTGAAACTAAATTCACCCTGCTGATCATTTTGTGTGGCTCGATAGCAAGGCGCTGTACTCTACAGAGCAATGTCTTACTGATAGGTGTTGCACGCCTGGCCAGCGTGGCACTCCGAGGCCTCCCGGCCCCACACCTGGTCGTGCAGCATCCAGCCGACAGGCGCCACACTACCATGAACAAAGCCCAGATGAAAGGCGTTGTACATTGACTTAAGCCTCTGTGGGCCTCAATCCCTGTCCAAAATCTTTCCGATCTGTAGTTTTTGGACGTGGATTTCTTTCCTAATTTAGGACAGTAAAATCAAGCCTAAGGCGAGCCCTCTCACGCACTCAACGATTTTGATTGTCGGTTCTCGCGTTCTGATCATTTATGGCCGTTGGATGGCTATCCTAAGGGGCTGCTGCTCCGGTAGAAAAATCCAAAGCTTGTGGTTAATTGGGCCTTCTGCCGTGTGAAGCCCATGAACTAACCCTAACTAATTCCTCCTACAAGGTAAACTCCTCTGATCCCCTTCTTTTCATCCGTAAAACCGTTCACATTTTTCAAATTTGTGCAAGTTAGGGTGAAACCCTTGATTTGCTTGGATTCGAAACTGATATGATAAATCAAAATAGTGTTGTGTGATTTAGTATTTCTAGATGATTTGCAATCTTTTTGGAACCCTAATGTCTTTGATTTATATTGTTAATCTTGGTTCCATAGTAATTTAACCCTATATGAAAAAAAGTCACATAGGAAGACATATTTGGTTGTTGAGTATTATAGTAGTATTTAACCCTAGTTTGCTCATATTTTGTTGTTGACTATATATGGAAAAGAAGTCACATAGGAAGTATTTTAGGAAGTCACATAGGAAGTCTAGCGTTGTTTAGATGAATATTCCTTTTTATTACATATGTATGATTGTTGATTATTAATGTTGAGTACTAGATAAGTATTTAAATTTATTTTAGTACCTGTTGTAAATGATGATTCCGTAGGAATTTGTATGTATATGTGAAATAATGCTCACATGTAAAATAATAATAGGAATTGTTTTAGTTTTCTCTTATATGTTTATTGTTTGAAATATGTAGGATGGTGTGCCTTCTTGATGATTACTATGACGTTGAACACCGGGCCTATAGGATGTCGGTGAAGAAGGAGGTAATAATCATAGTAGTTGGTCTTTTGTAATATGTGTTTAGTTCAAATAGACATGCCTTAGTAGTCTGACTTGCTTGTTTGCAGAAGCTTTTACCTCTGAAGATCCGGTCACACGGGGCATCGTCGAGTGTCATGTAGTACGATGAGCGGTACACACCGTACATCGAGATGGCAGGACTCCTCCCGTTCATTCAGTTGGTCAGCCAGTCGACGCCCAACCTCAACGCTACAGGAATCACCTCTCTTGTTGATCGGTGGAGGCCGGAGACGCACAGTTTCCATCTCCGGACCGGGGAGATGACCGTGACGCTTTAGGATGTTTCCATGATCACCGCACTTCCTATCGAGGGGAAACCTCTTTGTATGAGCACTGATTCTAAGGGGTGGCGATAGCAGATGGAGGCTCTTATTGGTATGGCTCCTGAAGAGTCGCCAGGAGATGGAAACAAGAAATAAAGAGTCGCAGTCGGTGCTCCTTACACGTGGATTGTAGAGAACTTTGCACATTGCCCTGAGAACACCAATAATGATGTGATGCAGACGTATGCTCGCGTTTACATGTGGTACGTTATCTCTAGGACTCTCTTTACTGACGGCGGTGGCATGCGCGCTCAATGGATGTGGCTGAAGGCGTTGACCTTCTTCAACAACCAATGGAGCTGGGGTTCGGTGACGTTGGCGTACTTGTACTGACAGGTAATTAGTTGTTCGTTTTCAGTGTGTTTCTACATAATAATGCAACCTTGGCCTTAATTGAACCATGTTTTCCTTTACGTGCAGTTGGATGGTGCTTGCCGTAGGTCTTCAAAAGACGGCAAACTTGGTGGTTGTATGCTCCTACTATCGGTATGGAGCTGGAAACACCTGCCGGTTGGACGCCCGAAAGAGGTATCGTTCAAGGCATGGGACGAACGTGACAACCCTCTACGGCTCCCCACTTGGGCTTACAAGTGGGATGTGGTATCGGAGATGACGAGCGATGTCGATATCATGTACAGACAGTACACCAACGAGGTGGACACGCTTACCACTGAGCAGGTAAACATTGACATTCTCATTCTCTTTATGAAAACTCGACACCAATGTTGCCTTGTTGTGCTATGTTGCAGGTGGAATGGCAGCCATATGGTGCCGACGATAGATTTGGTGAAGCACAAACGTTCATCCTGAATCCGAGGTGCTTGTAGGAGAGGCATCTTTGGGTTATGCGGTGCCCAATGATATGCAACTAGGCGGTTGAGCTTCACTTGCCACACCGTGTGTTCTGGCAGTTTGGGTTGTTTCAGTGTCACCAGCCAGAGTGGGAGGACACGGACCGTGCCCTTCACAAGTAACAGAGCACGAATTGTACACACTTAGCATCGTGAGGTACTTTTTGATGGTGCTAATATTTAGTTTTTTAATATGCAGGTTGGATAGGAGAAGGCAGCGAAAGATCAAGGACTGGGACAAACATCATAAGAAGCATGTCACAATGTTTGAGCTATGTGTGGAGCAAGCTACTGCTACGGTAGGATCCCAGCTACGCGAGCATTGCGCACTAGCGTTCAACAACTACCTTCGATGGTTTCTTGAAAATACTCGTGAGGAGGAAATATTGGAAGATCCAATAGTATTCGAGAAGCTGCCCAGAGAGAATACAACAAATTGGTCAGGGAAGGGAGCCAGACCCCATTTGCTCCAATGTTCAACTTTGCGGTAAAGTGTGACCTTAATTTTCTTTCCTATTGGCACTATTACACATCTTTGCTTCACTAATATATTGATGGTGTTTCATCCATAGTGCAAGGAGATCAAGAAACAAGCCGATGAAAGCCATGCCATCCTAGAGACAAACCCGATGGAAAAGGCAAGGGAGAAAGTACACTTCGAGCTTTCATTAAGGTACATTGTCATGATACAACATCGCCTAGTTGCATAGTATTTGCTTACTTTCCTATCTCATTCACTTGTCAATGTGACAGCGTCAGCGCCAAAGGTTACGACGGTTACCCACCTTGTCGGTTGCCGTGACCCCGAATATTCCAAACTGATGCTATCTAGGTCCGCTACACCCTCTGACAATGCGGCTCATCTGGAGGATGAGATTACTTCGATAGCTCATGTGGAACATGAGGATGTCGTCTCTACAGAGGTATGGCACATTCATCTCTTTGATGCATTCCTCACTTCATTATGATGCATGATCTTTACCGTATCGTCCACTCTTATGATAGGTTGATGACGACATGACATTGCAGGACTACCAAGTTCGGTCCGCATACATGTTGAAGCCTAGGATGCGAATCAAGCGGTTCACACCCGATGACTTCAACAATAAAGGAAAGAAGATGGTCGGTGAGGGCTCACGGAGGGCAACAGGCATGAGGAGGATGCGGGGTATGGAGGACAAGGATGACTCGGCAGATCATGTGGATGATGAGGATGAGGAGGAAGAGGTGGAACCGGAACCACAATGGGTTGTCAGGGAGAAGCTTCATACTAAGAGGGGACGAGGCAAGACTACGCGTGGAAGGAAGAACTAGATATGTTTAGATTGTCGTCGTTGGTCTTGAACTAGATATGTTTAGCTTCTTGTCTTTGATCTTAATAATGTTGAACTTGTAGCTTGGCACATGTGGTGATGTTGAGCTCGTTGTCGGTGTTGAACTCGAAGTACTCTTGAACTTGTCAGTGTTGAACTCGAAGTACTCTTCATTGATTATGTTAGTCAGAAGTACTATTGATTCTATTGATCTTGAGTGAATCTGTGATATTTGTGAAATATTTCCTGGGTTTGAAGAATCTGTGAAATCTGGCTTTGAAGAACATTTAAATAGTGTAGCGCCTAAGAATGAGGCGCCACACTACACAGTGCATCACCTAAAGCAAAGGCGTTGCACTGTGCAGTGTGGCGCAAGCAACTCAGGCGCTGCATAGTGACTTAGCGATTTCTGGGGGTCCAGAGAGCCAGTTTGCTCTCTGTAACTCCAGTTATGCTAGTCGACTATGTGTAGCGCCTAAGACTCAGGTGCTGCACTATGTAGTGTGACGCCTAAAGCAAAGGCGCTGCATTGTGCAGTGTGGTGCCTGCAGCTCAGGCGCTGCATAGTGACTTAGCGATTTCTGGGAGTCCAGAGAGCTAGTTTGTGTTGGGGATCGTAGCAGAATTTTAAAATTTTCTACGCATCACCAAGATCAATCTATGGAGTCATCTAGCAACGAGAGAGAGGGGAGTGCATCTACATACCTTTGTAGATCGCGAGCGGAAGCGTTCAAGAGAACGGGGTTGATGGAGTCGTACTCGTCGTGATCCAAATCACCGATGACCGAGCGCCGAACGGACGGCACCTCCGTGTTCAACACACGTACGGTTGGGAGAGACGTCTCCTCCTTCTTGATCCAGCAAGGGGAAGGAGAGGTTGATGAGGATCTAGCAGCACGACGGCGTGGTGGTGGAAGCAGCGGGATCTCGGCAGGGCTTCACCAAGCACCAACGAGAGGGAGAGGTGTCACGGGAGGAGAGGGAGGCGCCAGGGGCTGGGGTGTGTCCTCCCTCCCACCCCTCCACTATTTATAGGGGGAAGGGGAGAGGGGGCCGGCCCCCTCAGATCCAATCTGAGGGGAGGGGCGGCGGCCAAGGGGGTGGCTTGCCCCCCAAGCCAGGTGGAGGCGCCCCCCACCCCTAGGGTTCCCATCCCTAGGCGCAGGGGAGGCCCATAGGGGGGCGCACCAGCCCACCAGGGACTGGTTCCCTTCCCACTTCAGCCCATGGGTCCCTCCGGGATAGGTGGCCCCACCCGGTGGACCCCCGGGACCCTTCCGGTGGTCCCGGTACAATACCGATTACCCCCGAAACCTTCCCGGTGGCCGAAACTGGACTTCCTATATACAATTCTTTACCTCCGGACCATTCCGGAACTCCTCGTGACGTCCGGGATCTCATCCGGGACTCCGAACAACTTTCGGGTTACCGCATACTAATATCTCTACAACCCTAGCGTCACCGAACCTTAAGTGTGTAGACCCTACGGGTTCGGGAGACACGCAGACATGACCGAGACGACTCTCCGGTCAATAACCAACAGCGGGATCTGGATACCCATGTTGGCTCCCACATGCTCCTCGAAGATCTCATCGGATGAACCACGATGTCGAGGATTCAATCAATCCCGTACGCAATTCCCTTTGTCTATCGGTACGATACTTGCCCGAGATTCGATCGTCGGTATACCGATACCTTGTTCAATCTCGTTACCGGCAAGTCTCTTTACTCGTTTCCGTAACACATCATCCTGTGAACAACTCCTTGATCACATTGAGCTCATTATGATGATGTCCTACCGAGTGGGCCCAGAGGTACCTCTCCGTCACACGGAGTGACAAATCCCATTCTCGATTCGTGCCAACCCAACAGACACTTTCGGAGATACCCGTAGTGCACCTTTATAGTCACCCAGTTACGTTGTGACGTTTGGTACACCCAAAGCACTCCTACGGTATCCGGGAGTTGCACAATCTCATGGTCTAAGGAAAAGTTACTTGACATTGGAAAAGCTTTAGCAAACGAACTACACGATCTAGTGCTAGGCTTAGGATTGGGTCTTGTCCATCACATCATTCTCCTAATGATGTGATCCCGTTATCAATGACATCCAATGTCCATGGTCAGGAAACCGTAACCATCTATTGATCAACGAGCTAGTCAACTAGAGGCCTACTAGGGACACGTTGTGGTCTATGTATTCACACATGTATTACGATTTCCGGATAACACAATTATAGCATGAATAACAGACAATTATCATGAACAAGGAAATATAATAATAACCATTTTATTATTGCCTCTAGGGCATATTTCCAACAGTCTCCCACTTGCACTAGAGTCAATAATCTAGTTACATTGTGATGAATCGAACACCCATAGAGTTCTGGTGTTGATCATGTTTTGCTCGTGAAAGAGGTTTAGTCAACGGATCTGCTACATTCAAATCCGTGTGCACTTTACAAATATCTATGTCTCCATCTTGAACATGTTCACGTATGGAGTTGAAGCGACGCTTGATATGCCTGGTCTTCTTGTGAAACCTGGGCTCCTTGGCAAGGGCAATAGCTCCAGTGTTATCACAGAAGAGAGCCATTGGACCCGACGCATTTGGAATGACTCCTAGGTCGGTGATGAACTCCTTCATCCATACTGCTTCTTGTGCTGCCTCCGAGGCTGCTATGTACTCCGCTTCGCATGTAGATCCCGCCACGACGCTTTGCTTGCAACTGCACCAGCTTACCGCTCCACCATTCAAAATATACACGTATCCGGTTTGTGACTTGGAGTCATCCGGATCTGTGTCGAAGCTAGCGTCGACGTAACCCTTTACGACGAGCTCTTCGTCACCTCCATATACGAGAAACATATCCTTAGTCCTTTTCAGGTACTTCAGGATGTTCTTGACCGCTGTCCAGTGTTCCTTGCCAGGATTACTTTGGTACCTACCTACCAAACTTACTGCAAGGTTTACATCAGGTCTGGTACACAGCATGGCATACATAATAGACCCTATGGCTGAGGCATAGGGGATGACACTCATCTCTTCTATATCTTCTGCCGTGGTCGGGCATTGAGCCGTGCTCAATCTCACACCTTGCAATACAGGCAAGAACCCCTTCTTGGACTGATCCATATTGAACTTCTTCAATATCTTATCAAGGTATGTGCTTTGCGAAAGACCTATGAGGCGTCTCGATCTATCCCTATAGATCTTGATGCCTAATATATAAGCAGCTTCTCCAAGGTCCGTCATTGAAAAACACTTATTCAAGTAGGCCTTTATACTTTCCAAGAATTCTATATCATTTCCCATCAGCAGTATGTCATCCACATATAATATGAGAAATGCTACAGAGCTCCCACTCACTTTCTTGTAAACACAGGCTTCTCCATAAGTCTGTGTGAACCCAAACGCTTTGATCATCTCATCAAAGCGAATGTTCCAACTCCGAGATGCTTGCACCAGCCCATAGATTGAGCGCTGGAGCTTGCATACCTTGTCAGCATTCTCAGGGTCGACAAAACCTTCCGGTTGTATCATATACAACTCTTCCTTAAGAAAACCATTAAGGAATGCCGTTTTGACGTCCATTTGCCATATCTCATAATCATAGTATGCGGCAATTGCTAACATGATTCTGACGGATTTCAGCTTCGCTACGGGTGAGAAAGTCTCATCGTAGTCAACCCCTTGAACTTGTCGATAACCCTTAGCGACAAGCCGAGCCTTATAGATGGTCACATTACCATCCGCGTCAGTCTTCTTCTTAAAGATCCATTTATTTTCTATGGCTTGCCGATCATCGGGCCAGTCAGTCAAAGTCCATACTTCGTTTTCATACATGGATCCTATCTCGGATTTCATGGCTTTAAGCCATTTGTCGGAATCCGGGCCCGCCATCGCTTCTTCATAGTTCGAAGGTTCACTGTTGTCTAACAACATGATTTCCAGGACAGGATTGCCATACCACTCTGGTGCGGAACGTGTCCTCGTGGACCTTCGAAGTTCAGTGGTAGCTTGATCATGATCATTATCAATAACTTCCTCTCTAGCCGGTGTAGGCTCCACAGAAACATTTTCCTGTGCTGCGCTACTCTCCGGTTCGAGGGTCATCTCATCAAGCTCCACTTTCCTCCCACTTACTTCTTTCGAGAGAAACTCTTTCTCTAGAAAGGATCCATTCCTGGCAACAAAGATCTTGCCCTCGGATCTTAGGTAGAAGGTATACCCAATAGTTTCCTTAGGGTATCCTATGAATACGCATTTTTCCGACTTGGGTTCGAGCTTCCCTGGTTGAAGTTTCTTCACATAAGCATCGCATCCCCAAACTTTCAGAAACGACAGCTTAGGTTTCTTCCCAAACCATAATTCATACGGTGTCGTCTCAACGGATTTTGACGGTGCCCTATTTAAAGTGAATGCGGCAGTCTCTAAAGCTCATTATGATGATGTCCTACCGAGTGGGCCCAGAGGTACCTCTCCGTTACATGGAGTGACAAATCCCAGTCTCGATTCGTGCCAACCCAACAGATACTTTCGGAGATACCCGTAGTGCACCTTTATAGCCACCCAGTTACGTTGTGACGTTTGGTGCACCCAAAGCACTCCTACGGTATCCGGGAGTTGCACAATCTCATGGTCTAAGGAAAAGTTACTTGACATTGGAAAAGCTTTAGCAAACGAACTACACGATCTAGTGCTAGGCTTAGGATTGGGTCTTGTCCATCACATCATTCTCCTAATGATGTGATCCCGTTATCAATGACATCCAATGTCCATGGTCAGGAAACCGTAACCATCTATTGATCAACGAGCTAGTCAACTAGAGGCTTACTAGGGACATGTTGTGGTCTATGTATTCACACATGTATTACGATTTCCGGATAACACAATTATAGCATGAATAACAGACAATTATCATGAACAAGGAAATATAATAATAACCATTTTATTATTGCCTCTAGGGCATATTTCCAACAGTCTCCCACTTGCACTAGAGTCAATAATCTAGTTACATTGTGATGAATCGAACACCCATAGAGTTCTGGTGTTGATCATGTTTTGCTCGTGAAAGAGGTTTAGTTAACGGATCTGCTACATTCAAATCCGTGTGCACTTTACAAATATCTATGTCTCCATCTTGAACATGTTCACGTATGGAGTTGAAGCGACGCTTGATATGCCTGGTCTTCTTGTGAAACCTGGGCTCCTTGGCAAGGGCAATAGCTCCAGTGTTATCACAGAAGAGAGCCATTGGACCCGACGCATTTGGAATGACTCCTAGGTCGGTGATGAACTCCTTCATCCATACTGCTTCGTGTGCTGCCTCCGAGGCTGCTATGTACTCCGCTTCGCATGTAGATCCCGCCACGACGCTTTGCTTGCAACTGCACCAGCTTACCGCTCCACCATTCAAAATATACACGTATCCGGTTTGTGACTTGGAGTCATCCGGATCTGTGTCGAAGCTAGCGTCGACGTAACCCTTTACGACGAGCTCTTCGTCACCTCCATATACGAGAAACATATCCTTAGTCCTTTTCAGGTACTTCAGGATGTTCTTGACCGCTGTCCAGTGTTCCTTGCCAGGATTACTTTGGTACCTACCTACCAAACTTACTGCAAGGTTTACATCAGGTCTGGTACACAGCATGGCATACATAATAGACCCTATGGCTGCGGCATAGGGGATGACACTCATCTCTTCTATATCTTCTGCCGTGGTCGGGCATTGAGCCGTGCTCAATCTCACACCTTGCAATACAGGCAAGAACCCCTTCTTGGACTGATCCATATTGAACTTCTTCAATATCTTATCAAGGTATGTGCTTTGCGAAAGACCTATGAGGCGTCTCGATCTATCCCTATAGATCTTGATGCCTAATATATAAGCAGCTTCTCCAAGGTCCTTCATTGAAAAACACTTATTCAAGTAGGCCTTTATACTTTCCAAGAATTCTATATCATTTCCCATCAGCAGTATGTCATCCACATATAATATGAGAAATGCTACAGAGCTCCCACTCACTTTCTTGTAAACACAGGCTTCTCCATAAGTCTGTGTGAACCCAAACGCTTTGATCATCTCATCAAAGCGAATGTTCCAACTCCGAGATGCTTGCACCAGCCCATAGATTGAGCGCTGGAGCTTGCATACCCTGTCAGCATTCTCAGGGTCGACAAAACCTTCCGGTTGCATCATATACAACTCTTCCTGAAGAAAACCATTAAGGAATGCCGTTTTGACGTCCATTTGCCATATCTCATAATCATAGTATGCGGCAATTGCTAACATGATTCTGACGGATTTCAGCTTCGCTACGGGTGAGAAAGTCTCATCGTAGTCAACCCCTTGAACTTGTCGATAACCCTTAGCGACAAGCCGAGCCTTATAGATGGTCACATTACCATCCGCGTCAGTCTTCTTCTTAAAGATCCATTTATTTTCTATGGCTTGCCGATCATCGGGCAAGTCAGTCAAAGTCCATACTTCGTTTTCATACATGGATCCTATCTCGGATTTCATGGCTTCAAGCCATTTGTCGGAATCCGGGCCCGCCATCGCTTCTTCATAGTTCGAAGGTTCACTATTGTCTAACAACATGATTTCCAGGACAGGATTGCCGTACCACTCTGGTGCGGAACGTGTCCTTGTGGACCTTCGAAGTTCAGTGGTAGCTTGATCATGATCATTATCATTAACTTCCTCTCTAGCCGGTGCAGGCTCCACAGAAACATTTTCCTGTGCTGCGCTACTCTCCGGTCCGAGGGTCATCTCATCAAGCTCCACTTTCCTCCCACTTACTTCTTTCGAGAGAAACTCTTTCTCTAGAAAGGATCCATTCCTGGCAACAAAGATCTTGCCCTCGGATCTTAGGTAGAAGGTATACCCAATAGTTTCCTTAGGGTATCCTATGAATACGCATTTTTCCGACTTGGGTTCGAGCTTCTCTGGTTGAAGTTTCTTCACATAAGCATCGCATCCCCAAACTTTCAGAAACGACAGCTTAGGTTTCTTCCCAAACCATAATTCATACGGTGTCGTCTCAACGGATTTTGACGGTGCCCTATTTAAAGTGAATGCGGCAGTCTCTAAAGCATAACCCCAAAAAGATAGCGGTAGATCAGTAAGAGACATCATAGATCGCACCATATCCAATAGAGTGCGATTACGACGTTCGGACACACCGTTACGCTGAGGTGTTCTAGGCGGCGTGAGTTGTGAAACAATTCCACATTTCCTTAAGTGCGTGCCAAATTCATGACTCAAATATTCTCCTCCATGATCTGATCGTAAGAACTTTATTTTCTTGTCACGTTGATTCTCAACCTCATTCTGAAATTCCTTGAACTTTTCAAAGGTCTCAGACTTGTGCTTCATCAAGTAGACATACCCATATCTACTCAAATCATCGGTGAGGGTGAGAACATAACGATAACCACCGCGAGCCTCAACACTCATTGGACCACACACATTAGTATGTATGATCTCCAATAAGTTGGTTGCTCGCTCCATTGTTCCGGAGAACGGAGTCTTGGTCATCTTGCCCAAGAGGCATGGTTCGCATCTGTCAAATGATTCATAATCAAGAGACTCCAAAAGTCCATCTGCATGGAGTTTCTTCATGCGTTTAACACCAATATGACCAAGGCGGCAGTGCCACAAGTATGTGGGACTATCGTTATCAACCTTGCATTTCTTGGCATTCACATTATAAACATGTGTAACATCACGTTCGAGATTCAATAAAAATAAACCATTCACCAGCGGGGCATGACCATAAAACATATCTCTCATATAAATAGAACAACCATTATTCTCAGATTTAAATGAGTAGCCATCTCGCATTAAGCGAGATCCAGATACAATGTTCATGCTCAAAGCTGGCACTAAATAACAATTATTGAGGTTTAAAACTAATCCCGTAGGTAGATGCAGAGGTAGCGTGCCGACGGCGATCACATTGACCTTGGAACCATTCCCGACGCGCATCGTCACCTCGTCCTTTGCCAGTCTACGCTGATTCCGCAGTTCCTGCTTTGAGTTACAAATATGAGCAACCGCACCGGTATCAAATACCCAGGAACTACTACGAGTGCTGGTAAGGTACACATCAATTACATGTATATCACATATACCTTTGGTATTGCCGGCCTTCTTATCTGCTAAGTACTTGGGGCAATTCCGCTTCCAGTGACCGGTTCCCTTGCAATAAAAGCACTCAGTCTCAGGCTTGGGTCCATTCTTTGACTTCTTCCCGGCAGCTGGCTTACCGGGCGCGGCAACTCCCTTGCCGTCCTTCTTGAAGTTCTTCTTACCCTTGCCCTTCTTGAACTTAGTGGTTTTATTCACCATCAACACTTGATGTTCCTTTCTGATCTCTGCCTCCGCTGACTTCAGCATCGCATATACCTCAGGAATGGTCTTTTCCATCCCCTGCATGTTGAAGTTCATCACAAAGCTCTTGTAGCTAGGTGGAAGCGATTGGAGGATTCTGTCAATGACCGCGTCATCCGGGAGATTAATCCCCAGCTGAGACAAGCGGCTGTGCAACCCAGACATTTTGAGTATGTGCTCACTGACAGAACTATTTTCCTCCATCTTACAGCTGTAGAACTTATCGGAGACTTCATATCTCTCGATCCGGGCATGAGCTTGGAAAACCATTTTCAGCTCTTCGAACATCTCATATGCTCCGTGATGCTCAAAACGCTTTTGGAGCCCCGGTTCTAAGCTGAAGAGCATGCCGCACTGAACGAAGGAGTAATCATCGGTGCGTGTCTGCCAAACGTTCAAATCGTCTGGCAGTGCTGGGAGAACAGGTGGGCCACCTAACGGTGCTTCAAGGACATATGATTTCTTGGCAGCTATGAGGATAATCCTCAAGTTACAGACCCAGTCCGCATAGTTGCTACCATCGTCTTTCAGCTTGTTTTTCTCTAGGAACGCGTTGAAGTTGAGGGTAACATTAGCGTTGGCCATTTGATCTACAAGGTAGATATGTAACATTTAGACTAAGTTCATGACAATTAAGTTCATCTAATCAAATTATGTAATGAATTCCCACTCAGATAGACATCCCTCTCGTCATCTAAGTGATACATGATCCGAATCGACTAGGCCGTGTCCGATCATCACGTGAGACGGACTAGTCATCAACGGTGAACATCTCTATGTTGATCGTATCTTCTATATGACTCATGTCCGACCTTTCGGTCTCTTGTGTTCCGAGGCCATGTCTGTACATGCTAGGCTCGTCAAGTCAACCTAAGTGTATTGCTGTGTAAATCTGGCTTACACCCGTTGTATTCGAACGTTAGAATCTATCACACCCGATCAACACGTAGTGCTTCGAAACAACGAACCTTCGCAACGGTGCACAGTTAGGGGGAACACTTTCTTGAAATTTTAGTGAGGGATCATCTTATATGCTACCGTCGTTTTAAGCAAATAAGATGCAAAAACATGATAAACATCACATGCAATCAAAATAGTGACATGATATGGCCATTATCACTTCGCTCCTTTTGATCTCCATCTTCGGGGCTCCATGATCATCATCGTCACCGGCATGACACCATGATCTCCATCATCATGATCTCCATCATCGTGTCTTCATGAAGTTGTCTCGCCAACTATTACTTCTACTACTACGGCTAACGGTTAGCAATAAAGTAAAGTAATTACATGGCGAATTTCAATGACACGCAGGTCATATAATAAATTAAGACAACTCCTATGGCTCCTGTCGGTTGTCATACTCATCGACATGCAAGTCGTGATTCCTATTACAAGAACATGATCATCTCATACATCACATATATCATTCATCACATCCTTTGGCCATATCACATCACAAAGCACTTGCTGCAAAAACAAGTTAGACGTCCTCTAATTGTTGTTGCAAGTTTTTATGTGGCTGCTATAGGTTTCTAGCAAGAACGTTTCTTACCTACGCCAAAACCACAACGTGATATGCCAATTTCTATTTACCCTTCATAAGGACCCTGTTCATCGAATCCGATCCGACTAAAGTGGGAGAGACAGACACCCGCTAGCCACCTTATGCAACTAGTGCATGTCAGTCGGTGGAACCTGTCTCACGTAAGCGTACGTGTAAGGTCGGTCCGGGCCGCTTCATCCCACAGTGCCGCCGAATCAAGATAAGACTAGTAACGGCAAGAAGATTGACAAATCGACGCCCACAACTACTTTGTGTTCTACTCGTGCAAGATACTATGCATAGACCTAGCTCTGATACCACTGTTGGGGATCGTAGCAGAATTTTAAAATTTTCTACGCATCACCAAGATCAATCTATGGAGTCATCTAGCAACGAGAGAGAGGGGAGTGCATCTACATACCTTTGTAGATCGCGAGCGGAAGCGTTCAAGAGAACGGGGTTGATGGAGTCGTACTAGTCGTGATCCAAATCACCGATGACCGAGCGCCGAACGGACGGCACCTCCGTGTTCAACACACGTACGGTTGGGAGAGACGTCTCCTCCTTCTTGATCCAGCAAGGGGAAGGAGAGGTTGATGAGGATCCAGCAGCACGACGGCGTGGTGGTGGAAGCAGCGGGATCTCGGCAGGGCTTCACCAAGCACCAACGAGAGGGAGAGGTGTCACGGGAGGAGAGGGAGGCGCCAGGGGCTGGGGTGTGTCCTCCCTCCCACCCCTCCACTATTTATAGGGGGAAGGGGAGAGGGGGCCGGCCCCCTCAGATCCAATCTGAGGGGAGGGGCGGCGGCCAAGGGGGTGGCTTGCCCCCCAAGCCAGGTGGAGGCGCCCCCCACCCCTAGGGTTCCCAACCCTAGGCGCAGGGGAGGCCCATAGGGGGGCGCACCAGCCCACCAGGGGCTGGTTCCCTTCCCACTTCAGCCCATGGGGCCCTCCGGGATAGGTGGCCCCACCCGGTGGACCCCCGGGACCCTTCCGGTGGTCCCGGTACAATACCGATTACCCCCGAAACCTTCCCGGTGGCCGAAACTGGACTTCCTATATACAATTCTTTACCTCCGGACCATTCTGGAACTCCTCGTGACGTCCGAGATCTCATCCGGGACTCCGAACAACTTTCGGGTTACCGCATACTAATATCTCTACAACCCTAGCGTCACCGAACCTTAAGTGTGTAGACCCTACGGGTTCGGGAGACACGCAGACATGACCGAGACGACTCTCCGGTCAATAACCAACAGCGGGATCTGGATACCCATGTTGGCTCCCACATGCTCCTCGAAGATCTCATCGGATGAACCACGATGTCGAGGATTCAATCAATCCCGTACGCAATTCCCTTTGTCTATCGGTACGATACTTGCCCGAGATTCGATCGTCGGTATACCGATACCTTGTTCAATCTCGTTACCGGCAAGTCTCTTTACTCGTTTCCGTAACACATCATCCTGTGAACAACTCCTTGATCACATTGAGCTCATTATGATGATGTCCTACCGAGTGGGCCCAGAGGTACCTCTCCGTCACACGGAGTGACAAATCCCATTCTCGATTCGTGCCAACCCAACAGACACTTTCGGAGATACCCGTAGTGCACCTTTATAGTCACCCAGTTACGTTGTGACGTTTGGTACACCCAAAGCACTCCTACGGTATCCGGGAGTTGCACAATCTCATGGTCTAAGGAAAAGTTACTTGACATTGGAAAAGCTTTAGCAAACGAACTACACGATCTAGTGCTAGGCTTAGGATTGGGTCTTGTCCATCACATCATTCTCCTAATGATGTGATCCCGTTATCAATGACATCCAATGTCCATGGTCAGGAAACCGTAACCATCTATTGATCAACGAGCTAGTCAACTAGAGGCTTACTAGGGACATGTTGTGGTCTATGTATTCACACATGTATTACGATTTCCGGATAACACAATTATAGCATGAATAACAGACAATTATCATGAACAAGGAAATATAATAATAACCATTTTATTATTGCCTCTAGGGCATATTTCCAACAGTTTGCTCTCTGTAACTCTATTTCTGCTAGTCCACTATGTGTAGCGCCTAAGACTCAGGCGCTGCATCGTGTAGTGTGGCGCCTAATGCAAAGGTGCTGCACTATGCAGTGTGGTGCCTGGATCTTAGGCGCTGCACATTGACTTAGCGATTTCTGGGTTTCCAGAGAGCCAGTTTGCTCTTTGTTGCTCTCTGTAACTCCAGTTCTGCTAGTCCACTATGTGTAGTGCCTAAGACTCAGGCGCTGCACTGTGTGCGAGCAATTGGTTGTACAAGTAGGCGAACCGTCATTCAGAGAAAGCAAGACAACAATCTTGAAGATCGTTGGCCAGCTCCTTAAGCCCACATGCCTTATATAAGTTTGAACAAAAATGCATCATGCACCATCGGTGGTGAACCGGTGCATGCCCGGCCGGGAATGTCAATGTCCACCGCGTTAAGAATTCCAGGATGGTGATCCGATATGACACAAATTTCCCTTTGATACGGTAATACCCTGGTTCTCAAAAGATGCAACAGCCACTCCCAGTTGACATTGTTCTCCACCTCAACCAAAGCAAAAGCTAAAGGCACCAATTGGTTATTTGCATCACTACCGACTGCAACTAAGAGAGTGCCTTTGTATTATCTGGTAAAGAAGGTGCCATCGATGAAGATGACCGGTCAACAGTGTTCGAAAGCCCTCACGCATTGCTCGAATGCCCAAAATGCACGGCCAAAGACTCAGACCATCTTTCCGTCGCGAATCCTTGTTTTTTGCCCATGCGCCTCAACCACATGAACCATGCCTGGGTTAGTGGCAGCCATAGCTCCCAACAACCTAGGGATTCGGTTGTATGCTTCCTCCCAATCGCCATACAACATCTTGAATGCGGCTTGCTTCACCTTCCATGCTTTCCCGTATTTGACCTTGTAGTGAAACACGACTTTCACAAGGTCCATGACACTTTGAATGCTCATTGTTGGTAGCGAGGAGATGGAGTTGGAAAGCTTGTAAGTGATGAACTCGGAGGTTAGTTGTCTATGGTCAAACCTCTTGCCTCGGCACATGTGACTTGGTACACAACTCACTATGTGCCAATCGAGCCCTCCTTTCCATGGCCTTGCACGCACAACCCATGGACATCCGTCCTCCTCACATGCAACCGTGTAATGCACCTTCATGTCCGAGTGAGCTACCTTGTGTGGATGATAATGCGTAGCCGAGTAGTCGTCGAGCCACATCTTCAATTCCAAGAAGGTTTCGAACTTCGACCAAGGAGAAATACCGTTCTTCCCATGTTCCAAATCCCGTTGAGAAGTTGGCCTAACTCCTCATGTAGGAATATACCCCATCTTTTTATCCTTAATGGCAACGATACGTGCGTGTCACTTCTCCTTCTGTCACTGAGATTGAGCACCGCAAGATCGAACCCATCACAAAGCACCTCTTCCCATTGCAGGAAAAATCAATCTAGTTGGCCAAACCAAACCAAATTTCGGAGAAGAAATACGAGGCTATAATAATCATGCATATAAGAGATAAAAGAAGACTCAAATAATATTCATAGATAGATCTGATCATAAACTCACAATTCATCGGATCCCAACAAACACACCGTAAAAAGTCATTACATCAAATAGATCTCCAAGAACATCGAGGAGAACATTGTATTGAGAATCAAAAAAAGAGAAGAAGCCATCTAGCTAGCTACTGCCTACGGACCCGTAGGTCTGTGATAAACTACTCACGCATCATCAGAGGAGCACCAATGAGGATGATGAACTCCTCCATGATCGTGTTCCCCTCCGGCAAGGTGCCGGAATAGGGCTCTAGATTGGATCTCGTGGTTCTGGAACTTGCAGCGGCTGGAATTGTTTTTCGTTGACTCCCCTAGGGTTTCTGGAATATTTGGGTATTTATAGAGCTGAGAGGCGGTGGAGAAGGGGCCTAGGGGCCCCACTACCCACCAGGGCGCGCCAGGGGCCTCTGGCGCGCCCTGGTGCCTTGTGGGCCCCACGAGCCTTCCCTTCGGTAGTTCCTTGGCTCCCAAGTTGTCTTCTGGGTAGAAACAAATCTCCAAAAAGTTTCGTGGCATTTGAACTTCGTTTGGTACTGATATTCTGTGAAGTAAAAAACAAGCAAAAAACAGCAACGAGCACTGGGCACTATGTCAATAGGTTAGTCCCAAAAAATGATATAAAGTTGCTATAAAATGAATGTCAAACATCCAAGATTGATAATATAACAGCATGGATCAATAAAAAATTATAGATACATTGGAGACGTATGAGCATCCCCAAGCTTAATTTCTGCTCTTCCTCGAGTAGGTAAATGATAAAAACAGAATTTTTGATGTGGAATGTTGCCTAACATGTTCATCACATATTCTTTTCTTTTGTAGCATGGACATTTGGACTTTTAGATGATTCAAAGCAATAGTCTATATTTGAATGAAGATTTCAATACTCAAGCATATCAACAAGCAACCATGTTTTTCAAAATATTAACACTAAAGAAAGCTATCCCTAGCCCATCATGCTCAATCATTGATCCATTCATGAAACACGCTTGAATATTAGCTACATCCAATGCACAAGTATGATCATAGTGCTCCCTAGTTGGTGCTTTATAAGAAAAGATGGAGACTCAAATAAAAATAAAAATTGCATAAAGTAAATAGATAGGCCCTTCGCAGAGGGAAGCAGAGATTTGTAGAGGTGCCAGAGCTCAAAGCTTAAATTGAGAGATAAAATTATTTTGGGTGGCATGCTTTTCCCTTCAACGAAAATGACCGAGAATTCTCAATTCTTTCCATGCTAGATAAATCATAGGCGGTTCCCAAACATAAAATAAAGTTTATTCCTTTTTCCACCATTCTTTCACAATCCATGCCTAGCCGTATCCACGGGTGCCCTCCATACCAACACTTTCCAAGGAATTTATTATTGAACAACATAAATAAAAAAATTGCATCTCGGGACTGGGCATCCCTATTACCTTTGCCACACTCTCGTGCAATGACAAGTGAATAAACACTCATCTTGAGAATAAAGTATCTAGCATGGAAAATATTGGCCACTTCCTGCCGCTTCATGAGCGGTACGAACACACAAAAAGGAAATTTATTTTGAACATTAGAGTTAGCACATACAAATTTACTTGGAATGGCATGGAAATACCGCATATAGGTAGGTGTGGTAGACTCATATGGCACAACTTAGTTTAAGGATTTTGGATGCACAAGTAGTATTCCTACTTAGTACAAGGAAAGGCTAGCAAATACATTGAGGAGCAACCAGCCAAGAAACGAAAACAATCATCAACGAGCATTAAGCATAACTAACACCGAATAATGCACCACAAGTAGGATGTAATTTCATTGCATAACTATTGACTTTCGTGATTGCATAGGGAATCACAAACTTTAACACCAATATTCTTACTAAAGCATAATTACTCACCGACGTGATTCACATATTACTATCATCATATCTCAAAACTAGTACAAAGAATCGAGTTTATAATATCCAATGATCTTCATGAATTTTTTTATTATATCCCTCTTGAATATCTATCACTTTGGGACTAGATTCATATATTACCATTGCTTATAACAAGCTCTCAAACAAAATTAAGTGAAGAACATGTGCATAAATAATTTCTTTCATCTCTCAAAATAATATAAGTGAAGTATAAGAGAATTTCTTCAAAAGTTTACTAACTCTCAAATTAATCTAAGTGAAGCATGAGAGTATTTCTTCAAAAAAAATTAAAGCACCACCGTGCTCAAAAAGATATAAGTGAAGCACTAGAGCAATTCCTTAGCTCAAAAAATTTAAGTGAGGCACATAGAGCAATTCTAACAAATCATAGCATCGTTATGGCTTTCTCAAATAGGTGTGTCCAGCAAGGATGATTGTGACAAACTAAAAAGCAAAACAAGCAAAGACTCATATAATACAATACGCTCCAAGCAAAACTCATGATATGTGACGAATAAAAATATAGCTCCAAGTAAAATTACCGATGGTTGTTAGAAGAAAGAGGGGATGCCTTCCGGGGCATCCCCAAGCTTAGTTGCTTGGTTATCCTTGAATATTACCTTGCGGTGCCATGGGCATCCCAAGCTTAGGCTCTTTTCACTCCTTATTCCTTCATCCATCGTGATCTCACCCAAAACTTGAAAACTTCAATGACACAAAACTTAACAAAAACCTTCGTGAGGTCCGTTAGTATAAGAAAACCAATTTGTTACTTTAAGTACTGTTGCAAACCCATTCATATTTTTTTATTGCATTGTACCTACTGTATTCTAACTTTACCAGGCTAAAACCCCCCGATATAGTCCATAGATTCATCAAAATAAGCACACAATGCAACGAAAACAGAATATGTCAAAAACAGAATAGTTTGTAAAGACTCGAATTTTACTCATACTTCTGTAACTCCAAAATTTCAAAAAATTAGGACAGCAGAGGAAATTCATATATCAATCTTGTGTAAAAAATTCAGATGTTTTCGTCGCTCAAGTGATTTTTAATAATTCTGCTACTGGACGTAAAAGTTTCTGTTTTCCAACAAGATCAAAACAACTATCACCCAAAGCCATCCCAAAGGCATTGCTTGGCACAAACACTAATTAAAACAAAAAAACACAATCATAACAGAGACATAATTGTTTCAACACACAAAAACTGAAAGAAAAAGAGAAAAAAATTATTTTATTCATTGGGTTGCCTCCCAACAAGCTCTTTCTTTATAGCAATTAAGATATGCTTGAAATTTCAACGACGCTCACACAAAAGGTAATAATTGAAACACAAAGAGAGAGCATCATGAAACATGTGATAAACACTTTTAAGTCTAACATACTTCGTATGCATATGCATTTTATAGGAAAACAAATTATCAAGACAAGAAATATATAGCATATGTAAAGGAGAGAAATAAAACATTGACAATCTCACCATAATGAGAGGTAATTTAGTAACATGAAGATTTCTACAACCATATTCTCCTCTCTCATAATAATTACACGTGGGATCATGATCAAATTCTAAAATATAGCTATCATATAAAATATTCTCTTCATGATCCACATGCATACAAGTTTTACAATCTTCCAAGGTAGTGGGATTATCATCAACTAAAGTGATGACCTCTCCAAACCCACTTTTATCAAAAAATTCATGAGATTGAACACTCTCCAAATATGTGGGATTATTTTTACCTAAAGTTGACGCTCTTCCAAACCCACTTTTAATATTATCGCAAGCATATTCATCATGAGGTTTAAATAAATTTTCAAGATCATAAGAATCATTATCACCCCAATCATGATCATTGCAATAAGTAGTGGACATAGCAATATTAGCACCCCCAAGCTTGGGGTTTTGCATATTATTAGCACAATTGACATTAATAGAATTTATAATATCATTATTGCAATCATGCTTTTTATTCAAGGAGCTATCATGAATCTTATAAATTTCTTCTTCTAACACTTCATCAGAATTTTCAGATTCATGATTTTCAAGCAAAACTTCATAGAGATAATCAAGTGCACTCAACTCACTAGCAATTGGTTCATCATAATTTGGTCTTTTGAAAAGATTAGCAAGTGGATGAGGATCCATATCAATAGATTTTTAGCAAGCGAAGATGCAAGCAAATAGAAGGCACATGGTAACACAAGAAAATGTAGCAAACACGAAAAAGGTAAACGGAAAAGAAGGCAAATATTTTTGTGTTTTTTGTAAAAACATTTTAGAAGTGGGGGAGATAAAAATGAGAGGCAAATGGCAAATAAAGTAATTGCAAGGAGAGATTTGTGATTAGGAACCTGATAGATGTTGATGATGTCTCCCCGGAAACGGCGCCAGAAATTCTTTCCTGATTGCTTGTATCTGCGTTGGTATTTCCCCGAAGAGGAGAGGATGATGCAGCACAGTAGCAGTAAGTATTCCCCTCAGTTATGAAGCCAAGGTTATCAATCCAGTAGGAAAACCAAGCAACACTATGTAAACAACACCTGCACACAAATAACAAATACTTGCAACCCAACGCGTAAGAGGGGTTGTCAATCCCTCCTCGGTATTGAGATAGATTAAATTGTATGAGATTGGATAAATAGATCTAGCAAAAACACATAATAAAATAAATAAAGAAAAAGTGCAGTAAGGTATTTTTGGGTTTTTGGAATAATAGATTTGAAAACAATAATATAGAAAATAGACCCGGGGGGCGTAGATTTCACTAGTGGCTTCTCTCGAGAATATAGCATACGGTGGGTAAACAAATTACTGTTGGGCAATTGATAGAAGAGCAAGTAATTATGACGATATCCAAGGCAATGATCATGTATATAGGCATCACGTCCAAGATTAGTAGACCGAACCATTCTGCATCTACTACTATTACCGCACACATCGACCGCTATCTAGCATGCATCTAGTGTATTAAGTTCATGGAGAAACAGAGTAATGCAATAAGAACAATGACATGATGTAGAAAAGATCTATTCATGTAGGAATAGGCCCCATCTTTTTATCCTTAATGTCAACGATACATGCGTGTCACTTCTCCTTCTGTCACTGAGATTGAGCACCGCAAGATCGAACCCATCACAAAGCACCTCTTCCCATTGCAAGAAAAATCAATCTAGTTGGCCAAACCAAACCAAAGTTTCGAAGAAGAAATACGAGGATATAATAATCATGCATATAAGATATCAAGGAAGATGCAAATAATATTCATAGATAGATCTGATCATAAACTCACAATTCATCGGATCCCAACAAACACACCGCAAAAAGACATTACATCAAATAGATCTCTAGGAACATCGAGTAGAACATTGTATTGAGAATCAAAAAGAGAGAAGAAGCCATCTAGCTACTGCCTACGGACCCGTAGGTCTATGGTAAACTACTCACGCATCATCGGAGGAGAACCAATGAGGATGATGAACCCCTCCATGATCGTGTTCCCCTTCGGCAAGGTGCCAGAATAGGGCTATAGATTGGATCTCGTGGTTCTGGAACTTGCGGCGGCTGGAATTGTTTTTCGTCGACTCCCATAGGGTTTCTGGAATATTTGGGTATTTATAGAGATGAGAGGCGGCGGAGAGGGGGCCTGTGGGCCCACTACCCACCAGGGCGCGCCCTGGTGCCTTGTGGGCCCCACAAGCCTCCCCTCCGGTACTTCCTTGGCTCCCAAGTTGTCTTCTGGGTAGAAAAAAATCTCCAAAAAGTTTTGTGGCATTTAGACTTCGTTTGGTACTGATATTCTGTGAAGTAAAAAACAAGTAAAAACAACAACTGGCACTGGGCACTATGTCAATAGGTTAGTCCCAAAAAATGATATAAAGTTGCTATAAAATGAATGTAAAACATTCATGATTGATAATGTAACAACATGGAACAATAAAAAATTATAGATATGTTGGAGACGTATCAGCCTCACTTGTTCAGTCATAATAGGTTCACTCATTTCATCTTGGTTCAATGGTGCAGTACACTTAGCAACCAACGGGGAGGCATGCCGGTTCAAGTCCAATTACAAACTAGCATCAACCTTCTTGGTAGCAAATAACTCAAGAGCCTTGTCTAGAGATTCAGTCACCGTCTCCTTGTATGCAACCCAACGTTGCTCGGAGTTCACACGCATTGTCTTCCAACGGATGTGCATTCCAAAATCCACATTATGCCTTCCCTCCAACTCAACAATATCACTAGGGTCCATCCAATTTGAATCTTTCCTCACTTGCTCCAAGTCTTCCTCATTGCTAGGACTACTCTCAAACACCATGTCAACCTCATCCAGATCCGGCTCAATATTGCCTTTCAAAAAGGCGTCCTTGTCAACATGATGAACAAAAAGACATGTTCTCCCCATCCCTAAATTAATTAAAACAACACAATTTAAAATATATTTCATAAGTACTCATCCGAATATTAACACAAAATCCAAAGCCCTAACAAATATATCAAACAATAAACCTAAAACCAACTTAACAAGAACCATAAGCCTAACCCTACCATACTAACAACCCTAACCCCAACATAACAAGAACCATAGCCCTAACCCTAACACACTGAGAAGACTAACCCTAGCAAAATGCCAAACAATCATCTCATATTTCCATACAATTTTCAAAATCCATGAAAAATTAGGGTTTGCCTAACCCTAGCAAGAATTGAACAAAATGGGAGAATTCTTTCGGATGAAAATGAGAGGATCGGAGGAGATTACGTTGAGGGAGGGATTGGGGTCCAAATCCACGGACAAAACCTTTAGATTCCAAGGATTTAGTGAAGGAGTTGAGAGGGGGGATGATTGCTTATATCTGCGGAGGTATTTCCCCGAAGAGGAGAGGATGATGCAGCATAACAACGGTAAGTATTTCCCTCAATTATGAAACCAAGGTTATCAATCCAGTAGGAGGATCCACCCAAACTATGTAAACAGTACCTGCACACAAATAACAAATACTTGCAACCCAACGCGTAAGAGGGGTTGTCAATCCCTCCTCGGTATTGAGATAGATTAAATTGTATGAGATTGGTTGAATAGATCTAAGAAAAGCAAAAAATAAAATAAAGAAAGAAAAAGTGCAGCAAGGTATTTTTGGATTTTTGGATTATTAGATCTGAAAATTATATGATAGGAAATAGACCCGGGGACCGTAGATTTCACTAGAGGCTTCTCTCAAGAAAATAGCATACCGTGGGTAAACAAATTACTGTTGGGCAATTGATAGAAGAGCAAATAATTATGATGATATCCAAGGCAATGATCATGTATATAGGCATCATGTCCAATATTAGTAGACCGAAACGATTCTGCATCTACTACTATTACTCCACATGTCGACCGCTATCCAGCATGCATCTAGTGTATTAAGTTCATGGAAAAATGGAGTAATGCAATAAGAACGATGACATGATGTAGACAAGATCTATTCATGTAGGAATATACCCCATCTTTTTATCCTTAATGGCAATGATACATGCATGTCATCTCTCTTTCTGTCACTAAGATTGAGCACCGCAAGATCGAACCCATCACAAAGCACCTCTTCCCATGGCAAAAAAATCAATCTAGTTGGCCAAACCAAACCAAAGTTTCGGAGAAGAAATACGAGGCTATAACAATCATGCATAAAAGAGTTCAGAGAAGACTCAAATAATATTCATAGATAGAATTGATCATAAACTCGCAATTCATCGGATCCCAACAAACACACCGCAAAAAGTCATTACATCAAATAGATCTCCAAGAACATCGACGAGAACATTCTATTGAAGATCAAAAAGAGAGAAGAAGCCATCTAGCTACTGCCTACGGACCCATAGGTCTATGGTAAACTACTCACGCATCATCGAAGGGGCATGGGTGTTGATGAAGAACCCCTCCGTGATCGTTGACCCCTCCGGCAGATTGCCGGAAAAGGCCTCTAGATTGGAACTCGTGGTTCTGGAACTTGCGGCGGTGGAAACTATTTTCTCTCTGTTCCTCTCGGGTTTCTGGAATATTAGAGTATTTATAGAGCTGAGAGGCAGTGGAGAAGCTTCCCGTGGGCCCCACTACCCACCAGGGCGCGCCAGGGGCCTCTAGCGCGCCCTGGTGCCTAGTGGGCCCCACGGGCCTCCTTTGGTGTCTTTTGGGCAGAAAAAATTCTCCAAAAAGTTTTGTGGCATTTGGAATCCGTTTGGTATTGATTTTCTGTGAAGTAAAAAACAAGCAAAAAACAATAACTCGCTCTGGGCACTATGTCAATTGGTTAGTCCCAGAAAATGATATAAAGTTGCTATAAAATGAATATAAAACATCCAAGATTGATAATATAACAACATGTAACAATCAAAAATTACTGATACGTTGGAGATGTATTAGGGAGAGGGGAAATCTGGAGGAGAGCTCAATCTGTTGAGGTGTTGGGGTGGGGGTGTGTGGGGGGGAAGGGGTAGGTGGGCCGCACCAGGCTAGGTAAGTGAATGTGCAGCGCCTAACGCATAGGCGCTTGATATGTCTCCATCGTATCTACTTTTCCTAATGTTTTTCTCTTGTTTTGACCTCTAATTTGCATTATTTGAGTGAAACTAACCCGGACTAACGCTGTTTTCAGCAGAACTACCATGGTGTTGTTTTTGTGCAAAAATAAAAGTTCTCGGAATTGGACGAAACTTTTTGGAGAATTATTTTGGAATAAATAAGAATACTGGAACCAAGACCCACTGGAGAGGGTCCCAAGCTGCCCACAAGGCACTAGGGCCCGCCACCCCCCTTTGGAGCGCCCTGGTGGGTAGTGGGGCCCACGAGGCTCCGCTGACCCTAACTCCGACGCTATAAAATCCTATTTTTGGAGAAAAAAATAGGAGAGGAAGTTTCATCGCGTTTTACGATATGGAGCTGACGCCACCTCCTATTCTTCATCGGGAGGCCAGATCTGGAGCCCGTTCGGGGCTTCGGAGAGGGGAATCTTCGGTCTTCGTCATCATCAACCATCCTCCATCACCTATTTCATGATGCTCCCCACCGAGAGTGAGTAATTCCTTCGTAGGCTTGCTGGACGGTGGTGGGTTGGATGAGTTTCATCATGTAATCGAGTTAGTTTTGTTAGGGCTTGATCCCTAGTATCCGCTATGTTCTGAGATTGATGTTGCTATGACTTTGCCATGCTTAATGCTTGTCACTAGGGCCAGAGTGCCATGATTGTAGATCTAAACCGTTTATGTTTTCACCATTATATCTATGTTCTTGATCCAATCTTGCAAGTTATATGCACGTGCTACGTGTTATGATCCGGATACCCCAAGGTGACAATAATTGGGATTCTTTCCGGTGATTACCGTAGTTTGAGGAGTTCATGTATTCACTATGTGTTAATGCTTTGTTCTAGTTCTCTGTTAAAAGGAGGCCTTAATATCCCTTAGTTTCCTTATGGATCCCACTACAACAGGAGGGTAGGACAAAAGATGTCATGCAAGTTCTTTTCCCTAAGCACGTATGACTATTTACATAATACATGCCTACATTATATTTATGAACTAGAGCTAGTTCTGTGTTGCCCTAGGTTATGACTATTATATGACGAATATCATCCAATGAAATCACCGATCCAATGCCTACGAGCTTTTCACGTATTGATCTTGCTAAGTTACTACTGTTGCTACTACTGTTATAACTGCTACAAAATTATTGCTGCTACCGTTACTGTTACTATTGCTGTTACTACTACTGCTATCACTATCAAACTATCATACTACTGTGCTACTGATCACTTTCCTGCAGATATTTAATCTCCAGGTGTGGTTGAATTGACAACTCAACTGCTAATACTTACAAATATTCTTTGGCTCCCCTTGTGTCGAATCTATAAATTTGGGTTGAATACCCTACCCTCAAAAACTGTTGCGATCCCCTATACTTGTGGGTTATCAGCGCTGCACTTCAGAAATGTGGCGCCTTACACACAGGCACTGCACTTGGCAAGTGTGGCGCCCGTCGGCTGGGCGCTGCACGACCAGGTGTGGGGCCGGGCCTGGCCCCAGGGTGCCACGCTGGCCAGGCGTGCTGCTCCTGTTAGTAAGGTGCTGCTCTGTAGAGTGCAACACTTTGCTATCAGGCGCTACACAAAAGGGTCAACTGAGTGAATTAGTTTCACCTATGGTTTAGTTGGTGAAATACTTTCGCCCTGAGGTCAAATTTGTCCATTTTGCCGTGTCATTTTGGTTTGCTTCCCTCTGGAGGCGAGTGACTGTACGTCTCCAACGTATCTATAATTTTTGATTGTTCCATGCTATTATATTATCTGTTTTGGATGTTTTATACGCATTAATATGCTATTTTATAGTATTATTTTTGGGACTAACTTATTAACCTAGAGCCAGAGCCAGTGCCAGTTTCTGTTTTTTTCCTTGTTTTTGAGTTTTACAGAAAAGGAATATCGAACGGAGTCCAAACGGAATAAAACTTTACGATGATTTTTCTTGGACCAGAAGACATCTACGGAGCTTGGAGAGGGGGCTAGAAGAGTCCCGAGGGCACCACAAGCCCTGAGGCCGCGCCCTAGGGGGGGGGCGCTTCCCTGGCTTGTGGGCCCCTCGAGAGTCCTCCAACCCTAATTCTTGCACTATAAATTCCCAGATATTCCCAAACCACCAGAAGCGTCCACCAAAATACTTTTCCGCTGCCGCAAGCCTCTGTTCCCGTGAGATCCCATCTTGGGGCCTTTTCCGGTGATCTGTCAGAGGGGGATTCGATCATGGAGGGCCTCTACATCAACCTTGCTGCCCTTCCGATGATGTGTGAGTAGTTTATCACAGACCTACGGGTCCATAGCTAGTAGCTAGATGGCGTCTTCTCTGTCTTTGATCTTCAATACAATGTTCTCCTCGATGTTCTTGGAGATCTATTCGATGTAATACTTTTTTGCGGTGTGTTTGTTGAGATCTGATGAATTGTGGATTTATGATCTGATTATCTATGAATATTATTTGAGTCTTCTCTGAACTCTTTTGTGCATGATTAAGTTATCTATGTATTTCTCTTTGAACTATCGGTTTGGTTTGGCCAACTAGATTGGTTTTTCTTGCAATGGGAGAGGTGCTTAGTTTTCGGTTCAATCTTGCGGTGTCCTCACCCAGTGACATAGTAGGGGTAGGGACGCACGTATTGTATTGTTGCCATCAAGGGTAAAAATATGGGGTTTTCATCATATTGCTTGAGTTTATCCCTCTACATCATGTCATCTTACTTAAAGCGTTGCTCTGTTCTTATGAACTTAATACTCTAGATGCAGGCAGGAGTCGGTCGATGTGTGGAGTAATAATAGTAGATGCAGAATCATTTCGGTCTACTTGACATGGCCGTGATGCCTATATTCATAATCATTGCCTTGGATATCGTCATAACTTTGCGCTTTTCTATCAATTGCTCGACAGTAATTTGTTCACCCATCGTATTATTTTCTTTCAAGAGAGAAGCCTCTAGTGAAACCTATGGCCCCCGGGTCTATTTTCCATCATATATTTTCAGATCTATAAACCAAAAAACTCAAAAATACCTTGCTGCAATTTATTTGTTTTTTACTTTGTTTTATGTTTTAGTAATCTTTTATACCTATCTCTATTAGATCTCACTCTTGTTCGAGACCGTGAAGGGATTGACAACCCCTTTTTCGCGTTGAGTGCAAGTGTTTGTTAGTTTGTGCAGGTGCATAGATTGGAGACTTGCTTGTGCCTGCTACTAGATTGATACCTTGGTTCTTAACTGAGGGAAATATTTATCTCTACTTTGCTGCATCACCCTTTCCTCTTCAAGGGAAAAATCAACGCAAGCTCAAGAAGTAGCAGGAAGAATTTCTGGCGCCGTTGCCGGGTAGGTTCTACATCAAGCCTACCAAGTACCCACCATAAACTCTCATCTCTTGCATTACATTATTTGCCATTTGCCTCTTGTTTTCCTCTCCCCCACTTCTAAAATATTTTCACAAAAACACAAAAAGATTTGCCATTTTATTCGCCCTTCTTCCGTCCGATCTTTTGTTTGCTTGAACTCTTCATCATGAGTGACTTTGGTATGGCAGAAACAGATGATGTCCTAACTCCTAAAATTGGACGGACAGGCAATCTGGATGCTAAAACTTTTGTTTTGGGGCAAGGGAATTTTATGGGAAAAGAACATATTCAAGAATTTTTCAATTGTGTAGGCAATCTGCCTCTTGATGATACTCCCACACTAAAAAGAACTAAAACCTATGCGGAAGCTATTTCAGCACTAGTTCTGAAATTTGAAAGTAGATTTATCCATACTCATCCTACCTTGCAAAGATTGTTTTATGAGTTACCCGTTATAAAGGATCCTGAGGCTAAAAAGATAGCTACCCAAGTTCTTAAGAATGAATTTGATCACATAGTACGGGAAGCTAGGGAAATTTTTGATCATTATGGTATGAGCCATGAAAGACCGGTGATAAATGAGATCCTTTACAATAGTGACTATAGTTTGAGACATTTGTTTGGAAATAATCAAATTTTTGATGAAAACCCTAGAAAGAAAATCCCCGTTTTAGACATGATCCAACAAGTTTTCAACGATGTTAATCAACAGTATTCTTGGATTGTAGCCGGAAATCAAAGGGGATACGTAGATGGGCAGATTAATGATGCCAAAATTTCAATGGATAATGTGTTCCAAGTTATCTTTGCAAAACCTTCCGATGAGAACACATCTATGGAAACGAATACCAAAGATGACAATACCTAGATCTATGTTTTATGCCTAGCTAGGGGCGTTAAACAAGAGCGCTTGTTGGGAGGCAACCCAATTTTATTTTTATGTTTTTTGATTTTGGTTATGTTTTTTAATAAATAAAAATTATTACCTCTGTATTAATTGTGTTTTGGTGTTTTAATTAGTGTTTGAGCCAAGCAAGACCTTTGGGATGGTCTACGGTGATAGTTGATTTGATCTTGCTGAAAAACAGAAACTTTTGCGCTCATTGCCAAAAATTAAATAAATCACAGAAACTTTATTTTGATCTGAATTTTTTACAAAATATTGATATACAAATTTCCCAGCTTTTCCTAATTTTTCAGAATTTTTGGAGTTACAGAAGTATACGTAATTTCCAGATTACTACAGACTGTTCTGTTTTTGACAGATTCTGTTTTGTATGTGCTGTTTGCTTATTTTGATGAATCTATGGGTAGTATCGGGGGTATGAACCATGGAGAAGTTGGAATACAGTAGATATTACACTAATATAAATAAATAATGATTTCACAACAGTAGCTAAAGTGGTGATTTATTTTATTATACTAACGGATCTTATGAGTTTTTTCTGTTGAGTTTTGTGTTGTGAAGTTTTCAAGTTTTGTGTAAAGATTTGATGGATAACAGAATAAGGAGTGGCAAGAGTCTAAGCTTGGCGATGCCCAAGGCACCCCAAGGTAATATTCAAGGACAACCAAGCATCTAAGTTTGGGGATGCCCCGGATGGCATCCCCTCTTTTGTCTTCGTCCATCGGTAAATTTACTTGAGGCTATATTTTTATTCACCACATGATATGTGTTTTGCTTGGAGCGTCTTGTATGATATGAGTCTTTGCTTTTTAGTTTTCCACAATCATCCTTTCTGTACACATCTTTTGAGAGGGACATGCATGAATTGTGAATTTATTAGAATACTCTATGTGCTTCACTTATATCTTCTGAGCTAGGCAGTTTGCTCTAGTGCTTCACTTATATCTTTTTAGAGCACGGCGGTGGCCTTATTTTATAGAAATTGTTGAAATCTCATGCTTCACTTATATTATTTTGAGAGTCTCTAAATAGAATGGTAATTTGCTTAGGTTATGAATTTAGTCCTAATATGATGGGCATCCAAGAGGGATATAATAAAAACTTTCATATAAAGAGCGTTGAATAAAATGAGAAGTTTGATTCCTTGCATTTGTTTTGAGATATAAAGATGGTGATATTAGAGTCAAGCTAGTGAGTAATTGTGGATTGGTAGAAATACTTGTGTTAAAAGTTTGTGATTCCCGTAGTATGCACGTATGGTGAACCGTTATGTGATGAAGTCGGAGCATGATTTATTTTTTGATTGTCTTCCATATGAGTGGCGGTCGGGGATGAGCGATGGGTATTTTCCTACCAATGTATCCCCCTAGGAGCATGCGTGTAGTACTTTGTTTCGATAGCTACTAAATTTTTGCAACAAGTATGTGAGTTCTTTATGACTAATGTTGAGTCCATGGCTTATACGCACTCTCGCCCTTCCACCATTGCTAGCCTCTCTAGTACCGCGCAACTTTCACCGATGCATTAAACCCACCATATACCTTCCTCAAAACAGCCACCATACCTACCTATTATGGCATTTCCATAGCCATTCCGAGATATATTGCCATGCAACTTCCATCGTTCTGTTTTATTATGACACGCACCATCATTGTCATATTGCTTTGCATGATCATGTAGTTGGCATAGTATTTGTGGCAAGGCCACCGTTCATAATTTTCATACATGACACTCTTGATCATTGCACATCCCGGTACACAGCCGGAGGCATTCATATAGATTCATATCTTGTTCTAAGTATTGAGTTGTAATTCTTGAGTTGTAAGTAAATAAAAGTGTGATCATCATCATTATTAGAGCATTGTCCCATGTGAGGAAAGGATGATGGAAGCTATGATTCCCTCACAAGTTGGGATGAGTCTCCAGACTTTACATAAAATAAAAGAGGCCAAAAGAAGCCCAAATAAAAAAAGAGAGAGAAAAGAAAAAAATGAGAGAAAAGAGAGAAGGGACAATGTTACTATCCTTTTTCCACATTTGTGCTTCAAAGTAGCACCATGATCTTCATAATAGAGAGTCTCCTATTTTGTCACTTTCATATACTAGTGGGAATTTTTCATTATAGAACTTGGCTTGTATATTCCAATGATGGGCTTCCTCAAATTGCCCTAGGTCTTCATGAGCAAGCAAGTTGGATGCACACACACTTAGTTTCTTTTTGAGCTTTCATACACTTATAGCTCTAGTGCATCCGTTGCATGTCAATCCCTGCTCACTCACATTGATATCTATTGATGGGCATATCCATAGCTTGTTAATACACCTAGTTGATGTGAGACTTTCTCCTTCTTTTTGTCTTCTCCACAACCACCATATTCTATTCCACCTATAGTGCTATATCCATGGCTCACGCTCATGTATTGCATGAAAGTTGAAAAAGTTTGAGAACACCAAAAGTATGAAACAATTGCTTGGCTTGTCATCGGGGTTGTGCATGATAAAATACTTTGTGTGATGAAGATGGAGCATAGCCAGACTATATGATATTGTAGGGATAACTTTCTTTGGCCATGTTAGTTTGAGAAAACATGATTGCTTTATTGGTATGCTTGAAGTATTATTTTTTATGTCAATATTAAACTTTTGTTTTGAATCTTATGGATCTGAATATTCATGCCACAATAAAGAAAATTACATGGATAAATATGTTAGGTAGTATTCCACATCAAAAATTCTGTTTTTATCATTTACCTACTCGAGGATGAGTAGGAATTAAGCTTGGGGATGCTTGATACGTCTCCAATGTATCTATAATTTTTGATTGTTCCATGCTATTATATTATCTATTTTGGATGTTTTATATGAAATAATATGCTATTTTATATTATTTTTTGGACTAACTTATTAACATAGAGCCCAGTGCCAGTTTCTGTTTTTTCCTTGTTTTTGAGTTTTACAGAAAAGGAATATCAAACAGAGTCCAAACGGAATAAAACTTTACGATGATTTTCTTGGACCAGAAGACATCCACGGAGGTTGGAGAGGGGGCCAGAAGAGTCCCGAGGGCACTACAAGCCCTGAGGCCGCGCCCTAGGGGCGGGGCGCATCCCTGGCTTGTGGGACCCTCGGGAGTCCTCCAACCCTAATTCTTGCACTATAAATTCCCAAATATTCCCAAACCAACAGAAGCATCCACCGAAATACTTTTCCGCCGCCGCAAGCCTCTGTTCTTGTGAGATCCAATCTTGGGGCCTTTTTCGGCATCCTGCTGGAGGGGGATTCGATCACGGAGGGCCTCTACATCAACCTTGCTACCCTTCCAATGAAGCGTGAGTAGTTTACCACAGATGGCTTCTTCTCTCTCTTTGATCTTCAATACAATGTTCTCCTCAATGTTCTTGGAGATCTATCCGATGTAATATTCTTTTGCGGTGTGTTTGTCGAGATCCAATGAATTATGGATTTATGATCAGATTATCTATGAATATTATTTGAGTCTTCTCTGAACTCTTTTTGCATGATTTAATATCTTTGTATTTCTCTTTGAATTATCGGTTTGGTTTGGCCAACTAGATTGGTTTTTCTTGCAATGGGAGAGGTGCTTAGTTTTGGGTTCAGTCTTTCGGTGTCCTCACCCAGTGACATAGTAGGGGTAGGGAGGCACGTATTGTATTGTTGCCATCAAGGGTAAAAAGATGGGGTTTTCATCATATTGCTTGAGTTTATCCCTCTACATCATGTCATCTTACTTAAAGCATTGCTCTGTTCTTATGAACTTAATACTCTAGATGCAGGCAGGAGTCGGTCGATGTGTGGAGTAATAGTATTAGATGCAGAATTGTTTTGGTCTACTTGACACGGACGTGATGCCTATATTCATAATCATTGCCTTGGATATCATCATAACTTTGCGCTTTTCTATCAATTGCTCGACAGTAATTTGTTCACCCACCGTATTATTTTCAATCAAGAGAGAAGCCTCTAGTTAAACCTATGGCCCTCGGGTCTATATTCCATCATATATTTTCAGATCTATAAACCAAAAAACCAAAAAATACCTTGCTGCAATTTATTTTTTTACTTTGTTTTACATTTTAGTAATCTTTTATACCTATCTCTATTAGATCTCACTCTTGTTCGAGACCGTGAAGGGATTGATAACCCCTTTTTCGCGTTGAGTGCAAGTGTTTTTTAGTTTGTGCAGGTGCATAGATTGGAGACTTGCTTGTGCCCCCTACTGGATTTATACCTTGGTTCTTAACTGAGGGAAATACTTATCTCTACTTTGCTGCATCACCCTTTCCTCTTCAAGGGAAAAATCAACGCAAGCTTAAGAAGTAGCAGTGACATGTGCACATATGACGCGACGTGTTTGTTGGCGCTGGTCGATCATTTGTGTTCAGACCGTCATTGGATATACTTTTTGTAACGAGTATGCTGACGCGGTGGTCACGGAGCGGTCGAGCGCCCACGTGCGGCAAGGTCTGGATCGTTGCGGACCCAGTCCAGCGCCACGTCGTTCTTGGCGAACATGGAGCAGCAACTGGCATTGCGCCGGTCGTACTTCTCCTGTTGCCAGTCCTCACTCTCCGCCTTAGTCACAACGGCCCTCGAGTCCGAAGGACCCCATGAGGTAGTGGAGGAGGCGGCCCCGTGCCTTCTTGATCACGGGCTGCAGCTCCTCCTTGACGGTGAGACGGTGGCGGCACGGCACGACAATGACGCGTTGTAAGGGCATATTTCTCCCTAAGTGGTTTTGGTGATTGATGACAATGCTTTTGCGGACTAATCATGTGCATTGAGCTTTTCAGATATCTCATGTCTACGCACTAGACGATTCGATGCCCCTCGGAGCCTATCGAAGACGGCGGTTCTCTATGTTTCTTTTCGGTGGATTTGAGTCATAGGAAAGCCGTAATATTAAGAGGGGGTCCGCTTTGGAAAGGTATGGGTGGAATCAACACGTACACAGCCCCATATGCTCCCACAGCCTCCTTTGCCTTCTCTGGAGCTTTTCCATGTGTTTCTGTGGTGTTTTCAGCATCTTGCCAGCAGTAGTACCGCTAGTGCCCACGGTAGTACCGCTGGTACTTCCATGGCACTACCGCTTAGGGTGTCCCCGAGCGTGCAATGTTCTATTGTCGGTATGCAATTCACGGTAGTAGCGCGGTAGTACCACTCTGGCGGTACTACAGCCCGTACTACCGTCTCCACTACCGCTTGCGGGGTTTTCCTCTATGCAAGGTTCTGTTCCCACATTGCTCCAAGCGGTAGTAGAGCGGCACTAGGATGGTAGTACCGCTTCGCATGGTACTGCCGCCCCAGGCTCCCTTCTACTACCGTTGCCTCCCCAGGACTAAAACCCTAGGCGGTAGTACCGCCGGGGTCAGCGGTAGTACCGCTCCAGCGGCACTACCGTAGATACACTCTGTGTATTTTTAGGCTTGTGCGGAGTAGTACCGCCTAAGCGGTAGTACCGCTCCTAGGAGCAGTAGTACCGCTTAGCTGCGGGCCTGGACAGAAAACGGTTGGATTTTGGTTCCCCTATATAAAGGGGGGGGGTCTTCTTCTTCCTTGGGTTGAACTCTTCCCCCCAAGCTCCATTGCCATTCAAAAGCTCATTCTTGCCCGATCTCTCTCCCTAGCCAATCAAACTTGTTGATTTTCTAGGGATTGGTTGAGAAGGCCCCGATCTACACTTCCACCAAGAGAAATTTGATTCCCCCCACTAATCCCTTGCGGATCTTGTTACTCTTGGGTGTTTGAGCACCCTAGACGGTTGAGGTCACCGCGGAGCCATATTCCATTATGGTGAAGCTTCGTGGTGTCGTTGGGAGCCTCCGATTAAGTTGTGGAGACTGCCCCAACCTTGTTTGTAAAGGTTTGGTCGCCGCCTCCAAGGGCACCAATAGTGGAATCATGGCATCTCGCATTGTGTGAGGGCGTGAGGAGAATACGGTGGCCCTAGTGGCTTCTTGGGGAGCATTGTGCCTCCACACCGCTCCAACGGAGACATACTTCCTCTCAAAGGGAAGGAACTTCGGTAACACATCCTCGTCTCCACCGGCTCCACTTTTGGTTATCTCTTACCTTTACTTGTGCAAGCTTATATTGTGTTGTATCCCTTGCTTGCTTGTGTGCTTGTTGTTGTTGCATCATATAGGTTGCTCACCTAGTTGTATATCTAGAAAACCTACTTTGATGCAAAGTTTAATTTGGTAAAGAAAAGCTAAAAATTGTTAGTTGCCTATTCACCCCCCCTCTAGTCAACTATATCGATCCTTTCAATTGGTATCAGAGCCTCGTCTCTTTATTAAGGACTTTACCATCCGAAGAGTATGGTTGACACCATAGACGGTGGGGAGGAGCACTCCGGTGTGAATCCGTTCTTGTCTACGGCCGATGGGGGATCCTCGGTCTCTCATGAGGAGTTCAATGCGGCTTTGGACACATTGAAAACCTCCATGACGACCGAGGTTGAAGGCATGTTCAAAAAGTTTTTTGAAGGCCTTAAATTATCCACCGCACCGATGAAAGTGGTTGAACCCGCTAACAAGGTGACGGATGCCAAATCCAATAAGGGGGAAGCTACTAGTGAACAAGTTCCTTTGCCTAGTGGTTGAAGTGGAAATGGCACCTTTGCCCACGTTGATCCTCCAATTACTGAAAGTGCGTTATATCGATTAGAGGGGGGGGGGGGGTGAATAGGCAATTTATATGAATTCGTCGCTGAGGAAATACTACTTGAGGAATTTCCTAAGCAACGAACTACAAGCAGCGGAATAAGTACTCAGGTACATGGATAACAAAGCAGTAGCATAGTCATCATGATGAAATGAAACAAAACAGAGCACAGGTAGCGTATAAATAGGATAAGCAGGCTGAAGACAAAGTGACTGAAGAAATAGGAATGAGGAAATTGAGAAAGTCTTCAGTCAAAGTCTTCAAACAGTAACGATCAAGTACACAGCAAGTATGCGAGGAAATGAAAGGGTTGAGGAAATAGAACCAGTAGCTTGGTGAAGACAGTGATTTGGTAGACCAGTTCCAACTGCTGTGACAGTTGTACGTCTGGTTGGAGCGGCTAGGTATTTAAACCTGAGGACACACAGTCCCGGACACATAGTCCTCACCGTATTCTCCTTGAGCTAAGGTCACACAGACCTCACCCAATCACTCGTGGTAAGTCTTCACAGGTGACTTCCAAACCTTCACAGACTTGGTCACTCGACAATCCACAATTCCTCTTGGATGCTCTAGACCATGACGCCTAACCGTCTGGAGGATGCACAGTCCTCAAAGGTAACAAGCGTCGGTTCCACACAGGAACAATTTCTTCAGTGATGCTCAATCACTTTGGGTTTTAGGTGTTGGGTTTGGGTTTTTCCTCACTTGATGATTTTCGCTCAAAGTCCTCGGAGGATGGGATGCTCTAAATGACAAGTGTCAGTTTCTCTCGGAGCAGCCAACCAGCTAGTGGTTGTAGGGGGCGGGTATTTATAGCCTAGGGAGCAGCTCGATATGATAAGACATAAATGCCCTTCAATGATATGACTGTTAGGTGGGTAGGATATTTTAGACAGCTGGCGCATGGCACAGCAATGATCGGAAATTTGAGCTCTCAAATTCCTCAGGGCTATCATGATCCTCACTTGTAGGCAATCCGCACTGGCGAATTCCTAACTCCTCAGTCAGAACAAATTCCTCAGAGAACAGAAGAACTTCGTCTCTGTCACTGAAGAACTTGACTGAACTGTATGAGATTTCCAATGGCTTCACTTGAAAGGATTGGTAGGTGTAGGATTTGAGTTGAGCATCACTTGGAAACTTTTCCCTAGTTTTACCTCGACCCCCTTTAACAGTACGGTGTTTCCTATGACTCAAGAAAGGGAAAACAAAACTATGAAAACAAAAGTCTTCACGCTTCATAATCCTCGCATCAATATCAAGTCTTCAAGGTCACACCAATTTCCTCATTTTCAAAGTCTTCAAGAAAACCAAAGTCTTCAACTGAAGACATTCATTTTTAGGGGTCAACTTTCTTCGTAAATATCAAACTCCTCATAGATTTATAGAACCTGTGTACACTCACAAACACATTAGTCCCTTAACCTATAAGTCTTCAATACACCAAAATCACTAAGGGGCACTAGATGCACTTACAATCTCCTCCTTTTTTGTGATTGATGACAAATAGGTTTAGTTTTCAACGGGGATAAAACATATGAAGTGTAAATACTGATATTGAGGAATTTGATTGCAAGATATAGAGGAACTCCCCCTGAAGATGTGCATATTGAGGATTTTGCTTTGGATTGCAAATGCACATTGTAGAGTAATATCATGGAGATCTCCCCCTATATCTTGTAATTCATACACGCATTTAACATATGATATGAAGAATTTGAAATGCATGATGAAATATGGTGTCTGACAAAATTCAGCATGCGTGCATTAAGGTACTTGAGGAAGTAAGCATGCAGAAAGCAGTTCAAAAGTATCAGACCACCATAGGACTTAAGTTTACAACTCATCAGATCAAACACCTTAGAAGAGCAAGAGTTGTAACTTAACAGAAAAAATAGCCCATATATAAGATCCGCTTGAAGACTAACTAAAATTTCTCCCCCTTTGTCATCGAATGACCAAAAGGGACGAAAAATGAGGACTAACGCCCCTGAAGAATATCATCATGATGTCGATGGAGGAGCGCCAATGTTGTTGGGGTCGTTTGTTGAGGTAGGGCCTGCCGCAGTGTCGTTCAAATCTTTAGCTTCATCCATCTTGCGCGATGAAGAATATGAACTGGCAACAAGCTAAGGAACTTTGACCTTCTTGAATTTCTTCGAAGGTGGCTGAGACCAGTCAAAGTCCTGTTGGAAGCCCATCTCCTTGAGATCTTCAGCACTATAAAGATTCCACAGAATAGCCCAAGTGCGGTCAAAGACTTCATGCAAGTAGTAGTGATTCTTCTTCACAGTGTTTTGAGTGTCTGTCATGTTCTGAAGAATTGCACCAAACTAACGCTTGACCCACTTGTGATTTCGATCAACTTTCTGATGAAGACTGAGGAGAAGTTCATGATCAGTCATCACATGTGGTGTTGTTGCTTGAGGATTTTGCTTTGAAGCTTTGGCGGTAGAATCTTGTGTTGCAGAGTCATCATTGGTGGAATAGGATGCAGCTTTGCAAAACTATCCATCCAATGGACGAGTGCCTTCATCTATAATAGCAGCCTTGCCCTTCTCATCAGCTGAGGAAATAGTCCGCTTGAGGACTTGAATAGGTGGCAAATAGTTGAGATGATTCTGAAAGTCAGCCTGATAATGAATTGAAGACCTTGATCTGATGAATTTCATGATCCAGGGAGCGTAAGGCTTCAACTCAAAAGGTGACAGAGCAGCATTGGCCAAAGTCCTCATGAAGAAATCATGGTAGTTAATGGGAATGCCATGTATCATGTTGAACAGCAGATTCTTCATGATGCCAACAACCTCTTCTTCATCAGAGTTGTGGCCCTTGATTGGACTGAGGGTTTTGGTCAATATGCGATATATCGTCCTTGGCACATAGAGCAATTCCTTCACAAGGAAGGTGGTCCTTGGAGCTTGGCCAGCCTTCAAAGGCTTCATCAGCACTTGCATCAAATGATTTGAGAGTTCAGGTTCCTCATAGATGAGCCTAGCACCTTCAGTGAGAGGACTGACTGGGATGTCGTGAAGCAATTCAGAGGCCGGTGCTTTGTAATGTGTATTTTCCGTCATCCAGTCTAGCACCCATGAATTCACATCTTCAACATTTCCAGTGATATGCAGTGTGGCGTAGAATTGAAGAATGAGTTCTTCATTCCAGTCGCAGATGTCAGGGCAGAAGTTAAGCAGCCCAGCGTCATGAAGAACACTGAAGACTGGATGGAAGCAAGGAAGCGACTCCATATCCACATGAGGAATTTGCTCGTGGTCAAATACCTTGTTCTTACCAAATAGGAGGGAAGAGTAATAGTTCATTTGACTTGCTGTCCAGAAGCGCTTGCGTCACAGTCTTGCAGAGTCATAGTGATTGTAATCCATGAAGAAATGATGCTCAGCAAAGAAATCATCAGCGTTGAATTTCTGCTTCTTGGTATGAGGATTTTGTGGCTTGGGCTGAAGATTAACAGTTGAAGTCTTCATAGCCGCTTGGCGCACAACCTCTGGAGCGACAGACTGAGGAATTTCCATAGCAATTTCATCAGCAGCAGTCTTGGTCTCCATTTCTTCAGCATTAGTAGCTGGAACTTCTTCTGGAATAGAATGAAGTGAAGATTGATGTCCTTCAGAGCCCGTATGAATTTCTTCAGTTTGCACAGGGGACTGAGGAATTTGTTGCAGAGGAGTGGTCAATGGAGAATTTGGATGATGTCTTTCCCAATAATCATCATTGAGAACTGGTGTAGTAGACCCAATGTCCACATCCTCATCTTTTTCATCAATTTCTTCAACGCTTGCCTCTTCAGCTGTGAACTGAGGCACGGGCGATGATACCAGTGGGGTTGAAGGTATATTATTCACTTCAATTTCTTCATCCAACTGCTCTGAAGTAGCAGCAGAAGGATTGGCTTCATCACTGTCATCTAGAATGACATATTCCTCACCAAAGGGAACAATTTCCTTTGATGGCATGCTTGAGATAGGAACATCATCAATGGGGTTGGTGTACGAGCTTTGCAAAGCCTTCACTTTATTGGGAGCTGAAGACTCTGCAGTTTCTGATGCTTTCCTTTTCTTCACAGCTGCCTTTTCTGCAGCTTTGGTCTTCTTTGCTTCTGATGCAGAAGGAAGGTGGATATCTTTCATCTGTGATGACTTTGCAGGAGGAGCAGATAAAAGTGGTGCAGTTTCTTCAGGCACAACTGATGCAGTTGCCCTGGCTTGATCAGATTCTTCAGGCGCAGCATTGGTGGTTGCCCTGGCATTTTCTTCAGGAACTAGAATTTCTTCAGTAGCCCTGGTACTTTCAGTTTCTTTAACAGACTGATTTTCATCAGCTGTGCTAGCATTCTCTTCAGTAGGCTGAGCAGATGCATCAGCCTGAGGAATTTGCTGTTGCGATGGAACTGCAACATTTGGGTTGAACCCCTTGGCCATCTGACAAATCTGACTTTGGCACCTAGCCAATCTGCACGATATGCGTCAAATTCATCGCTGAGAGCTTTGATCTCCTTTTGCAGATTCACAAGTTCGCCAGGAGTCATCTTCACAGCATTCTTCTTCAGAAAGCTCTCCTTCTTGTATTGAGCTTTCTTGACTTGCCTGGCCTTCTCAAATTTCCATTTTTCTTTGGCTATGAAGGCCGTCAACATGTGGCTCTGGCCAGGAGTGAGGTTCAATTCAGGCAAAGGAGTATTTGTATCTTTGTGCCATAGATCAATGAAATCAAGGATCCTTTTAGGATCCAGCATGAGTGGCACAGCACTGCCTTTGGCTCTAGCGGCCTTTTCTTGCCTGTCTTTGATGATCTCAGCAAGTTCTTTATCATCAGCTTCATCGTTCTCAGACGGAACTTGGAAGGCAACTTGCTTCTTGTGAGGACTTGGCCTTGGGCCTCGTCCAGCAGTGGCCTTTTTCTTCAGCAAGATTGGACCAGTTGAAGATTGTGGCGGAGCTGAGGAACTTGCAGATGCAACTGAGGCAATAGAGATTCCTGTAGCCCGTTGGCACGTGGCAAGATGCACAGGTGCTAAGGACTTTGCAGCTGAAGTTGAAGACTTTGTGGCAGCTGAGGGAATTGGAGCTGCCCTTGATGTGGTTGCCTGAGGAATTGGTATTGAGGGCTTTGCAATTGGCCATGAGGACATAGCAATTGAGGAACTCGGCTTCACAGCAGATTTCTTTGGCAAAGCCTTCTTGGGCTTGCTAGCAGAGGCCTCAGCAGCAGCAGCAGCATAGTCTTCATTGAATTTCTTCACTGCTTCCTTTGCTACTTTAGCCAATTTGGCTTGGCGCTTAGCCCATTCCTTGGGAAATTCCTCACCACGCCTGATACTTGAGGGATCAACTTCTTGGCCTGGAGCCAATGGAGGTCTTGGACATGGAGGGTTAACGGCGAATTTCTTCATGTACTTGGGAGTAACATAACGATATTCCCTCCATTCCTTAGCCCATCTTCTCTCAATTCTCTGTATGCGCACTTTGCGCTGAGTCTTGGTCTCTTTGCCATGAGTTGCTTCATCAGGAGTACAATATTCATCATAGATGTCTTCAGGAATTTCAAAAGCTGTATTTGTTTCAGGCCTCTTTCCTCCCTTCTGAGGTCTTTTACCATCAGCCATTTTCTTCACTTGAGGATTTTGAACAATTGATGTTTCTGAGGAAGTGTGCAACTTATCTTCGAGGAACGCTGCAAATGAGTTAAGTTGATGAGAACCTAGTGATTCAGCAGCAGACATTTTGTACCTGTGAACAGAGTATAGGTGCGAAGAATTTGGAGAGGTCATATGCGTTCTCAGAAATTTTTCAAAAGTAATCAAGTTTGAGGAATTTGACCAGGGGAGTCTTGAGGAATTTCACTAAGCGTTCTTGACTTAGGTTCCAGAGTTGTATAGATTAGAAAATCCACACAATTGAGGAATCTTGAAGAAAAAAACATAGCTTAGAGAAACAAATCAAGACACAGAAGCATTCGGGAGTTTATGGAATGGGAAGTTGAAGAATAATAACCTTTTGAAGATTTTGTGAAATCATCAGAATCAAAGTAGGGCAGTAAAATCAGATTTTAATTACCCTGGACGAAGAACACGACGAACAGGAAGTGGAAGTGGAGAAGTTCATCCGTTCAGATCTCCCACGCCCTAACTTGGCGGTGAGAGACAGCTACGGCGGCGGCAGAGTGAAGAATTCTGCGGCCGGCGCGAGTACGACGGCGACGAGGTCGAGGCAGTGAAGCTCTTCCTCACCGGCAACAATGGAGAGTAGCGACGGCGCTAGGTCAGAGAGCTCGAGCGAGTTGGTGGTCGAGCGGAGTAAATGAGGACAGAGGAAGGGAGGGGGGTATTTATAGCCACGGTGAAAAACTGCGCGTCCAAATTTTTTGGACAAACATGCTCCTGATCCTTACTCTTCTAACGACATGTGTCACCCACGTATAGAGAGATGGAGATCGTGGTAGATCATGGGTGAGTAGTTTAATCCTATCGCGGGATGCGGAACGGTTTGAGCGACAAAAGCCGAAAATTCAGATATGAAAATTTTAACGTTTCATTCGCAAATTCTTCAGCTGTCAAGGACACAGTGAAATAATTTGAATGGGTTTCAAATAGAACACACATGAAGAATTTCTGAACAGACTAGGTTGAGTTTAGCATAGAGGGGGAACGGGTCCGATCACATTCACTTAGAAGAAAATCAACTTGAAGAATTAGCAATAAGTGAATGCTGTTGAGGACATGAAAAACTCAATTATATATATATAGTCAATGAAGAACATCAGTCGAAATTTTTTGAAGACTTTGCAAGTTGAAGAATTTGAAAATTGAAGAATTTGCAAAATGAAGAAAAACTCAATTTTGAAGATTTTCAACTTTTGTGGTGGCGTGACCCACCGTATAAGAATGATGATTTCAGACGCCGCGTACAATTGTCATAGGGCTCTGAGAATCAAATTCTTCGTTAATTTCTTCACACTTAGAGGGTTAGTCTTCATTGATTGAAGAAAAACGTTCTTCGTGTGTTGCACATCTAAGTCATCAATTTTGCATAAGTGTTAGGATGTGTGTCCTTTTCAAAGAACATTCAAAGATTCTAAGATATTTAGCTCACACCGCAACATGCTAAATCTCTTCTCATCCAAGGGCTTGGTGAAGATATCCGCTAGCTGTTCTTCAGTCTTCACGTGATCAATAGAGATGTCGCCCTTCAACACATGATCTCGAAGAAAATGATGACGAATCTGGATGTGCTTTGTCTTTGAGTGCTGAACTGGGTTATGAGCAATCTTGATGGCACTCTCGTTGTCAAAGTAGAGTGGCACATTCTTCACATTGATGCCATAGTCCTTGAGGGTTTGCTTCATCCACAGCAATTGAGCACAGCAAGAACCAGCAGCAATGTACTCAGCTTCAGCAGTAGAGAGTGATACGCAGTTCTGCTTCTTCGAGGACCAACATAGTAAAGATCGTCCGAGGAAATGGCATGTGCCTGATGTTGACTTGCGATCCACACGATCACCAGCATAGTCAGAGTCAGAATATCCAATGAGATCAAAAGCCAAGCCCTTGGGATACCATAATCCAAGTGTTGGAGTGTGAGCTAGATATCGAAGAATATGTTTCACAGCCTTATGGTGTGATTCCTTCAGTGTAGCTTGAAAATGGGCACTCATGCAAACACTAAGCATAATATCTGGCCTAGATGCACATAGATACAGTAAAGAGCCAATCATGGAGCGGTATACCTTTTGATCAAAGTCTATACCATTTTCATCAGTGCATAGATGGCCATTTGTGGGCATAGGGATTTTGACGCCTTTGCAATCTTGCATACCGAATTTCCTCAGAACGTCCTTGAGGTATTTCTCTTGAGAAATGAAGATGCCATTGCGTTGTTGACGAATTTGAAGGCCTAAGAAGAATTTCAGTTCTCCCATCATGGACATTTGATATTCCTCACTCATCATATAAGCAAATTCGTCACTGTAACGTTGGTTAGTACAGCCAAAAATAATATCATCAACATATATTTGGCACACGAATAATTCATCATCATATGTTTTGGTGAAAAGAGTTGGGTCGAGTGAACCGGGTTTGAAGCCTTTCTTCATGAGGAATTCCTTCAGAGTATCATACCACGCCCGAGGAGCCTGCTTGAGGCCATAGAGGGCCTTATTGAGTCTGAAGACTTGATCAGGATGCTTAGGATCTTCAAAACCTGGGGGTTGAGCAACATATACTTCTTCCTCAAGCTTACCATTGAGGAATGCACTTTTCACATCCATTTAATATAAGATGATATTATGATGGTTAGCATAGGCAAGCAATATGTGAATAGCCTCAAGTCTAGCAACAGGTGCAAAAGTTTCATCGAAATCAATTCCTTCAACCTGTGTGTAGCCTTGAGCTACAAGACGAGCCTTGTTCCTCACCACTAGGCCATTTTCATCTTGTTTGTTGCGGTAGATCCATTTGGTGCCGATGATATTGTGCTTGCGTGGGTCTGGTCGCTTGACAAGCTCCCACGCCTTTTTCAGCTCGAATTGGTGTAATTCCTCTTGCATCGCTTGAATCCATTCAGGCTCCTGAAATGCCTCATCTACTTTGGTGGGTTCTATGATAGAGACGAAAGCAAAATGCCCACAAAAGTTAGACAAATGTGAAGCTTTTGAGCGAGTGAGAGGACCTGGTGCGTTTATGTCGTTGATGATTCTCTCGATCTGTACTTCATTTGCAACGCGAGGATGAGCAGGTTGACGACATTGATTTGGCTCAGCATTTTCTTCAGATGCACCAGCATGATTTTCTTCACGATCTGGAATGACTTCTTCAGTAGATTCTTCAGTAGGTATGACATCCTCAGTAGCCTTTAGCTTGATGGATTCCTCAGGAGACATTTCATCTAGCACAGGAGGTAGGTGCTCTCTTTGCGAGCCATTAGTTTCATCGAACCACACATCTACAGTTTCAACAACCTTGTGGTGATAGGTGTTGAAGACTCTGTAGGTATGCGAGTCCTTTCCGTAACCAAGCATAAAACCTTCATGTGCTTTTGGTGCAAATTTAGAATTGTGATGGGGATCTCTAATCCAACATTTAGCACCGAAGACTTTGAAATAACTCACATTGGGTTTCTTGTCAGTGAGGAGTTCATATGAGGTCTTCTTGAAGAATTTGTTAAGATATACCCTGTTGATAATGTGGCATGCAGTATCAATTACCTCAGGCCAGAAGCGATGAGGTGTCTTGTATTCGTCAAGCATGGTGCGAGTGTGACGCCCCCGGTTCAATCGTACACTAGTCATACACGCAAACGTGTACGATCAAGCCCAGGGACTCACGGGAAGATATCACAACACAACTCTAAACACAAATAAACGGAGGTCCACAATATTACAGACCAGGGATCCGAAGATCCGAATACATAAGTCAGTCATACAAATAATATCTGGGTACAGACATAGTTAGACAAGTTTTGCCTTAAGAAGGCTAGCACAAACAGCGACACTAGATCGAAAGGCGTTGGCCTCCTGCCTGGGAGCCTCCGATCCTACTCCTGGTCAGCTGGCTCGATCCAGTAGTACGTGCCCTCTGGACCCGCCTGGTAGTAGGCTCCGGTGGTGGCGTCTGGCTCCTGGACTCCATCGTCTGGTGTAACATCAAGGTGGGGTATATGGGGGAAAAGAGAAAATAAAGCAACCGTGAGTACTCATCCGAAGTACTCAGCAAGCAAGGATCTATACTACATATGCAACATTATCAAATGGAGAAAAGGCTGTATATGTGGACTGGGCTGCAGAAATGCCAGAATAGAGAGAAAGGCCTAGTCCTATCGAAGACTAGCATCTTCAAACATCTTCTCAAAGCCATCATCTTGCAGCAGTAGAAGAGAGTAGAATAGCATTTTATTTAACAAACATGTTGAAGTACAGCTCAAAGATCCTTCCTCGACTCCCAGCGAGAAAGTAATCCCGAAGCTTCAATTAAGTAACAAGTATCCAGTTTAAGTAGTAGATCGGGATACACAAACTGAGCGTCCTTTACCGTAGGACCGGCTATCGATAGAAGATTCATCCCTGCAGGGGTGCACTACTGTTACCCAACACGCTCGATCAACTCTGGCCGGACTTACTTGATGGGTAATGCCCGTCCTCGGAAGATCAACACGAAGCAGCGCTCTACCTAGGCTCAGCAGAGAGGTCAGCACGCCGGACTAACCTATGCACCCAGGGGTCTCGGGCCATCGCCCTGGGCACCCTGCGCGTTGCGTGGCTGGCCGGGGTGCAGGCGCGACACTGAACTCGCCAGTGAAGTATCCAGCCCAATCCCGACGATCAGCCCGCACGGTGAATCGTGACGTCTGATAAGCTTTCGGCGAAACGTACATCGCAGAGGGCCCCATAACCATTATCCCGCGTGGTGGCAGTGCGTATAGGGCACGTCGACCCACTCAGATCACACACCCAAATCCAATAGGCTCAATTAGTATCAAGCGGAGACAATCAGAGTCTCTGATGCTCCGCCACAATGTCACACTCGAGTGCCCTTCCGGCACACCCGAAAACATAGATCCCCAGCGGGTACCCACCAGGGTGGACCCGCCTGTGAAAAAGGTCAAGTAACCGTGTGGTCATAATCATCAGGGTGAACGTAAGAGGTATCACCCTCGAGGTTCACACTGAGGGGTTGCACGACAGAGTCGTATCGGACATGGAGAAGGAGGAATCACCCTCGATGACCACGACCGTACAGCTATGCTGCAGAGTATTCATCAGGAGTGCGTTACGAGGTATCACCCTCGGCACTCGATAGTTACTACGCAGAGTCGTACAACTAAGGGGGGTGTGAAGTGAGGCGTCTGTCTCTGATCGACGATCACGTTGATCGAGTCGTCGATGAACAAGCAGGGGCGACAAGGTAAGGTGGTGGGGTCACAGATGGGTCATACCAACCTATACTAAACAGTTTATCATAGGCAGGTAAGATAGCAATGAACAGGTTACAACAGCAGGCTATGCATCAGAATAGGAGCATACATTAACAGTAGCGAAATCTAATGCAAGCAGGAGAACAGAATGGGCGATATCTGGAATGCTCAAGGGGGGGGGGCTTGCCTTGTTGCTCTGGCAAGAGAGGGAGGTCGTCAACGGGCTGCTCGTTGGTAGAGTAGTCGTAACCTGGTGCAGCGTCGTCGGTCTCGGCGTCTATCGAGAGAGAAGGAGGGGGAGAGAAACAATAAATTCACGGCAATAATGCAAACAATATGTATGACATGCCTAAATGATATGCCGGGGTGTTCTACTGCCTAACTAAACGATTTAGTTAATTTAGGAATTTATTTGGATTTATTTAATTAAAGTTGGGCACTATTCATTTACTGAAATCGGTCTAAAAGTTCAATGTTCTTATAGCTGCGGGCGTCTGACGGGAATACGGAGGGCGTATCCGGGCTCGTATCGTCGTTCTGAGCAAGTTTCATGTATAAAATATTTTCATCGGAGATACGGTTTGAAAGATATGATTTTCTAAAGTTTTTATTAATTTCTGTAATTTAATTAATTATTTAATTCAACATTATCCGAAACAGTGATTGATGACGTCAGCATGACATCATGCTGACGTCAGCAGCCACCTGACAGGGTGGGTCCCACCTGTCATAGGCTGTTAGGTTAATTAGGTATTAACTAATTAAATTACTGTTTAATTAACACTAATTAGTTAATTAGATTAACCTAATCAGGATTAATTAACTAATTAATTAATTAATTATTTTAATTATTTATTTTTATTTTCATTATTTTTCCTAAAACGTTTCTGGGCCGTGGGCCCCATTCGTCAGCGTCACAGGGGGGGTTCGGGCCCCACTGGGCAGTGGCCCAGGGGCGGACACGTCCGGGGCGTGCCCCTTTTGGGACCGGACATGTCCGGTGCCCAAAGGGGACGCACGGGCGGGCGCGGGCGCAGCGAGCGGCGCGTCCAGGTGCGCCCGGCCGCTGCTACGGCGCCGCGAGGCGCGGCCGGACGGGTCGTGTGAGCGCGGGGCCACGGCGAGCGATGCGGGCGAGGTGTGGGGCGCGCGCGCGCGGTGGCCGCGGCGAGCGGAGGCAGAGGCGAGAGGACGAGCGCAGCGGCGGCTGGAGTGGGGCCGCGACGGGGCGCGCGCAGCGCGGTGAGCGGCGGCACGGGGGCGCGGTGCGCGCGGCGAGGTGCGGGAGCAGAGAGGGGGAAAGAGGCCCGAGGCCTCATCGTGCTCGTAGGGACGGGGCAGCGGGGGGGGGGGGTCGTGTGGTCGACGGGAGACGGCGACGGGGAGGCAGGCGGCGGGAGGCGCGGGCTCCGGGCGGCGGCAAGGTCGTCGCGGCGTCGGGCGACGGGATCGGGTTTGCCCCGATCCGATCCAGTCGAGGGGGGGCGACGCGCGCCAGGCAGCTGGTCGGGAAGAGGAGGGGACGGGGGCACGTCGGTGTGGCGGCGGCGTCGGCGCTGCCGATCGGCGCGGGAGCGGGGCGGCGTCGGCGAGCGGCGTCGGCGACGGGCCGTTCCCGCGATCCCGATCCCGATCTGGATCGGGAGGTGGGGGCTGACGAGGGGGAGGCGGCGACGGGCGGCGTCGGCGACGGCGCAGCGACGGGGCGGACGGAATCGGGAGATCCCGATCCAGACGAGGGGGAAGGAAGGAGCGGGGGATGTGGGGGGGTGGGGATTAGGGTTCGGTCGGCTGGGGGCCATATAGGCCAGGGGGGGCACAAGTGGTGCCGGCCGGCTGGGCTTCGGCCCAGTTGGGCCGGAGGGGGGGGGGTCCCTTTTCTTCTTTTCTGTTTCATTTTTCTTTTATCTTTTTCTTTATTCTCCTTTCTCAGTTTAGTAAATAGTCAGGCCTCAAAATGGTTTTTGTAAAACATGAGACCTAGTTCATAAATACTAGTGCATTATTCCCTAACACCTAAAATTAGTTTGGACAAAACATAATTCCATATTTATTTCAGATTTAATAAATGGTTATTAAATATTATCTTTATCCACTGTTTGAGGTTCTTCGAGTCACTTATCCAATTCCAATGATGTTGGTTTCAATTTTAGAATAGCCTCTGGAATATTTGCTATATATCTGACATTTTAGCTCCTATGTTGGACAACTTTCATATTCCACTTTCATTTAATTTTTGAATTTGACTTAGGAGTTGAAATGCAATGTGATGCTAATGATGATTATGCACTGTTGATCATGCTAACATGTCATTATCAAAAGTGATTACTGTTGCTAATCACCGGGGGTGTTACAACTCTCCTCATCTATTAAGAATTCTCGTCCCGAGAATTAAGAGGAAGACTGAAAGAAAGAGGGGTATTCTTCGCGAACGATCCTCGCGTTCCCAAGTGGCTTCATCTTCAGAATGATTTGACCACTGAACCTTGAGGAACTTGATTGACTTTTGACGTGTTCGACGCTCAGCTTGATCAAGAATACGGATGGGATATTCTGGATATGACAGATCTTCCCGTAATTCAAGCACTTCATGATCCACAGCTCGAATAGGATCCTTGAAGCAGCGGCGGAGTTGGGATACATGAAAGACATCATGTACTTGTGAAAGATTTGACGGCAATTCCAATTGATATGTCACTTCTCCTCGACGGGCAAGAATACGGAACGGGCCAATGTAGCGAGGGGCTAACTTGCCTTTGATTCCGAACCGATGAGTGCCTTTCAATGGAGTGACACGAAGGTAAGCTTGTTCGCCAGGTTGATAGACCATTTCCTGGAGCTTACGGTCATAGTTGCTCTTCTGACGAGACTGAGCAGATTTCAAATGTTCACGAACAATGCGGACTTGTTCTTCAGCTTGCCGAATAATGTCCGGTCCGACGAGTGAGCGTTCCCAGGTTTCTGACCAATTCAGAGGGGTTCGACACTTACGTCCGTATAGAACTTCAAACGGTGCCATCTTCAGACTAGCTTGATAGCTATTATTGTAAGAGAATTCGGCATACGGGAGGGATTCCTCCCATTTCTTACCGAAGGAGATGACGCAAGCTCGAAGCATATCTTCGAGCACTTGATTAACTCGTTCAACTTGACCCTGTGACTGAGGGTGAAAAGCGGTGCTGAAAGACAGATGAGTTCCCATAGCTTCTTGGAAACTATTCCAGAATCTGGAGGTGAAGAGGCTGCCACGATCAGAACTGATCTCCAACGGAACACCGTGGAGTGACACAATCGGGGAAACATACAAGTCTGCTAACTGGCTAGCAGTGATTGTCTCCTTAACAGGCAGAAAGTGGGCAACCTTAGAGAATCGGTCAATGACAACAAAAATAGCATCATGACCCTTCTGGGATTTGGGAAAACCAGTAATGAAATCCATTTGGACCTTGTCCCATTTCCATTCAGGAATTTCCAGGGGTTGCAGAGTTCCTGCGGGCCTTTGATGTTGAGCTTTAACGCGGTGGCAAACGTCACACTCAGAAACATAACGAGCAATGTCTCGCTTCATATTAGGCCACCAGTATCTCTGACAAATGTCACGGTACATCTTTGTGCTACCAGGATGAATGGACAAGGGAGTGTCATGAGCTTCCTTCATAACGTTTTCCCTCTCATTCTTGAACTTGGGTACGAAGAGACGGTGTTGGAAAAACAGGATCCCATCTGCATCAAGATGGAATTCCGACGGCTTTCCTTTCTCGAGGTATCGCTTGATCTTTTCAACTTCAGTGTCATACCTTTGCATAACCTTAATGCCGTGTTCTAAATCTGGTTCGACAACCAGGGTATTGAGATAACCCTGTGGAACAATATGGAGGTTCAATTTGCAAAGCTCTTCATGGAGAAGAGGTTGTGTTTCTTGAACCATAAGATTGTTGCTATAGGACTTGCGACTTAAAGCATCGGCCATTACATTAGCCTTGCCGGGGGTGTATGAAATATTCATATCATAATCGGCAATTGTTTCGAGCCATCTTTGTTGACGAAGGTTCAGATCTGGTTGAGTATATAAATACTTCAAGCTTTGGTGATCCGTGTATATCTCGCAACGGTTACCGAGAAGGTAATGTCGCCATAGCTTCAAGGCATAGATAACCGCAGAAAGTTCAAGATCATGCACGGGATAATTTTCTTCATGAGGACGCAATTGTCGGGAGGCATAAGCAATCACTTTGCGCTCTTGCATTAGGACACAGCCTAATCCTTGACGAGATGCATCACAGTATATCACGAAATCCTTTTGGGAATCCGGGGGTGCTAGTACTGGGGCAGATGTCAATTTATCTTTTAGTGTCTGAAAGCTTTCTTGACATTTTTCTGTCCACTCAAATTTAACACCTTTGTGAAGCAGATATAATGGTTTTGCAATCTTGGAAAAGTTCTCAACGAATCGACGGCAATAACTAGCGAGTCCGAGAAAACTTCTGACTTGCTTAACATTCTTTGGGGGAGTCCAGTCAAGAATAGCCTGAACTCGTTCGGGGTTAACAGCAATCCCATCCTTGGAAATCACATGTCCAAGGTAAGTTACTTCAGGAAGCCAAAATTCGCATTTGGAATACTTGGCATACAACTGGTGTTCTCGGAGCCTTTCTAGAACAAGGCAGAGATGTTCAGCATGTTCCTCTTTATTCTTAGAATAGACCAGAATATCATCTAGATATACCATGACGAATTTGTCGAGGTAATCCATGAATATATAATTCATCAGACGGGAGAACGTAGCTGGGGCATTCGGAATGTATCGGAACTCAGAGTCATCCAAGATATCACTGAACTGTCCTCGAAGACGTGCGACATCAGAGTAGGCGGCATCATGTACTGCCATCTCAATCGTCACGCCGATACCGTGGAAAAGGTGCAGCTCGGTGTCTGAGTCATTCTGCCGATCATAGATACGAACGTCAGCATGGTACTGCTCCTGATTAAACTCGCGGTAATCCTCGTAAACCATGTACTCAGGGTACCAGCGGTAGCCAAGTCTGGTCATGAGAGCGATCAGGACAGCTGAAAAACCAGGGGCATCACGAGCCCAAGTGCGAAGCACAAGCTGTATCGTAGGACGCGGTGGAAACAAACGGTCCATCTGAAACAGAGGAAATTCAGATTTGTCAAATGACAATGAGAAGTTTAACACAACTCGGAGAGAAAGGTTAAACAAAACAATGGAAAGGAAAATGATTATCAGACTAATCAAATCAACGACAGGGAAATCGCACAGATATCCAGCTCTCCGGGTAGATGGGATTTACGAGATCCTAAGTGTCGGCGTTAGTAAAATTTTATTTAACCCGAATAGAAGAGATATTAGAGTCCCAGAGTATAGACGAGGAATAAAAGATCCTAATACCACCCAGTTGGCGACGTGGGCCCGTAAGCCACACAGCCAAGTTAGTAAATTAGTTTCTCGGTTTCTAGACTCAACTTCGGCCAAGGAATTTGGAGGGGGCTTCCTACAGGCAGTCGGCTCTGATACCAACTTGTGACGCCCCCGGTTCAATCGTACACTAGTCATACACGCAAACGTGTACGATCAAGCCCAGGGACTCACGGGAAGATATCACAACACAACTCTAAACACAAATAAACGGAGGTCCACAATATTACAGACCAGGGATCCGAAGATCCGAATACATAAGTTAGTCATACAAATAATATCTGGGTACAGACATAGTTAGACAAGTTTTGCCTTAAGAAGGCTAGCACAAACAGCGACACTAGATCGAAAGGCGTTGGCCTCCTGCCTGGGAGCCTCCGATCCTACTCCTGGTCAGATGGCTCGATCCAGTAGTACGTGCCCTCTGGACCCGCCTGGTAGTAGGCTCCGGTGGTGGCGTCTGGCTCCTGGACTCCATCGTCTGGTGTATCATCAAGGTGGGGTATATGGGGGAAAAGAGAAAATAAAGCAACCGTGAGTACTCATCCGAAGTACTCAGCAAGCAAGGATCTATACTACATATGCAACATTATCAATGGAGAAAAGGCTGTATATGTGGACTGGGCTGCAGAAATGCCAGAATAGAGAGAAAGGTCTAGTCCTATCGAAGACTAGCATCTTCAAACATCTTCTCAAAGCCATCATCTTGCAGCAGTAGAAGAGAGTAGAATAGCATTTTATTTAGCAAACATGTTGAAGTACAGCTCAAAGATCCTTCCTCGACTCCCAGCGAGAAAGTAATCCCGAAGCTTCAATTAAGTAATAAGTATCCAGTTTAAGTAGTAGATCGGGATACACAAACTGAGCGTCCTTTACCGTAGGACCGGCTATCGATAGAAGATTCATCCCTGCAGGGGTGCACTACTGTTACCCAACACGCTCGATCAACTCTGGCCGGACATACTTGCTGGGTAATGCCCGTCCTCGGAAGATCAACACGAAGCAGCGCTCTACCTAGGCTCAGCAGAGAGGTCAGCACGCCGGACTAACCTATGCACCCAGGGGTCTCGGGCCATCGCCCTGGGCACCCTGCGCGTTGCGTGGCCGGCCGGGGTGCAGGCGCGACACTGAACTCGCCAGTGAAGTATCCAGCCCAATCCCGACGATCAGCCCGCACGGTGAATCGTGACGTCTGATAAGCTTTCGGCGAAACGTACATCGCAGAGGGCCCCATAACCATTATCCCGCGTGGTGGCAGTGCGTATAGGGCACGTCGACCCACTCAGATCACACACCCAAATCCAATAGGCTCAATTAGTATCAAGCGGAGACAATCAGAGTCTCTGATGCTCCGCCACAGTGTCACACTCGAGTGCCCTTCTGGCACACCCGAAATCATAGATCCCCAGCGGGTACCCACCAGGGTGGACCCGCCTGTGAAAAAGGTCAAGTAACCGTGTGGTCATAATCATCAGGGTGAACGTAAGAGGTATCACCCTCGAGGTTCACACTGAGGGGTTGCACGACAGAGTCGTATCGGACATGGAGAAGGAGGAATCACCCTCGATGACCACGACCGTACAGCTATGCTGCAGAGTATTCATCAGGAGTGCGTTACGAGGTATCACCCTCGGCACTCGATAGTTACTACGCAGAGTCGTACAACTAAGGGGGGGTGTGAAGTGAGGCGTCTGTCTCTGATCGACGATCACGTTGATCGAGTCGTTGATGAACAAGCAGGGGCGACAAAGTAAGGTGGTGGGGTCACAGATGGGTCATACCAACCTATACTAAACAGTTTATCATAGGCAGGTAAGGTAGCAATGAACAGGTTACAACAGCAGGCTATGCATCAGAATAGGAGCATACATTAACAGTAGCGAAATCTAATGCAAGCAGGAGAATAGAATGGGCGATATCTGGAATGCTCAAGGGGGGGGGGGCTTGCCTGGTTGCTCTGGCAAGAGGGGAAGGTCGTCAACGGGCTGCTCGTCGGTAGAGTAGTCGTAACCTGGTGCAGCGTCGTCGGTCTCGGCGTCTATCGAGAGAGAAGGAGGGGGAGAGAAACAATAAATTCACGGCAATAATGCAAACAATATGTATGACATGCCTAAATGATATGCCGGGGTGTTCTACTGCCTAACTAAACGATTTAGTTAATTTAGGAATTTATTTGGATTTATTTAATTAAAGTTGGGCACTATTCATTTACTGAAATCGGTCTAAAAGTTCAATGTTCTTATAGCTGCGGGCGTCTGACGGGAATACGGAGGGCGTATCCGGGCTCGTATCGTCGTTCTGAGCAAGTTTCATGTATAAAATATTTTCATCGGAGATACGGTTTAAAAGATATGATTTTCTAAAGTTTTTATTAATTTCTGTAATTTAATTAATTATTTCATTCAACATTATCCGAAACAGTGATTGATGACGTCAGCATGACATCATGCTGACGTCAGCAGCCACCTGACAGGGTGGGTCCCACCTGTCATAGGCTGTTAGGTTAATTAGGTATTAACTAATTAAATTACTGTTTAATTAACACTAATTAGTTAATTAGATTAACCTAATCAGGATTAATTAACTAATTAATTAATTAATTATTTTAATTATTTATTTTTATTTTCATTATTTTTCCTAAAACGTTTCTGGGCCGTGGGCCCCATTCGTCAGCGTCACAGGGGGGGTTCGGGCCCCACTGGGCAGTGGCCCAGGGGCGGACACGTCCGGGGCGTGCCCCTTTTGGGACCGGACATGTCCGGTGCCCAAAGGGGACGCACGGGCGGGCGCGGGCGCGTCCAGGGTGCGCCCGGGCGCTGGCCACGGGCGCCGGCGAGGCGCGGCCGGACGGGTCGGTGGTGAGCGCGGGGCCACGGCGAGCGATGCGGGCGAGGTGTGGGGGCGCGCGCGCGCGCGGGTGGCCGCGGCGAGCGGAGGCAGAGGCGAGAGGACGAGCGGCAGCGGCGGCTGGAGTGGGCGCGAGCGGGGCGCGCGCAGCGCGGTCGGGCGCGAGCCGGGGCGCGGCGACGCGTGAGCATGCGCGCAGCGCGGTGAGCGGCGGCACGGGGGCGCGGTGCGCGCGGCGAGGTGCGGGAGCAGAGAGGGGGAGAAGAGGCCCGAGGCCTCACCGTGCTCGTAGGGACGGGGCAGCGGGAGGTCGGGGTGGTCGACGGGGACGACGGCGACGGGGAGGCAGGCCGGCGGGGAGGCGCGGGCTCCGGGCGGCGGCGAGGTCGTCGCGGGCGACGGGATCGGGGATTTGCCCCGATCCGGATCCAGTCGAGGGAGGGGGCGACCGAGCGCCAGGCGGCTGGTCGGGGAAGAGGAGAGGACGGGGCGACGTCGGTGTGGCGGCGGCGTCGGCGCTAGCCGACCGGCGCGGGAGCGGGGCGGCGTCGGCGAGAGGCGTCGGCGACGGGGCCGTTCCCGCGATCCCGATCCCGATCTGGATCGGGAGGTGGGGGCTGACGAGGGGGAGGCGGCGACGGGGCGGCGTCGGCGACGGCGTAGGCGACGGGGCGGACGGGATCGGGAGATCCCGATCCAGACGAGGGGGGGGGAGAGGAGCGAGGGGAATGGGGGTGGGTGACGCTAGGGTTCGGGCGTCCCTGGGGGTATAGGCTAGGGGGCGCGGGTGGGCCGGCCGGCTGGGCTTCGGCCCAGTTGGGCCGGAGGGGGGGGGGTCCTTCTTCTTCTTTTCTGTTTCATTTTTCTTTTATCTTTTTCTTTATTCTCCTTTCTCAGTTTAGTAAATAGTCAGGCCTCAAAATGGTTTTTGTAAAACATGAGACCTAGTTCATAAATACTAGTGCATTATTCCCTAACACCTAAAATTAGTTTGGACAAAACATAATTCCATATTTATTTCAGATTTAATAAATGGTTATTAAATATTATCTTTATCCACTGTTTGAGGTTGTTCGAGTCACTTATCCAATTCCAATGATGTTGGTTTCAATTTTAGAATAGCCTCTGGAATATTTGCTATATATCTGACATTTTAGCTCCTATGTTGGACAACTTTCATATTCCACTTTCATTTAATTTTTGAATTTGACTTAGGAGTTGAAATGCAATGTGATGCTAATGATGATTATGCACTGTTGATCATGCTAACATGTCATTATCAAAAGTGATTACTGTTGCTAATCACCGGGGGTGTTACAGCGAGCCATCTCAACAAGAGTCCTGTTCTTGCGCTCCACAACGCCATTCTGCTGAGGAGTGTATGGGGCAGATAACTCATGAGTAATATCAAGTTCATCAAGATAGTCATCAAGACCAGTATTCTTGAACTCGGTGCCATTGTCATTCTGAATATGCTTGATCTTCACACCGAAATTTGTCGAAGCCCTTGAGGAAAATCGTCTGAAGACTTCCTGTACTTCAGTTTTGTAAGTAATGACATGCACCCATGTGTAACGAGAATAATCATCAACAATAACAAAGCCATATAGAGATGCTGCATTTGTTAGTGTGGCATAATGAGTAGGGCCAAAGAGATCCATATGAAGCAATTCAAAAGGACGAGAGGTAGTCATGATAGTCTTCGAGGGGTGCTTGGCTCTGGTCATCTTTCCAGCCTCACAAGCCCCACAAAGATGATCTTTGAGGAATTTGACACCCTCAATGCCAATGACGTGCTTTTTCTTCACGAGCATGTGTAATTTCCTCATGCCAGCATGACCCAGTCGTCGATGCCATAGCCAGCCTTCTGAAGCTTTTGCAAGTAGACAAGTGGCAGGCTGTGGTCCTGCAAAGAAATCAACAATATACAAGTCTCCTCTCCTAAAGCCTTCGAAGACTTTGGAATTGTCAGATTCCATGAGCACTAAGCAACGATATTTGCCAAAGACAACAACCATATCAAGATCACAAAGCATTGAGACAGACATGAGGTTGAATCCGAGGGACTCGACAAGCATGACTTTGTCCATGTGTCGATCCTTTGAGATTGCAACCCTACCTAGACCCAATACCTTGCTTTTGCCTTTATCTGCGTAGGTGATATGCTACAAATGTGATGGAGATAAAGGAGTGTTCATCAGTAAGTTCTTGTCACCGGTCATGTGATTAGTACATCCACTGTCGAGGACCCACTCAGTAGCTTTGGGTAAATCATCCTGCAGATGAATTAGTGCATCTTACGAACACATATCTTCAGAGTGAAGAATATGACATCAATTTCATCAGACAGAAATTCATCAATTAATGCAACATATGTATATATAGCAGTATGAGGACATGAGAAATGAATGAATCATTTCTTCATGATTAGCTTGCGTCCTTTCAAGCATTTCAGGTCTCCAGAAAATTCTTTAGACGATTTAGTTCATCTGGAGACCTGACCCTGCATAAGAGGTTAGTTCTTTTTCTTCACCACCCACATCTGGAGGGGTGGCAAAGAGTTCATCATTCTGCGGGCTCCATAAGAGAAAGGTGGCAATGAAGCCAAAGCGCTTCGTTTCACAGGAGAGGGATTAGTATAGGCATATGAGTAAGCAGAGAAATTCTTCAAGGACTTATGAACATAATGATTTGAAGAATAATGCACATAATCAGAACTCTTTGATTTTCCCTGCGAAACAGAAGTGTTAGCATGATGATGATCATATGAGGACTTAGATCCACGTGAGGAATTTGATCCATAAGAGGACTTGGATCCATATGAAGACTTCGGTCCATATGAAGAATTTGATCTGGGGTTCCTATTCTTCACAGGTGGTGTCATGAGGACATTCACCTAAAGACTTTCAAGGCACCTTTTGGGAACCCATATTTTCTTCATAGAGGGACCATTCCTGTAGTTAGTTCCAATATATCTAGCAAATACTTCACCATTCTGATTTTTGAACAGTTTATAGTTGGAGTCAAATGACTCATCAGATGAATATGAGGATTCACAAGTAAAGCCAGATAAAGTGGATGGATCTACGAGAGGTCCCTTCACAGCAACCCATGAGGTTTTGGGATACTGCTCAGGTTTCCAGTAGGTTCCATCAGCATTGAGTTTCCTCTCAAAGGCAATACCCTCTTTCCTAGGGTTCCTGTTCAAGATCTGCTTTTTGAGCACATCACAAAGAGTCAGATGCCCTTTGAGGCTTTTGTACATGCCTGCCACATACAATTCCTTCAACCCTGCATTTTCGTCAGTGATACTAGTGGTATCCTCAGATGAGGAATTTGTGACCACAGAGATAGTTGAAGAATTTGCAGCAATAGAAGCATTTGAACTTTCAGGTGAAGAATTAGCAGTTTCACGTTCAATGCATTTCAAGCATGGTGGAATAAATTCTTCCTGAGTGGAACTGATCTGTTGAGCAAGTAATGAATCATTTTCCTTCTGAAGATCTTCATGACTCACCCTTAGCTTCTCAAGATCTTGCTTTCTTTGAAGAAATTCATAAGAAAGCTTCTGATCGGCTAAGAGAGTTTCATGATGACTTTGAAGGTTGCCAAACTTAGACTGTAGTTGTTGAAGATTATCAGTCAGTGTTTGAGTTCGATCCATTTCCTCACCTAACAGGTCATCGCTTTTGTCTAGCATATTTTGAACCCTTTCCAAAGCCTTTTGTTGTTTAACAGCAATATTAGCAAGTTTGGTATAGCTGGGTTTGAGGTTATCATCAGATTCATCATCACTTGATTCAGAGGAGGAATATTTTAATACCTTGGCACCTTTTGCCATGAAGCAATAGGTGGGAGCATAGTCATCGTTGCCGTCATCAGCAGTGTTGGGGAAGCCATTTTCCTCAGTGTTGAAGATGGACTTGCTGACATAAGCAGTAGCGAGGGCTAGGCTCGCCACACCAGAGTCTGACTCCTCAGATGCCTCCTCTTCCTCATGTTCCTCAGATTCAGCTTCAGAGTCCATTTCCTTGCCAATGAATGCCCGAGCCTTCTTGGAACTGCTCTTCTTGTGAGATGAAGATTTTGAAGATTTTGATGATGAGGACTTTGAAGATTTCTTCTTCTTCTTTGAGTCATCTGAACTATCATGCTTGTATTTCTTCTTCTTTGATTCCTTTGCCCACTGAGGACAATCAGTTATGTAGTGACCAGGTTTCTTGCATTTGTGGCAAGTCCTCTTCTTGTAATCACGGGATGAGGAATCTGATCTTGTGTCATCACCTTTTGAAGATTTTACAAAGCGACCACGCCTTGAGAACTTCTGGAATTTCTTCACGAGCATTGCTAGCTCCTGGCTTAGTTCTTTAGGGTCACCAAGGCTGCTATCAGAATCTTCTCCTTCAGATGAGGAAACTGCCATGGCCTTCAGTGCGCGTGATCTTCCATAGCTTGGCCCGTAGAGATCTCTCTTTTCAGCTTGTTGGAATTCATGAGTGTTCAACCTCTCAAGAATATCAGCAGGATCTAGTGACTTGTAGTCTCCACGTTCTTGAATCATCAGTGCCAGTGTATCGAATGAGGAATCGAGTGACCTCAGCAATTTCTTCACCACCTCATGGTTAGTGATGTCAGTGGCACCCAGTGCTTGAAGCTCGTTTGAAATGTCAGTGAGGCGATCAAAGGTTTGCTGGACATTCTCATTGTCGAGTCTTTTGAAGCTGTTGAAGAGATTGCGAAGAACGTCAACTCGAGAATCACGTTGAGTTGAGATTCCTTCATTGACCTTGGACAGCCTGTCCCAGATAAGCTTTGCAGACTTCAAAGCACTCACTCTGCCGTACTGTCCTTTGCTCAGACGGCCACATATGATATTCTTCGCTTGAGAGTCGAGTTGCTTGAATCTCTTCACATCAGCAGCATTCACGGAAGGAGTGACAGAGGGAACGCCATTTTCCACAACGTACCAGAGATCGTTGTCAATTGCCTCAAGATGCATGCGCATCTTATTCTTCCAGTAGGGGTAGTCCGTCCCATCAAAGGTAGGACACCCAGCCGAGACCTTGATCATGCCTGCAATCGACATAACTAAAACTCCAGGTGGTTAAACCAAAATCACACAGAATAAGGGAGTACCTTGCTCTGATACCAATTGAAAGTGCGTTATATCGACTAGAGGGGGGTGAATAGGCGATTTTTATGAATTCGTCGCTGAGAAAATACTATTTGAGGAATTTCCTAAGTAACGAACTACAAGTAGCGGAATAAGTACTCAGGTACATTGATAACAAAGTAGTAGCATAGTCATCATGATGAAATGAAACAAAACAGAGCACAGGTAGCGTGTAAACAGGATAAGCAGGCTGAAGACAAAGTGACTGAAGAAATAGGAATGAGGAAATTGAGAAAGTCTTCAGTCAAAGTCTTCAAACAGTAACGATCAAGTACACAGCAAGTATGCTAGGAAATGAAAGGGTTGAGGAAATAGAACCAGTAGCTTGGTGAAGACAGTGATTTGGTAGACCAGTTCCAACTGCTGTGACAGTTGTACATCTGGTTGGAGCGGCTAGGTATTTAAACCTGAGGACACACAGTCCCGGACATACAGTCCTCACCGTATTCTCCTTGAGCTAAGGTCACACAGACCTTCCCCTATCACTCGTGGTAAGTCTTCACAGGTGACTTCCAAACCTTCACAGACTTGGTCACTCGGCAATCCACAATTCCTCTTGGATGCTCTAGACCATGACGCCTAACCGTCTGGAGGATGCACAGTCCTCAAAGGTAACAAGCGTCGGTTCCACACAGGAACAATTTCTTCAGTGATGCTCAATCACTTTGGGTTTTAGGTGTTGGGTTTGGGTTTTTCCTCACTTGATGATTTTCGCTCAAAGTCCTCGGAGGATGGGATGCTCTAAATGACAAGTGTCAGTTTCTCTTGGAGCAGCCAACCAGCTAGTGGTTGTAGGGGGCGGCTATTTATAGCCTAGGGAGCAGCCCGACATGATAATACATAAATGCCCTTCAATGATATGAACGTTAGGTGGGTAGGATATTTTAGACAGCTGGCGCATGGCACATCAACGGTCGGAAACTTGAGCTCTCAAATTCCTCAGGGCTATCATGATCCTCACTTGTAGGCAATCCGCACTGGCGAATTCCTAACTCCTCAGTCAGAACAAATTCCTCAGAGAACAGAAGAACTTCGTCTCTGTCACTGAAGAACTTGACTGAACTGTATGAGATTTCTAATGGCTTCACTCGAAAAGATTGGTAGGTGTAGGATTTGAGTTGAGCATCACTTGGAAACTTTTCCTTAGTTTTACCTCGACCCCCTTTAACAGTACGGTGTTTCCTATGACTCAAGAAAGGGAAAACAAAACTATGAAAACAAAAGTCTTCACGCTTCATAATCCTCGCATCAATATCAAGTCTTCAAGGTCACACCAATTTCCTCATTTTCAAAGTCTTCAAGAAAACCAAAGTCTTCAACTGAAGACATTCATTTTTAGGGGTCGACTTTCTTCGTAAATATCAAACTCCTCATAGACTTATAGAACCTGTGTACACTCACAAACACATTAGTCCCTTAACCTATAAGTCTTCAATACACCAAAATCACTAAGGGGCACTAGATGCACTTACAATTACTTATGGAGGACCGGTTCCCTCCGCGCATATGAATCATGTTGGTCCTCCTCCTAAGCTTGTGAAAAATGAGGATTTTGCCTCTTGGGTCTATCGCTTTAAACGTCATTTAAATCATAGTTCTACTAATCTTTGGAGAATTATTGAGCAAGGTTTCTACCCGCACGACCCAAGCAACTTCACTCCTAGAGAAGCCGCGGATCATCAATTCAACGAGTCCGCTCTCTTCATTCTCCAAGAAGCAATTCCACCTGAAGATATTGCACATCTCCGACCTTTCACCGTGGCCAAGGAAGCATGGCAACATGTTGTGTCCATCTACAAGGGAAGCGCAAGCATTCAACGCTCAAACTTTGAAGTGGTGCAAGATGAAGCCGATGAGTTTGCAATGAATGAAGATGAAGAACCTCGAGAGCTTTACCGGAGATTAACCACTCTCGCGGTCTCACTCCGATATCATGGGAGCAAGGATACGGATGACAATTGGATCAAGCGCAAGTTTCTCAAGGCCATGATGCCTTACCATAAGGCCATGTCCTCCGTCATCCGTCAAAGGCCGGACTTTCACGCCTTGTCCTCAAGTGAAGTGTTGGATGAGTTTGTTGCAATGAGGATCTTGGACAGGACCGCCGACAATGTGGTGTTGCATTCTCAATGAGCAAAGAAGCCCAACCTCACCTTGAAGGCCAAGGCTAGTGTGGAAGAAGAGGGTGAAGAGGAAGAAGAAGAGTGTTGCCCCGAACATACTAAATATGCTTATCATGAGCACATGGCTCTCGCCTCTCGGCAATTTTGGAGCAAGAAGAACTCAAGGCCCAACTTCAACAAGAACAACTCAAGTGGCGCCAAGGGCAAGCAACGCGTGAGGACATGCTACAATTGTGGCAATGTAAGCCACTTTGTTGCGGAGTGCCCCTACGAGAAGAGGGAAGACAATGGTGGCAAGCTTATTCGAAAAGACAAAGCCAAGTTCTTCCCCAACAAGAACAACTTCACCAAGAAGACTCGTCCCAAGGGGTTGGTGGCACAAGAAGAGTACAATGAAGAAGATGATGATGATGAAGACGGTGAGACGGTTTCCATGGCCTCCGTTGCCATTGCAACAACTCCACGGGTGTCCCTCTTCGATTCACCCAACGAGAACATCACCGCCAAGTGCCTCATGGCTAAAGCCACTAACAATGTAACCCCCAACATCAAAACCACCATCATTACTAATCCTTCCTTGACGGATTGCATTGATGAAAGTGAGGGGACGAAGGAGGAGGAAAATGAATTCGAGTCTTTCATAAGTAAGCTCAATGGTAAATCCAAGAAGCACTTTGTTGCTCTCTTGGAACAACTTGGTGAAGCCAATGACATGATCGAGGCTCATGAAGAAACCATCTCTAAGATGGAAGGGCATAGTCGTGACTATGCCGATGAGATATTGGATCTCTCTAATGCGCTTGAGGAAGAGCGTGGTCATCATTTGGCTCTTTAGGAGTCACACAACAATGATCATGCTAAATTAAAGAAAGATCTTGATCATGCTCTTGTTGTATCTCATGTGCTAAATTCCGAGAAGGCCAAACTTGGGGTTGACCATGCTAGACTCAAAGAGGAGTTTGATATACTTGACAAGGCTCACAAGGCCTTGAAGGGTGCTCATGCTAGCCTCAAAGAGTCTCATGATCAACTCCAAGTGAAGCTAACCAAGGAGAAAGCCACATTTCCTCATATGGTTTTAATTGATAATGCAAATGCTACTAACCCGTGTTGTGAGCACGTGCATCTTGTGGAGGAGAATGCCAAGTTGAAGGAGCAACTTGAGAAAGGCCTTGTGTCTTGCATACACGGTGAGAAGAACCTCAACGACCTTTTGAGCAATCAAAAGGATGTTGTGGGCAAGGAGGGAATTGAGTTTGCACCCAAGTCCAAGAACAAGAAGAAGACTGACAAGGCCAAACAACCTCCTCTTCTCAAGCAAACTTTTGTGAAGGAGGGAGAGGATGCTTCTAAGGAGAATAAGAACAATATGAAGGGTGGTGGTGTCAAGAAGGGCAATGCCACCCCTTCCAACAAAGCCGGCGACTTTAACCCTTCTTATGTGTTATGCCATGCTAGTGATGGGCATGTTTATGCCAAATTTGTTGGTTCTCCTTATGAGTACATTGAATGGTCTATTTGGGTTCCTAAGACCCTTGTTACTAACATCAAAGGACCCATTACAAAATGGGTACCTAAAACCAAGCATTGATCTCTTGTAGGTGTTTGCTTCCGGTGGGGGATCATGGTTGCTCGATAGTGGAACCACAAATCATATGACCAGAAGCAAGGACTTGGTGGTGGACGTGCACAAAGTTTCATCTATGCCCACCAATGTCGAGTGGGGTGATGCTTCATCTTCCAAGGTATTGGGTCTTGGCAAGGTTTTCATTTCTCATGATCTCACGATCGAGAAAGTCATGCTTGTTGAGTCGCTTGCATACAACTTACTTTCCGTTCGTCAACTTGCACTCATGGGCTTTGCCACTTTCTTTGATATTGATACCGTGGCCCTCTTGTGGAGCAAGACTCTTAAAGTAGCCTTTGTTGGGCATGTCGAGAACGGTCTTTATGTGATTAACTTTTCGGAGCGACCCACTAAGACCGCGACATGCCTAATGGCTAAAGTTGACGTGGGATGGCTTTGGCATCGCCGTTTAGCCCACGTCAATATGAGATCTTTGCAAAGTCTTCTCAAGGGGGACCATGTCCGTGGACTAACAAATGTCAGTTTTGCCAAAGATCGTGCTTGCAGTGCTTGTATCGAAGGAAAGCTACATGAGAAGGCTCACCCTCCCACGACTATCATCTACTCGAAGAGGCCCTTGGAGCTCCTTCACTTGGATCTCTTTGGGCCTCCATCCTTTGATAGTCTTGGGGTAGAAAGTATTGCTTGGTGATTGTGGATGATTATTCAAGATACACTTGGGTATATTTCTTCAAGAGGAAGAGTGAGACCCAACAAACCATCATCAACTTTGCAAATGAAGTTCAACGTCAACACAATGCAAAGATCTTGACGATAAGAAGTGACAACGGCACCGAGTTCAAGAACTACACCTTGGATGAGTTTCTTAGTGATGAGGGGATCAAGCATCAATATTCCGCACCTTACACCCCTCAACAAAATGGTGTAGCGGAGAGGAAGAACCGGACGTTGATGGACGCGGCAAGGACCATGATGGCGGAGTTCAAGTCTCCATACAACTTTTGGGCCGAAGCCATCAACACCGCTTGTCATGCATCTAATCGGCTCTATCTCCGCAAAGGTTTGAACAAGATTCCATATGAGATACTCACCGGCAACAAGCCCAACCTCAAGTACTTCCGGGTGTTCGGGTGTAAGTGTTTCATTCTCAAGAAAGGTGTTCGTTTGTCTAAATTTGAGGCTAGAGCTCATGAGGGCATATTTGTTGGTTATGCTACAAACTCTCATGCTTACCGTGTCCTCAATAAGTCCACGGGACTTATTGAGGAGACGTGTAACGTGGAGTTTGATGAGAATAATGGCTCCCAAGTGGAGCAAAGTGGTACTTGTGATGTAGGTGATGAAATTCCTCCCCAAGCCATAAGAAGAATGGGTGTTGGTCATATCCTACCCATTGAGGAACCCCTTGTGGCCGAAGGAGAAGGACAATGTTCCACTCAAGTGGAACCATAACCAACCCAAGACCCACACGCTTCCGAAGAACAAAGTGAAGGCCCTCAACCAAATGAACAAGATCAAGGGCAAGATCAACCTCAAGATGGTGGTGAACCACCAAATGATGCCCAAGGTCAAGTTTTTTATCACCGAGCAAGTTCAAGATCAAGAGCAAGCTCAAGATTGAGATCAATCTCAAGACGATGCTCAAGATGATCAAGTTACCACTCCTCAACTCTCTCGAGGAGGAGGAATTGGAGCGTCGTGCCGCTAAGATTGCATCCAAGCTCACTACCAAAGATCATCTTTTCAAGAATGTGCTTGGAAGCTTGAGAAAGGGGGTAAGCACTCGTAGACAATTAGCAAACTATTGTGAACATCACGCGTTTGTTTCTTGTGTTGAACCCCAAAAGGTCTATGAGGCACTCGAGGATCCGGATTGGCTTAATGCCATGCATGAAGAACTTAACAACTTCGAGCACAACAAAGTGTGGAAATTGGTACCAAGGCCAACGGAGAACCATAATGTCATTGGAACCAAGTGGATATTCAAGAACAAGCAAGATGCTCATGGGATTATTGTTCGCAACAAGGCTCGTTTGATAGCACAAGGCTACTCCCAAGTCGAGGGTATCGACTACGGTGAAACCTTTGCTCCCGTTGCTCGCCTTGAATCTATTCATTTGTTGATTGCTTATGCTTCTCATCATAACTTCAAGTTGCAACAAATGGATGTGAAGAGTGCTTTTCTTAATGGTCCTATTAATGAGTTGGTGTATGTCAAACAACCCCCGGGGTTTGAGGATCCCGAGTTCCCCAATCATGTGTATCAACTCGATAAGGCACTCTATGGCCTTAAACAAGCTCCACGTGCTTGGTATGAGCACCTTACCGAGTTGTTGCAAGATCGTGGGTTTGAAATTGGGAAAATTGACCCCACTCTTTTTACTAAGAAGGTCAAAGGGGAGTTGTTTGTATGCCAACTATATGTTGATGATATTATCTTTGGTTCTCCTAACAAAGCTTTCAATGAGGAGTTTGTCGCTCTCATGACCACGAAGTTCAAGATGTCCATGATGGGAGAGTTGAAGTTCTTCCTCGGGTTCGAAATCAAACAAAGAAGAGAAGGAACCTTCATCAACCAAGCCAAATACACTCAAGACATGCTCAAGAGATTCAAGCTCAGTGATGTCAAGCCGGCTTCCACTCCAATGCCCGTCAAATGCCAACTTGACATAGATCCCAATGGTAAAGCGGTGGATCAAAAGGTATATCGTTCCATGATTGGCTCCTTGCTTTACCTTTCTGCATCTAGACCGGATATCATGTTGAGTGTGGGAATTTGTGCATGGTTTCAAGCCGCTCCTAAGGAAAGCCACTATGTGGCGGTCAAGCGAATCTTTCGATATTTGGCTCATACCCCAAACTTTGGCTTATGGTACCCAAGAGGAGCTAACTTCAACCTTGTGGGCTTTTCGGACTCGGATTGGGCGGGAGACAAAGTGGATAGGAAGTCAACTTCCGGAGGGTGCCAATTTCTTGGTTGCTCTTTGGTGAGTTGGTCTTCTAAGAAGCAAAGTTGTGTGTCTCTCTCGTGCACCAAAGCGGAGTATGTGGCCGCCGGTACTTGTTGTGCACAACTTCTACGGATGAGGAAAACTTTAAAGGATTACGGTGTCATTTGTGACAAAGTGCCTCTTTGGTGTGACAATGAAAGTGCCATCAAGATTTCTCTCAACCCGGTGCAACACTTCAAGATGAAGCATATTGAGATTCGGTATCACTTCATCCGGGATCACATTAGGCGAGGGGAGATTGAGCTCAACTATGTCAACACTCATGATAACCTAGCAGATATTTTCACGAATCCTTTGGATGAAGCAAGATTTCGCGAGTTAAGTCATGAGCTAAATATCATCGATTTGAGCAATGTGGCTTGAACCTTTGCACACCCCACCACACTCATCATGTTGTCTTGTTTAGATGTAGGCATGGACATAGGGGGAGTGTTGTTCTCTCAATGAACTCTCCCTCCCCCATTATGCATAAATTGATCAACTCTTTCACATTCGCCATTGTTGATGGTTCTTGTGCTTCAAAGACGAGTTTTGGTCATGGGCCCAAGGTTAAAATCTTTGCGGTGCCATACCAATTGACTCAAACATAGGTGGCCTCGGCCATCGCCCTCCTTTGTGAGGTGCTTTTTCGAGTAGTTTCCTTAGGGTGTTGTTTGTGCTTTGAGTTACTCCAAGTTGCTCTTGGTTTACTGGTTTTTCGAGCTTGGAGTATCTCTTCCCTGTGCTATCCTTTGAGTCTCCATCCCAAGCCTATCTCTATGCTTCAACCACCCTAGTCGTGCATAAGCCACTCTTCCTGTTCTGGGCTGTTCTGTCTCCCTGCCGGCGGTACTACCGCTGTGAGGAAGCGGTACTACCGCTACAAGCGGTACTACTGTTCCATCCAGTGGTACTACCGCTCGAGCGGTACTACTGGCCCCCCTGCCCGGATGTAGTATCGGGGTGGTACTACTGCTTCAATAGCGGTACTACCGCTTAGCGGGACGCTGGGAGGGGTAAGTATCAGGCAGGGGGAGTTCTAACTCCCCCATGCCCTGTCACTCTCCCTCCCCATGTCTCTCTCTCTCAGGCGACGAAGAACAGCCCCGGCCGCCGCTCCGGCTGGACGATTCCGTGCCGTCTTCAACGATTCCGTCTGGTGGAATCCTTCCCCACCACTTCCTCTCGCCATGGAACCCGGTATTGCCCCCATTCGTTTCTCCTACGGTTCTATCCTTTGAATCTAGGTTTCTAGGGCAATGCATGTTGGTTTCTCGATTTTTGGCTAAATCAGGGCTTGAGTAGGATGTTGAATGACTGCTAGATAGGAGGATTGAAGTTTTAGTTGAGCATTTTTGAATTTGTGACCTTCGGTACTAACGGATCTGGGGATTTCGTGCGTCCGTTCCCTGAGCGGTACTACCACTCCAGTGCAGTGGTACTACCGCTCGGGCGGTACTAACGCCCCAGTTCCGCAATACTACCGTTCGAGGCCCCCAATTCCAGAATGCTCACCTACTCCTTCCGTTCTCACTTTTGTTTCTCCGTGGCTTATGCATAGTTTGTATTCATGTTTTCCCTTGCGGTTTTGTGTCTCTTCAGGTGGTAGTAGCTCCAAGGTTCGTCGCAAGAATGCAAGTCATCCATCCAAGCGTGGGCGCACCTATCATGCCAGAATTGTGTATTTCGAAGATGAAGAAGAGGTTGCCCCCACACTGCCGCCTGCTCGTCGTCAGTCTGCCAGGAACAAGGGCAAATCCAATGTCAAGTCATCTGCTCGAAAGAAGAAGGAACCGGTCAAGACGGCTGCTGAATTGAAGCAAAATGAGTATTGGCAATACCGGGAGCAAAACCCCAACATCCATCCTCAGGATCCCTCACTTGTTGGCACTCCGTTCTGGACCAAGGACCAATCTCTTGCGTACTTTGATCGGATCAAGGGAAGTAAGAACCTGTTTGTGAAGACCAAGTAAATCAACCTGGATCACATGATGAAGTACCAGGCATACTTTGGAGAAGCTCGTGCCCTCTGTGATCAGCTCAACATCGTGCGCCTCATGACCTTCAACTATGATTTCGATGTAGAGTTGGTTGCATAGTTCTTTGCAACCATATGGTATGGCACAAACACAGAGCGCACTTTGATCTGGATGACCAATGGCAGGCAGTTGCGCACCACTTGGGGCGCTTTTATGGCGCTTCTGGGATATCCTGACGAGGGGCTGAGGAAGCCTCTTGGCCTTCATCCTCACCATGAGGGGGGGCCTACTCACAAGGATGAGCTGAAGCCTCATATGATTATCACCAAGACAGAGAAAGGAGTTAAGAAGGAGCTGAAGCCATTCTTTGACATTATGCATCGCATCTTCCGGCACACTCTCTTTCCTCGCATTGGCAACTTGGACATGGTGCATGGGCACCTTGTGGATATGCTACTGTTATGCCACTCTGAGAAGGGCACGGATGCGGTCTTGGATGTCTCTCATGTCATGTGGAAGGATCTAGTGAATGCTACCTATGGAGATCATTGCCCAATTTATGCTCCCTTCATCTTCAAGTTGATTCAGACTACCTGGAACTCCACTTTCCCTGGTGTGCCTCTTGAGACCGGACCCTTGACTCCTCATGACATCCTCAACTTGCGTCAAAAGGAGCTTTAGGCCTCTACTACTCATCCTGAGGCGGCAGTGTCTTCTGCTTCTGGAGAGGATCAGGGTGGTGATGGTGGTCTTGCTCCCGGCATAGAGCATTCTTCTGGTCAGTCAGGTTGGGCGGCTAAGCTCAAGCACAAGGTGAAGAAGCTCTTTTTCCTTCAGACCGATGTTCAGCACAAGATGTACTTGGCACATGTGGATGCCAAGAAGGCTCGTCAGGAGAGGAAGGCTATCATGAGGAAGCTTGAGATCCCAGTTCAGGATGGCTCTGAGGATCGTATCACTCCGGAGGACAAGTGGATTTCTTCGCACTCTCACTGGATGGACTCGGATGAGTCCAATGCTGCTACATCTGCTCCAGCTCAGGATCAGGAGATCAAGGAGGAGACCGATGAGTCTGAGGAGGAGTCTGCTGATGGGTCTGATTCTGAGGAGTCTGACGAGTCCATGGGAGGAGACTAGTGCCATCTGGAGTTGCGTTAGGTCACTCTTTGCCCCTTTTTGGTGTCTCAATGCCAAAGGGGGAGAGGTTTAGGACCGGGGATTTGTCTTTCTGCAGGGTGTTGTTGAGTCACAACCTTGGTTCTTGTTGCTTCTGTGTTTCTGCTTGTGAACTCTTTTCCTTCGTTTGCTTTGGTTTGGTGTGAGACTCAATCATATGGTGTAAGACATATGCTACCCTGGTTATCCTTATTATGCCCCTATGTTCGTGAGTTTATGCTCATTGTCTTATTAGTTTCCTTGCTTAAGTGTCTCTTATATTGTTGCAAGGATTGCCTGGTCTATAAAATATAGGGGGAGTGTTGATCCTAGTGTGTGTTGTGCAGTCCAAAGCACATCTATAGAATGCACACATCTAGGGGGAGCCTGTCTATATTTTATAGAGTTTGGGTTTGCTTATACTTATTATATATCTCTATGTGCAAATCCCGTATTGTCATCAATCCACCAAAAAGGGGGAGATTGTAAGGGCATATTTCTCCCTAAGTGGTTTTGGTGATTGATGACAATGCTTTTGCGGACTAATCGTGTGCATTGAGCTTTTCAGATATCTCATGTCTACGCACTAGATGATTCAATGCCCCTCGGAGCCTATCAAAGACGGCGGTTCTCTACGTTTCTTTTTGGTGGATTTGAGTCATAGGAAAGCCGTACTATTAAGAGGGGGTCCGCTTTGGAAAGGTATGGGTGGAATCAACACGTACACAGCCCCATATGCACCCATAGCCTCCTTTCCCTTCTCTGGAGCTTTTCCATGTTTTCTATGGTGTTTTCAGCATCTTGCTAGCGGTAGTACCGCTAGTGCCCATGGTAGTACCGCTTATGTGGTAGTACCGCTGGTACTTCTGTGGCACTACCGCTTAGGGTGTCCCCGAGTGTGCAATGTTCTGTTGTCGGTATGCAATTCACGGTAGTAGAGCGGTAGTAGCGCGGTAGTACCACTCCGGCGGTACTACAGCCCGTACTACCGTCTCCACTACTGCTTGCGGGGTTTTCCTCTGTGCAAGGTTCTGTTCCAACATTGCTCCAAGCGGTAGTAGAGCGGCACTAGGACGGTAGTACCGCTTCGCATGGTACTGCCGCCCCAGGCTCCCTTCTACTACCGCTGCCTCCCCAGGACTAAAACCCTAGGCGGTAGTACCGCCGGGGTCAGCGGTAGTACCGCTCCGGCGGCACTACCGTAGATACACTCTGTGTATTTTTAGGCTTGTGCGGAGTAGTACCGCCTAAGTGGTAGTACTGCTCCTAGGAGCGGTAGTACCGCTTAGCTGCGGGCCTGGACAGAAAACGGTTGGATTTTGGTTCCCCTATATAAAGGGGGGGTCTTCTTCTTCCTTGGGTTGAACTCTTCCCCCCAAGCTCCATTGCCATTCAAAAGCTCATTCTTGCCCGATCTCTCTCCCTAGCCAATCAAACTTGTTGATTTTCTAGGGATTGGTTGAGAAGGCCCCGATCTACACTTCCACCAAGAGAAATTTGATTCCCCCCACTAATCCCTTGCGAATCTTGTTACTCTTGGGTGTTTGAGCACCCTAGACGGTTGAGGTCACCGCGGAGCCATATTCCATTGTGGTGAAGCTTCGTGGTGTCATTGGGAGCCTCCGATTAAGTTGTGGAGATTGCCCCAACCTTGTTTGTAAAGGTTTGGTCGCCGCCTCCAAGGGCACCAATAGTGGAATCACGGCATCTCGTATTGTGTGAGGGCGTGAGGAGAATACGGTGGCCTTAGTGGCTTCTTGGGGAGCATTGTGCCTCCACACCGCTTCAACGGAGACGTACTTCCTCTCAAAGGGAAGGAACTTCGGTAACACATCCTCGTCTCCACCGGCTCCACTTTTGGTTATCTCTTACCTTAACTTGTGCAAGCTTATATTGTGTTGTATCCCTTGCTTGCTTGTGTGCTTGTTGTTGTTGCATCATATAGGTTGCTCACCTAGTTTCATATCTAGACAACCTACTTTGATGCAAAGTTTAATTTGGTAAAGAAAAGCTAAAAATTGTTAGTTGCCTATTCACCCCCCTCTAGTCAACTATATCTATCCTTTCACGCGTCGATGCGGCCATACCGGCTGCATGGCAGGGACGCAGGCTCCTCATTTACACGATGTCTAATCTGGACGCCGCGGTGGTGCGGGGGCGAGGTCGACTCCTCCTTCACGCGGTGTTCGATCTGGACGCCGCGGTTCTGCCAAGACGAGGCCGACTCCTCCTTCACTGGCGGGAGCATGGATGCCGGCTCGATCTTGACGTGGTGGCGCGGCAGGGAGGCCGGTTCCTCCTTCACGCACGCCAGCGATGGCAGCAATGGCCCCATCTAACGGAGCGACCACTCTGTCATTATCTTGATCTAACGGACGGAATCTTCTTCCGTCAGAGCGGCCTCCTTAAGGAGTCAGGGCGGCTGCTGTGGTGGTGTCTAGTCCTCCTCACTACCAGAGGAGATGACGATCTCCTCCTTGGAGGAGGAGCCGACCGCCATGGATGCGGACGGGCCCGGAGAGCATCTGCGGTGGCGCCAAGAACCACCGGAGGAGGAGCTTCCGCCTACTCCGCCTGCCGGCGCGGAACACCATGACTTCGGCATTGCCAGAGCCTGAGTCGAAGAGGAGGAGGGAGGGGCTCGGGCATGGACACGGGGGAGGGCTGGGGCTGGTGTTCAGGGAGAGGGTGGTGCATCTCTGCGCTACTCCAGTGCACGGTTTAAATAGCCGCGACGCGGCCCAGGCGAAGGGCCGGTCAACCACTTTAACGCGGCACAACGGCCGGAGTTGGTTCCTCATGAACGCTAGAATGAAATATGATCCTAAGTTTGCTACTTCACCTATCTTTATTACTGATAAGGATTATGAATTCTCTTTTGACCCAAAGTTGATTACTCTGGTTGAATCTGATCCTTTCCATGGCTATGAAATTGAAACTATTGTGGCAGATCTTACTAAATTAAATGATATAGCCACCCTATATGCTCATGAGGAAAAAATTCGCTACTACTATATTCTTAAGTTATTTCCTTTCTCTTTAAAGGGTGATGCTAAGACTTGGTACAATACTGTTTCTACTGGTTGTGTGTGTAGTCCCCAGGATATGATTTACTACTTCTTTGAAAAATATTTTCCTGCTCATAAGAAACAAGCCGCCTTACAGGAAATATTTAACTTTATGCAAATTGAAGAAGATTCTCCCACAAGCTTGGGGGAGGCTTCTCCAATTACTTAATGCTTTGCCTGATCATCCTCTTAAGAAAAATGAAATACTTGATATCTTCTATAGTGGACTAACCGATGCTTCTAGGGACTTCCTAGATAGTTGTGTTGGTTGTGTTTTTAGGGAACAAACTATTGAACAAGCTGAGGAATTATTGAATAATATATTGAAGAATTATAATGATTGGTCTCTTCCTGAACCACTGCCTAAACCACTCCAAAGAAGAAGGGTATTTTTATTTCTCAGTCCTGAAGATATGCAAGAGGCAAAGAAATGCATGAAGGAAAAAGGTATTAAAGCTGAGGATGTCAAGAATTTACCACCTATTGAAGAAAGACATGGTCTTGACACACCACCACCATCACAGGTGGTAGAGGTAAATTCTTTATTAAAGTTTGATGAAGGTGACATCCCTTACAATAAACATCCTAGTCAATGCTTATATGAATTTGACAACTACATTTGAAAACAAGATCACTTCAATGCAAATGTTATGAAACAACTAAAACAAATTTCTGATATGATTGCTCGCATGAGTGACTTGTTATTTAGAATCATTAATGATGTTGGAGGTGTAGGAAAACATGCCTCTATGGTTAGAACCCAGTTAGAGCAAGTTGCTAAATCTCAAAGTGAGCTACTTAATGAAATGGATAATAAAATGAATGATTATGCTGTTAGAGTAGGAACTAGAGGAGGTAAAATGACTCAAGAACCTCTTTACCCTGAAGGTCACCCTAAAATAATTGAACAAGACTCTCAAAGAATTAAAGTTAATGCACCTAGTCCTTCTGAAAATAAAAATTAAAAGAAAAATGATAGGACTTTGCATACTTCTAGTGAACATGAGGTAGAAAAACCTTCTAATAATGAAAACAATGATGTTTCTATTTCTGATGCTGAAACCTAATCTGGTAATGAACATTCATCTAGTGATAATGAAAAAGATAATGATGATGTTCATGAAGACACCCAACCAGAAAATGGTAAAGAACCAGATAATGATGTTGAAATATAACCCGCTATTGATCTTGATAACCCACAACCTAATAATATACATTATGATAAGAGAGACTTTGTTGCTAGAAAACATGGTAAAGAAAGAGATCCATGGGTTCAGAAACCCATGCCCTTTCCACCTAAACTATCTAAGAAAAAAGATGATGAAGAATTTGAACGCTTTGCTGAAATGATTAGGCTAGTCTTTTTGCGTACTCGTTTGACTGATATTTTGAAGATGGCCCCTTATGCTAAATACATGAAAGATATTATCACTAATAAAATAAAAATACCTGAAGCTGAAATCCGCACCATGCTTGCTAATTATTCTTTTAAGGATGGAGTACCTAAAAAACTAGGAGATCCTGGAATACCAACTATACCTTGCTACATCAAAAGAAATTATGTCAAAACTGCTTTGTGTCATTTGGGAGCCGGTGTTAGTGTTATGCATTTCTCTTTATATAAAAGACTTGATTTGAATAAACTCACACCTACTGAAATATCACTGCAAATGGCTAACAAGTCAGTTGCCATACCCATCGGTATTTGTGAGGATGTGTCAGTTGTTGTTGCAAACATTACTTTCTTAACAGACTTTGTTATACTTGAGATGCCCGAGGACGACAACATGTCGATTATTCTTGGTAGACCCTTTTTGAATATTGCAAGGGTTGTTATTGATTGCAATAAAAGCAAAGTCACTTTTCATATCAATGGTAATGAGCATACGGTGCACTTTCCGAAGAAACAATTTCAAGTGAATGGTATTAATGTTATCGAAAAGTCTCCGACACTTACTATTGGAAGCTTCCAACTTCCCCTTCCTACTGCCAAAAAGAAATATGAAATACTTATTGTTGGGGATATGCATATCCCCATTGAGGTAACTTGGTGTTTTACGAAAGTTTTTCGGGTTCATGCTAATTGAAAGTGGTTGTTAATAAGACTTGATCAACCTTATTAATGGATTACTTTTGAGAGGTATCAGGTCAATGAATTTAGTAAGCACAACCTTCTGTACTCACCTTTTGTTTTCTGTTACTTTTAGTTAAATAAAATAAAATGCCATGTGTTATCCTGTTTTCTGAATTTTCCATGCAATAAAAAAGTGCCCAAAAATAAAAGTGCTCAGAATGCCCTGAAATTCTAACACGATTTTTTTTTGATTATTTAAGAACTTTTGATGCAAATAACACTATAGGGGGGGGGGTGCCCCTGGAGCCCACAAGGCACCAAGGCGTGACAGCTACCCCAAGCTCGCCCTGGTGGGTAGTGGGCCCCACGTGGTCCCCTCACTTATCCCTTTAGCCCATGTCATCACCTACCTCCAGAAAAAAAATCACTATTGCTCTTTCTCTCATGTTCTTGCTCTCAAACCCGCAGATTTCGATCTCTTTGCTCGAAGCTCCATTTTCGAAAATGTTTTGGGGGATTGCTACTTGGTATGTGACTCCTCCATTGCTCCAATTAGTTTTTGTTCTAGTGGTTTATATTTTGAGTAATTATCTACTCTTGGTGCTACTGTAAATGAGATTGCATGTTGAATTCTTGGAGTTTCAAGTAGTTTGAATGCTTGATATAGCCTCTAGACATCCATATGAGTAGTTGCTATCAATCTTGTTAAGTTTCGTTGACATCATTTTTGTGTCCTAATTTTTTTCAGAAATTTGTTCTTAGGAAAAATGGATTTCTTTTGGAGCAGTTCATCTAAGAAGAATGCCAAGGGGGTCACCTGTGAATCATCTTATGGTGATATCAACATCCCGCAATGGGGCCTTTTCCGGTGATCTGCCAGAGGGGGATTCGATCACGGAGGGCCTTTACATCAACCTTGCTGCCCTTCCGATGATGTGTGAGTAGTTTACCATAGACCTGCGGGTCCATAGCTAGTAGCTAGATGGCTTCTTCTCTCTCTTTGATCTTCAATACAATGTTCTCCTCGATGTTCTTGGAGATCTATTCGATGTAATACTTTTTTGCGGTGTGTTTGTTGAGATCCGATGAATTGTGGATTTATGATCAGATTATCTATGAATATTATTTGACTCTTCTCTGAACTCTTTTATGCATGATTAAGATATTTTGTATTTCTCTTCGAACTATCAATTTGGTTTGGCCAACTAGATTGGTTTTTCTTGCAATGGGAGAGGTGCTTAGTTTTGGGTTCAATCTTGCGGTGTCCTCACCCAGTGACATAGTAGGGGTAGCGAGGCACGTATTGTATTGTTGCCATCGAGGATAAAAAGATGGGGTTTTCATCATATTGCTTGAGTTTATTCCTCTACATCATGTCATCTTACTTAAGGCGTTACTCCATTCTTATGAACTTAATACTCTAGATGCATGCTGGATAGCGGTCGATGTGTGGAGTAATAGTAGTAGATGCATGCAGGAGTCGGTCTACTTGTCACTGACGTGATGCCTTTATTCATGATCATTGCCTTAGATATCGTTATAACTTTGCGCTTTTCTATCAATTGCTCAACAGTAATTTGTTTACCCACCGTATGCTATCTTCAAGAGAGAAGCCTCTAGTGAAACCTATGGCCCCCGGGTCTATTTTTCATCATATATTTTCAGATCTATAAACCAAAAAACCCAAAAATACCTTGCTACAATTTATTTATATTTACTTTAGTTTACTCTTTTATTTATCTTTTATACCTATCTCTATTAGATCTCACTCTTGTTCGTGACCGTGAAGGGATTGACAACCCCTTTTCGCGTTGTGTGCAAGTGTTTATTAGTTTGTGGAGGTGCATAGATTGGAGACTTGCTTGTGCCTCCTACTGGATTGATACCTTGGTTCTTAACTGAGGGAAATACTTATCTCTACTTTGCTGCATCACCCTTTTCTCTTCAAGGGAAAAGTCAACGCAAGCTCAAGAAGTAGCAGACCCAGCTGTCAGTGACTCATGCTGTTAACAGAGTATTAAATGTTTTAATTAACTGGTCGGGTCCGGTGTGAGTGGTTGTTAGCTATATGACTAACTACAGTAATTGGTTCCCACTGGTCAGTCGGTGTTAGGGGCGGATTAGTGGCTAATCATATTGGGCCCATTGGCAGGGGCCCATGCCGGCTTAAAACACGGTGGCGCCCTGATGGCGAGCCAAACCAGTGGCTGAGTACGCGGAGCTCACTGAAAATGTAATACATCGGGCCAAAACGAGCGCGACCGGGCTCGTTCGGATGTGGGCGCTGCGGCGCATTGAACTGTTGCTCTAGCTGTAGCTGGGGTAACCAGAACCGGCGATGGTGGCGAGCAGAGGCGGCGGCCGGAGCTCGGATTGGATGGATTGAATGCTATGGGGCAAGGCAAGATGTGTGGAGGGGCGTGTTGGCTTCTTGGGAGCTCCATGATCTCGAGGCAAAGCTCGGGTGCCGTGGCTGCGGCAACGGTAAGCTTCGGACATGGCGACAGAAGCGGCTAGGGAGGCAGAATCGAGCGTAGAGAGGGGAAGGAAGAGGGAGGTCACCCTGGAGCTCAAGAAAGGCTCTGCGAGGGGCTAAAAGTATCAGGGATGTCAACGTTGATGAAGATCATCGGTGGGGCAAAGGAAGAAGACGAGCTCGATCCAGCGTAGCCGTGGCTCTCCTGCTTGATCTTGAGGGCATAGTCGACGTAGAGGAAGGAGACGGAGCGCCCAGACAAAGAGCTAGCAGGCGGGGAGCCCAGGGGTCGCACAAACAGGGGAGGCCATGGCGACGATGGCTCTTCCTTGCACGGGGGAGAAGAAAGCGATGCGATGGGACAAACTGGGCAGGCTAGGTTTCGCCCATGGCTTCAGGAGGGTCTGGCCGACCGACACATGGCTGATCGGCCAAATGTTTTTTGTTAAATATGAAACTTGGTACATAAACATTAAGCAACATATTAAAGAAGCCCACAAAGTTTCATGTGGTTTGGAAATACATAAATATTTGTTTTATTTAAAAATTGCCAATTTAAATGTTGTTGGTCTATTTAAATGATGCTAGGGGCATTTTGGTAATTCAAATGATGTTGGTTTCATCATGATAATTACTTATTGAATATTTTCAACACTACCAAATTTTTTGTTTTACTATTTGTAGAAATATTATTTTGACTTGAAATTTAAATTTGGATTTGACTTGAGTTTCAATCAAGTGACAATTGGCTTAGCAAAAGGGTGATTACATGGCATCATTAGCATGGGTTCACTATAGCTAACCATCAGGGGTGTTGCAGATACCCATCAATAAACCTTTATGTCACCTAGAACACTCCAATGTCACCATGGGAATCCGCAAGTTAAGACATGCATCAAGGGATATCAAATCCAAAGTATTCAATCCAACATAAGAAACTTCAAAGAGCAAGACTAAAATCACCACAAAAGGAATAGAGCGAAGAACATCACAAGATCCAACTATATTGATAAAGTTCATGATACATCCAGATCGTGTCCAATCAAGAAACATGGGACAGAGAGAGACATCAAACACGTAACTACTACTAGATACCCTCAGCCCTGAGGATGAACTACTCATGCATCACCATGAAGGTAGCAAGGATGATGAAGATGTCCTCCGTGATGGCTCCCCCCTCCGGCAGGGTGATGGAAAAGGCCTATAGATATCGCTTCGGAACAGAGGCTTGCAGCGGCGGAGGAATTACTCTAGGTTTCTTTCTAGGGGTTTCTCTGTTTATAGAATTTTCAGCATTGGACTCACGCCAAACGGAGCCACGAGGGGGACACAAGCCAAGGGGGCGCGCCTCCCCCAGGGTACACCAGGGAGGCTTGTGGGCCCCTTAGGCATCCTCTGGTTGATTCCCGAAGCTTCTAGGGTCCTTCTCGGTAAATAAAAAGCATCATAAATTTTCATCATGTTTGGTGTAACACCCCTGTGTAATAACCTCTGTGATCATCTGCTAATAATGCCAAGTCATCCTCATTTGCAGTGCTTAGTCACATTGGTTAAAGATTCAAATCAATCCTTCTTTGAAAATCAACTCAAATTCAAAAGTGCAAAATGAAGATGCTCAAATCCTGTTGGAAAAATGTTCACCTTATAGCAAATAATCCAAAACCATTTGCTGTTGAGGAACACAACATCATCATCAACTCTAAATGGGCCTAATGCATTTTAACAGAGCCAAAATAGCATTTAAAATGCCCTATTCATTTTTGAATAAATTCAAATGGGATCCAAAAATGCCCAAACTTTTTGTGGCAGTGCTGGGTATTGCAAAGTAAATGTGTGAGCAAGTTTCACATTTTTGCAAATCCATTTGGAGGTTCAAAATATTCCAAAACCTTCTCTGTAAAAGAAAAACAGAAACAGAAAAAAGGGGAAGGTCACTGTACACTAGGCCCAAGTGCACAGTGCCTGGTCTGGCCCATCTCCCTCTCTCTCCATCGCGGTGTCGACACACCCCTGGTCGCCGCGCGCGGGCCAGCAGCGCGACGTCCACCGACGCCGTGGCTCGTCGAGGGGATAAGGCCCCGGCCTCGTGCGTCCCCCCTGGTCCTCCCCGTTCACTCCTCCCTCTCCCCTCGCTCGCTCCTCCCCTCTCTCCCACCAGATCCGTCGAGGCCGAACGTGGTCGCCGCCGTTCTTCGTCGTCCACGCGGCCACGACCACCACATCGCCATGCCGCCCTGTCCGCCGCCTTCGCCTTGGAGGAGATGACGACCACCACTTCGGCTGCTGTGGTGGTGTCTAGTCCTCCTCACTACCAGAGGAGATGACGATCTCCTCCTTGGAGGAGGAGCCGACTGCCATGGATGCGGACGGGCCCGGAGAGCATCTGCGGTGGCGCCAATAACCACCGGAGGAGGAGCTTCCGCTTACTCCGCCTGCCGGCGCGGAACACCATGACTTCGGCATTGCCAGAGCCTGAGTCGAAGAGGAGGAGGGAGGGGCTCGGGCATGGACAAGGGGGAGGGGTGGGGCTGGTGTTCAGGGAGAGGGTGGTGCATCTCTGCGCTACTCCAGTGCACGGTTTAAATAGCCGCGACGCGGCCCAGGCGAAGGGCCGGTCAACCACTTTAACGCGGCACAACGGCCGGAGTTGGTTCCTCATGAACGCTAGAATGAAATATGATCCTAAGTTTGCTACTTAACCTATCTTTATTACTGATAAGGATTATGAATTCTCTTTTGACCCAAAGTTGATTACTCTGGTTGAATCTGATCCTTTCCATGGCTATGAAATTGAAACTATTGTGGCAGATCTTACTAAATTAAATGATATAGCCACCCTATATGCTCATGAGGAAAAAATTCGCTACTACTATATTCTTAAGTTATTTCTTTTCTCTTTAAAGGGTGATGCTAAGACTTGGTACAATACTGTTTCTACTGGTTGTGTGTGTAGTCCCCAGGATATGATTTACTACTTCTTTGAAAAATATTTTCCTGCTCATAAGAAACAAGCCGCCTTACAGGAAATATTTAACTTTATGCAAATTGAAGAAGATTCTCCCACAAGCTTGGGGGAGGCTTCTCCAATTACTTAATGCTTTGCCTGATCATCCTCTTAAGAAAAATGAAATACTTGATATCTTCTATAGTGGACTAACCGATGCTTCTAGGGACTTCCTAGATAGTTGTGTTGGTTGTGTTTTTAGGGAACAAACTATTGAACAAGCTGAGGAATTATTGAATAATATATTGAAGAATTATAATGATTGGTCTCTTCCTGAACCACTGCCTAAACCACTCCAAAGAAGAAGGGTATTTTTATTTCTCAGTCCTGAAGATATGCAAGAGGCAAAGAAATGCATGAAGGAAAAAGGTATTAAAGCTGAGGATGTCAAGAATTTACCACCTATTGAAGAAAGACATGGTCTTGACACACCACCACCACAGGTGGTAGAGGTAAATTCTTTATTAAAGTTTGATGAAGGTGACATCCCTTACAATAAACATCCTAGTCAATGCTTATATGAATTTGACAACTACATTTGAAAACAAGATCACTTCAATGTAAATGTTATGAAACAACTAAAACAAATTTCTGATATGATTGCTCGCATGAGTGACTTGTTATTTAGAATCATTAATGATGTTGGAGGTGTAGGAAAACATGCCTCTATGGTTAGAACCCAGTTAGAGCAAGTTGCTAAATCTCAAAGTGAGCTACTTAATGAAATGGATAATAAAATGAATGATTATGCTGTTAGAGTAGGAACTAGAGGAGGTAAAATGACTCAAGAACCTCTTTACCCTGAAGGTCACCCTAAAATAATTGAACAAGACTCTCAAAGAATTAAAGTTAATGCACCTAGTCCTTCTGAAAATAAAAATTAAAAGAAAAATGATAGGACTTTGCATACTTCTAGTGAACATGAGGTAGAAAAACCTTCTAATAATGAAAACAATGATGTTTCTATTTCTGATGCTGAAACCTAATCTGGTAATGAACATTCATCTAGTGATAATGAAAAAGATAATGATGATGTTCATGAAGACACCCAACCAGAAAATGGTAAAGAACCAGATAATGATGTTGAAATATAACCCGCTATTGATCTTGATAACCCACAACCTAATAATATACATTATGATAAGAGAGACTTTGTTGCTAGAAAACATGGTAAAGAAAGAGATCCATGGGTTCAGAAACCCATGCCCTTTCCACCTAAACTATCTAAGAAAAAAGATGATGAAGAATTTGAACGCTTTGCTGAAATGATTAGGCTAGTCTTTTTGCGTACTCGTTTGACTGATATTTTGAAGATGGCCCCTTATGCTAAATACATGAAAGATATTATCACTAATAAAATAAAAATACCTGAAGCTGAAATCCGCACCATGCTTGCTAATTATTCTTTTAAGGATGGAGTACCTAAAAAACTAGGAGATCCTGGAATACCAACTATACCTTGCTACATCAAAAGAAATTATGTCAAAACTGCTTTGTGTCATTTGGGAGCCGGTGTTAGTGTTATGCATTTCTCTTTATATAAAAGACTTGATTTGAATAAACTCACACCTACTGAAATATCACTGCAAATGGCTAACAAGTCAGTTGCCATACCCATCGGTATTTGTGAGGATGTGTCAGTTGTTGTTGCAAACATTACTTTCTTAACAGACTTTGTTATACTTGAGATGCCCGAGGACGACAACATGTCGATTATTCTTGGTAGACCCTTTTTGAATATTGCAAGGGTTGTTATTGATTGCAATAAAAGCAAAGTCACTTTTCATATCAATGGTAATGAGCATACGGTGCACTTTCCGAAGAAACAATTTCAAGTGAATGGTATTAATGTTATCGAAAAGTCTCCGACACTTACTATTGGAAGCTTCCAACTTCCCCTTCCTACTGCCAAAAAGAAATATGAAATACTTATTGTTGGGGATATGCATATCCCCATTGAGGTAACTTGGTGTTTTACGAAAGTTTTTCGGGTTCATGCTAATTGAAAGTGGTTGTTAATAAGACTTGATCAACCTTATTAATGGATTACTTTTGAGAGGTATCAGGTCAATGAATTTAGTAAGCACAACCTTCTGTACTCACCTTTTGTTTTCTGTTACTTTTAGTTAAATAAAATAAAATGCCATGTGTTATCCTGTTTTCTGAATTTTCCATGCAATAAAAAAGTGCCCAAAAATAAAAGTGCTCAGAATGCCCTGAAATTCTAACACGATTTTTTTTTATTATTTAAGAACTTTTGATGCAAATAACACTGTAGGGGGGGGGGTGCCCCTGGAGCCCACAAGGCACCAAGGCGTGACAGCTACCCCAAGCTCGCCCTGGTGGGTAGTGGGCCCCACGTGGTCCCCTCACTTATCCCTTTAGCCCATGTCATCACCTACCTCCAGAAAAAAAATCACTATTGCTCTTTCTCTCATGTTCTTGCTCTCAAACCCGCAGATTTCGATCTCTTTGCTCGAAGCTCCATTTTCGAAAATGTTTTGGGGGATTGCTACTTGGTATGTGACTCCTCCATTGCTCCAATTAGTTTTTGTTCTAGTGGTTTATATTTTGAGTAATTATCTACTCTTGGTGCTACTGTAAATGAGATTGCATGTTGAATTCTTGGAGTTTCAAGTAGTTTGAATGCTTGATATAGCCTCTAGACATCCATATGAGTAGTTGCTATCAATCTTGTTAAGTTTCGTTGACATCATTTTTGTGTCCTAATTTTTTTCAGAAATTTGTTCTTAGGAAAAATGGATTTCTTTTGGAGCAGTTCATCTAAGAAGAATGCCAAGGGGGTCACCTGTGAATCATCTTATGGTGATATCAACATCCCGCAATGGATGGAGGTCCGGCCGTGTGAATGGCCGCATATTGCTTTCATGAATGAAGCCGGATTCCAAGAAGACTTCGCGCAATTCATTGCAAATGCTCTGCCTACCGACTTCCTCGCAGATGACTGTGACCAACACCATGTCCTTACAAATTCCTTGGTGCAAAATTTCTATTTCTTAAATAGGAACAATCCTCCTGAGGTGCAGTTTAATTTATATGCTGAAACTCGTCAAATACCGCTTACTGAATTTTGTGAGATATGCTTAATTCCCTCTGATGGGGATTTAAGGGAACCTAGACCAATGGAGTTTGATGATTTCCTCCACACCCTAACTGTGGGTGAGGAGAGAGGTGTGTCGAAAGACACCGCCACTAGCTTGCAGTTTCCTTCTGTGCATTATTTTGCTCTATTCATAGCCAAGTGCTTAACTGCTAGAGAGAAGGACTGTATACTTAGTACACCTGACCTTACTATTTTACGTCATGCACTTCATGATGGTCACACTTATAGCCTAGGGGCTATTGTTGCACGCCGCCTGCACACTAATCGAACTAAGGTTAAAATTCATGGTGGTATTTATGCAACTCGCTTGGCGAGATGCTTTAATATTCCGCTACGCCAACATGATTATTTGTTGCCTAGAGTTTATCTGGACCGCCAGTCGATGGTGGACGATTAGTTTCTTGATAACACTGAGCTACTTGACCCTCTCCGCTATAACTTGGTTTTTCAGTGAGAACACCCATGATATTATCCCATTACCTGCACCTGCTTTGTTTGATTCTATTGCCAGGAACGGATACAGGGTCATGCCAGCAGACATTATCGCCCACCAGAATGCCCAGGCAGCAGCAGAGCAGGAGCCCCAGGAGTGGGATGCTCAGGTGCCGCCACCGCATCACTTTTACATGGGACCAGACGGCTACTACGGATGGTGATTACCAAGCTAGGACAAAAGCTTAAGCTTAGGGGAGTACGTATTCCCACCGACATTACATTCATGTTCACACATTTCAGTTGTTGGTGTCCACACTTTTTTCATTGTATCATCCATGTTAGTTTTATTTTCTCGCTTTCTTCTTATGTGTATGAAAAACTTTAAGAAAATCCAAAAATATCTCTCACTTCTTTTCGCTTTTTCTTTCTAGTATGAATTAGTTGTAGTATTAAAAGAAAACCCAAAAAGATCTCTTGATTCTTCTTTTGCTTGTTGGGAGCTTTCCCGTGTAAAAGGTTTTTCTCATTTTTGTTTTTCCTTCTTTAATTTGCTTTCTTCAAGAAAAACTAAAAACTCCAAAAATATTTTAGTATGTTTCTCTGAAATCCTTTCTTTCGTTGAGTCGTACCAAGGAGAAGACCACGATGAAAGTGTTGAGTGGCTCTCATATGCATTATTGTTGATATAACAAAGAGCCCAAATTACCTTGTCTTGTCCTTTTGAATAAAATGTTTGCAGATTTTAGCTTAGTCCACGACACTCTTGCAATATTATTATTTTCACATCATTCGGTCGTGAAAGTGAAAGTCAATAATGACGATATATGATGAAGTGATTGTGGCAGGAAAAGCGGGTATGAAGTCAACTTGTTTTTGTTTTTGTAAATATGTTTAACTCAATATCCATGATTCAGCATATTATGATTAAACATGTTTATGATGACAATTAGAGATTATAGTTGCTCATGACATGCTTAAGTAGCTAGGAGTGGATAATGATTTATCTTGGGTGTCAACATGCATTAAAATGATTGTGATGTAGTATGATGATATGGTATCCTCCTCTGAATGTTTCAAGTGGCTTGACTTGGCACATGTTCACGCATGTAGCTGAATCAAAACCAACATAGCCTCCACGATATTTATGTTCATGGTGCTTATATCCTACTCATGCTAGTATTAAATGTCGATTATTCATAATGCATGTTCATGACCGTTTTCTCTCTCTAGCTGGCCGCTTCTCAATCTATTTGCTAGCCTTCACCTGTACTAAGCGGGAATACTGCTTGTGCATCAAAATACTTAAACCAAAGTTATTCCAGATGAGTCCACTATATCTACCTATATGCGGTATTACCCTGCCGTTCCAAGTTAATTTGCATGTGCCACCTCTAAAATTTGAAATGAACATTTGTTTTGTGTGCTTGGACCGCTCATGGAGCGATAGGGGGTGGTCAGTATCTTCCATGCTAAGCGGGTTATTCTCATGATGAGTGTTTATTCACTTGTCCTTGCAAGAGAGCGGCAGGTAATAGGGATGCCCAGTCCCAAAATCAAAAATTACAAATAATTGAACAAAACTCCCCCGGACTGTTGTTGGTATGGAAGGCACCCGCGGATTCGGTTAGCCATGGCTTGTGTTTGTTGGTCGAGGGGGAGTAAACTTTACTTTTATCCCTTGGGAACCGCCGCTAATGTGTTTAGCATGGAAGATATTAATAACTCTTGGTCGTGACATTGACAGGAAGGGTATACCTCCCAAAATTATATTTATCTCTGATTTAAGCTTCGAGCTCTGGCACCTCTGCAAATCCATGTTTCCCTCTGCGAAGGGCCTATCTATTTAATTTCATGTTATTTTACTTTATGTTGAGTCAACACCTTCTCAAACAAGCACCAGTCCTGAGAGCACTATTGTCATCGTCATGCATTGTGTGTAGTTAATGTTGAATGCATCATGACTAGATCTCTTCTACCATGAATTACAATGTTTAGTCGCTGCTTGAAGTTTGGAGGTGCTCTGCATTTATGTTTTGCGGTCTCAGAAAGGGCTAGCGAGATAGGATTATTGTCATGTTATATCATGATTGTTTTGACAAAGTGTTGGCACTTGAAATATTTTATTATTGCTCGCTAGTTGATTATGCCATTGATATGGGTGAATATAATTTCTAAGAGTTATTACTTGCATGGTTAGTTATGAGCTTTGCTGAAAACCTGGGTGGTATTTAAGCATATATATGTAACAAGAACAAAAGAGTTCGTAAAAGTTTTTCTTTATCACTTTCAGTTTGTCAACTAAATTGCTTGAGGACAAGCAATGGGTTAAGCTTGGGGGACTTGATACGTCTCCATCATATGTACTTTTCCTAACGCTTTTGCTCTTGTTTTGGACTATGATTTGAATGAAACTAACCCGGACTGACGCTATTTTCAGCAGAACTACTATGGTGTTGTTTTTGTGCAGTAATAAAAGTTCTTGGAATTGGACGAAACTTTTTGGAGAATTATTTTGGAATAAATAAAAAATACTGGAACCAAGACCCACTAGGAGGGGGGGGGGCAGGCTGCCCACAAGGCACCAGGGCATGCCACCCCCCTCTAGCGCGCCCTGGTGGGTAGTGGGGCCCATGAGGCTCCGCTGACCCTAACTCCGACGCTATAAAATCCTATTTTTGGAGAAAAAATAGGAGAGGAAGTTTCATCGCGTTTTACGATATGAACCACCGCCACCTCCCGTTCTTCATCGGGAGGCCAGATCTGGAGCCCGTTCGGGGCTCTAGAGAGGGGAATCTTCGGTCTTGGTCATCATCAACCATCCTCCATCACCAATTTCATGATGCTCCCCACCGGGAGTGAGTAATTCCTTTGTAGGCATGCTGGACGATGGTGGCTTGGATGAGATTTATCATGTAGTCGAGTTAGTTTTGTTAGGGCTTGATCCCTAGTATCCACTATGTTCTGAGATTGATGTTGCTATGACTTTGCCATGCTTAATGCTTGTCACTAGGTCCCGAGTGCCATGATTTCAAATCTAAACCATTTATGTTTTCACCATTATATCTATGTTCTTGATCCGATCTTGCAAGTTATATGCACCTGCTATGTGTTATGATCCGCATACCCCAAGGTGACAATAATTGGGATCTTTCTGGTGATTACCGTAGTTTGAGGAATTCATGTATTCACTATGTGTTAATGCTTTGTTCCGGTTCTCTATTAAAAGGAGGCCTTAATATCCCTTAGTTTCCTTATGGACCCCGCTGCCACGGGAGGGTAGGACAAAAGATGTCATGCAAGTTCTTTTCCGTAAGCACGTATGACTATTTACGGAATACATGCCTACATTATATTTATGAACTGGAGCTAGTTCTATGTCACGCTAGGTTATGACTGTTATATGATGAATATCATCCAACGATATCACCTATGAGCTTTTCACCAATTGATCTTGCTAAGTTACTACTGTTGCTGCTACTGTTACAACTGCTACAAAATTACTGCTGCTACCGTTACTGTTACCATAGCTGTTACTACTACTGCTATCACTATCAAACTATCATACTACTGTGCTACTGATCACTTTGCTGCAGATATTTAATCTCCATGTGTGGTTGAATTGACTACTCAACTGCTAATACTTACAAATATTATTTGGCTGCCCTTGTGTCGAATCTATAAATTTGGTTTGAATACTCTACCCTCGAATACTGTTGCGATCCACTATACCTGTGGGTTATCAGCACTGCACTTAAAAAGTGTGGCGCCTTACACACAGGCACTGCACTAGGAAAGTGTGGCGCCCGTCGGCTGGGCACTGCACGACCAGGTGTGGGGTCGGGCCTAGCCCCGGGGTGCCACGCTAGCCAGGCGTGCAGCTCCTCTTAGTAAGGCGCTAATCTGTAGAGTGCAGCACTTTGCTGTCGGGAGCTACACAATAGGGTCAACTAAGTGAATTAGTTTCACCTACGGTTCAGTTTGTGAAATACTTTCACCCTGAGGTCAAATTTGTCCATTTTGCCGAGGAGTGTCATTTCGGTTTGCTTCCCTCTAGAGGCGAGTGACATGTGCACGTATGACGCGACGTGTTTGTTGGTGCTGGTCGATCATTTGTGTTCAGACCGTCATTGGCTATGCTTTTTGTAATGAGTATGCTGACGAGGTGGTCATGGAGCGGTCGAGCGCCTATGTGGCAGCAAGGTCCGGATCGTTGCGGACCTAGTCCAGCGCCACGTCGCTCTTGGCGAATGCAGAGCGGCGACTGGCATTGTGCCAGTCGTACTACTCTTGTTGCCAAGCCTCACTCTCTGCCTTAGTCACAACGGCCCTCGAGTCTGAGGGACCACTGAGGTAGTGGAGGAGGTGGCCCCGTGCCTTCTTGATCGCGGGCGGTAGCTCCTCCTTGACAGTGAGACGGTGGTGGTACGGCGCGACAACGATGCGTTGATGCGACCGTACCGGCTACGTGGCAGGGACGCAGGCTCCCCCTTTACACGACATCCGATCTGGACGCCGCGGTGGTGCGGGGGCTAGGCCGGCTCCTCCTTCACGCGGTGTCCGATCTGGACACCACGGTTGTGCCGGGACAAGGCCGACTCCTCCTTCACTGGCAGGAGCGTGGATGCTGGCTTGGTCTTGAGGTGGTGGCGCGGGAGGGAGGCCGACTCCTCCTTCATGCACACCGATGATGGCGGCGATGGCCCCATGTAATGGAGCGACCGCTCTATCATTATCTTGATCTGACAGACGAAATCTTCTTCCATCAGAGCGGCCTCCTTAAGGAGTCAGGGAGGCTGCTGTGGTGGTTCCTGCGGCTGCTGCGGTGGTGTCTGGTCCTCCTCACCACCGGAGGAGATGACGATCTCCCCCTTGGAGGAGGAGCTGGCTGCCATGGACGCGGACGGGCCCGGGGAGCATATTCGGTGGCGCTAAGAATAGCCGAAGGAGGAGCTTCCACCTACTCCGCCTGCTGGCGCGGAACACCATGACTTCGGCATAGCTAGAGCCTGGGTCGAAGAGGAGGACGGAGGGGCTCAGGCATGGACACGGGGGAGGGGTGGGAGGCTGGTGCTCGGGGAGAGGGTGATGCATCTCTGCGCAACTCCAGTGCATGGTTTAAATAGCTGCGGTGAGGCCCAGGCGAAGGGCCGGTCAGCCGCTTTAACGCGGCACAACGGCTGGAGTTGGTCCCTCGTGAACCGATGTACGCATTGAAGTGGCGGCTGCCGAGAGGTCGCGTTGGTGAGCGCCGCCCTGCATCGCTCACCGGTCAAATCGCGACATCAATGTCGGCCTCCGCGTGCTCTAGGCTGGCATGAATGCAGTGCGGTAAGCGGCGCGTGCATCAGAAGAAAAGCATGGGGGGGGGGGCGGGTGACGGGTTTTTGGTGGGCCAGGGCAGTCAGAAGCGGGCTTGGGATCGGTCCAAACTCCCGCAAACTTTCCCCACATTTTTCTTTGGTTTGCGGGAGAAATCACGTCCGGACCGCCACGCGGACTGATACAGGACCGCGTTGGATGTCTTTCGCGGTCCGGACATCTCGGTTCAGATGATTGCGGGAGGTTTATGGGTCCGCCTTGAAGATGTCCTAAGTACTTCCGTCCTAAACTAGTTGTCTTAGATTTTTCTAAATACGGATGCATGTAGCCACATTTTAGCGTTAGGTGCATCCATATTTAGACATATCTAATACAACCAATTTAGATAGAGGTAATATTACTCTTGCAAATGTGTCAGCAAATTTGATAAGTACCACCGTAGGATCGTAGGCTCGATGATACTATCTTCTAGATGAGGAGAGTGCAAGAAATCCGATATTCATTCTTAGTGCCTTTGAACAAATGTCTAATTTAATTATTACTCCAGGAGTGCAAAAAATATGAAATTCAACTTCCATAAGATTGAAATCTTCCTATTTGAAAATGCCATAAATAAAACTAGAATGTATCAGGAGATCCTTATAGATATTTAGGTATTCCTATCTCTAAAATCAAGATTTGGAATAAGTATTGGAAAATGGTGATTGAGAAAATTGAAAAAAGAAGTGCATGTTGGCAAGGCAAGTTATTAAACATTGTTGGTCGGATTACTTTAGCGGAACCATGTTTGATTAATATGCCACTTTATATGATGTCCTTTTATCCTTTGTGTCCATGAGAGTTAGAAAAAATAGACTTTTACAGGGTTAGACTTGTTTGGCAAGCGGATGAGGATAAATAAAATACCATTTACTCAATTGGAAAACACGCTCAATAAAAAGATAAGGGGGCTTGGGATCCTTAATTTGAGCTCATAAACAAAGCTCTACTAGCTAAGTGGTTTTGGAAGCTAGAAACTGATAATGGACTTTGGCATGATGTATTGCTGAATAAATATGTCAAAGGAAAATGCATCTCTGGGGTAAAACATAAAGTGGGAGACTCTTACTTTTGATCCAGTTTGCTCAAGGTCAAGGACCTGTTTTATAATAATTGCAGAAAAAATCTAGGAGATGATGGAGTAAAACATAAAGTGGGAGACTCATACTTCTGGTCCAGTTTGCTCAAGGTCAAGGACCTGTTTCATGATAATTGCAGAAAAAATCTGGGAGATGAAAGTAACACTAAATTCTCGGAAGATTGGTGGATGGAATATAAACCACTAAAACTCTCTTGCCATGGACTTTATTTGTTCGGTTTTGATCATGGAATTGTTGTTATTCATGCTATTAACAAGGGGTGGGGTGCATTTTCTTTCAGAAGAACTCTGTTGGGGGGAATCTTTAGATCTTTGGAACAGTTTAAAGCATAGATTTGAGGAGGTTAAAATGGTAGGTGGCAAAGATCAAATTAGATGGATGTTGACCGCTCACATAATTTTTTTGTGAGATCCTTATACCTCTCCCTAATCAAATCTAATAGTGGTTATATTTTTTTTTGAAAATCATAATACCTGCCAAGATTAAGGTGTTTTTCTGGCTTTTGACTAGGAAAAGCATCTTGGCTAGAGACAATATCTTGAAAAGAGCGTGGGCAGGCAATAAAAACTGTGTAATTGTGGGATGGATGAATCTATTGATCTTCTATTTTTTAGTAGTCTCCTTTTAAACTTGTGTGGAGTTTGATGGAATGTGCCTTCAATCTGAACTCCACCCCTGACAATCTTCATGATTGTTTAGGGAGATGGATTAGAAGCTTTGCCAAAAAAGGATAAGAAATTGGTTGGTTGGCACTTTTGCCATGTTTTGGATGTTATGAAAATGTAGAAACAACAATATCTTTGAGAGAAAATTTATCTCTGACCTTATGGGAATGATCAAGCTAATGAGCTCTTTGATTTTAGGCTGGTCAATTCTTCAAACAAAGGACCAAGGGCAAAAGGTGCTAATGCTAGGAGCAAAAACAAACGAGCAGATGGCAAGTGAAGTTTACCGAGCTTCTTAGGGTTGGAGGCTAGGGGTACTTCGCATTGGTGGCTGAGATAACGGGCGATCTTCTAGCTGCCGCCTGATGATCATCTTCTTCTCAGCTGTAACGCCCCGAACACACCCGCCGGTTTACCGGCCGTTAGTCCTAGGGGGATCTATACTGGCCCCACGGATCGACACTAGTCTTTTCTGTGCACTTTGTCATCAGTTGTGCGCGCCTGGGACCAACTTCCTAGTCAATCACCCATACTGAAATTGCTCCAAGCTGAGCACACTTAACTTTGGAGTTCTATTCGAATGGGCTTCCGAAAAGAAGGAATTCCTTGTTGATATGAGTAGTCTATCATCCCTAATATGCCAGGCTCTGACGTCAACCTCTTCTCCCCTCTTTCACTCTTGTTGTTATCTTCACTAGTCTTTTTAGATGCTTTGCGTTCTGCTAATTTGCTCATTCGTTTCTTGATTGTAATATGTCTAATGCTAGTCTTGGAGCTGCTCAGGCTGTACTGGTGTAATGCTTCCCCTTTTGCGGATCTTGCATGATCCTTGGGCTAGGCTGGGATTCTTTGCAATCCTCGGTCATGTAAGATAGCTACTGGAAATCTACCCTGATATAGTAGTTTAGTCTTAATCCTATTTTAGGTGTGGTTCCGAACCAGCTTGGTTTCTCTTAATGAAATCAGAAAGGGAGGCCTCTCTTTTGCTTAAATAATATGCTTCTAGACGACCATTCAATCTTGTTTTCCTGACGATCCACTTCATTTTAACAAGGAGGCGTGGTCAAGCCGTCATACTTTCATTGATCATAGCTCGGGGACAAAGTACAACATGAATTGCAAAGTAAGTGGATGGGGTTCTTGCATGATGAATGAAAAGATATCAAAGTATTGTAAAGAAAGTACTGTCGGGTATGCTGAAACAATAGTTAGGATGTACTCTGCCTTGAAAATGAGTCCACTACTAAATACACTGGGAAACTGAGACACACCTCCTTCCCATCACTTGGCAAGACTTACCCCCGGCCCGTTGGCATGTGTGGTAGCATCGATGGCTCAAGTCTACGTAAACCACGATTGCTCGGGTTCCACAAAGGTAGGCCCGAAGAAGTCCAGGTGGCACAAACCTATGTCCGGGTGGGGGCATCCAGATAGCACAAAGCTAGATCAAAGAGAGTCCGAGTAGCATGAAGCTATATCTAAGGGGCATACAGGTAGCAAGAAAGTAGGCTCAAGGACATTCGGTGGCATTTTTTAGAAGTACAGGAGGTGATCATAACACAGTTCGAAGGGGAAGCACCTCTTGTAGGTTTGGGCGTCGGGCAGTGTTCTAAACTTGTTCAAAATTTCAAGGAACATTCATCCGCGCGGGAATCGATGGAATACATCCTTATAGCCGACCCCAATCACCTTAATCATGTTGTTGGCAAATGTGGTAGCAAACAAAAAATCCGCGCCTACGAATCATCCCACAATCACTATAATGATGCAAGTAAGATTGGGTCTAGATTACATAGCTCACCAACATAACGTAGCAAAGAGGGGAGTTGGTGAAAGTGTATTGATGCAGATTCCCGTAGCTAGGTTATACCTTTAGGCCTCGAGAATTCATGCCTCGAGCATGTCTGTAGGTCGAGAACCGAACGTATAATTAATCCCTCATTAGATATCCACACATACGGAACCAGGGGCCCAGCAAGGCTTCGCCGTTCCGATCTAAGATATACCAGAGGACTAAGAGGAGGAGCAACAGCCTTGCATCGTACAGTGGAGAAAACCGCACACACACACACACACACACACCCACACCCCCACACACAAACACACACACGTGCGCACGCGCGCGCGCACACACACACACACATGCACGCGCGCACGCGCACAGAGGTAGCCACCAAGCACAGAGTTGTGTGTTTGGTGCTGCTCCTCCCCTCTACTTAAGCCCTGTTTGGAGACCTGCCACTCCACCACTCCACGCCCGGAGCTGGAGTTAAAAAGCACGGAGCTAGGAAACGGAAGCTCCAGCTCCTCGTATTTTTAGGAGCTAGAGTGACTCTAAACAGGGCCTTATAATAGGCCAAGGAGGGCCTACTTGGGAGAGGGAGCAGCGCCTAGGTCGCACCAAGGGTTGAGGATCCTTAGGGATTCTCGTCGATCCAAAGGATCACTTCTTTCCTTCCCCCGCGCCCTGGTACCTTGCCCTCAAGCTGAGGAGAGAAGGGCGCACCACATGGGCCCATGTGGACCAAGTGGACGTCGCCCTTGGTCCTACAAAGGTGGCATCCAGAAAAACTTTCCAAAAGGTTCGGGAACCTTCCAGGGTCCTCCAGGACATTCCCGGTACTTCCGGAATTTTTTTGGTTTCATCAGAAATATTTCTAGAAACTCTCTGAACCATTTTCCTTATATGTATATAGATATATATATGAAACTTTTCTGATATATATGAAACATTTCTGGCATATTATTCTTGCAAGCTTCTACCACTTCTAGTACTCAATAGAATAATGACCCTTAAGTGTGAAACCCTGCAGGTTTGGTAAAGTGTAGACATGATCCCGAAACTCCTACGGGTTCAATGATCAATACCGAAACCTTGGGCATCCATATAGACCTCTTCACCCAGATGAATTAATATCGAGTGAACCCGTTGTTCATGTGTGCTATTTATTTTACTACACGATACTTTACAAAATCCAAGGTGAGATTTATCAGTATCCCCGTGAATCAACTTTTCATCACTATACATGTTATCCTCGTTATCGGTTTTGTTCTCTTTTCTCGTTCCCGTGGTCCGGTGATACAACTCCAATGTATCTATAATTTATGAAGTATTAATGCTATATTTACAAAAAAATTATGTGGTTTTGATGCACTTTTATATTTTTTGTATGGACTAAAATATAAATATAGTGTAGTGCTAGTTCGTGTTTTTTATGTTTTTGTTTTGCAGAAAATCCATATCTAGGAAAGTCCAAACACGATAAAAATTTATGATGATTTTTTATTGACCGAGAAGGACCCTAGAAGCTTTCGGAGGCAACCAGAGTAGGACTGAGGGGCCCACAAGCCTCCCTGGCATGACCTCGGGGAAGGCACACCCCCTTGGCTTGTGGCCCCCTCATGGCTCCATTTGGCGTGATCCAACGCTAAAAGTCCTATAAATAGAGAAACCCCCAAAAAGAAACCTAGAATATTTCTCTGCCGCCGCAAGCCTCTGTTCCGAAGCGATCTCATCTGGAGGCCTTTTTCGGCACCCTACTGAAGGGGGGAAGCCATCTTCATTATCCTTGCTACCTCCATGGTGATGCGTGAGTAGTTCATCCTCAGGGTTGAGGGTACGTTCTAGTAGCCATGTGTTTAATCTCTCTCTCCCATGTTCCTGATTGGACACGATCTTCATGTATCATGAGCTTTATAAATATAGTTGGATCTTATGATGTTCCCCCCCCAATCTCTTTTTGTGGTGAATTAAGTCTTGCTCTTGAAGTTTCTTATGTTGGATTGAATACTTTGGATTTGAGATTACTTGATGCATGTATTAACTTACGGATACCCTGGTGACGTTAGGGTGTTATAGATGACATAAAGGCTAATTGATGCATATCATATGGTGTTGCCATAGTGATAACCCACAAGTATAGGGGATCATTTGTACGCTTTTTCGATAAATAAGAGTGTCGAACCCAACGAGGAGCTAAAGGTAGAACAAATATTCTCTCAAGTTCCATCGACCACCGATACAACTCCACGCACACTTAATGTTTGCTTTACCTAGAACAAGAATAAAACTAGAAGTACTTTGCGAACATAAAACTATGAATAAATTGCAAGATAATAAAAGTTAGTTGTTTAGTAGAAAGCTTTTGTCACACAAGAAAGTTATTTGTACCTAGGCAATTGATAACTAGACCGGTAATCATTATTGCAATTTTATATGAGGGAGAGGCATGAGCTAACATACTTTCCATACTTGGATCATATGCACTTATGATTGGAACTCTAGCAAGCATCCGCAACAACCAAAGATCATTAAGGTAAAACCCAACCATAGCATTAAGTATCAAGTCCTCTTTACTCCCATACGCAACAACCCACTTACTCGGGTATGTGATTCAGTCACTCACGCCACCCACCATAAGCAAATCATGAACATATTGCAACACCCTACAACGGGGATCCCTCAGGTTTGCGCAACATGGAGGGCACCATAGGACAGCACCAAAATAAAATATACAACTCAAACCAATCATGATCATCAATCAGCCCATAGGACAAAACAGATCTACTCAAACATCATAGGATAACCACATATCATTGCATAATAATATATAGTGTTGAGCACCATGTTTAAGTAGAGAATTACAGCGGGAATATAGAGGTTACACCGCTGCATAGAGGGGGAGAAAGTTGGTGTTGACGGTAGCAAGGTTGTTGATGTAGATCGCCGTCACGATCCTTGCCCTGGCGGCACTCCGGCGCCACCGGGAGAGAGTGGGAGAGAGGCACCCTCCTTCTTCTTCTTCCTTGGCCTCCCCCCTAGATGGGAGGAGAGTTCCCCCTCTGGTCCATGGTCTCCATGGCGGCGAAGAGGCGAGAGCCCCTCCGAGATTGGATCTATCTCTCTGTTCTCTTCTGTTTCACGTTCTTGTTTTCAGCCCTTCACCGTTTCTTAAATTCCCGGAGATCCGTAACTCCGATTGCGCTGAGATTTTAACATAATTTTTTTTCATAAATTATCTTTCTTGCACCGAAAGAAGGGCCCCAACCAACTTACGGGGTGACCACTAGGCACCACCATGTGCCAGGGGGTGTGGGCCGCGCCCTGGTGGGTAGTGGAGGTTGTGGGCCTCCGTTTGCGTTGATTCTACCCCCCAAAACTCACATATATTCCAAAATAAATCTCCGTACATTTTATCGTGTTTGGACGTTGTTTGATATGGATATTCTACAAAACAAAAAACATGCAAAAAACAGGAACTGGCACTGGATCAATATGTTAGTCCCAAAAAATAATATAAAATTTTGCCAAAAGTATATAAAAGTTGTATAATATTGGCATGGAACAGTAAAAAATTATAGATACGACGGAGACGTATCAGCATCCCCAAGCTTAATTCCCGCTCGTCCTCGAGTAGGTAAATGAGAAAAAAAAAGATAATTTTTTGATGTGGAATGCTACCTAGCATAATCTTGATCATGTAATCTAATCATGGCATGAATATTAAGACACGAGTGATTCAAAGCAATAGTCTATAATTTGACATAAAGACAACAATACTCAGGCATCCCAACAAACAATCATGTCTTTCAAAATATCAATGCCAAAGAACGTTATCCCTACAAAATCATATAGTGTTGTCATGCTCCATCTTCTTATCACAAAGTATTTATCATGCAAAACCCCGATGACAAGCCGAGCAATTGGTTCATACTTTTTAACGCGCTTCTGCTTTTTCAAACTCCACGTAAAACATGAGTGCAAGCCATGGACATAGCACTATGGGTAGAATGGAGTATGATGATAGGGGTAAACATAGAGAAGACAAAAAAGTAATAAAGTCTCACATCAATGCGGCTAATCAACGGGCTATGGAGATGCCTGCTACTTCTTGAGCTTGCATTGATTTTTCCCTTGAAGAGGAAACGGTGATGCAGCAAAGTAGAGATAAGTATTTCCCTCAGTTAAGAACCAAGGTATCAATCCAGTAGGAGGCACAAGCAAGTCTCCAATATATGCACCTGCACAAACTAACAAACACTTGCACACAACGCGAAAAAGGGGTTGTCAATCCCTTCACGGTCACTTGCAAGAGTGAGATCTAATAGAGATAGATGTAAAAGATAAATAAATGGCAAAATAAAGTAAATAATAATAAATTGCAGCAAGGTATTTTTGGGTTTTTGGTTTTATAGATCTAAAAATATATGATGGAAAATAGACCCGGGGGCCATAGGTTTCACTTGAGGCTTCTCTCTCGAAGAAAGCATACGGCAGGTAAACAAATTACTGTTGAGCAATTGATAGAAAAGCTCATAATTATGACGACATCTAAGGCAATGATCATGAATATAGGCATCACGTCCGTGACAAGTAGACCGAAACGATTCTGCATCTACTACTATTACTCCACACATCGACCGACTCCTGCCTGCATCTAGAGTATTAAGTTCATAAGAACAGAGTAATGCCGTAAGCAAGATGACATGATGTAGAGGGATAAACTCAAGCAATATGATATAAACCCCATCTTTTTATCCTTAATGGAAACAATACAAATACGTGCCTTGCTACCCCTTCTGTCACTGGGTGAGGACACCGCAAGATTGAATCCATCACAAAGCACCTCTCCCATTGCAAGAAAAACCAATCCAGTTGGCCAGACCAAATCGATAGATCGGAGAGAAATACAAAGCTATCTTAATCATGCATAAAAGAGTTCAGAGAAGACTCAAATAATATTCATAGATAATCTGATCATAAATCCACAATTCATCAGATCTCAACAAACGCACCGCAAAAGAAGATTACATCGAATAGATCTCCAAGAACATCGAGGAGAACATTGTATTGAAGATCAAAGAGAGAGAAGAAGCCATCTAGCTACTAGATATGGACCCGTAGGTCTATGGTAAACTACTCACACATCATCGGAAGGGCATCAAGGTTGGTGTAGAGGTCCTCCATGATCGAATCCCCCTCCGACAGAGTGCCGAAAAAGGCCCCAAGATGGGATCTCACGAGAACTGAAGCTTGCGGCGGCGGAAAAGTATTTTTGGTGTGCCCTCTGGTATATGGGGAATATTTGAGAATTTATAGTGCTGGGATTAGGGTTAGGAGAGTCCCGAGGGGCCCACAAGCCCTGAGGGCGCATGCCCCCTGGGGCGCGGCCAGGAGGCTTGTGGCCTCCTTGTGGCTGCTCTGGCCTCCTCTCCAAGTCTCGTGGGTTTCTTTTGGTCCAAGAAAAATCATCGTAAAGTTTTATTCCGTTTGGACTCCATTTGGTATTGATTCTCTGTAAAAGTCAAAAACAAGGAAAAAACAGCAACTGGCACCGGGCACTAGGTTAATAGGTTAGTCCCAAAAAATGATATAAAATAGCATATAAATGCATATAAAACATCCAAGATAGATAATATAATAGCATGGAACAATCAAAAAATATAGATACATTGGAGACGTATCAAGCATCCCCAAGCTTAATTCCTGCTCGTCCTCGAGTAGGTAAATGATAAAAACAGAATTTTTGATGTGAAATGCTACCTAACATATTTATCAACACAATTTTCTTTATTGTGGCATGAATGTTCAGATCCATAAGATTCAAAACAAAAGTTTAATATTGACATAAAAACAATAATACTTCAAGCATACTAATAAAGCAATCATGTCTTCTCAAAATATCGTGGCTAAAGAAGTTATCCCTACAAAATCATATAGTCTTGCCATGCTCTATATTCATCACACAAAGTATTTTATCATGCACAACCCCGATGAAAATCCAAGCAATTGTTTCATACTTTTAATTTTCTCAAGCTTTTTCAACTTTCACGCAATACATGAGCGTGAGCCATGGATATAGCACTATAGGTGGAATAGAGTATGGTGGTGGTTGTGAGGAGAAGACAAAAAGGAGAAAGTCTCACATCAACTAGGCAAATTAATGGGCTATGGATATGCCCATCAATTGATATTGATGCAAGTGAGTAGGGATTGCCATGCAACGGATGCACTATAGCTATAAGTATATGAAATATCAAAAGGAAACTAAGTGGGTGTGCATCCAACTTGCTTGCTCAAGAAGACTTAGGGCAATTTGAGGAAGACCATCATTGGAATATACAAGCCAAGTTCTATAATGAAAAATTCCCACTAGTATATGAAAGTGATAAAATAGGAGACTCTCTATCATGAAGAACATGGTGCTACTTTGAAGCACAAGTGTGGAAAAAGGATAGTAACATTGTCCCTTCTCTCTTTTTCTCTCATTTTTTGTTTGTTTGGGTTCTTTGGCCTCTTTTTTTATTTTGGGCTCTTTGGCCTCTTTTTTTATTTTTAAGTCCGGAGTCTCATCCCAACTTGTGGGGGAGTCATAGCCTCCATCATCCTTTCCTCACATGGGACAATGCTCTAATAATGATGATCATCACACTTTTATTTACTTACAACTCAAGAATTACAACTCAATACTAGAACAAAATATGACTCTATATGAATGCCTCCAGTGGTGTACCGGGATGTGCAATGATCTAGAGTGACATGTATAAAAAAAATATGAACGGTGGCCAAGCCACAAATACTATGCCAACTACATGATCATGCAAAGCAATATGACAATGATGGTATGTGTCATAATAAACGGAATGGTGGAAGTTGCATGGCAATATATCTCGGAATGGCTATGGAAATGCCATAATAGGTAGGTATGGTGGCTGTTTTGAGGAAGGGTATATGGTGGGTTTAATGCACCGGTGAAAGTTGCGCGGTACTAGAGAAGCTAGCAACGTTGGATTGGTGAGAGTGCGTATAATCCATGGACTCAATATTAGTCATAAAGAACTCACATACTTATTGCAAAAATTTATTAGCCATCGAAGCAAAGTACTAATACGCATGCTCCTAGGGGGATAGATTGGTAGGAAAAGACCATCGCTCGTCCCCGACCGCCAGTCATAAGGAAGACAATAAACAAAAATTATGCTCCGACTTCATCACATAACGGTTCACCATACGTGCATGCTTCGGGAATCACAAACCTTAACACAAGTATTTCTACCAATCCACAATTACTCACTAGCATGACTCTAATATCACCATCTTTATATCTCAAAACAAATGCAAGGAATCAAACTTCTCATATATTCAATGCTTTTTATGAAAGTTTTTATTATATCTCTCTTGGATGCCCATCATATTAGGACCAAATTCATAACCTAAGAAAATTGCCATACTATTTTTAAGACACTCAAAATAATATTAGTGAAGCATGAGAGTTCATCAATTTCTATAAAATAAAACCACCGCCATGCTCTAAAAAGATATAAGTGAAGCACTAGAGCAAGTGCCTAGCTCAAAAGATATAAGTGAAGCACATAGAGTATTCTAATAAATTCATGATTAATGTGTGCCCCTCTCAAAAGGTGTGTACAAAAAGGATGATTGTGGTAAACTAAAAAGCAAACAATCATATCATACGAGACGCTCCACGCAAAACACATATCATGTGGTGAATAAAAATATAGCCTCAAGTAAATTTACCGATGGATTGAAGACGAAAGATGGATGCCATCCGGGGCATCCCCAAGCTTAGATGCTTGGTAGTCCTTGAATATTACCTTGGGGTGCCTTGGGCATCCCCAAGCTTAGGCTCTTGTCACTCCTTATTCTGTGGTCCATCAAAACTTTACCCAAAACTTGAAAACTTCACAACAGAAAACTCGTAAGATCCGTTAGAAAAATAAAATAAATCACCACTTTAGGTACTGTTGTGAACTCATTCTAAATTTATATTGGTGTTATATCTACATTATTCCAACTTCTCCATGGTTCATACCCCCCGATACTACCCATAGATTCATCAAAATAAGCAAACAACACATAGAAAACAGAATCTGTCAAAAACAGAACAGTCTGTAGTAATCTAAAAATTTCGTATACTTATGTAACTCCAATAGTTCTGAAAAATTAGGAAAACCTAGGCAATTTGTACAGAAATATTATGTAAAAACATTCAGATCAAAAGCATGCTTCTGTGATTTTTAAATTTCTGGCAATGAGCGCAAAAGTTTCTGTTTTTCAGCAAGATCAAATCAACTATCACCATAGACCATCCCAAAGATCTTACTTGGCTCAAATACTAATTAAAACACTAAAACACAATTACTACAGCGGTAATATTCTGTTTATTGGAAAACAGGAACAAAAACAAAAAACACAAAATAAAATTGGGTTGCCTCCCAACAAGCGCTATTGTTTAACGCCCCTAGCTAGGCATAATGCATAGATCTAGGTATTGTCATCTTTGGTATTTAATTCTTCAATTGCACATCTATAATCCCTAGGTGGTTCATTAGGTTTATTGATGGTCACACTCCTAGGTAGAATATGAAGAAATTCATTTGTAGCAATTGGTTCCTTCATAATATTGACAAAGCTAGGGTAAATACTCATCATCTTAAGATCTTCGTTTCCTTTACTAGATGATTGACCCTTATTTTTAGGAACATTAATAAACTTAGTAGCTTTAGTTGGAGGAAATTTTGGAGTAGTTTTAATAGCAGCAAAGGCGGAAACCAAGTTGGTAATAATATCTTCTAACTTATCAATTCTAGTAAAACCTTGATCTATTCTCTCATTAACTATAGGTTCCTTTTCCTTTAGGTTCTTTAAAGTGATTTCTAACTTTGATACAATTTGAGTAATGTGATTATGAATCTTTTTATCCAAATTTTCAATAAGCTCTATGGTAGAAATTTTATTCTCAATAATATCAAGCCTTTGCATCACATGTTACAAGGTTAAAGTTGTTTCATTAACCATGAGTGGTGGTGATCCTACCAAATTTACCATAGCATTGTAAGCATCCAAAGTATGACTACCCAAGAAATTACCCCAAGTAATGGTGTCTAGCACATATCTATACCAAGTAGTAACACCCACATAAAAATTCTGGAGAAGAACGGTAGTAGATTTCTTAAGGGTAGATCTATTCTGAGCATTGCAAATTCTATACCAAGCATCTTTTAAATTCTCTGCCCCCCCCTTTGTTTAAAATTGAGAACCTCACTTTCCGGGGTACTAACTATGATAGAAGGACTAGCCATGATAGCAAAACAAGTGATCTAGTACACAAGCAAACAAAAAGCAAACGAAAAGACGAACGAAAGAAGGCGAATAAAAAGGCAAATATTTTTGTGTTTTTCTGAAAACATTTTAGAAGTGGAGGAGAGGAAAACGAGAGGCAAATGGTAAATAATGTAAGTGAAAGAGATGAGAGTTTATGGTAGGTACTTGGTAGGCTTGATGTAGAACCTCCCCGGCAACGGTGCCAAAAAATTCTTCCTGCTACTTCTTGAGCTTGGGTTGATTTTTCCCTTGAGGAGGAAAGGGCGATGCAGCAAAGTAGAGATGAGTAATTCCCTCAGTTAAGAACCAAGGTATCAATCCAGTAGGAGGCACAAACAAGTCTCCAATATATGCACCTGCACAAACTAACAAACACTTACATACAACGCGAAAAAGGGTTTGTCAATCCCTTCACGGTCACTTGCAAGAGCGAGATCTAATAGAGATAGATGTAAAAGATCAATAAATGGCAAAATAAAGTAAATAATAATAAATTGCAGCAAGGTATTTTTGGGTTTTTGGTTTTATAGATCTGAAAATATATGATGGAAAATAGCCACGGGGGTCATAGGTTTCACTAGAGGCTTTTCTCTCGAAGAAAGCATCCGGCGGGTAAACAAATTACTGTTGAGCAATTGATAGAAAAGCTCATAATTATGACAACATCTAAGCCAATGATCATGAATATAGGCATCACGTCCATGAAAAGTAGACCGAAATGATTCTGCATCTACTACTATTACTCCACACATCGACTGACTCCTTCCTGCATCTAGAGTACTAAGTTCATAAAAACAGACTAACGCCTTAAGCAAGATGACATCATGTAGAAGGATAAACTCAAGTAATATGATATAAACCCATCTTTTTATCCTTAATGGCAACAATACAAATACGCGCCTAGCTACCCCTTCTATCCCTGGGTGAGGACACCGCAAGATTGAACCCATCACAAAGCACCTCTCCCATTGCAAGAAAAACCAATCTAGTTGGCCAAACCAAATCGATAGATCGAAGAGAAATACAAAGCTATCTTAATCATACATAAAAGAGTTTAGAGAAGACTCAAATAATATTCATAGATAATCTGATCATAAATCCACAATTCATTGGATCTGAACAAACGCACGGCAAAAGAAGATTACATCGAATAGATCTCCAAGAACATCGAGGAGAACATTGTATTGAAGATCAAACAGAGAGAAGAAGCCATCTAGCTACTAGCTATGGACCCGTAGGTCTGTGGTAAACTACTCACACATCACTGGAAGGGCAACAAGGTTGGTGTAGAGGCCCTCCGTGATTGAATCCCCCTCCGGCAGAGTGCCGCAAAAGGCGCCAAGATGGGATCTCACGAGAACAGAAGCTTGCGGCGCCGGAAATGTATTTTTGGTGTGCCCTCTGGTTTAGGGGGGATATTTGAGAATTTATAGTGTTGGGATTAGGGTTAGGAAAGTCCCGAGGGGCCCACAAGCCATGAGGGCGCCCCCCTGGGGCGCGGCCAGGAGCCTTGTGGCCTCCTCGTGGCTCCTCTGGCCTCCCCTCCAAGTCTCATGGGTTTCTTCTGGTCCAAGAAAAATCATCGTAAAGTTTTATTCCATTTGGACTCCGTTTGGTATTGATTCTCTGTAAAAGTCAAAAACAAGGAAAAAACAGCAACTAGCACTGGGCACTAGGTTAATAGGTTAGTCCCAAAAAATGATATAAAATAGCATATAAATGCATATAAAACATCCAAGATAGATAATATAATAGCATGGAACAATAAAAAATTATAGATACGTTGGAGTCGTATCAATGCCCATCAATTGATATCAATGCGAGGAGTATGGATTGCCATGCAACAAATGCACTAAGAGCTATAAGTGTATGAAAGCTCAACATGAAAACTAAATGGGTGTGCATCCAACTTGCTTGCTCGAGACCTCGGGCAATTGAGGAAGCCCATCATTGGAATATACAAGCCAAGTTCTATAATGAAAAATCCCACTAGTTATATGAAAGTAAAAGCGTAGGAGACTCTATATATGAAAAACATGGTGCTACTCTGAAGCACAAGTGTGGTAAAGGATAGTAACATTGCCCCATCTCTCTTTTTATTTTTTATTTTTATTTTTCTCTTTCTTTTTTTTCTTTTTTTTCTAAGGCTCTTTTTGGCCTCACTTTTTTCTTTTTGTCCGGAGTCTCATCCCGACTTGTGGGGGAATCATAGTCTCCATCATCCTTTCCTCACTGGGACATGATCTAATAATGAATAATGATGATCATCACACTTGTATTTACTTACAAGTCAAAAGAAATAAAAATTACAACTCGATACCTAGAACAATATGACTCTATATGAATGTCTCTGGCAGTGTACCAGGATGTGCAATGATCTAGCGTTACAAGGATATCAAAAAATTGACAAGCCATGAAAATATCATGCTAGCTATCTTACGATCATGCAAAGCAATATGACAATGAATGCTCAAGTCATAAAAATGGAACGAGGGAAGTTGCATGGCAATATATCTTGGAATGGCTATGGAAATGCCATAATAGGTAGGTATGGTGGCTGTTTTGAGGAAGATATAATGAGGCTTATGTGTGATAGAGCGTATCATATCACGGGGTTTGGATGCACCAGCGAAGTTTTCACCACATCTCGAGGTGAGAAAGGGCAATGCTCGGTACCGTAGAGGCTAGCAAATTGCGGAAAGGTACATAAGAGTGCGTATAATCCATGGACTCACATTAGTCATAAAGAACTCACATACTTACTGCAAAAGTTTATTAGCCCTCGAAGCAAAGTACTACTATGCATGCCCCTAGGGGGATAGATTGGTAGGAGAAGACCATCACTCGTCCCCGACCGCCACTCATAAGGAAGACAATCAATAATAAATCATGCTCCAACTTCTTAGCATAACGAGAGACTATACGTGCATGCTTCGAGAATCACAAACCTTAACACCAATATTCTTACTAACTACAATCATTCACTAGTACCTCCCACATATTATCATCTCTATATCACAAAACTATTGCAAGGAATCAAACATATCATATTCAGTGATCCACAAGTCTTATGTAGGATTTTATGACTAACCATGTGAATGACCAATTCATGTTGACTCTCTAAATAGATATAAGTGAAGCATGAGAGTTTAATTCTTTCTAAAAAAAGACCATGCTCTAATAAATATAAGTGAAGCAAAAGAGCATTCTACAAATAACAGTTTTCTATGTGAAGAGAAACAGTCAATCCAAACTTCAAAAGATATAAGTGAAGCACATGAAGCATTCTATAAAGCCATACTCAAAAGATATAAGTGAAGTGCAAAGAGCATTCTATAAATCAACCAAGGACTATCTCATACTAGCATGGTGCATTATTAAAAGAAAAATAAAAAGCACACGACGCTCCAAGATTTACACATATCACGTGAACAAAACAACAACCGAAACATACCGATACTTGTTGAAGAAAGATGGGATGCCTTCCGGGGCATCCCCAAGCATAGACACTTGAGTCTCCTTGAATATTTACTTGGGGTGCCATGGGAATCCCCAAGCTTGAACTCTTGCCTGTAACACCCCGGTAGTTCAACTACAGTAACCTCACACTAATGGTGCCATGTCATCAAGTTTGACTAAGTCACATTGCCACTTGAGAAAAATCAAATCCAAATTCCTTTTGAAATACAAGTCAAATTCTTATTTCTTTAATCTGTCAAATAAAAATGTTCGATGGGTTGCAAGTATTCGCCAAGTAATTGTCATGAAGAAATCAACTCAAATTGGATTTTTATTTTGGCCATGGCAATATTTTGGTGGACCAACAACGTTTAATTTAGTCGTTTAAATTCCAACATATATTCTTACTTTTCCCAAACCACAAGAAACTTTGTGTGTGGCCCTATGCTAACGTACTGTATTTATGTGCCAAGTTTCGTCTATAACAAAAATCGTTTGTTCACTCAAATAAATACCAAGCTGTAGCTAGAAATAGAAAACAACGGTGAAAGTATAAAACAGTAAAGATAAAAGGAAACTAAAAGGCCCCTACTGTGGACTGGGCCGTAAGACCACAGTGCAAGGCCCAGCCCAGACCCCCTCATCCTTTTCCTCTGTACACTGTGGGATGGCGTGGCGGCCATCCATCCCACCATGGCCGCCGATGCCGCCGCTGTCGTTCATCCCGCGGTCGAGGGGATGGATAAGAGCACCCCAAGCCCCTCCTCTCTGTCCCTGTCAAACCCTAGCCCCATTTCTTCCTCCCCCTCGCTCGATCCCCTTGCTACAGCCATCGCACGCACCATCCTCGCCATGGACGCCACCAGTCACGCGCCCACCGAGATCCCCGACGGCTAGGACCTACTCCAGGAGCTCCGTCGTGTTCGTCTTCATCCTCTACGCTGCCGGATCAAGGCCAGGAGGCCCCCACGTCGACGCATGCATCATTGTCACCGTCTACCTCCGCCTCGGCCACCTCGTCGATCTGCTACCTCCGGTCCTCCCCGAACCACCCTGAGCTCGCCATCGCCTTCCTCTCGGTGAGCCACACCCATCCCCCTTTCCCCCCTCGAATTCGTCACCGTAGAACCGTACCCACCCGAGGCCGCCATGGACAGGAGCTTTGCTCCCATGTGTGCCCGTGTTGTGCTACTGCTGTTGTCGCTACTTGGCTGCCGCTGCTCGTTGCCTGCTGACCCTGCCAGCGCTGCTGCTTGTCTGCTGCTCCTGCCGCCGCGAGCTGCTTCTGTTGCTGATGATGCCGCTGCGAGCCCGAATCTGCTCGCTCGCTCGCTCGCCGCGCCCGCGGCCCGCTCCCCTGCGCTCGCCCGTGCTGCGCCCTGGCGCCGCGCCGCCCGCTGCTGGCCCAGGGCCGACGCCCCCTCTGTCCCCTGCCCGCACTCACCTCCTACCGCAACCCCGCGCCGTCTCGTCGCCACAGCTGCTGCCCCGCGGCGCCTCGCCCGCGACAGCCCCTGCTCTACCTGCTGCCGTTACTCTCCGCTGTTGCCGCTGCAGCGCCCGCACAGCCCCTCCTGCTGCCGCCCGCGCCTGCCTCCACCCGACCGCGCCAGCCCCTGGCCGCACCGTGCCTCACCAAGCGGCGCCCAGCCACGCGGACGCCTGTTCGTTGCTCCCCGCGCTGATGCTCTGCTTGCTGCCGCACTTCTGCTGCTTCTTTCCTTGCCAACGCTGCTCTGCCTATACTACTGCTAGGTACTGTAGCTGCTAGCTAGCTTTTCTAAATCTACGATGACTAACCCTCTAGCCAGCCCCTAAACTCCGGCAAATTTTTTTTAATAGGACTAAAAAAAATAGGGGAAGGTAGTACACTTGACAAGGTTCAAAATGTTCCATTGGACCAAATTCAAAAGGTGTAAGGATTAAATGCAATGAAAATGACAAAAGTCTATGTTCTGTTAATAGAAAAGACTGAAAACAGAGTTATTGTGGTAGCTACTTTAGAGCAGAAAATAAATAAGTTACAGGGATCTAACAGAGATGCAATTGATACCATCTTGTAGATCGCAGAAAATTGATCAAGATTGGTATAAGACACTAACCCATAGGATGAATAGAACACTAGCTATAGCCTTTGCAAAACAACTAAGTGATGTTTAAAACTGAGGACTTGCCAATTTTCAGAGATTCCAGAAAATGTTTAAAAACTTCGAAAAATCGTAGAAGTTCATCCATAGCTCGGATGGAAAAACTTTATACATGAAAGTTGCTCAGAACGATGAGATGAATCCGAATATGCCTTCCTCATACCCGTCACATGCCTCTAGCATGATGAACATGGAACTTTCCCCTCCGGTTCATCTGTCTGACAGACGCCCGGAACCGGGAAAACTTTCCCGGTAAATTCCCGCTCCGTCTATAGCACTTAACTTTGCGATAGATCACTCCGGCTTTGCTCGTAGTCATGTCTTGTTTTGTGATTGCTTTTGTCGCCGTGTATTTATTTGTTTCTTCTTCCCTTTTCTTCCCGGTAGACCCCCGAGACCGCTGACGATGCCCTGGGGATCGACTTCACAGCTGACGACCCTGCCTTTGCCGCCAAGCAACCAGGCAAGCACCCCCCCTTTGAACATGCCGATATCGCCTATTCTTTCTATCTTATGCTTGCATTAGAAATTGTTGCTGCTACTGTTTATCCTATTTCTGATGCATAGCCAGTTTTTGTAACTTCTTTTGATACCTACCTGATTATCCTAAACTGTTTAGTATAGGCTGGATAGAGACCCACCAGAGACCCCACTTTGTACCCAGTTGCCCCCGCTGGATTATCAGATGACTAGGCCCCGGCACCGCACAACACCCCCCTTAGTTGTACGACACTGCAGCGTTACTATCGAGTGCCGAGGGTGATACCTCGTTTAGCACTTCTGATGTTAACTCTGTAGAGTAGCTATTCGGTCGTGGTCCTCGAGGGTGATTCCTCCTTCACCACTTCCGATAACAACGCTGTCGTGCAACACCTCAAGTGTGAACCCATCGAGGGTGATTCCTCCGAGTTCACCTTGACAGATACATCGAGTAGAAATCCAACGAGGGTGATACCTCGGATTCCCGTGATGTTATGGACACATGGATACTTGGACTTTACAACTGTACTTGCAAAGGCGGGTCGACCCTAAGGGGTACCCGCGAGTGATGTGAAGACGGGTTGACCTGGAGGGTACCCGAGAGATAAATACGAGGTGTGGTCGGGCATTCTTAGCCCTTACCGCAAGTCCTCGAGACGGGGCAACGGGGTCACATCGATCTCGAGTCTCTGCTCGTTACCATACTACCAATCCACTAATGATTTGGATATTTGATCCGAGTAGGCCTCTGGCCTGATAGCACTAACCATCACGTGGGAATAGTTATGGGCACTCTGCATCGTGGCATCAGCCGAAAGCTCTGTCAGACGTCCAGTTCAACATCGCGGCCGGGACGGACCGGCGCCCCCCTGGTGTCTGGCTTCCCCTTGCACGCAATGACCCGGAGTGCACAGGGCGATGGCCCAAGACCCCTGAGCGCTTAGGATATAGACCGACGGGGACCTCTCTGCGGAGCTCTAGGTAGGGCTGTGGTGTGTCGTTTGGCCGAGGCCGGGCATGACCCAGAAAAGTGTGTCCGGCCGGAGTTAAGCGAGCGTGGTGGGTAAGTTGGTGCACCCCTGCAGGGAAGAAAACATCTATTCGAATAGCCGGATCCTCGGTAACGGACGCTCGGAGTTATATCCCGATCGATACAACTAGAACTGGATACTTGTGATGAGAAATGGATAGTATGGCTCTGGGATTGCTTTCTCGCAGGGAGTCGAGAAAGGATCTCTGGGCGAGGTTGATGACACTACTACTACTATATATTGTGACAATCTACACTCTTCTAATGCTGCAAGACCGCTGAAGATGCTAGTCTTTGATAGGACTAGGCCTTCCCTCTATTCTGGCATTTCTGCAGCCCAGTCCACATATACGGCCTTTCTTTGATAATGTTGCATATGTAGTGTAGATCCTTGCTTGCTGAGTACTTCGGATGAGTACTCACGGTTGCTTTGCTTCCTCTTTTTCGCCATATCTGTTTGATGCCACCAGATGACGGAGACCCTGAGACAGCTGCCCCCGCCAACAATGACTACTACTACTACCCCGAGGGTGGTTACTACTACGAGCTTGCCGACGACCAGGAGTAGGATCGGAGGGTGCCAGGCAGGAGGCCTGCGCCTTTTCGATCGTAGTGTTTTCTTTTGGCCCGCCTTTTAAAGGCCTATCTGTCTTTCTTTTATATCTGTACTCAGATATCTGATGCTTCCGCTGATGCTTGTAAGCGAGCTTATGTATTCGAGCCCTCGAGGCCCCTGGCTTGTAACATAAAGCTTGTATTATTTTAATTTGTGTCTAGAGTTGTGTTGTGGTATCTTCAAGTGAGTCCTTAGGCTTGATCGTGTGCATTTGTGTGTACGATTAGTGCACAATTGAGCCGGGGCGTCACATTGCCTCTCCTCCTTCTCCTCATATCGAGACATCCTCGATCTTCGAACTCTTCATCCACACAAAACTTAACAAAACCTCCGTGAGATTCGTTAGAATAATAAAGCAAATCACTACTTTAAGTGTTGTTGCAAACCCATTCATATTTTATTTTTTCATTATTCCTATTGTATTCTAACTTCTCCTTGGCTTATACCACCAATAAAGTCCATAGTTCCATCAAAACAAGCAAAACAATGCATAAAAAACACAATCTATCAAAAACAGGACAGTCTGTAGCAATCTGAACTTTGACCATACTTCTGTAACTCCAAAAATTCTGAAACATTAGGAAAAAATAAAAAAAATCCTAGAAGTATTGTGTAAATATTTCAGAAACTTTTGTCGTTCCAGTAAAAAATGTAAATTCACGCACTACAGCCAAAGTTTTTGTTTTTGCACCGCACATACCAAACAAGCAATCTAAACATCCTAAAGGCAAATCTTGGCACACTAGTTTTATAATACAATGGATTTTTACAAGGGGTTAATTATTTTTGTTGAAAATTTTCTGTAATTCAAGATCCACAAAGTTTCCATGGGCATGAACAAAGTTCAAGGCATGCTCCCGCTTCCACAGTGCTCGTCTTTCTCACTTTCACTTTTCTTTTCGTAAAGTTTTAAGTTCCCCTCTATATTATTTTGTTTTAAAACTTTATAAAAGCACACAACAGAATGGAATGACACTTTAGAACTTCCGGGTTGTCTCCTTGGCAGCGCTTTCTTTAAAGCCATTAAGTTAGGCATAAAGTGCTCAAGTAATCGATCCACCCGGATCCCAATGTATATCAAAGCCAATTTTAATTAGCAATGACTTCTAATTTAGTAGTGAGCACAAAGCAACATATATCATGCAATGACGAAGTCTAACTCTCTTCCTATGCATCGGCACGTCATAAAAGAACAATTCATGCACATCAAGTAAAGGCCAATACATAACATAAGCAGTTTCTTGCAATTTTATCGTGTTGGAAACATAGAGAGGCGGAGATGTAGTTCCTCTCTCATAATAATTGCAAGTAGGAGCAGCAAGCGCATGCATATTATATTCATCAAAATCATCATGTGTAATGGTAGAACGCAACCCATCAATATAATCCTTAATAAGAGCAAACTTCTCCAATATAGTGTAGTTGGGAGAATTCAAAAAGATAATAGGACTATCATGTTTGGGTGCAATAGCAAAAATTTCATTCTTAACATAAGGAAATATAGCAAGTTCATCTCCATAAGCATGATTCAAATTGGCATCATGGCCACAAGCATAGCAAGCGTCAAGTTCATCAAAAAGGGATATTTCAAATGAATCAACGGGATCATAGCAATTATCATAACATTCATCCTTCGGTAAGAATGAAGGGACATTAAACAATGTAGGAGTTGAAGAGTTACTCTCATTAGAAGGTGGGCACGGGTGATCAACCCGCTCTTCCTCCTTTTGTTCTTCACTCTCCTTCTCATCTTTTTCATCTAATGAGCTCACAGTTTCATCAATTTCTTTTTCCATAGATTCCTGCAAAATATTAGTCTCTTCTTGGACAGCGGAGACTTTCTCAATAAATACATTAATATCAAAATTGTATTTATAATTCTCATAGCAATATTTAAGTATAGAAAAAATTTCAGGTCTATAAACAACATCATCATAATCTTCATACTTTTCAAACAGAAATTCAATTTCATAAGCACCCTTAAAAGCAACAAATTCTTCTATTCGTTCTACATCATAGTAATCATATCTACAATTAGCATAAGAAGCCAAGTTTTTATTATCCTTAAATTCACATGAAAAGGGAAGGTGTTTAACCTTTATCCTAGCGCAACAAGTATAATCATATCTCAAGCATAAATTCCAAGCATACCATTGCAAAAAATCAATTTGATCCAATAAGAGTTTCCCTTTTTGAGTCAAGCGATAATCCCTAAAGTGTTCACATTGATCCAACGTGTCTCCCATTATCAAGTTGAATGATGTTTCTCAGGATTATCAAAGGAGTGTTTAATATTTTCTACATAACGAGCATTGAGGGTTTTAGGAGGTTCCCCATCTCCATGAGTAGCAAGTAAAGCTATTTTTTTTGGTATTTCTTGTTCCATATCCATAACTAAAGATAAAGAACAACTTGGAGAAGCAAATAAAAACTTCTTAGTGATATAGCAAACAAGCACAAACGAGAATATTCACCCCACGCTATTGCTCCCCGGCAAAGGCGCCATAAAATGGTCTTGATAACCCACAAGTATAGGGGATCATTTGTAGCCTTTTTCAATAAATAAGAGTGTCGAACCCAATGAGGAGCTAAAGGTAGAACAATTATTCCCTCAAGTTCTATCGACCACCGATACAACTCTACGCACACTTAACATTTGCTTTACATGGAACAAGAATAAAACTAGAAGTACCTTGCCAGAGTAAAACTATGAATAAGTTGCAAGATAATAAATGTTAGTTGTTTAGTAGAAAGCTTTTGTCACACAAGAAAGTTATTTGTCCCTAGGCAATTGATAACTAGACCGGTAATCATTATTGCCATTTTATATGAGGGAGAGGCATGAGCTAACATACTTTCCGTACTTGGATCATATGCACTTATGATTGGAACTCTAGCAAGCATCCGCAACTACCAAAATCATTAAGGTAAAACCCAACCATAGCATTAAGTATCAAGTCCTCTTTACTCCCATAAGCAAGAACCCACTTACTCGGGTATGTGTTTCAGTCACTCACGCCACCCACCATAAGCAAATCATGAACGTATTGCAACACCCTACAGCGGGGATCCCTCAGGTTTGCGTGACACAAAGGGAACCATAGGACATCACCAAAATAAAATATACAACTCAAAAAAATCATGATCATCAATTAGCCCATAGGACAAAACAGATCTACTCAAACATCATAGGATAACCACATATCATTGGATAATAATATATAGTGTTGAGCACCATGTTTAAGTAGATAATTACAGCGGGAATAGAGAGGTTACACCGCTGCATATAGGGGGAGAAAGTTGGTGTTGACGGTAGCAAGGTTGTTGATGTAAATCACCGTCATGCTCCTTGCCCCGGCGGCACTCTGGCGCCACCGGGAGAGAGGGGGAGAGAGCCCCCATCCTTCTTCTTCTTCCTTGGCCTCCCCCTAGATGGGAGGAGAGTTCCCCCTCTAGTCCATGGGCTCCATGGCGACGGAGGGACGTGATACGTCTCCAACATATCTATAATTTTTGCTTGTTCCATGCTGTTATATTATCATTCTTGGATGTTTTACAATCATTTTATAGCAACTTTGTATCATTTTTTGGGACTAACCTATTGACATAGTGCCCAGTGCCACTTGCTGTTTTTATGCTTGTTTATTACTTCATAGAAAATCAATATCAAACGGAGTCCAAACGCAACGAAACTTTTTGGAGAATTTTTCTGGACCAGAAGACACCTCTTTGGCCATACAAGTACCAGAGGGGGGCTCCGAGGGGAGCACAACCCACCTGGGCGCGCCTGGGCGACCTGGGCGCCCCTGGGGCCCCAGGCGTGCCCTGGTGGGTTGTGCCCACCTCGGCCGCCTCCCACACCGCCTCTTTGCTCTATAAATACCCCAAAAATCCAAAAACCCTAGGGGAGTCGACGAAACTCAATTCCAGCTGCCGCAAGTTCCAAAACCACCAGATCCAATCTAGACACCATCACGGAGGGGTTCATCATCCTCATTGGTGCCTCTCCGATGATGCGTGAGTAGTTCATTGTAGAACTACGGGTCCGTAGTTAGTAGCTAGATGGTTTCCTCTCTCTCTTTTGATTCTCAATACAATGGCCTCTTGGAGATCTATTTGATGTAACTCTTTTTGTAGTGTGTTTGTTGGGATCCGATGAACTTTGAGTTTATGATTAGATCTATTTATCCATGAAAGTTATTTGAGTTTCTTTGATCTCTTATATGCATGATTACTTATAGCCTCGTATTTCTTCTTCGAATCTTTGGTTTAGTTAGGCCAACTAGATGATTTTTCTTGCCATGGGAAGAGGTGCTTTGTGATGGGTTTGGTCGTGCAGTGTTCTTTCCAAGTGATAGAAGGGGCAGCAAGACACGTATTGATCGTTGCTATTAAGGATAACAAGATGGGGTCTATTCCTACATGAATAGATCTTGTCTACATCATGTCATCATTCTTATTGCATTACTCCGTTTCTCCATGAACTTAATACACTAGATGCATGCTGGTTAGCGGTCGATGTGTGGAGTAATAGTAGTAGATGCAGGCAGGAGTCGGTCTACCAATCTTGGACGTGATGCCTATATAATGATCATTGCCTCAATATCATTATAATTATTTGAAGTTCTATCAATTGCCCAACAGTAATTTGTTTACCCGCCGTATGCTATTTTTCTCGAGAGAAATTACTAGTGAAATTTACGGCCCCCGGGTCTATTCTTTATCATATTTGCTTTGAGATCTATTTTTATTTGCTTTTGTTTTCAGATCTATTATTCTAAAAAAACCAAAAATACCTTGCTGCACTTTTTCTTTATTTATTTTATTTTGTTTTATCGCGAGATCTATTTATCCAAAATAATACAAACCAATCTATCTTTTTACCCGAGAGGGATTGACAACCCCTCTTACGCGTTGGGTTGCAAGTATTTGTTCTTTGTGTGCAGGAACCGTTTACATAATGTTGCTTGGTTCTCCTACTGGTTCGATAACCTTGGTTTCATAACTGAGGGAAATACCTACCGAAGTTGTACTTCATCATCCCTTCCTCTTCAGGGAAATACTGACGTGGATACGAGCCATCAAGAAAGGATTATTGTGCCATTGCCGGGGAGACATCATTAACATCTATCAGGTTCCTAATTACAAATCTCATCTCCTTGCAATTTACATTATTTGCCATTTGCCTCTTGTTTTCATCTCCCCCACTTCACAAAAAATTGCCATTTTATTCGCCCTCTTTTCCGTTCGCCGTTTTCTCATCAGATCTGTTTTTGTGTGCAATTTTGTTTGTCACTTTTTGTCATTATGGATAGTTCTTCCTTCATTTCTTGCACCCCCAAGAATGAGGTTATTAATTTCAAACAAAGGGGAGGGGAGAATTTAAAAGATGCTTGGTATAGGATTTGCAATGCTCATAATAAATCAATTCGTATGCAATCTACCATTGTTCTTCTTTGCTGTTTTTATGTGGGCATCACTACTTGGTATAGACTCTTCCTTGATATGATTACCGGTGGAAATTTCTTGATGTGTCCCTCTCTAGATGCTTTTAATGCTATGGGAAATCTAGTGGGTTCACCACCTCTTATGATTAATGAAACAACTTTAACTCTCGAGCATGTTATGGAAAGGCTAGATGCTATTGAAAAGAAAATGCTCACTAAAGAAAACATTAAAAAATTAGATAAAAGGATGCAAAATCTTGCTAATATAATTGGGTCAAAAGCGGGAGACACTCTTAAAGTACTAAAAGAAAAAGAACCCGCATTCAACGAGAGAATAGAGGAGAGCCCCGCTAGAATTGATAAATTGGAAGAAATTTTTAGTAATCTAAGCACGGATTTTTCTTCTGCTAAAACTATTGAAAAAATCTAGTAAAAATTGGCAAGATTACTCAAGTCACTAAAAACAAGGGTGCAACTTCTAATGGCAACAAAGAAGATCTTAAGATGATTAGTGTTCACCCAGATTTTGTTGAAGTAATGAAAGACCCTACTTGCAAGAATGAATTTTTCAAACTTGTTCCTAGGAGTATTGTTATTGAAAATTTGTATGCTAAATCTTTGAAGAAGTCTAAGTGTTTGATTGAGGAGTTGGAAATTAAAGATGACAATACTTAGATCTATGCTTTATACATAGCTAGGGGCGTAAAACGATAGCGCTTGTTGGGAGGCAACCCAATCAATAAAATTTATTTTTGATTTTTTGTTTCTATTCTTGAGTGTTTGCACAATTATGCCTCTGTTATGATTGTGTTTTTTATGTTTTAGTTAGTGTTTGGGCCAAGCAAAGCCTTTGGGATCATGTTGGGTGATAGTTGATTTGATCTTGTTGAAAAACAGAAACTTTTGCGTCCAGTAAATTAATTTTGAAAAATCACAGAAGAGATGAAAAATTCTGAATTTTTTACACAAGATTTATATACAAATTTCCTATGTTTTCCTAATTTTCAGAATTTTTGGAGTTATGAAAGTATACGAAGTTTTCAGATTGCTACAGACTGTTCTGTTTTTTACAGATTCTGTTTTCTTTGTGTTGTGTGCTTATTTTGATGAGTCTATGGGTTGTATAGGGGGGTATGAGCCATAAAAAAGTTGGAATACAGTATATATAATGCAATAATAAAATATGAATGGTTTTGCAATAGTAATTAGTGTGATGATTTGCTTTGTTAAACTAACGGATCTCACGAAGGTTTTTGTTAAGTTTTGTGTGATTGAAGTTTTCAAGTTTTGGGTGAGATCATGATGGATGAAGGAATAAGGAGTAAGAATATCCTAAGCTTGGGGATGCCCACAGCAACCCAAGGTAATATTAAAGGAGAAACAAGCAACTAAGCTTGGGGATGCCCCGAGTGGCATCCCCTCTTTCTTCTAACGACCATCGGTATTTTACTTGGAGCTATATTTTTATTTGTCAATATCATGAGTTTTGCTTGGAGCGTCTTGTATTATATGAGTCTTTGCTTGTTTTGATTTTTAGTTTGTGACAAGTATCCTTGCTGGACACACCTATTTGAGAGAGCCAAAATTATGCTATGATTTGTTAGAATTGCTCTTTATGCTTCACTTAAATTTTTTGAGCTATGGAATTGCTCTAGTGCTTCACCTATATCTTTTTGAGCACGATCTGCTTTAATATTTTTGAAGAAATGCTCTCATGCTTCACTTATATTTATTTGAGAGTTAGTAATTTTGAAGAATTTCTCTCATGCTTCGCTTATATTATTTTGAGAGATGAAAATTTTTATGCTCATGTTCTTCACTTAAACTTGTTTGAGCTTGCCAAAAGAAATTGCAACATATGAAATTAGTCCCAAAGTGATAGATATTCAAGAAGGATATAACAAAAACTTTCATGAAGATCATTGGACAAAATAAACTTGATTCTTTGTAATAGTTTTGCGATATGATGATAGTGATATGTGAGTCATGTTGGTGAGTAATTATGCTTTAGTAAGAATATTGGTGTTAAGGTTTGGGATTCCCTATGCAAGCACGAAAGTCAATAGTTATGCAATGAAATTACATCCTACTTGTGGTGCATTATTCGGTGTTAGTTATGCATAATGCTTGCTTATGTGATTTTTCGTTTCTTGGTTGGATGCTTCTCAATCTTTTTGCTAGCCTTCACTTGTACTAAGTAGGAATACTACTTGTGCATCCAAAATCCTTAAACCCAGTTTTTCCATATGAGTCCACCATACCTACCTATATGCGGTATTCCCGTGCCGTTCTAAGCAAATTTGTATGTGCCATCTCTAAATTTCAAAATAAATTTCCCTTTTGTGTGCTCGTACCGCTCATGAAACGGTAGAGGGTGGCTGATATTTTTCCATGCTAGATGGGTTATTCTCAAGATGAGTGTTTATTCCCTTGTCATTGCATGAGAGTACGACAAAGGTATTAGGGATGCCCAGTCCCGAAATGAAAAATGAATTTACTTTATGTTGTCAAATAATAAATTCCTTGGAAAGTGTTGGTATGGACGGCACCCGTGGATACGGCTAGCCGTGGAATGTGAAAGTATGGTGGAAAAAGGAATAAACTTTATTTTCTGTTTAGGAACCACCTATGATATATCTAGCATGGAAAGTATTGAGAACTACTCGATCATTTTCGTTGACAGGAAAGGCATGCCACCCAAAATGTTTTATCTCTATTTTTTCGCTTTGAGCTCTCACACCTCTACAAATCCCTACTTCCCTCTGCGAAGGGCCTTTCTATTTACTTTATGCAACTTGTATTTTTATTTGAGTCGCCATCTTCTCTCATAAAGCACCAACTAAGGGGCAGTATGATCGTACTTGAGCATTGGGTGCAGCTAATATGCGAGTGTGTTTCATGAATGGATCAATGATTGAGCATAATGGGCTACGGAAAACTTGCTTTAGTGTTGATATTTTGAAAGACATGGTTGCTTGTTGATATGCTTGAGTATTCAAATCTTCATGTCAAAACTAGACTATTGCTTTGAATCATATAAAAGTCCAAATGTCCATGCTACAAAAGAAAAGAATATGTGATGAACATGTTAGGCAGCATTCCACATCAAAAATTCTGTTTTTATCATTTACCTACTCAAGGACGTGTAGGAATTAAGCTTGGGGATGTTGATACGTCTCCAACGTATCTATAATTTTTGCTTGTTCCATGCTGTTATATTATCATTCTTGGATGTTTTAAAATCATTTTATAGCAACTTTATATCATTTTTTGGGACAAACCTATTGACACAGTGCCAGTTGTTGTTTTTTGCTTGTTTTTTACTTCACAAAAAATCAATACCAAACGGAGACCAAACACAGCAAAACTTTTTGGAGAATTTTTCTGGACCAGAAGACACCTGTTGGGCCAAAGAAGTACCATAGGGGGGCTCCGAGGGGAGCACAACCCACCTGGGCGCGCCTGGGGGCCCAGGTGCGCCCTGTTGGGTTGTGCCCACCTCGACCACCTCCCGCGCCGCCTCTTTGCTCTATAAATACCCTGAAAATCCAAAAACCCTAGGGGATTCGATGGAACATAATTCCAACCACCGCAAGTTCCAGAACCACCAGATCCAATCTAGACACCATCACGGAGGGGTTCATCATCCTCATTGGTGCCTTCCGATGATGCATGAATAGTTCATTGTAGACCTACGGGTCCGTAGTTAATAGCTAGATGGCTTCCTCTCTCTCTCTTTTGATTCTCAATACAATGGTCTCTTGGAGATCTATTTGATGTAACTCTTTTTGCGGTGTGTTTGTTGGGATCCGATAAACTTTGAGTTTATGATCAGATCTATTTATCCATGAAAGTTATTTGAGTTTCTATGATCTCTTATATGCATGATTACTTATAGCCCCGTATTTCTTCTTCGAATCTTTGGTTTAGTTAGGCCAACTAGATCGATATTTCTTCCCATGGGAAGAGGTGCTTTGTGATGAGTTCGGTCGTGCGGTGTTCTTTCCCAGTTACAGAAGGGGCAGCAAGACACGTATTGATCGTTGCTATTAAGGATAACAAGATGGGGTCTATTCCTACATGAATAGATCTTGTCTACATCATGTCATCGTTCTTATTGCATTACTCCGTTTCTCCATGAACTTAATACACTAGATGCATGCTGGATAGCGGTCGATGTGTGGAGTAATAGTAGTAGATGCAGCCAGGAGTCGGTCTACTAATCTTGGACGTGATACCTATATAATGATCATTGTCTGGATATCGTCATAATTATTTGAAATTCTATCAATTGCCCAATAGTAATTTGTTTACCCGTCGTATGCTACTTTTCTCGAGAGAAGCCACTAGTGAAATCTACGGCCCCGGGTCTATTCTTTATCCTATTTGCTTTGAGATCTATTTTTATTTGCTTTTGTTTTCAGATCTATTATTCTAAAAACCCAAAAAATACCTTGCTGCACTTTTTCTTTATTTATTTTATTTTGTTTTATCGCGAGATCTATTTATCCAAAATCATACAAACCAATCTATCTTTTTACCCGAGAGGGATTGACAACCCCTCTTACGCGTCGGGTTGCAAGTATTTGTTCTTTGTGTGCAGGTACCATTTACATAGTGTTGCTTGGTTCTCCTACTGATTCGATAACCTTGGTTTCATAACTGAGGGAAATACATACCGAAGCTGTACTGCATCATCCTTTTCTCTTTGGGGAAATACTAACGCGGATACGAGCCATCAGGGCGAGAGCCCCTCCGAGATTGCATCTATCTCTCTGTTCTCTTCTATTTCATGTTCCTGTTTTTCAGCCCTTCACCATTTCTTAAATTCCTGGAGATCCATAACTCCGATTGCGCTCAAATTTTAACATAATTTTTTCCATAAATTATCTTTCTTGCGCCGAAAGAAGGGCCCCAACCAACTTACGGGGTGCCCACTAGGCACGACCCCACGCCAGGGGGTGTGGGTCACGCCTTTGTGGGTAGTGGAGGCTGTGGGCCTCCGTTTGCGTTGATTCCACCTCCCAAAAATCACATATATTCCAAAATAAATCTTCGTAAATTTTTATCGTGTTTGGACTTCGTTTGATATGGATATTCTGCAAAACAAAAAACATGCAACAAACAGGAACTGTTACTGGGCAATTGATCAATATGTTAGTCCCAAAAAAATATATAAAATGTTGTCAAAAGTATATAAAAGTTGTATAATATTGGCATGGAACAATCAAAAATTATAGATACGACAGAGACGTATCACATAGTACGATCTCCAGGACTATTTGGGACAATTTCAGGATGGTTCAATAGATTGATTGGAAATACAACTTTGGGGTGGTTTTGCTACCTACACGATCTCATCCTACTTTCTCTGATAGAGTAGAAACTTTGGAGTGATTCTTTGTAGCACTTTGAGGGGTTATCATGTGATTCAATTATGTTAATATTGTTGAGATATTGCACTAGTGAAAGTACGAACCCTAGGCCTTGTTTCTAAGCATTGAGACGTTGTTTTCACACACTTTTGCTACTTGCTACCTTGCTATTTTTAATTGTTCAGAGTTCAAAAAGCTATTTCTACCATCCATATTACACATCCATCATCACATGTTCGCCGAACTAGTGCACCTATATATACAACTGACAATTGTATTGGGTGTGTTGGGGACACAAGAGACTCTTTGTATTTTGTTGCAGGATTGTTTGAGAGAGAACCATCTTCATCCTACACCTCCCATGGATTCATGATAAACCTTAGGTCATCCACTTGAGGGAAATTTGATATTGTCCTAAATAAGTCTGCGCTTGGAGGCCCAACAAAGTCTACAAGAATAAAGTTGCATAGTAAACATCAAGCTATTTCCGGTGCCGTTGCATATTATGAAGTGCTTGAAGGTATCTTCTTTAGATCTTGCAATTGAATATTTTAGTTTCTTGTTTTTCGCTAATTTGGTTTTATAAAAGAAAACTAAAAAATGGAAGTGAAGTTGCCTCAAATTCTTTATCTTTATGATGATTTTCTTGAAAACTATGAATCTGAAAAATGTGCTAAAGTGTTAGAAGAAGAATTTCATAAAATGTTTAATGTGAGTTCCTTGAATGATAAGAATGAGTGCAATGTTGTTAGTATGCTTTCTATAAATATCCATGAAGCTAATGATGATTGCACTAGTCATGATAAATTTTTTGAAGAAAAAGATTCTTATAAGCATTCCAATTTTTGTGGAGAGCATAGACTTTTTGAAGAAGTGCCAATAAGGGATGATAAATTTTGCAAGAAGCATAAACATGAAAAAACTGAATGATGGTTTAAGATATTAGATGATTATGCTAGAAAATTATGTTCTCTTCATTCCATTACTTGTGAGCTTTACAATAAAGTTGGTCATCTTAATTTTCAATGCATGCATTTTCATGATCGAATCGTGGGCAAATATTGTAATGACATGATCACCCTTGAACTTTATAATGAACTTAGTTTATTTTTGGGGTGTGAACAAGTGACACATAAAAACAGTTGGTTTGAAGTATTCATTCTCGCGGAGGATATTGAAATTAATCTAAGTGAAATTTCTATGTTTTGCATGGTAAATTGTAATTATAATTCTTATATAGCCAATTATAAAAAGATATGAACTCCAATGAAATATAAAAAGGAATGATGTTACTACTAATAAAAGGGAAAATATTTCTCACTTCCCTCCTATTATTTCTCATGATGAAGGAGGTGATGAGGAGGAGCTTCCTTTCCAACCAATATCTCCAATACGAAGCTTAGAAAAATAATTAAACCCACACTTAATGTGGTGAAGAAGAAAAAGAAAAGAAGGAGAATAAAAGATAAAATGGTATCTCTTCCAAATAATGTTGCTCCTATGGTTCTGTCATATGTGACTAAATCTTGAATTGTGGAAGATGACACACTTGATGAAATAGTGATTTTTATTATGAAACTATGTCCATAGCAACTATTGAGGATGATTTTGTTATTTCTACCACTTGCTATTATGATTATAATTGTGGAGATAATTTTGATACTTCTTACGATCTTGAAAATCGATTTGGCACCAACTTGGGAAAATATGATAATAATGATTGTTATACTATTGGTGCTATTCATGCTATTGATTATGAGAATTATTATTTAGAAGAAACTACTAACGATATGCAAAGCCATAAGCTTGGGGGTGTGATACGTCTCCAACGTATCTATAATTTTGATTGTTCCATGCTGTTATATTATCATTCTTGGATGTTTTACAATCATTTTATAGCAACTTTATATCATTTTTTGTGACTAACCTATTGACATAGTGCCGAGTGCCAGTTGCTATTTTTTTTTGCTTGTTTTTTACTTCGCAGAAAATCAATACCAAACGGAGTCCAAACGTAGCGGAACTTTTTGGAGATTTTTTCTAAACCAGAAGACACAAGTTGGGCCAAGGAAGTACCAGAGGGGGGCTCCGAAGGGAGCACAACCCACCTGGGCGCGCCTAGGGGCCCAGGCGCGCCCTGGTGGGTTGTGCCAACCTCAGCCGCCTCCCGCACCGCCTCTTTGCTCTATGAATACCCCGAAAATCTAAAAACCCTAGGGGAGTCGACGAAACACAATTCCAGCCACCGCAAGTTCCAGAAACCACAGATCCAACTAGACACCATCACGGAGGGGTTCATCATCCTCATTGGTGCCTCTCCGATGATACGTGAGTAGTTCATTGTAGACCTTCGGGTCCGTAGTTAGTAGCTAGATGGCTTCCTCTCTCTCTTTTGATTCTCAACACAATGGTCTCTTGGAGATCTATTTGATGTAACTCTTTTTGTGGTGTGTTTGTTGGGATCCGATGAACTTTGAGTTTATGATCAGATCTATATTTTTATCCATGAAAGTTATTTGAGTTTCTTTGATCTGTTATATGCATGATTACTTATAGCCTCGTATTTCTTCTTCGAATCTTTGGTTTAGTTAGGCCGACTAGATCGATTTTTCTTGCCATGGGAAGAGGTGCTTTGTGATGGGTTCGATCTTACGGTGCTCAATCCCAGTGACAGAAGGGGAAATGACACGTATGTATCATTGCTATTAAGGATAACAAGATGGGGTCTATTCCTACATAAATAGATCTTGTCTACATCATGTCATTGTTCTTATTGCATTACTCTGTTTCTCCATGAACTTAATACACTAGATGTATGTTGGATAGCGGTCGATGTGTGGAGTAATAGTAGTAGATGCAGGCAGGAGTCGGTCTACTAATCTTGGACATGATGCCTATATAATGATCATTGCCTGGATATCGTCATAATTATTTGAAGTTCTATCAATTGCCCAACAGTAATTTGTTTACCCGCCGTATGCTATTTTTCTCGAGAGAAGCCACTAATGAAATCTATGGCCCCCGGGTCTATTCTTTATCATATTTGCCATTGAGATATATTTTTATTCACTTTTATTTTCAGATCTATTAATCCAAAAACCCAAAAATACCTTGGTGCACTTTTTATTTACTTCTTTTATTTCATGTTTATTCAAGATCTATTTATCCAATCTATCATAATTTTTCTCCCGTCAACTCGACAATTTCTGGCACCGTTACCCGAAAGGGATTGACAACCCCTTTTACACGTCGGGTTGCAAGTATTTGTTCTTTGTGTGCAGGTATCATTTACATAGTGTTGCGTGGTTCTCCTACTGGTTCGATAACCTTGGCCTCAGCACTGAGGGAAATACCTACCGTAGCTGTGCTGCATCATCCCTTCCTCTTTGGGGAAATACCAACGTAGTTCAAGCAGCATCAAAAGGAATTTCTGGCGCCGTTGCCGGGGAGACATAAACAACATCTATCTAGTTCCTAATCACAAATCTCGTCTCCTTGCAATTTACATTATTTGCCATTTGCCTCTCATTTTCATCTCCCCCACTTCACAAAAATTTGCCGTTTTATTCGCCCTCTTTTTTGTTCGCCGTTTTTTCGTCAGATCTGTTTTTGTGTGCAATCCGTTTACGTAGTCACGATGACTCAAGAGAATACAAAGTTGTGTGACTTTTTCAACACCTACAATAATGATTTTATTAGCACTCCGATTGCTCCTCCCGCCACTAGTGAGGAATCTTGTGATATTAATGCCGCTTTGTTGAATCTTGTTATGAAAGATCAGTTTTCCGGTACTCCTAATGAGGATGTCGCGTCCCATCTTAACACATTCGTTGAAATATGCGATATGCAAAAGAAAAAAGATGTGGACAATGATATTGTGAAGTTGAAATTATTCCCGTTTTCTTTGCGAGATCGTGCAAAATTTTGGTTTTCTTTTTTGCCTCGCAATAGTATCGATTCTTGGGATAAGTGCGAAGATGCTTTTATTACTAAGTATTTTCCGCCCGCAAAAATTATTTCCCTTAGGACACAAATCATGAATTTTAAGCAAATTGAGCATGAACATGTTGCACAGTCTTGGGAAAGAATGAAATTGATGCTAAGAAATTGTCCTACTGATGGTTTAAATCTTTGGATGATCATGCAAAAATTTTATGCGGGATTGAATTTTGTTTCTAGAAATCTTTTAGATTCTGCCGCAGGTGGTACTTTTATGGAAATTACTTTGGGTGAAGCTACTAAATTGCTTGATAATATTATGGCAAATTATTCACAATGGCATACTGAAAGAGCTCCTACTCGTAAAAAGGGTAATTCGGTTGAGGAAATAAATTCTTTGAGTGAAAAAGTTGATGCTCTTATGAAATTGGTTGGTAATAAAAGTGCTCCTATTGATCTTAATGATGTGCCTTTGTCTTCTTTGATTAAGCAAAATAGTGATGCCGTAGATGTGAATTTTGTTTCGCGAAACAATTTTTATAACAATGCTTATAGAGGTAATTTTAATCCTAGACCTTTTCCGAGAAATTCCTCTAATAATTATGGTAATTCTTATGGTAATCCTTCTTATAATAATAATAGGAACACCTCTGATATTGAGAATAATATTAAAGAATTTATCAATGCTCAAAAAGTTTTCAACAATACGATAGAAGAAAAGTTGAGCAAGATTGATGATATGTCTAGAAGCATTGATAGAATTTCTCATGATGTAGAAAATCTCAAGTTGAAAGTTTTTGTGCCTAAGGTTGAGGAATCAATTAAAGCTTTATATGTTTCTATGGATGAAAGTAAGAAAAGAACCACTATGCTTAGAGCTAAAAGAGAATTTTTAGAAAAAGCGTTTTCTAGTGATTGCTTTCATAAAAGTGATGAAGATCTTAAAGTGATTGGTGTTTCTTCTATTGATTCCTTGTATAGTAAAATTAAAATTAATGATAAAGGGACTGAAGAAGAGTCAACTTTAGTTAGAAGGCATCCCGATAATTCGGAGGGTGAAAATCTTGTTGAGAAAATTGATAAAAGTGGGTTTGGAGAGGTCAAAACTTTAACTAGTGATGTGCCCACTCTTTTGGATTACAAAGACTTTAATTATGATAATTGCTCTTTGATTGATTGTATTTCTTTGTTGCAATCCATGATAAATTCACCCCATGCTCATGGACAAAATAAAGCTTTTACTAAACATATCGTTGATGCTATGATGAAAGCTTTGGAAGAAAAGTTGGAATTAGAGATTTCAATTCCTAAAAAATTACATGATGAATGGGAACCTACCATTAAATTCAGGATAAAAAATTATGAGTGTTTTGCTTTGTGTGACTTGGGTGCTAGTGTTTCCACAATTCTGAAATCTTTATGTGATGTGCTTGCACTCACTGATATTGAAGAGTGCTCTTTAAATTTACACTTGGTGGATTCTACTATTAAAAAGCCTTTGGGAAGAAGTAATGATGTTCTTATTCTTGCAAATAGGAACTATGTGCCCATAGATTTTATTGTTCTAGATATAGATTGAAATCCATCTTGTCCATATATACTTGGTAGACCGTTTTTACGTACTATTGGTGGCGTGATTGACATGAATGAAGGCAATATTAAATTCCAATTTCCACTAAGGAAAGGTATGGAACACTTACCTAGAACAAGAATTAAGCCACCATATGAATCAATCATGAGGGCATCTTATGGATCTAGAACTAAAGATGACAACACTTAGATCTAGGCATTATGCCTAGCTAGGGGCAAAAAACGATAACGCTTGTTGGGAGGCAACCCAATGAATAAAATTTATTTTTGTCTTTTTCTTTCTGTTCTTCAGTGTTTGCACAATTATGCAACTGTTATGATTGTATTTTTTATGTTTTAATTAGTGTTTGTGCCAAGTAAAGCCTTTGGGATAGCTTTGGTGGTAGTTGATTTGATCTTGTTGGAAAACAGAAACTTTTGCATCCAGTAAAATAATTGTTTAAAATCACAGAAGAGGCAAAAAATTCTGAATATTTTACACAAGATTACTATACAAATTTTCTATGTTGTCCTAAGTTTTCAGAATTTTGGAGGTACAGAGGTATGAGAACAATTCACATCTTTACAGACTGTTCTGTTTTTGACAGATTCTGTTTTCTTTGCATTGTGTGCTTATTTTGATGAATCTATGGTTTGTATCGGGGGGTATAGGCCATGGTAAAGTTAGAATATAGTAGATATAATGCAATAACAAAATTTGAATGGGTTTTCTACAGTACTTAAAGTAAAGATTGGTTTTCTTATAATAACGGATCTCACGAAGGTTTTGTTAAGTTTTGTGTGATTGAAGTTTTCAAGTTTTGGGTGAGATCACGATGGATGAAGGAATAAGGAGTAAGAAGAGCCTAAGCTTGGGGATGCCACATGGCATCCCAAGCTATTATCTAAAAGAGAAGCAAGCAACTAAGCTTGGGGATGCCCCCGAGTGGCATCCCCTCTTTCTTCTAACGACCATCGGTATTTTACTTGGAACTATATTTTTATTTGTCACATATCATGAGTTTTGCTTGGAGCGTCTTGTATTATATGAGTCTTTGCTTGTTTTACTTTTTAGTTTAAGTCAAGTATCCTTGCTGAACACACCTATTTGAGAGAGCCAAAATAATGCTATGATTTGCTAGAATTGCTCTTTATGCTTCACTTAAATTTTTGGGATAATTAACTTTATGCCCCTAGTTGGGTCCCACTCATTTGTTTTACCCCTAGTTTCAGAAATTCACATGTTCAGTCCAAGCCACTTTGCAATTCTTATGCTTTTGCCCTTTGACCCTTTGACCGTCACTTTGAAAAATTCATAACAAATTCATACTAACTCAGAAAAATTCAAATAAGAGATCAAAATGTTCGGAAAAAATATCACCTATATGTGCATGTCATTTTCATTCTTGACAAAAGTGTTGGAAAGTCCCCATCTCAGTTTTAGCTCATATGCTCTTAGCATGAACAGTAAAATCTAAAAAAATTCAAAAAAATCTAAAAAAATTTGGTGGCAAACATTGACCAATGTTTTGAGTGCTTGCCAAGTTTCATAATGGAATGACATTCGTGGAAGTCGTGGCAAAAAAATAAATTTTGGAGCTTTGATTTTCTTTTTTCTGCCACGACCTCCACGAATGTCATTCCATGATGAAACTTTGCAAGCACTCAAAACATTGGTCAATGTTTGCCACCAAAATTTTTTAGAATTGTTTTAGATTTTACTGTTCATGCTATGAGCATATGAGCTAAAACTGAGATGGGGAATGAAAATGAAAATGACATGCACATATAGGGGCCAATGAAAATCCCTACCGTAGCTGTGCTGCATCATCCCCTCCTCTTTGGAGAAATACCGACGTAGTTCAAGCCGCATTACGGTGCTACATTTTATGACTAGGATCTTTTTAGTCCCCTTACTTTTGATGAGCAAATTTATGATGATGCGTACATGCCTCCTATTTATGATGATTGCAATGATGATGAAAGTGAGTTTGGAAGAGTGTCTAATTTGGGTAGAAGTTATCCCACTATTTTGGAGGTTGTCAAATCTTATGGGAATAATGATAAAATTGGATTTGGAGAGTTCATGACTTTATTTAGTGTTGAATCCACTACATTGGAAGATGTTTCAATTGATTATGATGAGAACAAAGTTGCTACTTATGATGATACTTATGCTATAAATAGTAGCGATGATTATTCTTGTGAAACTTGTCATAGTTCTTCTATTGAACATTACTCTTTTAATGTTGAATTAATTTATAGTGTTCAAGTTTTATCTGGTACTCCCACTATTATGAATGAGAAGAAATTTGCTCATGTGGAGAGTAATAAAATTTCTATGCATGTGGACCATGAAAAGAATGGTTTGTGTGATAGCTATATTGTTGAATTTGTTCATGATACTACTAAAAATAATTATGAGAGAGGAATATATGCTTCAATAATAACAAGTTTCCCCTCTACGGGTTGAAATTTTTGATGTTGCACTTGTTTTTCCATCCTATGCAGGTAATTCTTGTCTCAATAAATTGTTTGACTACAAAGTTCCTATGCATATGAAGTGCATTAGGATTAAATGTGTTTGCTACATGATTCATGATGCTCTCTGTATATTTAAATTCCTACTTCTATGTGAGCATCATTAAAATTATAAATGCCTAGCTAAAAGGCTTTACAGAGAAGTGCTTGTTGGGAGGCAACCCAATATTTATCCTTGATGTTTTTGTGTGTTTACTTGATTAATTCTACTGCAATAATCATGTTTCGTATCTTGTCTTTCAATAAAGTGCCAAGTTAAGCCTTTAGGGTGATATGCATGCTTGTTTATTTGGTTCTATGCAAAAACTAAAACTTTTGCGCCCAGTACATGAATTATCAATCTTTATTTGAACGTTATCAATTGCTTAAATTCTTACACAATACTAATATGCAAATTTAATACGTCGTCTTATTTTTTCAAAAAAAATTGAATTTACAGAAGTGTGATAAAAAATTAGATCTTTACGTGTAGTTCTGTTTTTTGACACATTCTGTCTAGTTTTCTTTGCTTGCTTGTTTGGGAGTTTCCATAGTTTATATTAAGTGATATAATACTGTAAATTGTAGAATACAATAGGCATTATGTTATAACAATTATGAATCTTGTCTTGACAGTACCCAAGTGAATGATTTATTTTATTACACTAACCTATCTCACGAGTTTCATTAAGTTTTTTGTGAATGAAGTTTTTCAAGTTTTGGGTGAGCTAGCGATATGAGAGGAATTAGGAGCGGCAAGATCCTAAGCTTGAGAATGCCCAAGGTACCCCAATGTAATATCTAAGGAAGACTCAAGAGTCTAAGCTTGGGAATGTCCACATGGCCTCCCACTTTCGTCTTCTCGGTATACCTCCCTCGGAACTATATTTTAATTCCTCACATAATGTGTATTTTTCTTGGAGCATCTTTTTTGCTTGTTGTTTGATACAATCCTTAGATCTATTTTTTTATTTGGAGAGGGTCTTTACATAACTACTTAATTGCTTAACTACTTCACTTATATCTTTTTCGAGTACTTTTAATTTACTCTTGTGCATCAGTTATATTTTTAGAGTAAGAAATTTATGAATGGATTAAATATCATGTACTTCATTGATTATGTGTATGTTGAGAAGAAAATATGCATCTTCTGTTGAATCCCTTAAAGTTGAAGTGAGACTATGATAGTTCATATCTTTAATCAAGTAAGGGAGTTTTATTATAATGATAATGAGCATTAGTTGTATTAAGTTGAACCTATCATGTTGTTGTGATAAGTATATCCCAATGAAGGATGGATGATTGACTTGGCACATGTTTACACATGTTTGATAAATTCCAAATTCAGCCTTGGTGGTATTCAGGTTTGTAGGTCGTCATAATAATTATATTTCCTCAACAATGTTACTATTAGAGAATGCATGATTGTGGTTTTTGTGCTTGGAAAAGTGGTTGCCCCTAGTCTTTTGCTAGCCTTTTCCTGTAGTAAGTGGAAATACTGCTTGTGCATCCAAATCCTGAAAACAAAGTTATGCCATAAGAGTCCACCATATCAACCTATATACGGTATTACCTTGACGTTCCAAGTAAATTTGCATGTGCCATCTTTAAATCTTCAAATGAACATCTGTTTTGTGTGCCTGTAGCGCTCATGGAGTGATGGGGTTAGTCAATATCTTCCATGCTAAGTGTGTTTTACTCGTGATGAGAGTTTATTCTCTTGTCAAATTTGAGGGACGTTGGTAACAAGGATGCCCAGTCCTGAATTATTTATAAAAAATGCTCCCCTGGAAAGTTGAAAGTTGGAGAGCACCCGTGGATTTGGCTAGCCATGGTTTGTGTTAGTATGGTCGAGGGGGAGTAAAACTTTTTTTGCATGGGAACCGCCATTAACATGTTTAGCATGGAAAATATTGGAAACTTTATCGTAAAACTGTTGACACAAAAAGTACACCTCTCGAACAAAATTATCTCTGTTTTAAGAAATGAGCTCTGGCACATAAGCAAAACCCTACTTCCCTCTGCGAAGGGCCTATCTATTCACTTTTCATGTTGAGTCAATTCCATCTTTCTCTCTTTTGTCACCACATATTCAGCATGGGATCACTCTTAGCTTTGCATGCATTCTTCTAATAGGAATCTGTTGAGCATTGTATAAGTATGATGGTTATGTTCAAACTGGGTACCTAGTCATCATCTTTAATTCATTGATTGCTTTATGTTTGCAGTATAATCTTGAAATGTTGTGAGATACTTCGTTACCACTTTATGATATGTTGAACTTATTAGAATGATGTTACTTCTTATTAGAACTATCATTGCCGATGTGATCAAATGTTTGTTCTATTCTAGCATTCACACTTCATAAATTATTTCTTTTATCATTTACCTACTTGAGGACGATCAGGAATTAAGCTTGGGGATGCTGATACGTCACCAACATATCTATAATTTATGAAGTATTCATGATATATTTACATAAATTATATGGTTTTGGTGCACTTTTGTATTATTTTATGGACTAACATATTAATCTAGTGCCCAGTGCCAATTCCTATTTTTTTTATGTTTTTTGTTTCGCAGAAAATCCATATCTAGGAAAGTCCAAACAGGCCTGGGCGGAGGCATGTGCCTTGCCCGCACAGGCCCCAATTTTGTATTCAGCCCATGGAAAAACAGCACATAGGCCATCAATCTCGCATACCTCATAGGAATAAACAACCCATAGGCCCATGCCAGCAGCTCAAGAAATAGTTCTGCATTTTAATTTGCCCCGAGAATTCGAACTAGTCGCCTCTCGTGGTAAAAAGGTTACAACAACCAAGTAGACCATTGAAGCTTTGCGATTATTGCTAAGAAACAAATTACCTTTAGGGCTACTACTATCCATAACTACTATATAAATTACCCAGATGTAGGCTTCCTACCATTGGTGAAAATATTTCCCAAATGCGTCATTTAGTTAGTGCTTGGATGCGTTTTTGTTAAGTGGCTCCACGCATACCAAAACACCTTAGTATACCCAATCATTTTAGACATAATGAGAAAACATCTTTGATTTTTTAGCCATTTTCACCAAAATACCTAAAGAAAACTATGTTAAAAAATTAAGGAGAACACCTCAAAATACCATGTATTCACGCGGTTGGACGATGAATCGGTTCAATGCCACAAGTGAAATAAACATTTTTCTCCAGCGAGGTAGGCCCGCCTTAGAGTTTGGCACAGGGCCCTCGATTTTGTCAGCCCGTCCCTGAGTCCAAATGTGATGCCCCCGGCTTAATCGTGCACTAATCATACATGCAAATGCACACGATCAAGCCTAAGGACTCACTTGAAGATATCACAACACAACTCTAAAACATAAATAAAGTCATACAAGCTTTATATTACAAGCCAGGGGCCTCGAGGGCTCAAATACATAAGCTTGTGTACAAGCGTCAGCGGAAGCATCAGATATCTGAGTACAGATATGAAACAGAAACATATAAGCCTTTAGAAAGGCGGGGCAAAACAAAAGCTACGATCGAAAGGCGCAGGCCTCCTACCTGGGACCCTTCAATCCTACTCCTGGTCGTCGGCAAGCTCATAGTAGTAACCGCCCTCGGGGTGGTAGTAGTAGTTGTCGGCGGGGCAGCTGGCTCCGGGACTCCGTCATCTGGTTGTGTCAAAAGGAAAAGGGGAAAAAGAGGAAGCAAAGCAACCGTGAGTACTCATCCGAAGTACTCAGCAAGCAAAGGATCTACACTACATATGCAATATTTTCAAAGAGAGGCTGTATATGTGGACTGGGCTGCAGAAAAGCCAGAATAGAGAGAAGGCCTAGTCCTATCGAAGACTAGCATCTTCAGCGGTCTTGCAGCATTAGAAGAGTGTAGATTAGTACAACATAAAGTAGTAGTAACATTAAGTATCAACCTCGGCCAGAGATCCTTTCTCGACTCCCTACGAGAAAGCAATCCCAGAGCCCTAGTATCCATATCTCATCTCAACTATCCAGTTCTAGTTGTATTGATCGGGATAAAACTCCGAGCGTCCATTACCGAGGATCGGCTATGCATAGATTAGTTCTTTCCTGCAGGGGTGCACCAACTTACCCACCACGCTCGATTAACTCCGGCCAGACACACTTTTCTAGGTCATGCCTGGCCTTGGCTAAAAGATACGCCACAACTCGACCTAGGCTTATCAGAGAGGTCAGCACGCCGGACTAAACCTATGCGCCCAGGGGATGGGCCCCTCGCCCTGAGCACTCCTGCACGTTACGTTCACGGCCAAGAGCAGACCTAGCAGCCTCCAGTACAACGGAGGGTGCTTAACATGGTCCAACCCGGCGCGTGCCGCTCCTTGCTGACGTCCAGTAAGCTTCGGCTGATGCCACGATGCAGAGTGCCCATAACTGTTCCCACGTGATGGTTAGTGCTATCAAGCCAGAAGCCCACTCGGATCAAATATCCAAACCGTTAGTGAATTAGGAGCGCGCGATAACGAGCAGAGACTCACGATCGATGTGACCCCGTCACCCCGTCTCGAGGACTTGCGGCAAGGGCTAAGAATGCCCGGCCATGCCTCATAATTATCTCGCGGGTACTCTCTCTTGTCACCCGACTACACATCAATCGCATTACTTGCTCGTGCGGGTACCCCTCAGGGCCGACCCGACTTTAGTATCATGGTTAGTGGTAAAGTCATAGTATCCGTGTGTCCAGAACACCAAGGGGGAACCCTGAGGAATCACCCTCGATGGAATTCCACCTGATGTAATTGTCAAGGTGAACTAAGGAGGAATCACCCTCGAGGTCCACTCTTGAGGAGTTGCATGACAACGTTGTTACCGGGAGTGGAGAAAGAGGAATCACCCTCGAGGACCACAACCGATGAACTAACCTACAAGGTTAACATCAGAAGTGCTGACCAGGTATCACCCTCGGCACTCGATAGTAACCCGGTAGTGTCGTACAACTAGGGGGTGATGTGCGGTGTCGAGGCCTGGTCTTCAATCCCGCTGATCGGGTCTTCTGATAATCCAACGGGGCAGTTGGGTCAAAATAGGGTCTTTGACGGGTCTCTAACCAGCCTATGCTAAACAGTTTATTAAAGGAGGTAATTATCAACAGCAGGTTACAAAATCAGGCTATGCATCAGAATAGGTAAAGCAGTAGCAGCAGCAATTTGTAATGCAAGCTTAAGAGAGAAGAGAATAGGTGATATCGGAATGTTCAAAGGGGGGGTGCTTGCCTGGTTGCTCGGCGGCAAAGGCAAGGTCGTCAGTGGTGTCATCGGTCTCCGGAGCAGCGTCGGTGTCGGGGTCTACCGAAAGAGAAGAGGGGGAGGAAACAAATAAATACACAACAATCATATGCAACACAGAGCATGCTATGCTATCGTGCAGTGCAGGGTTGCCTAAAGACATGTCTAAATCATTTTAGTTATTTTAGGGTTCAAGTTGGAATTATTAACCGGTATATATGCACTATTCACCTACCGGAAACGGGCTAAAATTTGCGGGTTCACCTCCATAGAGGGTCCCGACACGGAAACAGATGGCACGATTGGATTTGTCTCGTCGTTCTGAGCAACTTTCATGTACAAAGTTTTTTGATTCGAGCTACGGTTTATTTTCTATGGATTTTCAAAGATTTTAGTATTTTCTGGAATTATCTAAATTAACAAAAATTAATTATTGATGTCAGCATTGCGTGGGGTTGACGTCAGCAGTCAACAAGTCGGCTGACCAGGGTCAAACCTGACCTGTGGGTCCAGGGGGACCCACTGTCAGCCTTTGTTAGCTTAACGGTGCATTAAACTAACTAACGGGGTTCATTAGGGGTGTGGGCCCCATATGTCAGTGAGTGATTAGGCTAAACTAATTACTTTTATCTATAAAACATTTATTAGACTAATTACCAGAGGAGGGCCCACATATCAGTGGCTAGGGGCTGCCCAGTCATCATGTTGACTGGGTCAACCCAGTCAACGGAGCCCCCAGGACCCACTGGTCAGCGACCCAGGGGCGGGACCCACCGAGCCACGTCGACGTCGGCGCCGGAGAGAGCTCCGGCGACAATTTGCGCGGCGGACGAACACCGGAGCACGTCGGAAAACCACTACAGAGGCCCGTTCGGCGCGCGGTTAGGTTCATTCGAACGGGCTCTCACCCACGCATCGATCTGTGGCGGCGGTTCGACCTAAAACAGCCGGAGACGGCGGCGGCTAATGGTGGAGCGGACGCTGGAGTTCGGACGCTAGTGGAAACGGAGCTAGGAGGCACAGGGAGGCACGCACGCTTGCTCGTTGGGCTCCTGGGAGCACCAGGATCATGTCTGAGGCCTCAGGCGATCGCGATAAGGGCCATGGCCATGGCCACGAGTTCGTCGGCGGCAAACAGAGCTCGGGCACGGCAGCAGCTAGCTACAGTGCGTGAAGAGGCTAATGGAGGGGAGCAGGAGACGGAGAAGCTCACCGAGCAGCAAGCCGATGGCCCTTGGAAGTTTAGGAGCAGCCGAGGCGCCGGAGACGGAGGAGGATCGCCGGCGGCCGAAGAAAAGGGAACGGCTCGATCCCAGTGTAGCAGAGCTCTCCTGCTCGCGCTCGTGGTCGAGGTCGAGTTAGTCGAGGTCGGCGCAGGCGGCGGACTGGGCGGCGAGGCGATGCGGTGGCCGTGGCCGCGTGGACGACGGCGACCACGTTCGGCCTTGACGGATCTGGTGGGAGAGAGGGGAGGAGCATGCGAGGGAGAGGGAGGAGTGAACGGGGAGGACCAGGGGGGATGCACGAGGCCGGGGCCTTATCCCCTCGACGAGCCGCGGCGTCGGTGGACGTCGCGCTGTCGACGCGCTGCCGGCGCGCGCGCGACGACCAGGGGCGTGGCGACACCGCGATGGAGAGAGAGGGAGATGGGCTGGACCAGGCACTGTGCACTTGGGCCCAGTGCACGGTGACCTTCCCCTTTTTTTCTTTTCTGTTTCTGCTTTTCTTTTACAGAGAAGGTTTTGGAATATTTTGAACCTCCAAATGGATTTGCAAAAATGTGAAACTTGCTCACATATTTACTTTGCAATACCCATCACTGCCACAAAAAGTTTGGGCATTTTTGGATCCCATTTGAATTTATTCGAAAATGAATAGGGCATTTTAAATGTTGTTTTGGCTCTGTTAAAATGCATTAGGCCCATTTAGAATTGATGATGATGTTGTGTTCCTTAACAGCAAATGGTTTTGGATTATTTGCTATAAGGTGAACATTTTTCCAACAGGATTTGAGCATCTTCATTTTGCACTTTTGAATTTGAGTTGATTTTCAAAGAAGGATTGATTTGAATCTTTAACCAATGTGACTAAGCACTGCAAATGAGGATGACTTGGCATTATTAGCAGATGATCACAGAAGTTATTACACAGGGGTGTAACAAATTCTCCTCCTCTAAAAGAAATTCTTGTCCCGAGAATTCAGGAGATAGAAGGAAAGAGGTCGGGATATTCTTCCCGAAGATGATCCTCGTGTTCCCAAGTGGCTTCATCTTCAGTATGATTCGACCACTGCACTTTCAGGAACTTGGTCGTCTTCTGAAGGGTCCGACGTTCAGCTTCATCGAGGATGCGGATCGGATGCTCCTTATAAGATAGGTCATCTTGCAATTTGAGCATCTCGTGATCCACTGCGCGGTGCGGAGATTCCTTGAAGCAACGACGAAGTTGCGACACATGGAAGACGTCGTGGATATGAGAGAATTGCGGTGGCAGCTCCAATTTGTATGCCACCTGTCCACGTCTAGCAACAATGCGAAAAGGGCCAATGTAGCGTGGAGCTAGCTTGCCCTTAATTCCGAAACGACGAGTGCCCTTCATGGGAGTGACACGCAAATAAGCCTGATCACCAGGTTGATAAGTCAAACGCCATCGTTTGCGATCATAGTTGCTCTTTTGGCGGTCCTGAGCCGCCTTAAGATTTTCGCGGACTATACGGACTTGCTTTTCGGCGTGTTGGATAATGTCCGGTCCCACAAGTGGGCGTTCCCCAGTTTCTGACCAATTCATAGGGGTTCGACACTTACGTCCATAAAGTACTTCGAAGGGGGCCATTTTCAAGCTGGCCTAATAGCTGTTGTTATAAGAGAATTCGGCATACGGGAGAGATTCTTCCCACTTCTTACCGAACAATATAACACAAGCTCGAAGCATGTCTTCAAGCACTTGATTGACTCGCTCGACTTGGCCCTGGGATTGGGGGTGATAAGCTGAACTCCAGGTAATATGAGTTCCCATAGCTTCTTGGAAACTTTCCAAGAACTTTGAGGTGAAAAGACCGCCACGGTCCGAACTAATCTCCTTCGGAATACCGTGTAGTGATACAATTCTGGAGATATATAACTTTTCTAACTGACTAGCAATGATAGTCTCCTTGATAGGCAGAAAGTGTGCAGCCTTGGAGAGTTGGTCGACGATGACAAGAATAGCATCGTGACCCTTCTGTGACTTGGGAAGGCCAGTAATGAAGTCCATTTGAACTTTATCCCATTTCCATAGAGGAATAGGAAGTGGTTGCAGAATTGATCATCTCTGGGAGGGTGGCTCATGATAAAACACAAAGTCATTTGCAAAGAATATTTCGGAATTAGGGATATTCAGGAGAGTCAGGTTCCGATCTTGTGGGACTGTGGGGGGTGTCGATCGAGAGTAGGGAGAGCGGTGTCATCTTACTGGTCACGACAACAATCAAGCAGTGTAATAGATACTTCACAGTAGCCAATTAAGACATACATATCCATACACAGAGTCGGGTACATGCGAATAGCATAACAATGCAAATTTAAAAGCTAGATATGCTAGGTGGCACGCAGGCACGCGGTAAGGAAGTACACCACGCGACATAGCAAAGGCTACATCAACGTCGGGAAGAACCACTGAAATGGGGTAACTGCAAGTGCGGACGATGAATATTCGTCGCGGAAAGATCCTGCTCTCCATGTGCACTCTGATGTAGAATCCGGTCTCGAGCTGGAAGAAGAGGTCCACGTGCAGGTGTGTGACCTCCAATAGCAGGCCAATCAATACCAGTATACATCTGAGTCATGCGCGGGTAAAGGATGTGCTCCGGATGTATCCCTGCATGAATAGCTGGTAGCAACTGCGTCATAGCATCGTAAAGGCGTGCTCGAGTGGCAAACAACTCGACAGCAAGAGCCCGAACAGTGCGATCCAGAGCCTGAGTGCACTGAATCAGAACCTGCGGGTTGTAACGACGAGGCTCGTATGGGGCACAGATAGCTGTGTAGTATCCAGTAGCATCTCCAGCAGGGGCATACGGAATGTATCGGAACTCAAAGGCATCCAAGCTAGTGTTGTGCTCTCCTCAGAGACGTGCGACAGCAGAATAGGCGGCATCATGGACTGCCATCTCAATCGTCACGCCGATACCGTGGAAAAGGTGCAGCTCAGTGTCTGAGTCATCGTGCTGATCATAGATATGAACATCAGCATGGTACTGCACCTGGTTGAACTCGTGGTAATCCTCGTAGACCATGTACTCGGGGTACCAGTGGTAGCCCAGTCTGGTCAGGAGGGCGATCAGGACAGCTGAAAACCAGGGGCATTACGAGCCCAAGTGCGAAGCAAAAGCTGCGTCGTAGGGCGTGGTGGAAACAAACGATCCATCTGAAACAGAGGAAATTAAGAATTGTCAAATGACAATGAGAAGTATAATACAACTCGGAGAGAAAGGTCAAATAAAACAATGGAAAGGAAAATGATTATCAGACTAATCAGATCAATGATAAGGAATTAAGCACAGATATCCAGCTCTCCGGGCAGACAAGAATTACAAGATCCTAAGTGTCGGCGTTAGTAAAATCTTTAACCTGATTAGAAGAGAGATCAGAGTCCCAGAGTAAAGACGAGGAATAAAAGATCCTAATACCACCCAATTGGCGACGTGGGCCCGTAAGCCACACAGCCAAGTTAGTAAAACAATCTTGGACTACTAGACTCAACTTCGGCCAAGGAGTTGGAAAGGGGGATTCCTACAGGCAGTCGGCTCTGATACCAACCTGTGACGCCCCTGGTTTAATCATGCCCTAATCATACACGCAAATGCACATGATCAAGCCTAAGGACTCACTTGAAGATATCACAACACAACTCTAAAACAAAAATAAAGTCATACAAGCTTTATATTACAAGACAGGGGCCTCGAGGGCTCGAATACATAAGCTTGCGTACAAGCGTCTGTGGAAGCATCAGATATCTGAGTACAGATATGAAACAGAAACATATAAGCCTTTAGAAAGGCAGGGCAAAACAAAAGCTACGATCGAAAGGCGCAGGCCACCTGCCTGGGACACTCCGATCCTACTCCTGGTCATCGGCAAGCTCGTAGTAGTAACCGCCCTCGGGGTGGTAGTAGTAGTCGTCGGCGGGGTAGCTGGCTCCGGGACTCCATTGTCTGGTTGCGTCAAAAGGAAAAGGGGAAAAAGAGGAAGCAAAGCAACCGTGAGTACTCATCCGAAGTACTCAGCAAGCAAAGGATCTACACTACATATGCAATATTTTCAAAGAGAGGCTGTATATGTGGACTGGGCTGCAGAAAAGCCAGAATAGAGAGAAGGCCTAGTCCTATCGAAGACTAGCATCTTCAGCGGTCTTGCAGCATTAGAAGAATGTAGATTAGTACAACATAAAGTAGTAGTAACATTAAGTATCAACCTCGGCCAGAGATCCTTTCTCGACTCCCTGTGAGAAAGCAATCCCAGAGCCCTAGTATCCATATCTCATCTAAAGTATCCAGTTCTAGTTGTATCGATCGGGATACAACTCCGAGCGTCCATTACCGAGGATCGACTATGCATAGATTAGTTCTTCCCTGCAGGGGTGCACCAACTTACCCACCACGCTCGATTAACTCCGGCCGGACATACTTTTCTGGGTCATGCCCGGCCTCGGCCAAACGATACACCACAACCTGACCTAGGCTTATCAGAGAGGTCAGCAAGTCGGACTAAACCTATGCGCCCAGGGGCTGGGCCCTTCGCCCTGAGCGCTCCTGCACGTTACGTTCACGGCCGAGAGCAGACCTAGCAGCCTCCAGTACAATAGAGGGTGCTTAACGTGGTCCAATTCGGCGCGTGCCGCTCCTTGCTGACGTCGAGTAAGCTTCGGCTGATGCCACGATGCCGAGTGCTCATAACTGTTCCCACATGATGGTTAGTGCTATCGGGCCAGAGGCCCACTCGGATCAAATATCCAAACCGTTAGTGAATTAGGAGAGCGCGATAACGAGCACAGACTCATGATCAATGTGACCCCGTCACCCCGTCTCGAGGACTTGCGGCAAGGGCTAAGAATGCCCGGCCATGCCTCATAATTATCTCGCGGGTACTCTCTCTTGTCACCCGACTACACATCAATCGCATTACTTGCTCGTGCGGGTACCCCTCAGGGCCGACCCGACTTTAGTATCATGGTTATGTGGTAAAGTCATAGTATCCGTGTGTCCAGAACACCAAGGGGGAACCCTGAGGAATCACCCTCGATGGAATTCCACCTGATGTAATCGTCAAGGTGAACTAAGGAGGAATCACCCTCGAGGTCCACTCTTGAGGAGTTGCATGACAACGTCGTTACCGGGAGTGGAGAAAGAGGAATCACCCTCGAGGACCACAACCGATGAACTAACCTACAAGGTTAACATCAGAAGTGCTGATGAGGTATCACCCTCGGCACTCGATAGTAACCCGGTAGTGTCGTACAACTAGGGGGGTGATGTGCGGTGCCGGGGCCTGGTCTTCAATCCCGCTGATCGGGTCTTCTGATAATCCAGCGGGGCAGTTGGGTCAAAATGTGGTCTCTGACGGGTCCCTAACCAGCCTATGCTAAAAAGTTTAGGAAAGCAGGTAATTATCAACAGCAGGTTACAAAATCAGGCTATGCATCAGAATAGGTAAAGCAGTAGCAGCAGCAATTTCTAATGCAAGCATAAGATAGAAGAGAATAGGCGATATCGGAATGTTCAAAGGGGGGGTGCTTGCCTTGTTGCTCGGTGGCAAAGGCAAGGTCGTCAGTGGTGTCGTCGATCTCCGGAGCAGCGTTGGTGTCGAGGTCTACCGAAAGAGAAGAGGGGGAGGAAACAAATAAATACACAGCAATCATATGCAACACAGAGCATGCTATGCTATCGTGCAGTGCAAGGTTGCCAAGAGACATGTCTAAATCATTTTAGTTATTTTAGGGTTCAAGTTGGAATTATTAACCGGTATATATGCACTTTTCATCTACCAGAAACGGACTAAAAGTTGCGGGTTCACCTCCGTAGAGGGTCCCGACACAGAAACAGATGGCACGGTTGGATTCGGCTTGTCATTCTGAGCAACTTTCATGTACAAAGTTTTTCGATTCGAGCTACGGTTTATTTTCTATGGATTTTCAATGATTTTAGTATTTTCTGGAATTATCTAAATTAACAAAAATGGATTTATGACGTCAGCATTGCGTGGGGTTGACGTCAGCAGTCAACAGGTCGGCTGACCAGGGTCAAACCTGACCTGTGGGTCCAGGGGGACCCACATGTCTGCCTCTGTTAGCTTAACGGTGCATTAAACTAACTAACGGGGTTAATTAGGGGTGTGGGCCCCATATGTCAGTGAGTGATTAGGCTAAACTAATTACTTTTATCTATAAAATGTTTATTAGACTAATTACCAGAGGAGGGCCCACATATCAGTGGCTGGGGGCTACCCAGTCAACGGAGCCCCCAGGACCCACTGGTCAGCGACCCAGGGGCGGGGCCCATCGAGCCACGTCGGCGTCGGCGCCGGAGAGAGCTCCGGCGACCATTTGTGCAGCGGCCGAACACCGGAGCTCGTCGGAAAACCACTACAGGGGCCCGTTCGGCGCGCGGTTAGGTTCATTCGAACGGGCTCTCGCCCGTGCATCGATCTGTGGCAGCGGTTCGACCGAAAACACCCGGAGACAGCGGCGGCTAACGGCGGAGCGGACGCCGGAGTTCGGGCGCTAGTGGAAACGGAGCTAGGAGGCACGGCGAGGCACGCACGCGTGCTCGTTGGGCTCCTGGGAGCACCAGGAGCACGGCGGAGGCCTCAGGCGATCGAGACAAGGGCCATGGCCACGGCCACGAGCTCGTCGGCGGCGAACAGAGCTCGGGCGCGGCAGCAGCTAGCTACGGCGCGTGAAGAGGCTAACGAAGGGGAGCAGGAGACGGAGAAGCTCACCGAACGGCACGCCGATGGCCCTTGGAAGTTTAGGAGCAACCGAGGCGCCGGAGACGGAGGAGGATCACCGGCGGCCGAAGAAAAGGGAACGGCTCGATCCCAGCGTAGCAGAGCTCTCCTGCTCGCGCTCGTGGTCGAGGTCGAGGTAGTCAAGGTCGGCGAAGGCGGCGGACAGGACGGCATGGCGATGTGGTGGTCGTGGCCGCGTGGACAACGAAGAACGGTGGCGACCACGTTCGGCCTCGACGGATCTGGTGGGAGAGAGGGGAGGAGCGAGCGAGGGGAGAGGGAGGAGTGAACGGGGAGGACCAGGGGGGACGCACGAGGCCGGGGCCTTATCCCCTCGACGAGCCACGGCGTCGGTGGACGTCGCGCTGCCGGCCCACGCGCGGCGACCAGGGGTGTGTCGACACCGCGATGGAGAGAGAGGGAGATGGGCCAGACCAGGCACTGTGCACTTGGGCCTAGTGTACAGTGACCTTCCCCTTTTTTCTGTTTCTGTTTTTCTTTTACAGAGAAGGTTTTGGAATATTTTGAACCTCCAAATGGATTTGCAAAAATGTGAAACTTGCTCACATATTTACTTTGCAATACCCAGCACTGCCACAAAAAGTTTGGGCATTTTTGGATCCCATTTGAATTTATTCAAAAATGAATAGGGCATTTTAAATGCTATTTTGGCTCTGTTAAAATGCATTAGGCCCATTTAGAGTTGATGATGATGTTGTGTTCCTCAACAGCAAATGGTTTTGGATTATTTGCTATAAGGTGAACATTTTTCCAACAGGATTTGAGCATCTTCATTTTGCACTTTTGAATTTGAGTTGATTTTCAAAGAAGGATTGATTTGAATCTTTAACCAATGTGACTAAGCACTGCAAATGAGGATGACTTGGCATTATTAGCAGATGATCACAGAGGTTATTACACAGGGGTGTTACACCAAACATGATGAAAATTTATGATGCTTTTTATTTACCGAGAAGGACCCTAGAAGCTTCGGGAATCAACCAGAGGATGCCTAAGGGGCCCACAAGCCTCCCTGGTGTACCCTGGGGGAGGCGCGCCCCCTTGGCTTGTGTCCCCCTCGTGGCTCCGTTTGGCGTGAGTCCAATGCTGAAAATTCTATAAACAGAGAAACCCCTAGAAAGAAACCTAGAGTAATTCCTCCGCCGCTGCAAGCCTCTGTTCCGAAGCGATATCTATAGGCCTTTTCCATCACCCTGCCGGAGGGGGGAGACATCACGAAGGACATCTTCATCATCCTTGCTACCTTCATGGTGATGCATGAGTAGTTCATCCTCAGGGCTGAGGGTATCTAGTAGTAGTTACGTGTTTGATGTCTCTCTCTGTCCCATGTTTCTTGATTGGACACGATCTGGATGTATCATGAACTTTATCAATATAGTTGGATCTTGTGATGTTCTTCGCTCTATTCCTTTTGTGGTGATTTTAGTCTTGCTCTTTGAAGTTTCTTATGTTGGATTGAATACTTTGGATTTGATATCCCTTGATGCATGTCTTAACTTGCGGATTCCCATGGTGACATTGGAGTGTTCTAGGTGACATAAAGGTTTATTGATGGGTATCTGCAACACCCCTGATGATTAGCTATAGTGAACCCATGCTAATGATGCCATGTAATCACCCTTTTGCTAAGCCAATTGTCACTTGATTGAAACTCAAGTCAAATCCAAATTTAAATTTCAAGTCAAAATAATATTTCTACAAATAGTAAAACAAAAATTTTGGTAGTGTTGAAAATATTCAATAAGTAATTATCATGATGAAACCAACATCATTTGAATTACCAAAATGCCCCTAGCATCATTTAAATAGACCAACAACATTTAAATTGGCAATTTTTAAATAAAACAAATATTTATGTATTTCCAAACCACATGAAACTTTGTGGGCTTCTTTAATATGTTGCTTAATGTTTATGTACCAAGTTTCATATTTAACAAAAAACATTTGGCCGATCAGCCATGTGTCGGTCGGCCAGACCCTCCTGAAGCCATGGGCGAAACCTAGCCTGCCCAGTTTGTCCCATCGCATCGCTTTCTTCTCCCCCGTGCAAGGAAGAGCCATCGTCGCCATGGCCTCCCCTGTTTGTGCGACCCCTGGGCTCCCCGCCTGCTAGCTCTTTGTCTGGGTGCTCCGTCTCCTTCCTCTACGTCGACTATGCCCTCAAGATCAAGCAGGAGAGCCACGGCTGCGCTGGATCGAGCTCGTCTTCTTCCTTTGCCCCACCGATGATCTTCATCAACGTTGACATCCCTGATACTTTTAGCCCCTCGCAGAGCCTTTCTTGAGCTCCAGGGTGACCTCCCTCTTCCTTCCCCTCTCTACGCTCGATTCTGCCTCCCTAGCCGCTTCTGTCGCCATGTCCGAAGCTTACCGTTGCCGCAGCCACGGCACCCGAGCTTTGCCTCGAGATCATGGAGCTCCCAAGAGGCCAACACACCCCTCCACACATCTTGCCTTGCCCCATAGCATTCAATCCATCCAATCCGAGCTCCGGCCGCCGCCTCTGCTCGCCACCATCGCCGGTTCTGGTTACCCCAGCTACAGTTAGAGCAACAGTTCGACGCTCCGCAGCGCCCACATCCGAACGAGCCCGGTCGCGCTCGTTTTGGCCCGATGTATTACATTTTCAGTGAGCTCCGCGTACTCAGCCACTGGTTTGGCTCGCCATCAGGGCGCCACCGTGTTTTAAGCCGGCATGGGCCCCTGCCAATGGGCCCAATATGATTAGCCACTAATCCGCCCCTAACACCGACTGACCAGTGGGAACCAATTACTGTAGTTAGTCATATAGCTAACAACCACTGACACCGGACCCGACCAGTTAATTAAAACATTTAATACTCTGTTAACAGCATGAGTCACTGACAGCTGGGTCTGCTACTTCTTGAGCTTGCGTTGACTTTTCCCTTGAAGAGAAAAGGGTGATGCAGCAAAGTAGAGATAAGTATTTCCCTCAGTTAAGAACCAAGGTATCAATCCAGTAGGAGGCACAAGCAAGTCTCCAATCTATGCACCTCCACAAACTAATAAACACTTGCACACAACGCGAAAAGGGGTTGTCAATCCCTTCACGGTCACGAACAAGAGTGAGATCTAATAGAGATAGGTATAAAAGATAAATAAAAGAGCAAACTAAAGTAAATATAAATAAATTGTAGCAAGGTATTTTTGGGTTTTTTGGTTTATAGATCTGAAAATATATGATGGAAAATAGACCCGGGGGCCATAGGTTTCACTAGAGGCTTCTCTCTTGAAGATAGCATACGGTGGGTAAACAAATTACCGTTGAGCAATTGATAGAAAAGTGCAAAGTTATAACGATATCTAAGGCAATGATCATGAATAAAGGCATCACGTCAGTGACAAGTAGACCGACTCCTGCATGCATCTACTACTATTACTCCACACATCGACCGCTATCCAGCATGCATCTAGAGTATTAAGTTCATAAGAATGGAGTAACGCCTTAAGTAAGATGACATGATGTAGAGGAATAAACTCAAGCAATATGATGAAAACCCCATCTTTTTATCCTCGATGGCAACAATACAATACGTGCCTCGCTACCCCTACTATGTCACTGGGTGAGGACACCGCAAGATTGAACCCAAAACTAAGCACCTCTCCCATTGCAAGAAAAACCAATCTAGTTGGCCAAACCAAACTGATAGTTCGAAGAGAAATACAAAGATATCTTAATCATGCATAAAAGAGTTCAGAGAAGACTCAAATAATATTCATAGATAATCTGATCATAAATCCACAATTCATCGGATCTCAACAAACACACCGCAAAAAAGTATTACATCGAATAGATCTCCAAGAACATCGAGGAGAACATTGTATTGAAGATCAAAGAGAGAGAAGAAGCCATCTAGCTACTAGCTATGGACCCGTAGGTCTATGGTAAACTACTCACACATCATCGGAAGGGCAGCAAGGTTGATGTAAAGGCCCTCCGTGATCGAATCCCCCTTTGGCAGATCACCGGAAAAGGCCCCAAGATGGGATCCCACGGAAACAGAGGCTTGCGGCGGTGGAAAAGTATTTTGGTGGATGCTTCTGGTGTTGGGGGAATATTTTGGAATTTATAGTGCAAAGATTAGGGTTGGAGGACTCCCGAGGGGTCCACAAGCCAGAGGGGCGCCCCCCTAGGGCGCGCCCTGAGGGCTTGTGAGCTACTCGGGACTCCTCTGGCCCCCTCTCCAAGTCCTCCGGGCGTCTTCTAGTCCAAGAAGAATCATCGCGAAAGTTTTTTTCTGTTTGGACTCCATTTGGTATTCCTTTTCTGTAAAACTCAAAAACAAGGAAAAAACAGAAACTGGCACTGGGCTCTAGGTTAATAGGTTAGTCCCAAAAATAATATAAAATAGCATATTAATGCATATAAAACATCAAGGAGAACATTGTATTGAAGATCAAAAAGAGAGAAGAAGTCATCTAGTTACTAGCTACGGATCCGTAGGTCTGTGGTAAACTACTCGTGCATCATCGGAGGGGCAACAAGGATGATGAAGAACCCCTCTGTGATCATTGCCCCCTCCGACAGACTGCCAGAAAAGGCCTCTAGATTGGATCTTGTGGTACTGGAACTTGCGCCGGCGGAAACTGTATTATCTTGACTCCCTAGGGTTTTTGGGATTTTAGAGTATTTATAGAGGCGAAGGTCGGTGGTTAAGCTTCCCGTGGGCTCCACTACCCACCAGGGCACGCCGGGGGCCTCTGGCGCGCCCTGGGGCCTAGTGGGCCCCACGGGCCTCCTCATGTGTGCTTCTTTGGCTCCCTGGGTGTCTTCTGGGCAGAAAAAATTCTCCAAAAAGTTTCGTGGCATTTGGACTCCATTTGGTATTGATATTTTGCAAAGTAAAAAAACAAGCAAAAAACAGCAACTGGCACTGGCCACTATGTCAATAGGTTAGTCCGAAAAAATGATATAAAGTTGCTAGTAAATGAATATAAAACTCCAAGATTGATAATATAACAGCATGGAACAATAAAAAATTATAGATACATTGGAGACGTATCAGCATCCCCAATCTTAATTCCTGCTCGTCCTCGAGTAGGTAAATGATACAAACAGAATTTTTGATGTGGAATGCTGCCTAACATGTTTATCACATATTCTTTTCTTTTGTAGCATGGACATTTGAACTTTTAGATTATTCAAAGCAATAGTCTATAATTGACATGAAGACATCAATACTCAAGCATATCAACAAGCAAATATGTCTTTCAAAATATCAACACTAAAGAAAGCTATCCCTAGCCCATCATGCTCAATCATTGATCCATTCATGAAACACACTCGAATATTAGCTATGTCCAATGCACAAGTATGATAATAGTGTTCCCTAGTTGGTGCTTTATAAGAGAAGATGGAGACTCAAATAAAAATAAAAATTGCATAAAGTAAATAGATAGGCCCTTCGTAGAGGGAAGCATAGATTTGTGGAGGTGCCAGAGCTCATAGCTTAAATTGAGAGATAAAATTGTTTTGAGAGGCATGCTTTTCCTGTCAACGAAAAACGACTGAGAATTCCCAATACTTTCCATGCTAGATACATCATAGGTGGTTCCAAAACATAAAATACAATTTATTCCTTTATCCACCATTCTTTCACAATCCATGGCTAGCCGTATCCACGGGTGCCTTCCATACCAACACTTTCCAAGGCATTTATTATTGACAACATAAATAATTGTTTTTCATTTCGGGACTGGACATCCCTATTACCTGCCACACTCTCATGCAATGACAAGTGAATAAACACTCATCTTGAGAATAACACATCTAGCATGGAAAACATTGGCCACCCCCTGCCGCTTCATGAGCGGTGCGGGCACACAAAAAGGAAATTCATTTTGAAATTTAGAGTTGGCACATACAAATTTACTTTGGATGGCATGGAAATACCGCATATAGGTAGGTATGATGGACTCATTTGGCACAACTTGGTTTAAGGAGTTTGGATGCACAAGCAGTATTCCCACTTAGTACAAACGAAGGCTGGCAAATAGATTGAGAAGCAACCAACCAAGAAACAAAAATGATCATAAACGAGTATTAAGCATAACTAACACCGAATAATGCACCACAAGTAGGATATAACTTTATTGCATAACTATTGACTTTCGTGCTTGCATAGGGAATCACAAACCTTAACACCAATATTCTTACTAAGCATAATTACTCACCAACATGACTCCCATATTACTCTCTCCATATCTCAAAACTATTACAAGGAATCAAGTTTATAGTATCCAATGATCTTCATGAAAGTTTTTATTATATCCCCCTTGAATATCTATCACTTTGCGACTAAATTCATATATCACCATTGCTACTTTTCAAGCTCTCAAATAAATTTAAGTGAAGTACGATAACATAAATATTTCTTGAAAAAAATTCAACTCTTAAAATAATATAAGTGAATCATGAGATCATATTTCTACAAAAATATAATCTACCACCGTGCTCAACAAGATATAAGTGAAGTACTACAGCAATTCTAACAAATTATAGCATCATTATGGCTCTCTCAAATAGGTGTGTCCAGCAAGGATGATTGTGGCAAACTAAAAAGCAAAACAAGCAAAGACTCGTATAATACAAGATGCTCCAAGCAAAACTCATGATATGTGATGAATAAAAATATAGCTCCAAGTAAAATTACCGATGGTCGTTAGAAGAAAGAGGGGATGCCTTCCGAGGCATCCCCAAGCTTAGTTGCTTGGTACTCCTTGAATATTGCCTTGGGGTGCCATGGGCATCCCCAAGCTTAGGCTCTTTTCACTCCTTATTCCTTCATCCACCGTGATCTCACCCAAAACTTGAAAACTTCAATCAGACAAAACTTAACAAAAACCTTCGTGAGATCCGTTAGTATAAGAAAACAATTCACTACTTTAAGTGTTGTTGCAACCCATTCATATTTTGTTATTGCATTATACCTACTATATTGTAAATTTATCATGGCTTATACCCCCCCCAATACAATCCATAGATTCATCAAAATAAGCACACAATGCAACGAAAACAGAATATGTCAAAAACAGAACAATCTATAGAAAATCGAATTAAGCTCAAACTTTTGTAACTCCAAAAATTCTAAAAAATTAGTAAAATAGAGGCAATTCGTATATCAATCTTGTGTAAAAAAGTCAGAAAAATTCGTCGCTCCAATGATTTTTAACAATTCTGCTACTGGACATAAAAGATTCTGTTTTCCAACAGAATCAAATCAACTATCACCCAAGCCATCCTAAAGGTATTACTTGCCACAAACACTAATTAAAACATAAAAAGCACAATCATAATAGAAGCATAATTGTGAACAGAAAAGAAACAAAAATTTAAAGGATAAATATTGGGTTGCCTCCCAACAAGCGCTATTGTTTCACGCCCCTAGCTAGGCATAATGCATAGATTCAAGTATTGTCATCTTTAGTTTTTGTTCCAGAGGTTGACCTCATGATTGATTCATATGGTGGCTTAATTCTAGTTCTAGGGAAGTGTTCCATCCCCTTTCTTAATGAAAACTTAAATTTAATATTCCCTTCTTTCATATCAATCACGACACCTATAGTTCGTAAAAACGGTCTACCAAGTATTATGGGACAAGACGGATTGCAATCAATATCAAGAACAATAAAATCTATGGGCACATAGTTCCTATTTGCAAGAATAAGAACATCATTAATTCTTCCCAAAGGCTTTTTAATAGTAGAATCCACCAAGTGCGAATTAAGAGAACATTCTTCCAACTTGGTAAAACCTAGCACATCACAAAGAGGTTTCGGAATTGTGGAAACACTAGCACCCAAATCACATAAATCATTGCACTCATAATTTTTTATCTTGACTTTAATGGTGGGTTCCCATTCATCATATAATTTTCTAGGAATTGAAATCTCTAATTCTAGCTTTTAATCTAAGGCTTTCATCATCGCTTCTACAATATGTTTAGTAAAAGCTTTGTTTTGTTCATATGCATTGGGTGAATTTAGCATGAATTGCAACAAAGAAATACAATCAATCAAAGAACAACTATCATAATTAAAATATTTGTAATCCAAAAGAGTGGGCACATCACTAGCTAGAGTTTTTACCTCTTCAAACCCACTTTTATCAATTTTTTCAACAAGATTTTCACCCTCCGAATCATGAGGACGCCTTGTAACTAATGTTGACTCTTCTTTAGTCCTCTTATCATCAATTTTAATATTAATAAACAAGGAATCAATATAAGAAATACCAATCATTTTAACATCTTCATCGTTACTATGAAAAAAATCGGGTGGAAACGCTTTTTCTAAAAATTCTCTTTTAGCTCTTAGCATAGCAGTTCTCTTCTAACTTTCATCCATAGAAACATATAGATCCTTAATTGATTCATCAACATTGGGTGAAAAAAATTTAATCTTGAGATTTTCTACATCATGTGTAATTCTATCAATGCTTCTAGACATATCATCAATCTTATTCAATTTTTCTTCTATCATAGTGTTCAAAACTTTTTGAGCATTGCTAAATTTTTAATATTACTCTCAAGATCAGATGGCATCCTATCTATTATATACTTAAAACAATAAAAAATGAACGGCTAAGATGTAACAGTAAAAATGACCTTAAAAGAACGACCAGGATTTGTTTTAAAGAGGTATACGTATGCATGTCTCCACTTCCTATACGTCTCCACCTAGGCTAATTAAGAAAGGTCTCCGTATCCAATAAAAACAGGTCTCCATATCCTGGACGTTTCCAGCCAACTTTTTTTAGCGGCAACGCTTCCAAGTAGTCTAGCAAAACGATGAACTCAATACAAAGCCTATACGTGGACAAGTACCTGCTCAAAAGAAGCAGCCCAGAAAATTGTTCTTTAAATAGGAGAGATTAATAACAAACACGTCGATTGCATTCACAAAATAGGTGTTTGAAGAGCAGAGATCTATTATTATATAATTCAAACAAAAGTCAAACAAGCCGCCACGTTCATCCACACAGGTAAAATTATATCAACCAATATTTTTTTATATAAATGACTGATATTTTAAGATATAAGTGTTACATACAATTTTTTTATTAAAACTTACATACAAATATTTATGTATATATATGCATTGCTTTACACATATAAAGTTTGTCACGTATATATTATGTGATGAAAAAAGTGCAACACACTGACCTGGACGATAAGGACTCTTTCCTTCTTTTTTGCGGGAATGACACTTTCCATGTTTTTAAAAAGCCAACATGACATGTGTGGTGGACATGGAAAGAAAGAAAGAAATCAATTCCCGTTTGGATTCTAGAGAAAACCAGGCACATTCCACATACCCAAACCAACCTTACTTACGTGTGCATAGCTAGAGGAAAGCCTTTGAAAAACGTAACTAGAGGAAAGGAGTCCGGTTTATATATGAAGTCTATTATTGCTTCTAATATTAGTGATGTATTTTTATAAGAAGTAGTTAGTTGAAGCAACCTTTTCCAGCGTTATTTTGATTCCGTCGTACTGCGTACACTGAGAGCACTGATATTATCAGCAAAAGAACAAAAACTCTTCGGTTTTGCTCTGTCATGACTATAAATTAGGCGATTTGCTTTGATAAATTCCAACACATGTAATTAGTATAAATTAGGCGATTTGCTCTAAAAAATAGACATTTTTTGAAATATTATATTGAATATTTCTAATAATACAAGAATGAAATAAATTGTGAATATAAATCAATAGAGACACACTTCTTTTCCTAAAAAATGCAGGTAAGAGATGCCACTCTTATTGGGTGCATTATGGAAAGGCAATTAAATAATATAAATGAAATGTGAAATGAATTAAAATGAAAGAATAAATTTTATTTATCTGACTTATACATGATCCAATATATTTATACAGTCCAAAAGTTGATAACGTTGTTGGATTTATATATGAATCTGAACCTAAAAATGAATTGAAAAATTGAAATGCGAGTAACCTTTGTAGTCTAACCTATGAAGTGTGAAAGAAACTTAAATAAAAAAATCTAATCTCAATATTTAATTTTTTATAATCCTACAAAAAGACCATACTTAAATGCGAGTAACCTTTATAAATGTCAAAAATACTTATATGAAAACTTATATTTTTAAGGGATAATTGGTTTTATGCCCCTAGTTGTGTCCCACTCGACAGGATTGCCACTAATTTTCAAAAGCCAGCGGTTCTGTCCAACCCACTTTGGTTGTCTTGTGCTTTTGCCCTTTGACCGTTTGACCGTCACTTTGAAAACTTCATAACTAATTCATACTAAATCAGAAAAATGCAAATAAGATACCAAAATGTTTGGGAAAACATCACCTACATGTCAAAGTCATTTGCATTCATGACAAAAGTGTTGGAAAGTACCCATCCGAGTTTTAGCTCTTATCATACCACCATGAACAGTAAAATCTTAAAAAGTTCAAAAAATTCCAAAAAAATTGGTGTCAAAGAATGACAAATGTTTTAAGTGCTTGCCAAGTTTCATCAGGGAATGACATTTGTGGAAGTCATGGCAAAAAAAACAATCAACTCTCCAAAATAGATTATTTTTTGCCATGACTTCCATGAATGTCATTCCCTGATAAAACATGGCAAGCACTTAAAACATTTTTCATTCTTTGCCACCAAATTTATTTTTGAATTTTTTGTATTTTTTTAGATTTTACTGTTCATGGTGGTATGATAAGAGCTAAAACTTGGATGGGCACTTTCCAACACTTTTCTCATGAATGCAAATGACATTGACATGTAGGTGATGTTTTCCCAAACATTTTGGCATCTTAGTTGCATTTTTCTGATTTAGTATGAATTAGTTATGAAGTTTTCAAAGTGATGGTCAAACGGTCAAAGGGCAAAAGCACAAGACGACCAAAGTGGGTTGGAAAGAACCTCTGGCTTTTGAAAATTAGGGGCAATCCTGTTGAGTGGGACACAACTAGGGGCATAAAACCAATTATCCCTATTTTTAAATATGCTTATAATTTGACTTCAGTAAATTGCAAAAATTATTTACAATGATTCACACAATAATATTTAAAATAAAACAATAGATATATATTTGATGATGGACACAATATCAACGAGCATGCATCTTCCATGTAGTAATTACTTTGATTTATCCAAATGAAGGGGCGGTCCGAAAGATACATATTCATTTAGAATGTTCTCACACCGATAAATTATTTTTATGGAAAATTAAAGGAAGCCTTGATGCTACAAATATAGGGAACTACATCCACTTACCTCACGCCTGATAACATGCACATTTGTGTGAAAACATATCTTGAATATAAAATTATAAAAATTAAACAATATGTACTGAGTCTAGCCGCGCAAATGCACGGGTGACCCCGCTAGTTATTATTATAAGAAGAATTACCATAGGAATTGCCATAATTATTAGAGGAATTTCCAAGAAAAGGCCTAGGATTAAAATTACCTCTATAAGCATTGTTATAAAATTGTTTCGAGAGACAAAATTCACATCTACGAGATCATTATTTTGCTCAATCAAATTAGACAAAGGCACATCATAAAGATCAATAGGAGCATTTTTACTAGCAACCAATTTCATAAGTGCATCAACTTTTTCACTCAAAGTACTAATTTCTTCAACAGAATTAACCTTTTTACTAGTAGGTGCCCTTTCGGTATGCCATTGTGAATAATTAGCCATAATATTATCAAGAAATTTAGTAGCTTCACCCAAAGTAATCTCCATAGAAGTACCACCCGCGGCGGAATCTAAAATATTTCTAGAGACAAAATTCAATCCCGCATAAAAAATTTGTATAATCATCCAAAGATTTAGACCATGAGTAGGACAATTTCTTAGCATTAATTTCATTCGTTCCCAAGATTGCGCAACATGTTCATGCTAAAGTTTCTTGAAATTCATGATTTTATTTCTAAGGGAAATAATTTTCGCAGGCGGAAAATACTTAGTAATAAAAGCATCTTTGCACTTATCCCAAGAATCAATACTATTACAAGGCGAAGATGAAAACCAAATTTTTGCACGATCCCGCAAAGAGAAAGGAAATAATTTTAATTTCACAATATCATTGTCCACATCTTTTTTATTTTGCATATCACACAATTCCACGAAAGTGTTTAGATGGGACTGATACGTCTCCAACATATCTATAATTTTTTTATTGTTCCATGCTGTTATATTATCATTCTTGGATGTTTTACATTCATTTCATAGCAACTTTATATCATTTTTTGCGACTAACCTATTGACATAGTGCCCAGTGCCAGTTGCTGTTTGTTGCTTGTTTTTTACTTCGCAGAATATCCATATCAAACAGCGTCCAAACGCATCGAAACTTTTTGGAGATTTTTTTCTGCCCAGAAGACAACTTGGGAGCCAAGGAAGTGCACGAGGGAAGGCCCGTGGGGCCCACCACCCACCTGGATGCGCCAAAGGCCCCTGGCACGCCCTGATGGGTGGTGGAGCCCACGGAGGTCCTTTCCACCGCCTCTCAGCTCTATAAATAACCAAATATTCCAGAAACCCTAGGGGAGTCGACGAAACACAATTCAAGCCACCGCAAGTTCCAGAACCATGAGATCCAATCTAGAGCCCTATTCCGGCACCTTGCCGGAGGGGAACACGAAAACTGAGGGGTTCATCATCCTCATTCGTGCTCCTCCGATGATGCATGAGTAGTTTACCACAGACCTACGGGTCCATAGGCAGTAGCTAGATGACTTCTTCTCTCTTTTTGATTCTCAATACAATGTTCTCCTCGATGTTCTTGGAGATCTATTTGATGTAATGACTTTTTGCGGTGTGTTTGTTGCGATCCGATGAATTGCGAGTTTATGATCAGTTATATCTATGAATATTATTTGAGTGTCCTTTAATCTCTTATATGCATGATTGTTATAGCCTTATATTTCTTCTCCGAAACTTTGGTTTGGTTTGGCCAACTAGATTGATTTTTCTTGCAATGGGAAGAGGTGCTTTGTGATGGGTTCGATCTTGCGGTGTCCTCACCCAGTGACAGAAGGGGTGGCAAGGCACACATGTATCATAGCTATTAAGGATAAAAAGATGGGGTCTATTCCTACATGAATAGATCTTGTCTACATCATGTCATCATTCTTATTGCATTACTCCATTTCTCCATGAACTTAATACACTAGATGTATGCTGGATAGCGGTCAATGTGTGGAGTAATAGTAGTAGATGCAGGCAGGAGTCCGTCTACTAATCTTGGGCGTGATGACTATATACATGATCATTGCCTTGGATATCGTCATAATTATTTGCTCTTCTATCAATTGCCCAACAGTAATTTGTTTACCCACCGTATGCTATTTTCTCGAGAGAAGCCACTAGTGAAATCTACAGCCCCCAGGTCTATCTTTTATCATATTGTTTTTAGAACTATTATTCCAAAAACTTGCTGCACTTTTTCTTTATTTTCTATTTTCACTAGATCTATTTATCCAATCTCATACAATTTTATCTATCTCAATACCGAGGAGGGATTGACAACCCCTCTTACGCGTTGGGTTGCAAGTATTTGTTATTTGTGTGCAGGTACCGTTGGTTGGTTCTCCTACTGGATTGATAACCTTGGTTTCATAACTTAGGGAAATACTTACCGTTATTGTGCTGCATCATCCTCTCCTCTTCGGGGAAATACCAACGCAGATAAAAGCAATCAGGGACGTGGCATCCTCATTAGGGTTACCGTAAAATTGCTCTTTCATAACAAGATTCAACAAAGCGGCATTAATATCATAAGACTCTGAACTAGCGACGGGAGGAGCAATAGGAGTACTAATAAAAATAATTATTATTAGTATTGGAAAAATCACTTGATTTAGAATTTTATTGAGACATAGTGACCTGATACGTCTCCGGCGTATCTACTTTTCCTAATGCTTTTGCTCTTGTTTTGGACTCTAATTTGCATGATTTCAATAAAACTAACCCAGACTGACGTTGTTTTTAGCACAACTACCATGGTGTTGTTTTTGTGCAGAAATAAAAGTTCTCGGAATGGAACAAAACTTTTTGGAGAATTTTTATGGAATAAAAGAAAAATACTGGAGCCAAGAACCACCGGAGGGGGGGCCCTGGGTGAGCAAAACCCACCAGGGTGCCCCCCCCCCTCCAGGCGCGCCCAGGTGGGTTGTGCCCACCTGGTAGCCCCGCAGACCCTGACTCGACGCTATAAAATCCTATTTTTGGAGAAAAAAATAAGGGAGAAATAATTTTTCGCGTTTCACGATACGGAGCCGCCGCCACCTCCTATTCTTCATTAGGAGGCCAGATCTGGAGCCCATTTCGGGCTCCGAAGAGGGGGATCTTCGATCTTCGTCATCACCAACCCTTATCCATCGCCAGTTCCATGATGTTCCCCATCGGGAGTGAGTAATTCCTTCGTAAGCTCGCTGGTCGGTGAGGAGTTGGATGAGATTCATCATGTAATCGAGTTCGTTTTGTTAGGGATTGAACCCTAGTATCCATTATGTTCTGAGATTGATGTTGTTATGACTTTGCCATGCTTAATGCTTGTCACTTTGGGCCCGGGTGCCATGATTTCAGATCTGAACCATTTATGTTATCACCATTATATCTATGTTCTAGATCCGATCTTGCAAGTCATATTCACCTATTACGTGTTATGATCCGTAAACCCCGGTGTGACAGTAATCGGGATACTTTCCAGTGATGACCGTAGTTTGAGGAGTTCATGTATTCACTATGTGTTAATGCTTTGTTCCGGTTCTCTATTAAAAGGAGGCCTTAATATCCCTTAGTTTCCTTATGGACCCCGCTGCCATGGGAGGGTAGGACAAAAGATGTCATGCAAGTTCTTTCCATAAGCACGTATGACTATTTATGGAATACATGCCTACATTATATTTATGAACTAGAGCTAGTGCCGTACCGCCCTAGTTTATGACTGTTATATGATGAATATCATCCAACGAATTCACCGATCCAATGCCTACGAATTTTCCATATATTGTTCTTGCTAAGTTACTACTATTGCTGCTACTATTACAATTGTTACAAAATCATTGCTATCACTGTTACCGTTACTGTTACTATTATCACTGCTATCAAAACTATCATTTTACTGTGCCACTGATTACCTTGCTACAGATAATTGATCTCCAGGTGTGGTTGAATTGACAACTCAGCTGCTAATACTTACAAATATTCTTCGGCTCCCCTTGTGTTAAATCTATAAATTTGGGTTGAATACTCTACCCTCAAAAACTGTTGCGATCCCCTATACTTGTGGGTTATCAAGACCTTTTTCGGGTGCCGTTGCCGGGGAGCATAGCTATATTTGTTGAGTCACTTGGGATTATTATCAATATAACACTATGAAGAATCTGAAGGATACCAAGACTAAGATTTTTCCCTCTAAGACGAGGGGACATAAGGAATTGCATTCTATTTTGAGTAGACTTGCAACACCACCACATGCTATTAATCCTGATATGTCACAAGTTATTGATGATGCTACTTCTGCTATGAATGCTACTCATGATGATGCTAGTACATTGCTTGATGATAATATGCCAATAGGTGAATTTCTTGATGAACAAATTGCTAGAGCTAAAGATATTGAGAATGCTGAAACAGATGAAGTACTTGAAACTGGAAATCTTGAAACACCTATTAGGCCTAGCTCTCCTAGATATGAATTGCCTAAGATAAGTGAAAGTTATGTTATGGATGAGGAGACAGCTAGAGATTTTCTTGCTTGCAATGATAGAGATGATCTTAAGAAGTTACTATGCAAACTAGAAGAAAAATCTTTGAATGCTAGAATGAAATGTGATCCTAAGTTTGTTACATCACCTATCTTTGTTGATGATAAGGATTATGAATTCTCTATCAACCCAGAGTTAATTATTTGGTTGAATCTGATCTTTTCCATGGCTATGAAACTGAAACTGTTGTGGCACATCTCACTAAATTAAATTATATAGCCACCCTATTTGCTCATGATGAGAAGATTCTCTTTTATTATATCCTCAAATTATTTCCTTTAACATTAAAGGGTGATGGTAAGATATAGTACAATACTCTTGCTCCTGGTTGTGTGCATAGTCCCCAGGATATGATTTATTACTTCTCCGAAAAATATTTTCCTGCTTCCAAGAAACAAGCTGCCTTACAGGAAATATTTAACTTTATGCAAATTGAAGAAGAGAGTCTCCCACAAGATTAGGGGAGGCTTCTCCAATTGCTTAATGCTTTGCCTGATCATCCTCTTAAGAAAAATGAAATACTTGATATCTTCTATAATGGACTAACCGATGCTTCTAGGGACTTCCTAGATAGTTGTGCTGGTTGTGTTTTCAGGGAACAAACTGTTGAACAAGCTGAGGAATTATTGAATAATATATTGAAAAATTATGATGATTGGACTCTTCCTGAACCACCTCCTAAACCCACTCCGAAGAAGAGGGGTATCTTATATCTAAGTCCTGAAGATATGCAAGAGGCAAAGAAAAGTATGAAGGAAAACGGTATTAAAGCAGAGGATATAAAAAATTTACCTCCTATTGAAGAAATACATGGACTTGACACACCACCACAAAGGGTGGTAAAGGTAAATTCTTTAATGAAATTTGATGAAAGTGCCATCCCTTAAAATAAACATCCTAGTCAATGCCTTTATGAGTTTGATAACTACATTAGAAAACAAGATCACTTCAATGAAAATGTTATGAAATAATTGAAATACAATTCCAATATGATTGCTCGCTTGAGTGACTTGTTATTTAGAATGTCCAATGATGTTAGAGGTGTAGGAAAACATGCCTCTATGGTTCAAACCCAACTAGAACAAGTTGCTAAATCTCAAAGAGAGGTGCTAGATGAATTGAATAATAATATAAATGACTTTGCTGTCAGAGTAGCAACTAGAGGAGGTAAAATGACTCAGGAACCACTTTATCCTGAGGGTCGCCCTAAAAGAATTGAACAAGACTCTCAAAGAATTAACACTGATGCACCTAGTCCTTCTAGAAATAAGAAGAAAAAGAAAAAGGGTAGGACTTTGCATGCCTCTAGTGAACCTAAAGTAGAAAACCTCCTGATAATAATAATGATGTTTCTATTTCTAAAGCTGAAACTCAATCTGGTAATGAACACTCATCTAGTGATAATGAAAAGGATAATGATGATGTTCATGAAGACACTCAACCAAACAATGATGAACAACCAGATAATGATGTGGAAATAGAACCAGTTGTTGATCTTGATAACCCACAACCTAAAAATAAAAGATACGATAAAAGAGAATTTGTTGCTAGAAAACATGGAAGAGAAAGAGAACCATGGGTTCAAAACCTATGCCCTTTCCACCTAAATCATCTAAGAAAAAAGATGATGAAGAATTTGAATGTTTTGCTGAAATGCTTAGGCCAGTCTTTTTGCGCACCCGTTTGACTGATATATTAAAGATGTCCCCTTATGCAAAATATATGAAAGACATCATCACTAATAAGAGAAAAATACCGGAAGCTGAAATCTCCACCATGCTTGCTAATTATTCTTTTAAGGTTGGAATACCAACTATACCTTACTCCATCAAAAGAAATTATGTCAAGACTGCTTTGTGTGATTTAGGAGCTGGTGTTAGTGTTATGCCTTTCTCTTTATATAAAAGACTAGATTTTAATAAACTTGCACCTACTGAAATATCTTTGCAAATGGCTGACAAATCAACTGCCATACCTATCGGTATTTGTGAGGATGTGCCCGTTGTTGTTAAAAATGTTACTATCTTAACTGACTTTGTTATACTTGAGATGCCCGAGGACGACAACATGTCGATTATCCTTGGTAGACCCTTTTTGAATACTATAGGGGCTGTTATTGATTGTAATAAAAGCAAGGTCACTTTTCATATCAATTGTAATGAACATACGGTGCACTTTCCGAAGAAACAATTCCAAGTGAATGGTATTAATGTTATTGAAAAATCTTCGACACTCACTATTGGAAGTTTTCAACTACCTCTATCTACTGCCAAAAAGAAATATGAAATGCTTATTGTTGGGGACATGCATATCCCCGTTGAGGTAACTTAGTGTTTTACGAAAGTTCTTCGGTTTCATGCTAATCGAAGGTGGTTGTTAATAAGACTTGATCAACCTTATTAATGGATCATTTTTGAGAGGTATGAAGTTGATGAATTTAGTAAGCACAACCTTCTGCTCCCAACTTTTATTCTCTATTTTTCTTAGTCAAATAAAATAAAATGTCATTCTTTGTCTGTTTTCTGAATTTCTCGTGCAATAAAAAAAGGGATAATTAACTTTATGCCCCTAGTTGGGTCCCACTCGTCTGTTTTACCCCTAGTTTCAGAAATTCACCTGTTCAGTCCAAGCCACTTTGCAATTCTTTTGCTTTTGCCCTTTGACCCTTTGACCATCACTTTGAAAAATTCATAACAAATTCATACTAACTCAGAAAAATTCAAATAAGATATCAAAATGTTCGAAAAAACATCACCTATATGTGCATGTCATTTTCATTCTTGACAAAAGTGTTGGAAAGTCCCCATCTCAGTTTTAGCTCATATGCTCTTAGCAAGAACAATAAAATCTAAAAAAATTCAAAAAAATCTAAAAAAAATTGGTGGCAAACATTGACCAATGTTTTGTTTGCTTGCCAAGTTTCATAATGGAATGACATTCATGGAAGTCGCGGCAAAAAAAAAGAAATTTTGGAGCTTTGATTTTCTTTTTTTTGCCACGACCTCCACGAATGTCATTCCATGATGAAACTTTGCAAGCACTCAAAACATTGGTCAATGTTTGCCACCAAAATTTTTTAGATTTTTTTGAATTTTTTTAGATTTTACCGTTCATGCTAAGAGCATATGAGCTAAAACTGAGATGGGGACTTTCCAACACTTTCGTCAAGAATGAAAATGACATGCACATATAGGTGATGTTTTTCGGAACATTCTGATATCTTATTTGAATTTTTCTGAGTTAGTATGAATTTGTTATGAATTTTTCAAAGTGACGGTCAAAGGGTCAAAGGGCAAAAGCATAAGAATTGCAAAGTGGCTTGGACTGAACAGGTGAGTTTCTGAAACTAGGGGTAAAACAGATGAGAGGGACCCAACTAGGGGCATAAAGTTAATTATCCCATAAAAAAATGACCCAAAAATAAAAGTTCTCAGAATGCCCTGAAAATTTAATACGTTTTTTTTGTGAATATTTCTGAATTTTTAGTACAAATAACATCAGAGGGGGGTGCACAAGGTGGGCACAACCCACCTGGGCGCGCCCTGGTGGGTTGTGGTCCCCACGTGGGCCCCCTCACTTATCTCTTTAGCCCATGTCATCACCTACCTCCAGAAAAAATCACCATTGCTCTCTCTCTCTCTCGTGTTCTTGCTCTCAAACCCGCGGATTTCAATCTCTTTGCTCGAAGCTCAGTTTCTGAAACTGTTTTGGGGGATTGCTACTTGGTATGTGGCTCCTCCATTGCTCCAATTAGTTTTTGCTTTAGTGGATTATATTTTGAATAATTAGCTTCTCTTGGTGCTGCCGTAGATGTGCTTGCATGTTGAATACTTAGAGTTCTAAGTAGTTTGAATGCTCAATATAGCCTCTATCCCTCCTTATGAGTAGTTGCTACCAATCTTGTGAAGTTTTGTTGACAAAAATTTTGTGGACTAAAATTTTCAGAATTTTATTCATTGGAATAAGATGAGTTTCTTTAGGAAGTTTGCTTCCAAGAAGAGTTCTAAGGGAGTCATTAGGGAGTCATCAGACAACGATCTCCACACTCGGAGAAGGGCGGAGGTGCGACCGTGCGAATGGCCACATAACCCCTTCATGGATGGAGCCGGGATCCGTCAAGAGTTTGCACAATTTGCTGCTAATGCTGGTCTCACCGACTTCATCGCAGTTGACTGTGAACAATACCATCTCCTTACAAATTCCTTTGTGCAAAATTTTCATTTTCTGAGTAGGAATAACCCCCCTGAGGTGCAGTTTAATTTATATGCTGAAACCTGTCAGATACCACTTACTGATTTTTGTGATATATGCTTGATCCCTTCTGACGGAGAAATAAGAGAACCTAGGCCTGCAGAGTTCGAGGGCTTTTATCATACTCTGTCAGTGGAAGATGAGAGAGGCATGTCGTGTGTCACTGCTACTAGTTTGCAGTTTCCTGCTGTGCATTATTTTGTCTATTTATTACTAAGTGTTTAATTGCTAAAGAGAAGGTCGGTGCACTCTGTGCTCCTGACTTCGCCATTTTACGCCATGCACTTTACGGCGATAACAGCTCTAGCCTAGGAGCTATTATTGCACGCTGTCTGCACCTTAACAGAGCCAAGGGTAAAATCCATGGCGGCATTTATGCTACTCGCTTAGCGAGTCACTTTAACGTTCAGATCCACCAACATGATCATTGTTTACCCAAGGTTTATTTGGATCACCAGGCGATGAAAGACCACCGGTTTACTGATATTGATGATTCTATTAATAATATTCCTTACAACCTGGTTTTCAGTGTGGAAAACCGTGATATTATTCGGTTGCCTGCACCTGCTTTGTTTGATTCTATTGCCAGGGGCGGATACAGGATCATGCCTGAGGATATTATTGCCTACCGGAACGCCCAGGCAGAGGCAGAGGAGGAGCCTCAGGAGTGGGATGCTCAGGTGCCCACTCCACAACACTTCAACTTGGGACCTGATGGCTACTACGAGTGGTGATTACCAAGCTAGGCCAAAAGCCTAAGCTTGGCGGAGTACGTGTTTCCACCGACATTACATTCATGTTCACACATTTCATTCCAGTTGTCGGTGTTCACACTTTTTCATTGTATTATCCATGCTAGATTTATTTTCTCGCTTTCTTCTTATGTGTTTGAAAAACTTTGAGAAACCCCAAAAATATTCCTCGCTTTTTTCGGTTTTTTTTAGTATAATTTAGTTGTAATGTTAAAAGAAAACCCAAAAAGATTTCCTTCTTCTTCTTTTGCTTGTTGGGAGCTCTCCCGTGTAAATAGTTTTCTCGTTTTTGTTTTTCTCTTTAATTTGCTTTCTTCAAGAAAAACTAAAAACTCCAAAAATATTTCAGTGTGTTTCTCTGAAATTCTTTTCCTTTTATTGAGTCGTACCAAGGAGAAGACCTCGATGAAAATGTTGAGTTGCTCTCATATGCATTGATATTGATCTAATAAAGAGCCCATATTACCTTGTCTTCTCCTTTTTGAATAAAATGTTTGCAGATTCCAGCTTAGTCCACGGCACTCTTTAACTATTATTATTTTCATATCATTCGGTCATGCAAGTGAAAGGCAATGATGATGATATTTGATGAACTGGCTGTGGTAGAGAAAAACGGGTATGAACTCAACTTGTTCCATTTTTGTAAATATGTTTAACCTAGTATCCATGATTCAGCCTATTATGATCAAACATGTTTGCAATGACAATTAGAGATTATAGTTTCTCATGCCATGCTTAAGTAGTTAGGAGTGGATAATGATTTATCTTGGATGTCAACATGCATTAAAATGATTGTGATGTGGTATGATGATATGGTATCCTCCTCTGAATGTTTCAAGTGGCTTGACTTGGCACATGTTCATGCATGTAGTTGAATCAAAATCAACATAGCCTCTATGATATTTATGTTCATGGTGTTCATATCCTACTCATGCTAGTATCCAATGTTACTTATGCATAATGCATGTTCATGACCGTTTTCGCTCTCTAGCTGGCCGCTTCTCAACCTATTTGCTAGCCTTTGCCTGTACTAAGCAGGAATACTGCTTGTGCATCAAAATCCTAAAACCCAAGTTATTCCAGATGAGTCCACCATATATCTACCTATATGCGGTATTACTCTACCGTTCTAAGTAAATTTGCATGTGCCACCTCTAAAAACTTCAAATAAACATCCGTTTTTGTGTGCCTGGATTGTTCATAGAGTGACAAGAGGTAGTCGGTATCTTCCATGCTAAGCGGGTTATTCTCATAACTTCAAATAAACATCCGTTTTTGTGTGCCTGGATTGTTCATAGAGTGACAGGAGGTAGTCGGTATCTTCCATGCTAAGCGGGTTATTCTCATGATGAGTGTTTATTCACTCGTCCTTGCACGAGAGGGGAGGTAATAGGGATTCCCAGTCCCGAAATAAAAAATTGCAAATAATTAAACAAAACTCCCCCAGGAATGATGTTGGTATGGACGGTACCCGTGGATTCGGCTAGCCATGGAGTGTGTTTGTTGGTGGAGGGGGAGTAAACCTTTACTTTTATCGCTTGGGAACCACCACTAATGTGTTTAGCATGGAAGATATCGATAACTAATGGTCGCAAAGTAAACAAGAAGGGTGAATTTCTCAAAATTTAATTTATCTCTGTTTTAAAAATCTGAGCTCTGGCACCGCTGCAAATCACTGCTTCCCTCTGCGAAGGGACTATCTATTTAATTTTATGTTGTGCCATTACCTTCTCAAATAAGCACCAGATTTGAGAGCACTATTGTCATCCTCATGCATTGTGTATAGCTAATGTTGGATGCATCATGACTGGATCTTTTCTATCATGAATTACAATGTTTAGTCGCTGCTTGAACTTTGGAGGTGCTCTACATTTATGTTTTGCGGTCTCAGAAAGGGCTAGCGAGATACCACTGTTGTCATATTATATCACGATTGTCTTGACAAAGTGTTGTCAGTTGAGATATTTTATTATTGCTCGCTAGTTGCTTATGCCATTGATATGAGTTAATATAATTTCTAAGAGTTATTGTTGACATGGTTAGTTATAATCTTTGTTGAAAACCTGGGTGCTACTTAAGCTTATTTATACAAACAAGAACAAAAGAGTTCGTAAAAGTTTTTCTTTTTCACTTTTAGTTTATCAACTGAATTGCTTGAGGACAAGCAAAGGTTTAAGCTTGGGGGAGTGATGACCCACAAGTATAGGGGATCAATCATAGTCCTTTCGATAAGTAAGAGTGTCAAACCCAACGAGGAGCAGAAGGAAATGACAAGTGGTTTTCAGCAAGGTATTTTCTGCAAGCATTGAAATAGTCGGTAAAAAGTTGTTCGATAGCAAGATAATTTGTAACGAGCAAGTAACGGTAAATAATATGCATCAAGGTAGCCCAATCCTTTTGTGACAAAGTACAGGCCAAAACGGTCTCTTATAATAAGCAAAACGTTCTTGAGGGTACACGGGAATTTCATCATGTCACTTTCATCATGTTGGTTTGATTCGTGTTCGCTACTTTCATAATTTGATATGTGGGTGGACCGGTGCTTAGGTGTTGTTCTTACTTGAACAAACCTCCTACTTATGATTAACCCCCTCGCAAGCATCCACAAGTACGAGAAAAGTATTAAGATAAAATCTAACCATAGCATTAAACTTTTGGATCCAAATCAGTCCCTTACGAAGTAGCGCATAAACTAGGGTTTAAGCTTCTGTCACTCTAGCAACCCATCATCTAATAACTACTCCACAATGCATTCCCTTAGGCCCAAATATGGTGAAGTGCCATGCAGTCGACGTTCACATGACACCACTAAGGGAATCACAACATACATATCATCAAAATATCGAACACATATCAAGTTCACATGATTACTTGCAACATGATTTCTCTCGTGGCCTCAAGAACAAAAGTAACTACTCACAAATAATAATCATGCTCAATATCAGAAGGGTATTAAATAGCATAATGGATCTGAACATATAATCTTCCACCAAATAAACCATATAGTAATCAACTACAAGATGTAATCAACACTACTAGTCACCCAGAAGTACCAATCTAAGGTTCCGGTACAAAGATTGAACACAAGAGATGAACTAGGGTTTGAGATGAGATGGTGCTGTTGAAGATGTTGATGGAGATGGCCCTCCCAAAGATGGGAGAGTTGTTGGTGATGACGATGGCGATGGTTTCCTCCTCCGGGAGGGAAGTTCCCCCGGTGGAATCGCTCAGCCGGAGGGCAAAAGTGGTCCTGCCCAAGTGCCGCCTCGAGACGGCGGTGCTTCATCCCGAAAGTCCCCTCCTAATTTTTTCTAGGTCAAAATGACCTATATACCAGAAGATGGGCACCAGAGGTGGGCCGAGGAGGGCACAACCCACCAGGGCGTGCCTGGGGGGCCTGGCGCGCCCAGGTGGGTTGTGCCCACCTGGTGGGCCTCCTCCGGTAGTTATTTGCTCCAGTATTTCTCATATATTGCAAAATAATTCTCCGTAAATTTTCAGCTCATTTGGAGATGTGCAGAATAGGTAACTCTGATGTAGCTTTTTCAGGTCCAGAGTTCCAGCTGCCGGTATTCTCCCTCTTTATGTAAACCTTGCATATTATGAGAGAAAAGGTATTAGAATTACTCCAAAAGGCATTATTATGCATAAAAACATTATAAATGATAGTAGGAAAACATGATGCAAAATGGACGTATCAACTCCCCCAAGCTTAGACCTCGCTTGTCCTCAAGCGAAAAACTGAAATCGAAAAACATGTCCACATGATTAGAAAGAGAGGTGTCGATAAAAACAAAATATGAACATAGAAGCATCATGCTTATTATTATAACAGCAAAGAACTTTACCATAAAGCTTTTTCACACAACTTTTATCATATAACTTCTCATGAGCAAGTAACAATTCATCACAACATCGAAGTATAAAGCATAAACCTTACAGAAAACCAACAAACTATGTTCTTAGTCAACTTTGCAACTACAGTTCATCATATTTTCAGGAAGGATCACGTATCGGAGCCTTTAGGCAAGTCCACATACTCAACTATCATTTAACCTTCTATGATTGCTACCACTCACAGCGTACTCATGAACAAAAAGTTTCAACCGGACACATAGAAAGATAGGGGCTTATAGTTTCGCCTCCCAACGTATTCACCTCAAGGGTGATGTCAACAATAATAACTCATGCCCACTCATATCTAACTGGGTATATGTGCCTAGATCTTTCCTCACCACATGATGCTTGCAAAAGGAGAAAATAAAAAGGAATAGGGAAGGATACTTTGACTCTTGCATAAAAGTAAATACATAAAAGTAAAAGATAGGCCCTTCGCAGAGGGAAGCAGAGGTTGTCATGCGCTTATTTGTTTGTATGCCAAATACCTTAATGCAAAAGAATGTCACGTTATATTGCCCCTTATTATAGCAACCTTTATTATGCAGTCCGTCACTTTTATTACTTTGCCATCACAAGTTCGTACAACACTCAATTTTCTCTTGCACTAAATGATCCAACACATTTAGAAGCAAGTTTTATTGCCTTATTGCACCGATGACAACTTACTTGAAGGATCTTACTCAATCCATAGGTAGCTATTGGTGGACTCTCAAAATAAGATTTTGGGTTAAGGATTTTTGGATGCACAAGTAGTATCCCTACTTAGTGCGGAATTTTTGGCTGGAAAAGATATTGAGCAAGCACCACATGTTGAAGGATCTATGACAATATAACTTCTACGTGAATATGAACAAACATAAATCATTACATTGTCTTCCTTGTCCAACGTCAACTATTTTGACACAAAATATTTAATGGGGGCTCACAATCATAAAAGATGTCCAAGATAGTGTATTTGCATGTGAATCTTCTCTTCCTTTAATAATTCTTTCATGAATTGCATCATTGACCAATGCTATGTTTGTCAATCTCCAATAAATTTTACCACTTATACTTTTCCTTATGTGATGTCATTACTTACCATAAGATTAGCATATGATCTTTTTCATTTATTTTCCTTTCTTTTTATTGAAACAAAAGAGTAAAGAAACAAAACTCAAACTACTCTTTATTATATATCTCACACATGATTACATAAATAGATCACTAAGCAAGCACTCGAAAAGAAAGGATCAAACTAAAATAGATGAAAGCAAAGATAGTGGTGATGATACGATACCGGGGCACCTCCCCCAAGCTTGGCACAAGCCAAGGGGAGTGCCAATACCATGAACTCAAGTCTCTTTTGTTGGAGAAGATGATGAAGGTGGTGGTGAAGTAGTAGCGGGCTTATCCTTTTTCTCCAGCTTGTGTCGGAGGGTAAAATTATCTATCCTCAACTCATTGTTATCCATCTCAAGCTTTATTATCCTCTTGCATAATGCCTCCTTGCTTTCTTGCTTGAAATGAGGAGGAACTGGTTCATCTTCATCGTCCTCATCAGTGAACCATATATAGGGATAGGTGTCCCTGAAGATATTTTTATCCAAAGGCTGATAAGAAACTGGGCAATCCTCTTCTGAATCTTGAGATGACATATTTCAGATCTACCAGAAAACAGCAAGAAAGAAGAACAGAAGATTTCTCCGCGATACGGAGGTCAATACGTTTGGGGGGTATATAAAGATTTTTTATCTTGGGAAACAAGCAAACGGGAGGAAAATGGAGTCGGGAAGGTTCCCGAGGTGGGCACAACCCACCTGGGCGCGCCAGGGGGACCAGGCGCGCCCTGGTGTCTTGTGCCCTCCTCGGTTGCCTTCCTGGTTGTTTCTTATTTTCCTAATTTTTGTAATATTCCAAAACTGACAGAAAATATTTTTGTGAATTTTTCGGAGTCCGTTTACTTACCGTATCACGTACCTCCTCTTCTTTAGTATTCTGGAGTATTCCGGAAGGTCTCTTTTATGTGTTCCTTCGGTGTCATGGTTTGGATAATATTGCTTTCAACATTGATAGGCGTACCTAAGATATAGTATTTAATTCTTTGACCATTGACCACCTTCGGGTTAGTGCCTTCGGCATTATTGATTTTTATGGCTCCAGAGCGATAAACCTACTCGATAATATATGGTCCTTCCCATTTAGAGAGAAGTTTTCCTGCAAAGAATCTAAAATGAGAGTTGTACAAAAGAACATATTCTCCAACTTTGAATTCCTGCTTTTGGATTCTTTTGCCATGCCATCTTTTAACTTTTTCTTTAAATAACTTGGCATTTTCATAAGCTTGGGTTCTCCATTCATCTAATGAGCTAATATCAAATAACCTCTTTTCACCGGCAAGTTTGAAATCGTAGTTGAGTTCTTTAATTGCCCAATATGCTTTGTGTTCTAACTCTAGAGGCAAATGACAAGCTTTTCCATAAACCATTTTATAGGGAGACATACCCATAGGATTTTTATATACTGTTCTGTAGGCCCAAAGTGCATCATCCAATTTCTTAGACCAATTCTTTCGGGACCTATTAACATTTTTTTGTAATATTAGTTTTATTTCTCTATTGCTAAGTTCAACTTGACCACTAGATTGAGGATGATAGGGTGATGCAATTCTATGGTTAACATCATATTTAGCAAGCATTTTACGGAAAGCACCATGAATAAAGTGTGAACCACCATCAGTCATTAAATATCTAGGGACTCCAAACCTCGGGAAAATAATTTCTTTAAGCATTTTAATGGAAGTGTCATGATCAGCACTACTAGTTGGAATACCTTCTACCCACTTAGTAACATAATCAACATCAACCAAACTATGTGTATACCCATTAGAGGAAGGAAAAGGTCCCATATAATCAAAACCCCAAACATCAAAAGGTTCAACAGCAAGTGAATAATTCAAAGGCATTTCTTGACGCTTACCGATATTACCAATTCTTTGACATTCATCACAAGATAAAACAAACTTACGGGCATCCTTGAAGAGAGTAGGCCAATAAAAACCAGATTGCAATACCTTATGAGCAGTTCTATCTCCCGCGTGATGCCCTCCATAAGCTTCGGAGTGACATTTCCATAAGATTTGTTCCTGTTCATGCTCAGGTACACAACATTTAATAATACCATCTACTCCTTCTTTATAAAGATGTGGCTCATCCCAAAAGTAATGTCTTAAATCGTAGAAGAATTTTTTCTTTTGCTGGTATGTGAAACTAGGTGGTATGTATTTAGCAACAATATAATTAGCATAGTCAGCATACCAAGGAGTATTATGAGAAACATTTATTGCAGCTAGTTGTTCATCAGGAAAACTATCATCAATAGGTAGTGGGTCATCAAGGATATTCGCTAACCTAGATAAGTTATCAGCTACGGGGTTCTCAGCTCCTTTTCTATCAGTTATATGTAAGTCAAATTCTTGTAGCATGAGAACCCACCTAATGAGTCCAGGTTTAGCATCTTTCTTTTCCATGAGATATTTAATAGCAGCATGATTGGTGTGAACAATAACTTTAGAATCAATAATGTAAGATCTGAATTTGTCACAAGCAAACACAACTGCTAAATATTCTTTTTCAGTAGTAGCATAATTTCTTTGGGCACTGTCTAGAGTTTTGCTAGCATAATGAATAACATTTAATTTCTTATCAACTCTTTGTCCTAGAACAGCACCAATAGCATAATCACTGGCATCACACATGATTTCAAAAGGCAAGTTCCAATCAGGTGGTTGAACAATAGGTGCAGAAGTTAAGGCTTTCTTAAATGTTTCAAAGGCTTCTACACAATCATCATAAAAAACAAATGGAACATCCTTTTGTAAAAGACTTGTAAGAGGCCTAGAAATTTTAGAGAAGTCTTTAATAAACCTCCTATAGAAACCAGCATGACCAAGGAAACAACGAATACCTTTAATATCTTTAGGACATGGCATTTTCTCAATTGCATCAACTTTAGCTTGGTCCACCTCAATACCTCGTTCAGAAATTTTATGCCCCAAGACAATACCTTCATTAACCATAAAGTGGCACTTCTCCCAATTCAAGACAAGGTTAGTTTGCTCACATCTCTGCAAAACTCGATCAAGGTTGCTCAAGCAATCATCAAAAGAAGTTCCATAAACAGAAAAATCATCCATGAAAACCTCAACAATCTTTTCACAAAAATCAGAGAATATAGCAGTCATACATCTTTGAAAAGTAGAAGGTGCATTGCATAAACCAAAAGGTATACATCTATAAGCATAAGTTCCAAATGGGCAAGTAAAGGTGGTTTTCTCTTGATCTGGTTGTGAAACAGGTATTTGAGAAAAACCAGAATATCCATCAAGAAAACAAAAGTGTGCGTGCTTAGATAGTCTTTCCAACATTTGATCAATAAAAGGCAAAGGGTAATGATCTTTTCTAGTTGCCTTATTTAATTTTTTAAAATCAATTACCATTCTATAGCCAGTAACAATTCTTTGTGGAATGAGTTCATTTTTATTGTTAGGAACAACGGTAATACCTCCCTTCTTAGGGACACAATGAACGGGGCTTACCTATCTACTATCAGTTATGGGATAGATTATACCTGCTTCCAGAAGCTTTAATATTTCAGTTCTTACCACTTCTTTCATCTTAGGATTCAAACATCGTTGATGATCAACAACGGGTTTAGCATCAGGTTCCATATTAACCTTGTGCTGACAGAGAGTGGGACTAATGCCCTTAAGATCATCAAGAGTATATACAATAGCAGCACGGTGCTTCTTTAGAATTTTTAATATTTGTAACATCCCAAAATTCTAAATTTTGGAATGTTATATTAAATAAATATGATTGTATGCTTGATTGTTTGTTTGATTGATTGACTGAAAGTGAGTGAAATTTGAAACCAAAAAAAAATTCAAATGAGAGGGAATAAAAGGACTTTCCCAAAAGTTTCTATTTTGAATCCCTATTGAATTTTAAGTTCGAAACTTGTCAAAAAGTCTCTGATAAAAAAATATACGAGAGGAGGAATATGACACTCCAACAATCAGAGACAAGGTTTGCCAATTTATTTGAAACTCAAATTCTATTTCATTTTGGAGTTATTGCAAAAAAAAGTTTTTTAAAGTACTTTATTTGGCCGTCAAAATATGTTCATGTTTTGGGAAATTTTATTCTAAAAATTTTGGTATATAATATGCCTATATAAAATCCTTTTTTTTTGTCGTTTTTTTCTGTTCTTCGTTGTTTTTGAAAAAAAATTAATGCAGGCCCACTCGCCGTCCGGGCCAGACCAGCCCAGCGGGTAGCCATGCGATCGCCCCAGCGCCCGAGCGCTGCACGCACGAGGCCGAGCGCCCACGTAAAAAAAATTTGGAGGCCGAGCGCTCGGCGCCCGTTCCCTCCCGCCTGACTCCTTCTCTCTCTCTCGTTGACTCTCTCTCCCTCTGGCGCTGGACCCCACTTTTCTTTCCTCTTCCTCACTTACAAAACAGAGTTCTACATGTACACGTACATGACGCCGTTTCGCGTCCGATCTTCGTGGAAACCCTACTCCGGCTCGACCCCATCCCCAAGCAATATGTCTGATAAATACCCGAGGCCGTCCTCGTCCGATTCCCCTTTAAAACCCTCACCAAAACCATCTCTAAGTGATGCCGTCGCCGTTCCAATCTAGGCCAGCTGAGCAGAGTTCATCGCTCGACTTCGACCTCCGGTGAGCTCTTCGAGGCCTCTCTTTCCGGAGATTGCTACCCCTAGTCTTTACGCATCTTTTTGACATACTTTGGGCACCCAGGTTCAACCGGAGCCACCGCCTCAAGCTCGCAATGCCGCCGGAGTTCACGCAGAGCACGAGAGTTTACACCAACGCCCACTCGACCCCGACGTCTCCTCGCCTCAGCATCAACAGAAAATCGGATGCCCTCGTTGTACCGCATCGCCTGGACACTGCCACCGCCACCCACGACCGCCGGAGCCGCCGCCCCACCGGATCCGAAGCTGCCCCAACACGCACCATCTTCTTTGTAAGCGTATGCCTGTTCTTGGTTTCAGTTAGAAAAAAAACATTTTGGTTTTTTTATATTGATCGGTTCCTATTTAGGTCGGTTTAGCTTATGCTTTATTTATGGTTCAGTCGGTTAGATCGAACCGGTTCGCCGGTCTACTGTTAGTTAATCGCACGTGTATGTTTTAGTGATCTTACGGCCGAGCGCTGTTTAGCGTAGGATCGCACAACCCTCTAGCCCAGTTACAGCCCGCTACGTAACTAGCGTACGATTTTTTTTCGTTTCTGTTTTTAGTTTTATATTCGGTTTTGTTTTTTTTATATCTTTAGATCTACAACTCCGATTTTGATGATTCTTTTTTCTACGGTTTCACAAAAACCCCATCTATCCAGAGAAACCAACGAAAAATATTTTTTGAACTTTTTAAATTTCGAATTCAAACAGATTCGTTACAAACACTAGATTGCTAATAACTTTTATTTAAAAATAGCATTTTGAATAATTCTTTTTGCTAGTGATCACTTGGTTTTTTGTCTAAATAGTAGGCTTTTGCAAATTAGTTTTTGTTTATTTTAAATTAGGGTTTTAGCAAAAACAGTACTGTTTTAGTTCTAGTTTTGTTTTAGTCTTTCCCTTATAGTTTTAATTGTTTTTAATTTATTTCTTTCTGTCACTTTTGACAAATTTAGTTTTGTTTCTATTGATAACAAAATAAATTTTATTTTATTTTAGAAATTTATTTCTTAATTTTGAAGTAAAACTTGTATAGGTCATAGTTAGAGTTTCACAAAAGTTTTTTTATGTGTTTCTTTTTGCTTGTAAAAGTTTATGAAAAATTCTTTCTTTTATTTTAATGAAAACTCTATTTCTTTGCTGTTAATTTATTATTTTAGTATTTTATTTTCTATTAAGTTTAATTAGGTAAAAAAAACTACTTTGTGTTGGTTGTAAAAACTCTGTAGGTTTCTTTAGGTTTCTATTTGGTTTTCTTTGTTGCTTTTATCTGTTGATTTTATTATGAGTGTTAGAATTTCTTGCTAGGATGTTTGCTTATATGAATGCTATGAATGTTTAATATAGATTTACATCGGAGTGACGGATAGTATCAAGTTATTTTCAAGAGCGTTGTTATCAACTTACCAGGCAAGTTCACTTTGACCATGCTTTTCATACCTATATTTTTATTGCATTTAGTGTCATCTTTGCAACAATCCCTCCAGTAGTGATATTGAATCCTTGTAGTTGAGTAGTATGCATGAGGTAGGAACCCATCCCCCTGTTACCAAGCCCGGGACATTAATTATTTTAATGCTACGCTATAGTAGACGGGGTTGGTATGAGTGCTCGGCAGTGGTGTGAGAATGGAGGACTCTATGTCATTGACGACAACTTCATGATGGCATCTGCAAGGACTGCATCTTCAAGACCTCAAGACTTCAAGACTCGAGACAAGAATTCAATACACACTACTGGGTGAAGGATGGTTTAGATGGGTACCATTGAGCAACCAGTGAATGACCCGGGATGTATGGAGAAGCGCCATGACATCTTGCGGAAAGCTTCACCCAGACTCAAAGAGATGGAAGAATACTTCATGCCCGGAAGCTTACCTGTGCAACCGCAAGTCATTATGGGCTCTGGCTTGGTTGACCTTAGTTGTGACTCTGGCTGGGATGGTGCTAGCAGATGTAGAACTACGGTAGGATTGGATGAGCACCGGACAGTGGTCAGGGGAACTCTTCGGAAGACCATGTTTCGGTCGTCTTGTTCTCAAACACCCTGAAGTGCGAGAACGTAAAAAGAGGGATCGAATCTTGCGGGTAAAGTGTACAAACCTCTGCATAGGGCTAAAACCTAATCGATTAGCCATGTCCCCGGTTACGGACAATTTGAGCCTCTGGACTTGGATCTATTTCGAAACTCTCAACACTGGACTGATAACTTAATTGTGGGCAACTTATGATGATTTGGGCTATGAGACATCGGTTGGCGGAACCATGTCATAGTAGATAACTCCATAGTAAAGACTTCTGATATTCCTTTGATGTAGGGAAAATAAAACCAGCTTTTACGCAAAAACTCAGACACAGAGCCACAAAGCCATATTGCATATAGTATAGTTTCATCATCTGTTTTCTTACAGTGATCTTGCCGGTACATTCAATGTACTGACCTACACGGCTGCAACATCTCATGTTGCAGATATATTTTCTTCCAACGAGTAAGAGTACGGTATAGGGTTACGGTCTACACTCAACCTGCCGATGGCGTTGATGGGACTCCACACCCGTTTGTTTGTTTCCGCTGAGAATTAAGGTATATATCAGTTTTACATTCTTTATACATGTGATTGCACTTTGATATATACATTGATGTACTGTGTGTGCCAGCATACTGATCCAGGGATGGCACAGATACACAGAGGCTTGACTGTTTGAGGTCGGGTCGCTATAATAGTCTTTCTTCTTCATGCTTTGAAAGGTTAGCACTAATAATAACATGATATATCTTTTTCTCATCGAGATAAGCATATTTCAAAGTGCCTGGCAATTGTTTTAATTCAAACACGGGATCACCTTTAGGTGGAGGGGGACCTCCTAGAGTTTCAATAGGCAAATTGTGTTTGAGCAGAGGTCATTGTTCAAAGAAAATTTTATCTATCTCATTTCTTTCATGCATATGCATATCATTTTCATGGTCTAGCAAATATTGTTCTAGTGGATCAGAAGGAGGCACAGCAATAGAAGCAAGACCAATTATTTCATCTTTACTAGGTAATTCTTTCTTATGAGGTTGTCTATTAAACTTGGAAAAATTAAATTCATGAGACACATCACCAAAGCTAACACTGACAGTTTGTTTATGACAATCTATAGTGGCATTGACAGTGTTCAAGAAAGGTCTACCAAAGATAATGGGATAGAAGTCATCTTGCGGAGAACCAAGAACTAGAAAATCAGTAGGATATTTTATTTTCCCACACAAGGCTTCAACATCTCTAACAATCCCAAGAGGTGTGATGGTGTCTCTATTAGCAAGTTTAATAGTAACATATATGTCTTCTATTTCAGCGGGTGCTATGTCATTCATAATTTCTTGGTATAAGGTAAAAGGAATAGCACTCGCGCTAGCACCTAAATCACATAAACCATGATAATAATGATCTCCTATTTTAACTGAGACAACAGGCATACCTACAACAGGTCTATGTTTATCTTTTTCATCGGGTTTGGCAATTCTAGTAGCTTCATCACAGAAGTAAATAACATGCCCGTCAATATTTTCTACCAGGAGATCTTTAACCATAGCAACACTAGGTTCTACTTTAATTTGTTCAGCAGGTTTAGGTGCTCTAATATTACTTTTGCGAACCACAGTTGAAACCTTAGCATGTTCCTTTATCCTAACAGGGAAAGGTGGTTTTTCAATATAAGCAGTGGGCACAACTGGATCAACATTGTAAATAATAGTTTCATCTTTAGCTATGTCGGGTTCTTTGTCGGGGATATCGTGCGACATATGCCAGGGGATGGCTTATCGTGGATGGGGACAAAAGTTCGTCGCCGGGCTCTAGAAGCGGGAGTGAGCGAGACCGCGTATACTTGCGAATCTTACCCAGGTTCGGGGCTCTCCTAGGAGATAATACCCCTAGTCCTGCTCTACGGGGTCTCCGCATGATTACTATTTCAACAGGTGGCTACAAGCTTGCTCCTTGAGCTACCTGGCTGGAGGAGGAAGAAGGGCAAGGCTAGCTCTACTCCACTCTCTCTGCGTGTGTGTGTGGTGCTGTGAGTGCTCGACGAGGCCTCTGCCAAGGAGCCAACCCCTTGCATGGGGTGACCTAGGGGGTTTATATAAGCCTGCCCCCCAGGGGTACAACGGTAATCTGGCCAGATGCGGGGCCCGGCAGTCAGTGTCACTGGTCGCCGGCTTCTCCGCCGACCGCCGAGGCCCGCCGCCTGGTGGGTCCGCCGACCGCCGCGATCTCAGCCGACAGGTGGGTCCCGCCGTCCACGGGCCGCGTTGACGGCTTTATGCTGTAGCATTGCCCCTGATGACGAAGGCCTCGTCAGGGGGAGCGTGGATACAGTCCCGCCGCCTGGCGGGAACTCACTGTAGCCATACCCCGTCGTATCTAGTTAATGGCGCACGGACTTCGAGGGACGAGGAGGGCCGCCTGCTGGGAGCCGGCCTCCCACTGAGCCGACTGGTCTGGGCTCGCCGCCTTCTGGCTTGTCACGGACAAGTAGGGCCCGCCGCCTGCGGGCCGTACTGACCGCTTGTCACGGGAGCATGGCTTCCTCTGCCATGGGTGACGTCATGAGCGGCATGGCAACAATCCTGCGTTGGGCGCAGGATGCCTGCTCAGTACGCAGTACTGTGGCCACGCCCTGCCCTGGATTCGGGGGTGGCAGGCCTGTACTGTAGCCATGCCCTGTCTCATCATGTTTATGTTGGTGCTGACTTTGAGGGCGCGAGGGGCCGCCTGCTAGGACTCGGCATCCCAGGAGGCCGCCTGCCAGGAGTCGGCCCACTTCATGGCCGTCTTGTGGACTCCGCCGCCTCCCGGCTACCGGCTGCTTGGACCAGTCGGCCTCAAGAAGGCGGCCCTTGTCCTTGACGTTTGACGGGCGCAGCCTGCCCCGATGTCTTGAAATACCAAAGGGAGCTGATGGGGCTACCCGTGGTCATTTACTCCGATAGTAGTCCCCGAAGCTGATGAGGCGCTGCGGCTGAAGGGGCGAGAAGCCTCAGCAGCTTCATACTCTGCGTCGTCTGGTATTTTGCTTCGTCCGTCTTTCGAGGTGCCGGCTGGTAGGTGTCGGCCATGACCAGGCAGGCCGTCTGGCGATTTCGAGACGTAGTGGTGGGGACCAGGTGGCATGCAAGCCAGACGCTAGGCTTGCCGCCCACGCATGTCGGCCACATGGCGTTGTCAGGTTAAGCCGGCCTGCCAGCCCATGCGCGTGACAGGATGGCGCCGCAGGCCGGGGCCCACCACTACAGTGCCTCGGCCCGCGCGTGGATCCGCTGCGGTCGAGGCGGACTGTTGGACTTCTGTGGTAGTTAATACGCGCCTTTACCGGCGCCACAATAATGGGATCGTGGGGGAGTGGGCGTAGTTAATCCCACGATCCCCCACGCCCCCGTCCCCTCGGCTTCGCCACCTGGGGCTATAAGTAGGGGGAGGAGGGGGCGGCAGATGCACGCGCGTCCTCCTCTCCCTTCGCCGTTCTTCATTTTCTCCGCTGACGTCGAAGTGCTGCCGCAGCCCGCCGTCGTCGAGCGTCCTCTCGCTGCGGCTTCTTTGCTCTGCCTCGCCCGCTCGCCACCGCGCCGCGCCTGCGACGAGCTCCTTCGTCCATGGCGCGCTCACGAGCCGGCGACTGCGACGGCTCCAACGTCCACGATGACCATCTCTCCTTCCTCCGTCAAACACAGCGGCTGCCCCGGGAGGCGAACGTGCAGGTGCGCGTTCCCCCTGAAGCAGAAATCTCGCCGGCGCCGGAGGACGATGAACGCGTCGTCTTCCGGTCCCATTTCCTTCGCGGCTTCGGCCTTCCGGCCAGCGACTTCCTCCGCTCCTTCCTCGACTTCTACCGAGTCCGGCTGCACCACTTCACGCCAAACACGGTGGTGCTGCTGGCCGCCTTCATCACCATGTGCGAAGGGTACCTCGGCACTCTCCCCACTCTCGAACTCTGGGGGGAGTGCTTCTACCTCAAGCTGGGCACCGCCGCCAAGGGCCAAGCGGCTCAATGCAGAGCCTGTGTGGCGGTGCGGCACCCGGGCACCGGGAACCGCTTCCCGCCCATCTCCTTGCTGCAGTCGGCCAAGCTGTGGCAGAAATCCTATTTCTACGTCAAGAACATCCACCCAACAAGCGACTACGTCAACTTGCCGGCCTACGCAGCCGGCCCGCCGGCCGAGCCGCGCGCCAACTGGCAGTACAGGCCGAGTTCCCTGTCGGCCGCCTCCTCCGCCGCCCTTGCCCAACTTCAGGCGATGTCAGAGTCGGAGGGCCTGAAGGGCTCCGACTTGCTGGCTGCCTTTGTGACGCGCCGAGTGCTCCCCTTCCAAGCCCGGCCTCACATCATCAGCTGCATGAGCGGGCACCAGGACCCGTGCCGGATGTGCACACGGGACCTGCCGGACATGGAGGTGGTCCGGCTGGTCAACTATATCTCCAACTGCAAGCTGTCGAAGGTGGACTGGCGGTTCGGCATGCGGCCGTACGACCACGCACATCCGCCGCCTGCGGTGAGTCTTGTAATTCTTTTCTCTTTGCTGGTCCGAGTTCTTGTTTTGCCGCCTGACCAGTCGGCCATGGTGCAGGTCCTCCTGGCCCAGTCGGCCGTCGGCGCTCTGGATCCAGGTTAGGAGTATATGCCGGATCGAACGAGGAGCGACGTGGAAGACCCTGACTTGGGGGCGGCCGCCATGGAGGAGGACGACGCCACAGGTGGCGGCGGTGGAGCAGGCGGCTCCGGGGGAGGAGGCGGCCTTGAGGACTGGCCGGATGACGATGAGGAGGAGAACAAGTCGCGCTGCCCGCATGGCACCGACAGGGCGGGCGCGAGCTCCTTAGCCGCGCCGACCGCACCAGGCGGTCCAAAAAAGCGCCGGGTCGGCTCGTTGCTGTTCGGCAGCCGGCCGAAGAAGTCCAAGAACGCGGCCGCCGCGACCAGGTGGCAAGAGGCCGCCGCAAGAGCGGCCCAGTTCCAGAGGGCCCCGAAGCAGCCCCCGATGGTGTCCGCGTAAGTGCTTGGCTGTGTTTTCCTTTCTTCTTCCTTGCAAACTTTTTCTGAGTTTTTCTCTTGTATTGCTTGAATTAGGGCCCCACTCACTCTTGAGCGGTCTGCCGCTGCCTTCGTGATCGGGGAGGTGGAAGGCTCCGCCAATACCCGCCGCGTGGACCCGCTCGCCGACCTCCGGGCGGCGACGAAGAGGAACGCACGGGAGGCGCGCGAGGAGCGGGAGCAGGCGGAGAGGCAGGAGGCGGAGGCGGCCAAGGCAGCGCGGGCGGACGCCGCCGCCAAGGCTCGGGCGGACGCGGCCGCTAGGGCGCAGGCGGAAGAAACCGCGCGCGGCCAGGCCCCGCAACTTGTCATTCCGTTGCGCGCGGCGCCGCCAGCGCCAGAGATCCTGGTGCCGATTGGAGGAGCCGGCGATGACCAGCCGGTCATGGAGAGAGGAGGAGGCGACGCCATCGTCTCGGAGGCGGAGGTGCCCCTGCAAGCGCCGACTGCCGGGGCCCGAGGCAATCGGCCTGACGCGCCACCGGCGCCGCCGGTCAGCGTCAAGTTGGTGGTGGGGGCGACTCCCGTGGTCCGCCCTTCGGTGCGCCGGCGCGCGGCGAGGGCGGCCTCGGCGCCGCGGGCGCAGGAGGTCGGGGCCACGAGCTCATCGGCCCTAGACGCAGAGGCCACCAGCGCCACCTCACCAGAATGGACGCCTGGGGGCGGGACGGGCGTGCTGAACAAGGCCGCGCAGGACGTTCAGGCCCAGCTCCAGGCCCAAGGCGCCGCCCTCCAGTAGTGTACGAAGGCGTTCTTGGCGACGCGGACGGCCGTTCGGGTATGCTTCTTTGCTTTGTTTTTTGCTTCTTCTTGCAGTCTTCCGTGGGGGCGCGCCAGCGCACCCACTGGGTGTAGCCCCCGAGTTCCGGGCCGGCTGCTGAGTAGGCGGCTCGGAACTTTAAGGTAGGTTCCGAGTGCTAACTTGTTTCCTCTTCTTTTGTCTTCGTTGCAGGACTACCACAACATCCGCGTAGCCGCCTTCAACTCCCAGGTCTAGGAGTTGGCTAAGCGGACCGCTGACCTCACCGAAAGCCGACGTAAGCATTCTGTCTACTTCCTCGCGGGGGCGAGTCAGCGCACCCGCTGGGTGTAGCCCCCGAGATTTGGGCCGACTGCTGAGCAGTCGGGCCGGATCTTCTGGCAACCACTTTCTTTTTTGGTCATCTTTGTTGATTGTCCTCTCTTTCTCATCTTTGCAGGAGCCAATGCCACACTGCAGCAGCATCTGGGCGAAGTCCAGACCGAGCTGCGCGTCAAGGAGGAGGAGCGCCGTAAGGCGGCCCTGGAGCGCGATCGTCTGGCCAAGAAGTTGGCGGACCAGGTGGACCAGCACAAGGCGGAGCTCCAGAAGTTCAAGGAGGCGGAAGGCACCCTTCAGGCCGAGTTTGAGGTCAAACGCTCAAAGCGGGCCGAGAAGGAGGCGATCCTCGCCGCTGGCTACGGCGATATTGAGGACATGATCGACGGTAAGCTTCTTTCTTTGGAATAGCTGCCGACTGCATCGGGAGTCGGCTTCTGATCTCTGTTTTTCTTTTGCGTAGACTTCTTTCCTGGCCACGCCGTCGCTGTCAGCCAGGCCATCGAGGCGCGGCGCGACCGGCGTAGGAGGGAAGGAGTGGAGATCCCGCCCGACGCGCCTCGGAACATGAACGAGCAGCTCCTGGCCGTCAGGACGCGTTTACAGCCGATTCACCGTCTGCTCCGCCACCTTCAGCGTGTCGGGTCTCAGCTGGTTTCCACCCTCTGGCCAGGCGGCCAAGCTCCACGCACCCCCAGTCGGACCGCCGACTGGTTGGAGGCGGCAATCGGCCGCTTCGAGGCTTGGAGGAGCTCCTCCGCTCGGGCAGGCGCCCGAAGAGCCTTGGAGTTCGTCAAGGCGTGGTATCCTGGGCTGGACCTAGCCCAGTTGGCCACGTTCCGGCAGGAGGCCATGGAAGAGTTGGTGGCAGCGGGGCCCGCGCTCACCCATCGTGCGGTGGCGATCGCCGAGTACACCGACACCGGCGTCTTCTTCCCCGAGCTGGACGAGGAAGGTGCCGAGGTGCCGATGGACTGGTTCGGGCTAAACCCGGATGACGGCGAGGACTCAGTGGAAGAAATCGCCTCAAGCGATGAAGGCGAGGACGAGGAAGATGAGGATGGTGAAGACGACGCACCGGAGGGCGGAGTGGACGCCCAGCCTCAGCTTGATCGGGCCTCGAGCAACGAGCCGCGTGCGAGTGCGCCGACTGCTGCTGAAGGCGACCAAGCCGAGACTCGCCAGACGGCCACTCCACCAGCTAGCGCCGCCGACTCCACCAACCTGCCGGACCCGCCTGTTGCTCATTTAGCCTAGGCTGCCAACTTATCTTATCTTTTCCTGCTTTGGTAATCTTTAGAACAAACTTTGTTAAATTCACGCAGTTCCACCCGCTGGGTGTATTCAAACTTTGCTGAATGCTGGCCGAGGGCCTCTTGCTATGTGATTTAATTCCCGCACAAGATGTGCTTCGCCGAGCTCTGACTTGTCTTGCTTTCTGTTCTATTGGCTTTTTCCTTTGCCGCTTTCCCTTGGCTGCCGCCTTGCCGGCCAGACAGCCATTCTTCGGTCTGCTGGCCGGGTCAAGTACTTGGCCATTTTGGGAAGACAAGTACTTTGGCCGCTTAGAACATAGCAATTTAAGTGAGAAGCCGGCTGGCCGGCTGCTCAGCAACCGGACGGCTAGGCGAGGAGCCGACTTGGCCTATGTGGGTGCTTTCGTCCTTAGCCATTTTTCGTGTGAGCACCATTTCTTGCCTTGGACTCTTGCCTGCCAGACAGTCGCTCAGCGAGCTGCGGCTTATGGCAAGGGTGGGCTTAGATGCCGGCACACTACTTGTCCGACTGCAGGTAGAGCCAACATAGTACAAGGCGGCAAGCCCCCGGGCCGACTGGTCGGACCCGGTGCCGGGCGTAGGAATGAAATAACATACTCACAGGCATGAAACTTATCATACAGATAAGAAAGGTAGCCCCCGAGTGCTCCTCGAGGGACCCGGTGCCTTTGCCCTTAGTATAAAAGGTAGCGTGGTACATACTGCTTTTAACTGTAAAATCTTCGGAGAAGATTTGTGTTCCATGGGCGCTCTGCTTCCTTGCTGGAATCGTCCCTTTTGCGCGCCCTGGGCTTCTGCGCGTCGATGAGGTAATAGGAGTCGTTGCCCAAGGCTCTGCTGATGATGAAGGGGCCTTCCCAAGGGGCCGAGAGCTTGTGCTGGCCGGTTGTTCGCTGGATCAGCCGGAGCACAAGGTCTCCCTCTTGGAAGGATCGTGGCTTGACCTTTCGGCTGTAGTAGCAGCGCAGGCTCTGCTGGTAGATGGCGGACCGGCTGAGTGCTAACAGCCGGCCTTCTTCCAGCAGATCGATGTCGTCTTCTCGTGCTTCCTTCGCCTCCGCCTCCGTGTACATGGTGAAGCGAGGCGAGTCGAACTCGATGTCAGTTGGGATGACGGCCTCGGCCCCGTATACGATGAAGAAGGGAGTGAAACCGGTTGATCTGTTCGGATTGGTGCGAAGACTCCAGAGGACGGCTGGCAGCTCGTCGATCCAGCAGCCGGCCGAGCGCTCCAGTGGCTCGACCAGTCGGGGTTTGATGCCGGATAAGATGAGGCCGTTCACTCGTTCTACCTGGCCGTTTGACTGCGGATGGGCAATGGACGCTAAGTCTAGTCGAATGCCCTGCGTTGAGCAGAAACGGGCCAAGGCGCCTTTGGTAAAGTTAGTGCCATTGTCGGTGATGATGCTGTGTGGTACACCGTACCGGACGGTGAGATCTGCGATGAAGGTCACAGCAGTCGGACCATTTAGTTTCTTGATTGGTTTTGCTTCAATCCACTTGGTGAATTTGTCCACGGCGACCAGCAGATGGTTCATGCCACCACGTGCGGTCTTGAATGGGCCCACCATGTCCAGCCCCCAGACGGCAAAGGGCCAGGTAAGGGGGATGGTCTTGAGTGCAGAAGCCGGCAGATGTTGCTTGGAGCTGAATTTTTGGCACCCCTTGCATTTCTTGACCAGATCCTTGGCGTCCTCCAAAGCAGTCGGCCAGAAGAAACCATGGCGGAAAGCTTTGGCGACAAGGGATCTGGAGGCCGCTTGGTGGCCGCACTCGCCTTGGTGTATGTCTCTGAGGATTGCCTTGCCTTTCTCTGGTTCGACGCAGCGTTGGAAAACGTCGGTCACGCTGCGCCTGACAAGCTCTCTGTTTACTATCGTGTAAGCTCCTGCCCGGTGTTGCACCTGCCGGGCCAAGATCTCATCAACTGGCAGCTCTCCGCCTACCAGAGAGTTGAGGATGGGCTGCGCCCATAATGGTGCTTTGACTTCATTCACTGTCATTACGGTTACTGAAACTAGGGCGGTTGGGTCTGGAGGTGGTGGGGCGGAGTCGGCCGCGTCTTGCTGCGTTGTTGAAGTCCCCGGGATGGCCGCTACAGCCCCCGGGCCAGGTTGTAGAGTCCCTGGGCCGGGTGCGACTGCCGTAGTCCCCGAGCCGCTTGCCGAAGTCCTCGGGCCGGCTGCTGCAGCCCCCGGGCCGGGTTGCGAAGTCCCCGTGCCGCTTGCCGAAGTCCCCGGGTCGGCTGCTGCAGCCCTCGGGCCGGGTGCGACTGCTGCAGTCCCCGTGCCGCTTGCTGAAGTCCCCGGGCCGGCTGCTGCAGCCCCCGGGCCGGGACCGACTGCTTCGGGAGCAGCCGGCACGAAGATGGATTCTGATTCCGGGGAAGGCTTGATAGACGGCTTGCGGAGGCACTGAAGGGACACGCCGGCTGGTATGGCTTGCCTGGTGGAGCCGATCCGTGCCAGGGCGTCTGCTTGCTCATTGTCGGCCCGTGGCACGTGAAGGAACTCGCACCCATCAAAATATCCGCTGATCTGCTGGACGAGGAAGCGGTAGCTCGCCATATTTGCATCCTTGGCATCCCAGTCGCCGGACGACTGTTGGACCACCAAGTCCGAATCGCCGTAGCACAGAATCCGGCGGATGCCAATCTCCTTGGCCAGCCGGAGTCCGTGTACTAGCGCCTCGTACTCGGCCACATTGTTGGAGGCGGCAAAGTGGATTTGCAGCGTGTATCTGAGCTTGTCACCTTTGGGAGAGGTGAGGACGACGCCGGCTCCCAAACCGGTGCGCATCTTCGAGCCATCAAAGTGCATCCGCCAATGAGTGGAGTCTGGAGCTGGCGGCAGGTACTGGGTCTCGGCCCAGTCGACGAGGAAGTCAGCCAGTGCTTGGGACTTGATGGCGGCGCGAGGCTGGTAGAAGATGGTGTAGGGGGCCAGCTCGATGGCCCACTTGGCCACTCGGCCCGATGCGTCTCTGTTGCCTATGATCTCCGCAAGTGGGGCGGTGCAGACGACCGTGATGGGATGCTCTTGAAAGTATGGCTTGAGCTTCTGGGCGGCAAAATGCACGCCATAGCACAACTTTTGGTAGTGGGGGTAGTTCTGCTTGGAAGCTGACAGCACCTCACTCAAGTAGTAGATGGGCCTTTGGACCGGCAGCGCCTTGCCGTCCTCTTGGCGCTCTACCACCATAACTGTACTGACCACCCGGCTGGTGGCGGCGATGTAGAGAAGCATGGGCTCCTTGGCAGCCGGGGCGGCCAGGACGGGCGGCGTGGTCAACATCTTCTTGAGCTGGAGGAACGCCTCGTCCGCCTTGTCGTTCCACTCGAAATGAGTGGTCTTCTTGATCAGCTGGTATAGGGGAAGAGCCTTCTCGCCCAGCCGACTGATGAAGCGGCTAATGGATGCCGAGCAGTCGGTGAACTTCTGAACGTCTCGTAGTCGGGTGGGCCTCTCCATCCTCTCGATGGCCTTGATCTTGACAGGGTTGCACTCTATGCCGCGCTCTGAGACAAGGAAACCGAGGAGCTGGCCGGCTAGCACTCCAAAGACACACTTCTCTGGGTTGAGCTTGATTTGAAAATGGCGCAGATTATCAAAAGTTTCCTTGAGATCTTCCAGGAGGGTACCGCGCTTCTCCATCTTCACCACAATATCGTCTACATAGACGTGGGCATTTCTGCCGAGTTGCTTGAGGAGGCACTTCTGCATGCAACGCTGGAACGTGGCACCAACATTTCTCAAGCCGAATGTCATGGTCAGGTAGCAGAAGGCTCCGAATGGTGTGATGAAGGCGGTCTTCACGCGGTCGGCCGGGCTTAACTTAATCTGGTGGTACCCCGAATAGGCATCCAAGAAACTCAACAGCTCGCATCTAGCTGTGGAGTCTATCACTTGGTCAATCCGAGGCAAGGCGAACGGATCCTTCGGGCAAGCTTTGTTGAGGCTGGTGTAGTCAATACACATGCGCCATTTGTTGTTCTTCTTTAGTACAAGGACTGGGTTGGCTAGCCACTCTGGGAAGAATACTTCCATAATGAAGCCGGCTGCTAGAAGCCGGGCTATCTCTTCACCAACAATTCCTCTCTTCTCCTCCGACAAGCGGCGGAGGGGTTGCCTGACTGGTTTTGCATCTGCTCTGACATGTAGCTTGTGCTCGGCGAAATCCGTCGGAACACCCGGCATGTCCTTTGGAGACCACGCAAAGATGTCCCGATTCTCACGGAGGAAATCGACGAGCTCGCTTTCCTATTTGCTGTCAAGGTGAGCTCCTATGACAGCGAACTTCTCCGGGTGCTCTGGGTCCAAGGGTATCTTCTTGGTTTCTTTGGCCGGCTGGAAAGAGCCCTGAGCTTCCGACTCCTTGGGATCTGGCGATAGGTCCGGCTGCTTGCCGGCCATGGCCACAACCCGGTCAAGGAGCCGCTTCTCGGCAGCAATCACAAGGGACTCGGCCAGCCGACTGCTAGCTGCAGCACACTCGGCAGACTTCTGGTAGTCGCTAGCTATGGTGATAATGCCCTTGGTGCCCGGCATCTTCATCTTGAGGTAGGCGTAGTGGGGGACCGCCATGAACTTGGCTAGAGCAGGCCGGCCAAGCAACGCGTGGTAGGGGCTCTCAAGGTCAACCACCTCGAACCAGATTGGCTCTCGGCGGAAGTGACTCTTGTCTCCAAAGAGGACATCTATCTTGATCTTGCCGATTGGTGAGCAGGATAGGCCAGGCACAATGCCATGGAAGACAGTCCGGCTAGGCTGGAGCTGTTTCTCTTTGATGCACAACTTCTCCATGGTGTCGCGGTAGAGGATGTTGATGCTACTACCGCCGTCTATCAGAATTCGGGAAAAATAAGCAGCTCGCCTCTCTGTTGCGAAGGTGGCATCCAACACCAGGGCATAGGAACCCGGAGAAGGCATCACCTCCGGGTGGTCAGCTCGGCTCCAACTGATCGGCTTCTCCGACCAGTGCATGAACTCTGGGGCTTCAGAGGTGACAGTATTCACTTCTCGGCGCTATTGACGCCGGCCATGCCTATCGTCAGTCACGCTGGTGAAGACGACGTAAGCTCCATGCTCTTCAGGAAACTCGTCTTGGATCGCGCCGACTGGTCGGACCGCCGGCTGCTGGGGAGGTGGAGGCGGCGGGCCAGCAGGCGGCGGAGGCAGTCCTTCGCCTCTGGCGACGTAGGTGAGCCAGTGGCACTTCCGGGTGGTGTGGTTGGATGGCTTCGCGCCGCTGTGGAACTTGCAGGGAGCGTCAAGGGTTTGCTCAAACGAGAAGGCGGGCAACCAGGCAGGCTTGCCGCCCTTCTGGCGTTTGGGGCCGGGCTGCTCTTCTGGCTACTGGTCTTCGACTGTTGCCACCTGCCGGCTAGTGGTAGCCGGCTGCGAGGCCTTGCGCTTATTGTCGTTTGACTATTGGCGCCGACTGGAATCACCAGCCGGTGTATGAGGAGCCAGAGGGAGTATCTTTCCTGACGCATCCACTCGGAGTTCCGACTTCATGGAGGAGTCGGCAGTGGCGTACTTGTCCGCTATGATCAACAGCTCGTCGAGCGTGGCCGGCTCGTAGCAGAGGAGCCGGTGCTTGAGTAGGGTGCCCACTCGGCACCCGGCAGTGAAGTATTCAATGGCTTGCACCTCATGGACCCCTTCGCAGGAGTTGCGCAGCTTGGCCCACCGCGTTAAGTATTCACGGGTGGACTCGATCGGGCCTTGGATGCACAGGGAGAGCTGGCGAGGCTTGGGCGGCCGCTTGTAGGTGCTGGTGAAGTTGCGGATGAAAACTTCGGTGAAGTCTAGCCAGCTGTTGACGCGGTAGGGCTTGAGGCTGTTCAGCCATGTCCGGGCCGTGCCCTAGAGCATGAGCGGAACATACTTCACGGCGACACGCTTGTTGCCATTCGCTATGTTGACGGCAGTGGAGTAGTCGACCAGCCAATCTTCCGGCTTCACAGAGCCATTGTACTTAGGAGTGTCCCGAGGGAGCGAGAACCCCTTGGGGAAGGGCTCATCGCGAATGCGGGGGCCGAAACAAGGCGGGCCGATTGCATCTTCTTCTTCCAACGCCAGGGACCGAGCCAAGCGGTCGATCCGGTTGCGGGCATCATTCTCTCCGACTCCTTCGCGGGGGCCCAGCCGGTGCCCGAGAGTCGGATGCATCTTCTTCTTCCAACGCCAGGGACCGAGCCAAGCGGTCGATCCGGTTGCGGGCATCATTCTCTCCGACTCCTTCGCGGGGGCCCAGCCGGTGCCCGAGAGTCGGATGCTCAACAGGCGGCGGAGAGGCGCGCCTCTCCCTGCGCGGGGGAGGGGGCTGACGATCGTCCCGCCGCTCCACTGCTCGTGGGCGGCCGTCTTGGTCGCGCTCAATGGAGATGCGGCTGCGGCTGGCAACCGGCTCTGGGTCTCCTCGGTCGCGGGCGGTGGCTGTCTGCGTCCGGGAGGTCGCGTCGTGCTCCCGGCGAGGGGGAAGGTTCCCAGTCTGTAGGCCGGGTTCCACCATGCGGCGGCCAGCTTCTTGCTGCGCGGCGGCCGCATCGATGAGCTGCTGGACGCGCTCCGTCATGCAGCGACGCTCGTCGCCCTCCAGGCGGTCCAGCTCGTCTGCCGCTGCCTGGGCGGCGCGCAAGTTCTCCATGGGCGTGGCGTAGACCGGGCGGTCGGCCCCCAACATGCTGGCGATAGCGGCGCCGCGCTGCCGGACCGTGCCCACGCGGCTGGGCTCGTCAGCAGCCGGTGTGCCGCAAACGTCGAGGTCGATCTCGCGGTGGTAAGCCTCGGTGAGGCGTCTCATGGCCGCCAACTTGTTGGCGCTGTCGAGAAGTGCGATACGGCATGCCTCCAGCGTTTCACCGCTCGCACCGGGCGCTACGGGAGCGGATAGGTCCCGCATTGCCGCCTGCAACGGGTCCCGGCCGGCCTGGTCGGAGGTTCCGTCATGGCTGATGACCAGCACCTTAGTGACGGTGCTGGTGCCGGCGCTGCTGTCTGCAGCGGGAAGTGGGTCATCGAAGATCACCATGTCACCAGGGAAGGCATCAGGAAGCGCGGCATCGGTGTCGACGACCATGTCGACGAGCAGGTCGGTGGAGCCAACGGACTCCGGATCGGAGACCGGCTCATCGGCGATGTGAAGCTTGCCGAGGAGATCGACGAGGTAGCTCTCGGAGCTAGCTGCGCCCGCGTCGAGTGCGGGCTCGTCGAAGAGGCGGATCCCACCGATGAGATCAGCGAGTTGCTTGCGGCGCAAACAACTTCCACGCCATGCAGCGTGTCGGCGCAAACGCCGTCGGGCGTGCCGGGCTGGCTGCGATCGCCAGGGAGGAAGAGGGTTCCCGTCCAGAACGTGTTTCCGGACGACGGTGCACCTGGCCCCACGGTGGGCGCCAAATGTCGGGGATATCGTGCGACATATGCCAGGGGATGGCTTATCGTGGATGGGGACAAAAGTACGTCGCCGGGCTCTAGAAGCGGGAGTGAGCGAGACCGCGTACGCTTGCGAATCTTACCTAGGTTCGGGACTCTCCTAGGAGATAACACCCCTAGTCCTGCTCTGCGGGGTCTCCGCATGATCACTATTTCAACAGGTGGCTACAAGCTTGCTCCTTGAGCTACCTGGCTGGAGGAGGAAGAAGGGCAAGGCTAGCTCTACTCCACTCTCTCTGCGTGTGTGTGTGGTGCTGTGAGTGCTCGACGAGGCCTCTGCCAAGGAGCCAACCCCTTGCATGGGATGACCTAGGGGGTTTATATAAGCCTACCCCCCAGGGGTACAACGGTAATCTGGCCAGATGCGGGGCCCGGCAGTCAGTGTCACTGGTCGCCGGCTTCTCCGCCGACCGCCGGGGCCCGCCGCCTGGTGGGTCCGCCGACCGCCGCGATCTCAGCCGACAGGTGGGTCCTGCCGTCCACGGGCCGCGTTGACGGCTTTATGCTATTGCATTGCCCCTGATGACGAAGGCCTCGTCAGGGGGAGCATGGATACAGTCACGCCGCCTGGCGGGAACTCACTATAGCCATACCCCGTCGTATCTGGTTAATGGCGCACGGACTTCGAGGGAGGAGGAGGGCCGCCTGCTGGGAGCCGGCCTCCCACTAAGCCGACTGGTCTGGGCTCGCCGCCTTCTGGCTTGTCACGGACAAGTAGGGCCCGCCGCCTGCGGGCCATACTGACCGCTTGTCACGGGAGCATGGCTTCCTCTGCCATGGGTGACGTCATGAGCGGCATGGCAACAGTCCTGCGTTGGGCGCAGGATGCCTGCTCGGTACACAGTACTGTGGCCACGCCCTGCCCTGGATTCGGGGGTGGCAGGCATGTACTGTAGCCATGCCCTGTCTCATCATGTTTATGTTGGCGCTGACTTTGAGGGCGCGAGGGGCCGCCTGCTAGGACTCGGCATCCCAGGAGGCCGCCTGCCAGGAGTCGGCCCACTTCATGGCCGTCTTGTGGACTCCGCCGCCTCCCGGCTACCGGCTGCTTGGACCAGCCGGCCTCAAGAAGGCGGCCCTTATCCTTGACGTTTGAGGGGCGCAGCCTGCCCCGATGTCTTGAAATACCAAAGGGAGCTGATGGGGCTACCCGTGGTCATTTACTCCGACATTCTTTAATTTCTTCTTTGATAGGGGGATGATATTTAAACCACTTCTCTTTGGGGAGATCAACATGAGTAGCAAATGATTCACAAAAAGAGGCTACTATCTCAGAGTCAAGTCCATATTTAGTGCTAAACTTGTAAAAAGCATCGGAATTCATAAAAGATTTAACACAATCAAATTCAAGCTTAATACCTGACTCTTTACCTTCACCGAGTTCCCAATCTTCAGAGTTGCGTTTAATTCTTTCTAAAATATCCCACCTAAATTCAATAGTATTGTTCATAAAAGAACCAGTACAAGAAGTATCGAGCATGGATTGATCATCACGAGAAAGCCGAGCATAAAAATTCTGAATGATAATTTCTCTAGAGAGCTCATGATTGGGGCATGAATATAACATTGACTTCAGCCTCCCCCAAGCTAGAGCGATACTTTCTCCTTCACGAGGCCAAAAATTATATATATAATTCCAATCACGATGAACTAGATGCATAGGATAAATTTTTTGGTGAAATTCCAATTTCAATCGATTCCAGTTCCAAGATCCAATATCATCGCATAGCCTATACCATGTCAATGCTTTTCCCTTCAAAGATAAAGGGAAAACCTTATTCTTAGCTTCATCTCCGGATAAACATGCAAGCTTAAATAATCCATAAATTTCATCCACATATATCAAGTGCATATCAAGATGTTCAGTTCCATCTCCTGCATAAGGATTAGCTAGCAGTTGTTCTATCATATCCGAAGGAATTTCATAACCAATATTTTCAGTAGGTGCAGTAGGTTGAGGGGTAGCTAATTGTGGTTCCGTTCGAGGTGAAGATACCCTGAACAAACCCCTCAAAGGATGATTCTCCGTAGTAACAAGTGGCAATAAATTTCAGCACGTAGTAATAATTTTTACTTACCAATTTCCACTTACTAAGAGCGCTTCACTCCCCGGCAACGGCGCCAGAAAAGAGCCTTGATGACCCACAAGTATAGGGGATCAATCGTAGTCCTTTCGATAAGTAAGAGTGTCGAACCCAACGAGGAGCAGAAGGAAATGACAAGTGGTTTTCAGCAAGGTATTTTCTGCAAGCACTGAAATAGTCGGTAACAAGTAGTTCGATAGCAAGATAATTTGTAACGATCAAGTAACGGTAACGGTAAATAATATGCATCAAGGTAGCCCAATCCTTTTGTGGAAAAGGATAGGCCAAAACGGTCTCTTATAATAAGCAAAACGTTCTTGAGGGTACACGGGAATTTCATTATGTCACTTTCATCATGTTGGTTTGATTCGTGTTCGCTACTTTCATAATTTGATATGTGGGTGGACCGGTGCTTAGGTGTTGTTCTTACTTGAACAAACCTCCTACTTATGATTAACCCCCTCATAAGCATCCGCAACTATGAGAAAAGTATTAAGATAAAATCTAACCATAGCATTAAACTTTTGGATCCAAATCAGTCCCTTACGAAGTAGCGCATAAACTAGGGTTTAAGCTTCTGTCACTCCAACAACCCATCATCTAATAACTACTCCACAATGCATTCCCTTAGGCCCAAATATGGTGAAGTGCCATGTAGTCGACGTTCACATGACACCACTAAGGGAATCACAACATACATATCATCAAAATATCAAACACATATCAAGTTCACATGATTACTTGCAACATGATTTCTCCCGTGACCTCAAGAACAAAAGTAACTACTCACAAATAATAATCATGCTCAAGATCAGAAGGGTATGAAATAGCATAATGGATCTGAACATATAATCTTCCACCAAATAAACCATATAGTAATCAACTACAAGATGTAATCAACACTACTAGTCACCCACAAGTACCAATCTAAGGTTCCGGTACAAAGATTGAACACAAGAGATGAACTAGGGTTTGAGATGAGATGGTGTTGTTGAAGATGTTGATGGATATGGCCCTCCCAAAGATGGGAGAGTTGTTGGTGATGACGATGGCGATGATTTCCCCCTCCGGGAGGGAAGTTTCCCCCGGAATCGCTCCGCCGGAGGGCAAAAGTGCTCCTGCCCAAGTGCCGCCTCGAGACAGCGGCGCTTTGTCCCGAAAGTCCCCTCCTGATTTTTTATAGGTCAAAATGACCTATATACCAGAAGATGCGCACCGAAGGTGGGCCGAGGAGGGCACAACCCACCAAGGCATGCCTGGGGGGGCCTGGCGCGCCCAGGTGGGTTGTGCCCACCTGGTGGGCCTCCTCTGGTAGTTATTTGCTCCAGTATTTTTCATATATTGCAAAATAATTCTTCGTAAAATGTCAACTCATTTGGAGATGTGCAGAATAGGTAACTTTGACGTAGCCTTTTCAGGTCCAGAATTCCAACTGCCGGTATTCTCCCTCTTTGTGTAAACCTTGCATATTATGAGAGAAAAGGCATTAGAATTACTCCAAAAGGCATTATTATGCATAAAAATATTATAAATGATAGTAGGAAAACATGATGCAAAATGGACGTATCAGGGAGTTGATACGTCTCCGGCGTATCTACTTTTCCTAACGCTTTTGCTCTTGTTTTGCACTCTAATTTGCATGATTTGAATGAAACTAACCCGGACTGACGCTGTTTTCAGCAGAACTACCATGGTGTTGTTTTTGTGTAGAAATAAAAGTTCTCGGAATGGAACAAAACTTTTTTAAGAATTTTTATGGAATAAAAGAAAAATACTAGAGCCAAGAACCACCAGAAGGGGGCCCCTGGGTGAGCACAACCCACCAGGGCGCCCCCCTCCAGGCGCGCCCAGGTGGGTTGTGCCCACCTGGTCGCCCCACAGACCCTGACTCCGACGCTATAAAATCCTATTTTTGGAGAAAAAAATCATGGAGAAAGAATTATCGCGTTTCATGCTATGGAGCCGCCGGAGAGGGGGATCTTCGATCTTCATCATCACCAACCCTTCTCTATCACCAATTCCATGATGCTCCCCACCGGGAGTGAGTAATTCCTTCATAGGCTCGCTGGTCAGTGAGGAGTTGGATGAGATTCATCATGTAATCGAGTTAGTTTTGTTAGGGCTTGATCCCTAGTATCATTTATGTTCTCAGATTGATGTTGTTATGACTTTGCCATGCTTAATGCTTGTTACTTTGGGCCCGGGTGCCATGATTTCAGATCTGAACCGTTTATGTTATCACCTTTATATCTATGTTCTAGATCCGATCTTGCAAGTCATATTCACCCATTACGTGTTATGATCCGTAAACCCCGGTGTGACAGTAATCGGGATACTTTCCGGTGATGACCGTAGTTTGAGGAGTTCATGTATTTTCACTATGTGTTAATGCTTTGTTCCGGTTCTCTATTAAAAGGAGGCCTTAATATCCCTTAGTTTCCTTATGGACCCCGCTGCCACGGGAGGGTAGGACAAAAGATGTCATGCAAGTTCTTTCCATAAGCACGTATGACTATTTACGGAATACATGCCTACATTATATTTATGAACTGGAGCTAGTACTGTATCGCCCTAGGTTATGACTGTTATATGATGAATATCATCCAATGAATTCACCGATCCAATGCCTACGAATTTTCCATATATTGTTCTTGCTAAGTTACTACTGTTACTGCTACTGTTACAATTGCTACAAAATCATTGCTATCACTGTTATCGTTACTGTTACTATTATCACTGCTATCAAAACTATCATATTACTGTGCCACTGATTACCTTGCTGCAGATAATTAATCTCCAGGTGTAGTTGAATTGACAACTCAGCTGCTAATACATACAAATATTCTTTGGCTCCCCTTGTGTCGAATCTATAAATTTGGGTTGAATACTCTACCCTCGAAAACGGTTGCGATCCCCTATACTTGTGGGTTATCATGACCACGCAAACAAGATCGCAAGCAAACAAAAGATCAAACAAGAAAAAGGCATACGAAAAAAATATTTTTGGATTTTTGCAAAAAAAACGTTTTAGAAGTGGGGGAGATGAAAACGAGAGGTAAATGGCAAATAAAGTAATTGCAAGGAGATGAGATTTGTGATTGGGTACTTGATAGATGTTGATGATGTCGACCCGGCAACGGCGCCAGAAATTCTTCCTGATTGCTTGTATCTGCGTTGGTATTTCCCCGAAGAGGAGAGGATGATGCGGCACATCACAGGTAAGTATTTCCCTCAGTTATGAAACCAAGGTTATCAATCCAGTAGGAGAACCAGGTAACACTATGTAAACAACACCTGCACACAAATAACAAATACTTGCAATCCAACACGTAAGAGGGGTTGTTAATCCCTCCTCGGTATTGAGGTAGATCAAATTGTATGAGATTTGATAAATAGATCTAACTAAAACACAAAATAAAATAAAGAAATAAAAATTGCAGCAAGGTACTTTTGGTTTAATATGATAGGAAAATAGACCCGGGGGCCGTAGTTTTCACTAGAGGCTTCTCTCGAGAAAATAGCATACGGTGGGTAAACAAATTACTGTTGGGCAATTGATAGAAAAGTGAATAATCATAATGATATCCAAGGCAATGATCATGTATATAGGCATCACGTCCAAGATTAGTAGACCGAAACGATTCTGCGTCTACTACTATTACTCCACACATCGACCGCTATCCAGCATGCATCTAGTATATTAAGTTCATGGAAAAACGGAGTAATGCAATAAGAACGATGACATGATGTAGACCAGATCTATTCATGTAGGAATAGACCCCATCTTTTTATCCTTAATAGCAACGATACATGCGTGTCATGTCTCTTTCTGTCACTGAGATTGAGCACCGCAAGATCAACCCCATCACAAAGCACCTCTTCCCGTGGCAAGAAAAATCAATCTAGTTGGCCAAACCAAACCAAAATTTCAGAGAAGAAATATGAGGCTATAACAATCATGCATAAAAGAGTTCAGGAAAGACTCAAATAATATTCATGGATAGAACTGATCATAAACCCATAATTCATTGGATCCCAACAAACACACCGCAGAAAGTCATTACATCAAATAGATCTCCAAGAACATCGAGGAGAACATTGTATTGAGATCAAAAAGAGAGAAGAAGCCATCTAGCTACTAGCTACAGACCCGTAGGTCTGTGGTTAACTACTCACGCATCATCGGAGGGGCAACAAGGATGATGAAGAACCCCTCCGTGATCCTTGCCCCCTCCGGCAGAGTGTCGGAAAAGGCCTCTAGATTGGATCTCGTGGTTCTGGAACTTGCGGTGGTGGAAACTGTATTCTCTCGACTCCCCTAGGGTTTTTGGGATTTTAGAGTATTTATAGAGGCGAAGGTCGGTGGAGAAGCTTCCTGTGGGCTCCACTACCCACCAGGGCGCGTCGAGGGCCTCTGGCGCGCCCTGGTGCCTAGTGGGCCCCACGCGCCTCCTCTCGTGTGCTTCTTTGGCTCCCTGGGTGTCTTCTGGGCAGAAAAAAATCTCCAAAAAGTTTCGTGGCATTTGGACTCCATTTGGTATTGATATTCTGCAAAGTAAAAAAACAAGCAAAAAATAGCAACTGGCACTGGGCACTATGTCAATAGACTAGTCCCAAAAAATGTTATAAAGTTGCTAGTAAATGAATATAAAACATCCAAGATTGATAATATAACAGCATGGAACAATAAAAAATTATAGATATGTTGGAGACGTATCACACCACTAGAGGAAAGACAACATACATCTCATTAAAATATTGAACGAATACCAAATTCACATGATTACTTATAACAAGACTTCTCCCATGTCCTCAGGAACAAAAGTAACTACTCACAAAGCATGTTCATGTTCATGATCATAAGGGTAGTGAATATCATTAAGGATCTGAACATATGATCTTCCACCAAATAAACCAACTAGCATCAACTACAAGGAGTAATCAACACTACTAGCAACCCATAGGTACCAATCTAAGGTTTTGAGACAAAGATTGAATACAAGAGATGAACTAGGGTTTGAGATGAGATGGTGCAGGTGAAGATTTTGATGAGGATTCACTACTAGGGAAAAGGCTAGCAGTAGCTGGGGTTTTACCTTAGCAGTAGCGTGGGAACCTGCGCTACTGCTAATGCGCTACAGCTAAACTTTAGCAATAGCATGGGTTTACCAGCGCTACTGCTAACCATACATAGCATAGCAGCAGCGCAGCTTTTCAGAGCGCGCTGCTGCTAAACCAATGCTACTGCTACGTGCATGCCCCGCGCTACTGCTAAAATTTCCTGTATTTTTTTCTGCAGCATATTGGCGCTTTATTTGTATAGGTTTTATACAGTAGTCTCATCATATGATTTTATGATCATGATGAGTTATTATATCAGTGGGTGAAAGAGATGTGGATTAGATTCAAGTGGAGGCAACATGGTGGAGATCCAAAGTACTACTAATCCAAACTTGATCACTTTAGTTTGGATTAGTAGTACTTTCGATATGCACCATGTTGCCTCCACTTTAATCTAATCCATGTCTCTTTCACCCACTGATATATATAATAACTCATCATGCTCATAATGATATAACAACTCAGCATCATCATCATAATAATAACTCATCATCGTTATCATAATAACAAGTCATGCTCATCATCATCTTAGTCATCTAACAACTTCTACTCGTTATCATAATAACAAGTCATACTCATCATCATCATAGTCATCTAACCAACCCTAGTTAATTGTTCTTAGCACATGATCATGAGTATTAGCTAGGACCTCCTACCCTCTCTAAGGTAAAATAGCATAAAACAACATAGCCCCTAACTCTCCATTATGGAGAATGGAGATTATCATGTCTCCAATTCGTGGGCTTTGCACAATGTTGCTTCCAAGTAGCTCCCTATGATTATTCATAACTTTTTTCCATTATTTGATTGTGAGGTCTTCATATGTTCGAGAAATCTTGTATGAACAGCAGTGACCCATAGGCAGACTTGGCCGTAAGCTAATAACATCAATGTGACCTTTCGTATGGATCAGATGAGGCACACAATCCTTCGGGATTTTCTGTTGAAGAGCATAATAGTAACGTAGTTAGCAATGTAGTTTAGCTTTAGAAGAATGTATGCAAAAGATGCACTGGTGTCATAATAGTAAAAAAAAATCTTACCATGCCATTTCCATGGATGTTGCCATAGTTCAACACATGGACTAGCGGCACGTATTGACCATAATGTGGAGGAGTTTCATAATTCTTATTGAAAGTCTCAACATCAATAATAAATGAGACAAGATGATCTTTCTCCTCGTAAGTTCAGAGCCATCAGTGTAGTAGGTTTTGTCTACTACTTTCCGTACATTTTTTGAAGAATGGAAATAAGTTGTCAATGGAAATATATAAGCTGTCAACTATTTTGAAATAAACAATATAAATTACTTAATAAATATTTTTGAGAAACTCACATAGAGGTAGAAGTGGAAGCGTATCAACATCGACCCAAATGTCGATATTATCTTCGTCAATGTCATCTTCAGGATCACCAAGATCGAAGGTGACATGCATACCCTCCTGAAAACCATACGCCTTGCATAGTGTGGCCCAATTCGAGCAACCAAAATGGGAGTAGGTCACCGTGTTGTATAGCTTTATGGCAAAAGCGTAACCATGTTGGGTTCGGAGGTGAACTTTCATTGTCTTCATATCCTCATAATCTTCGAAATGCAGCTTCTCCAAGACATAACATCTCGCATGGCAGGGGATGCACTAGTCAAATTGTAAAAAATGGAAATTACATGTTGAAGAAGCAGAAGTCATGCTTAATTACGAAAAAAGACTTGTCGTTGTTCCGTACCGTACAAACATCGAAGGTCTCGTCGAGCTTAATAGTGAAGCACTGACCGTTTTGCAGGTGAGGCCTGTCGCACAGACACCAGTCATCGCCGCAGTAGTCGCACTCAGGGATCCTCTGATCGTCAGACATTTCCTATGTTCATAATTCAAAGATGAAACTTCTGAAATTCAATATATGTACTACAAAAACTAAATTAGATCATTATTATTCATCACAGGTTGACTGTCGGTCTATCGGGTCTTTTCTTGAAAATTCTCATCTCATGTGGTGTATATGGTGGGCACTCCCTCTCTGATATATTCGACCATCGGTGATGGTCGCTCCTTCATTCGTTCTCGAGTGCATTGCACCAAAATGTCTAGCACACGGTAACAAAGGAGAAGCGACCCCCACGGCAATAGTCAGGATCCTTCCTCTCTTATATTCTGATAGTATATGGTGGACACTCCCTCACTATTATTTCGACCGTCGGTGATGGTCGCTACCCCTCCTTCTCTCGTGCATTACCAAGATATATCACGAGAGAAGGAAGAGGAAGCGCCCCCCACTACAACAGTCAGGATTCTTCCTCTCTGATATTTCGACAGTATATGGTGGACACTCAAGTAGCATCGACAGACTGAAAGTCAACCCGTTACATATATGGAGCAATGACATAAAAAAGGGAGCACCCGATATTTCCTACTTTCTAGCACAAGTCATGCCAAAATTCATGAAAAAATCTGGCATGACCTTTGCTAAAAGGACATATCGAGCGCCTGAAATTTGCCGGGACGGAAATTAATCAACACTCCGGCAAAACATAGGCCACTTGGAGGTGTTCCCTGCAAACATAGGCCACTTGGGCAAGCACATATCCTTCATTTTCCAAATATTCATGTGTGACAGCACTAGTAGTACACAACACTACATATCACATGTCTAAATCTCCATCATATTTGAGCAACACTAGTACACAACACTAGATATACATGTTTACTCACTATAGACGATGGCTGTCGAGGATGTGGGTGCCATTGGTGATCTTCTGGGCGTCGTCGACCGGCTCGTCGGTGATATACCCTGCGCCACACATGAGCATAAACACATGGTCATTTGTATAGAAAATTTCAAACTTGGTATGCTCATTGCATTTCAGTGGTTTAATTTTGACAACAAGCATAACATTTCATTTTTTGTGAAACCATTTCATTTTATTAGGTCTCTCTTTCTCTCTCTCTCTCTCTCTAAAAATTCACTAGGCATCAACTACATCCAAACCTATGAACAAAATTAGTAAACTTTTGAAACTTTCTATACCTAAATTAGTACTGAGAAGATGTGTCATATTTAATGTTTTTCTTCAGTTTTTCAAAATATGTATTTGGTGATTTTCAAGTTGCTAGAAACCCATTTTCCCTACAACTGTAACTGGTTTAGTTTTAAATATTATAGGATGAATAGAAGTGCTCTTACCTAGAGTGGGTTGATCAAGAGCGGCCAGAGTCTTTGAAGATGTGCCTAGCAAAGCTTTGAAGCATGTATGAGGAAGAGAATAGAGATAGGCTTAGCACTAGTGGAAAAAAGCCTAGCTATGGCATGGCAAAAAGTGCCTTGCTGGCGTAGAGACCCAACGCCACCAATATGGCACCAGTGAAAACAATTTAGTGGTGGCGTTGGCAGATACGTTAGCAGTATTTTAGTACTGATGGCGTGCCACCTGGCTAACGCCAGCAATATATTGTGTTATCTATGGCGTTTATTGTGAGGCAACGCCAGCAATTTGTATTTTTCAGCAATAAAAAAATATACCCAGTGATTAGTATATGTGCAGCCATTTAAACTTCTAGTGGTAACTCTCAAATCCACAAAATATACCCAGCTATTACTACAGTTTTCAGTAACTAGCTTGCTACTACCTACAAGCAAAAGTTATCCGGTGGCTAGCTCTACAAGCAAAAGTATCTTCATAGAGAAAATGTTGTCAACACTGAACAATATCTCAAGATACGGGAAAAAAAGAGGGAAGAAAGGAGGAACGTGGAGAATGAGCTCAGATTTTTTTTAAATTATACTTTGCTAAGATGGTGTTTGAGAAGGAGGGGGCACTTTCCCAGCTGGGCAGTGCAAAACATGCTCTCAAAGAACTGAAAGCAAAGCTGGAGAAGACGAATCTGGCTGATCATGCATGCATCCACCAACGTACATCAACCGATTAGGGAAATTAATGAATATATTGTTCTAATATTGTGCTCAACATACTTTGTGCTTATATGAAGGTGAACTAGCTATATGGTGTACTGTGCTGTTGTGACGTAGCTATCGTACTGTGATGTTAAAATATATTTGTGTGCCTGATATGAAAGTGGTAAACAGCTGTTCGATATGAAATGTGAATTTGCTTAATACTAGGAGTATTAGTAGTAAACTAATAAACCTGCTAAATGGGTCATGGCACTTTACAGACGTTTCTACCAGTAAAAGCATGTGTGATGGATAGCCCAATGGCATACATTTTTCTTCACCGGATCTTGTGTGATATACTTGAATAACGCAAATGCATAAATAAGACAGAGCGTTTGTGATTGCTACACCTATCACAAACGAAGCTATACAGAAAACTGTGTCTGATGCGGTAGCCAAGACAAACGTTTTTTCCATAATTAGTGTGTGGGATGGCAAGACGATCTCCCACGGATTGTCCTACAAAAGCGTCTGCATTATCTCCTCCGATCGCACACGAACATATGCGCTAAGTGTGTGTGACCGGTGGAGCTATCGCCGATGGTTTCTGGGTCGTGTGGGAAGGACCCACCATATCGCACACATAGGCAAGGTGGCAGTTTAAAACTCTGTCGCCAAAAGGGGTTAAAACCAGTTTGTATAGCACGGCACTGCACTAGTGACCTATGGCTCCATCTCCGACGAACGCGATGGCCGGGACACTTCATTGCAACAAAGTCGCAAATCTTCGCTGTCTACCCCACAACCTTATCATAAGCTACTAGGTGAGAAGTTCCTCTGCCTCCATCTCCACCCCACAACCCTTTCTATGTTCATGACACCCATCTGGATTTATACATGTGCTTCATTTTGGCCCCTTGATGTACTTGACCTTTTGATTCTTCTAGATCAACTCAATTTTGTTGTATGTATTACAGACCATACCGCGGTTCATTAAATCTAGAGATCTAGTTCACTTCACATGCTCTTATTAGGCAGATCTTGATTATTTGCTAGTACTTGTGTATTTTAAGATTAATTGATAACTGAAACATAAGTATTCGCATCAATGATGAACATGGACGTGAATAATTAGCCTTTGATTCTCAGCTGCTATCAGCAAATCAACAAAAGTATATGAGCAGGTACTGGCGGAAGCAATGAAGGACAATGCTGCTCAAATATCTGCAGCATGAAGAACACTATGCTAGTACCATTGGTCCACCAGATTTTGCTTGTATAGCACATTCTTTTCTGCATGCTGACGCGCAAACAGATGATGATTCAGAAAACAATTCAAAGGACGAAGCTATGTCTACAATGTTGGCATGGATGAATATGTACCTTCATCTTCAGGTACAAAAAATAATAAATGGACCCCAGCTATTTACAAGGTAAACTTCCTTTACCGATTTGTCATGTATCTGTATTATGCAATTATGCTATAACACATTCATTAAACCGTGAACTGCATATGTTCTAACTTTCATGGGTACATGGTTTCTTCAGGGACAACTCAGAATTGACTTGAGGGGTGCATTTCCGGAAGAATTTTGCACTGCCATTTTGCAAAAAAGTGCTCAACACCGTAAATATAAATTTGTGACCAAATGTTCTAACAAGGCCAGAAACCGTACATAATATTTAGGCCTCCTCTTGAGATTTCAGACTTATGCACTCTCTTTCATACTAAGTTTTTGTTTCATGTCATAGGAACTTTTTGACAAGAGAAAAGCAAACATACATGATGTGGTGGTAAGCGGTACGGCTGGCAGTTCAAAATAAGATACCCCTCATAGCTTTATGGTAAGAATTTAAATAACTTATTGAAATCCTGTATATTGTTGATTATTACATGATATGCAGTACTGATGTGAGTCTCCTAATTTCATAAGGCCAAAAAACAGCAAAAGGAGATCATCCAGTTCGGAGTTTTCTGGAAACTACCACAACATCGAGAAGGATTCCAGTATGAGACAAATTGCAGAAGAAGCACCCATAAGTAATTTACAATGTTTTGGCTTCAAAATTATTGTGTGAGCCATCATAGTGTAATGTACTAACAGTGCACGAACAACGCTTTCAATCATGATGCAGACTACAAAGAGGGCACATTTACAAGAAGTTCTGCTGCAAGTACCTGACGAGCGGATTATTAAGGAAAAGAGCTCCTCCACCATGTTACTTTCAATCTTTAGCGTCTCATCACATAATTCATCCTCTGAACAATACATCCATGAGCTAGAAGCGAAGATTACAGCACAAGCGACAAACACAAAACTGGCAAATGCCACATTTGCAGAAAATCTGAATGTCCTACTTACTGCACAGATGCAGGAAATCAAGAGTGAAGTGCACCATAGATCCTCGAACTATTTCAAAGGTGTCATGTAGGTCCTCGAACTATGAAAATAGTCATCCAGATCCTCGAAGTGCAGTAAGTGTGTCATTCAGGCCCAAAATCTCCCTGATCCCCTCTAACTGGCCAGCTGGCGCCGTTAACCGTGAACACTAAATAGTAAAACACTGTTTCAGTTCCAATATCATTCCTGTACGTGATGAACAGTAAAAATATAAAAAATAATCTGAAATTCTTTGGCATCAAAGATACCCTGGTGCGTGAACAGTAAAAATGTTCATTAATTCAAAAAAATGTTCGCGAATATGGAAAAATTATTCGCGACTTTAGAAAAATGTTCACAAACAACAAATTTGAAAATATGTTCGCGAACCACAAATATTGTTCACGGGTATGGAAAAAATGTTCATGAACCACAAATATTCGCGACTTTAAAAAAATGTCTAACATTTTTTCGCGAATATTTTTTAAAGTCGTGAATTTTTTTCCAAATTCATCGTTCGCGAACATTTTTTTAAAGTCGCGAACATTTTACTAAAGTCGCGAATATTTTTTTCCAAATTCATCATTCGCGAACAATTTTTTAAAGTCGCGAACATTTTGTTAAAGTCGCGAATATTTTTTCCAAATTCATCGTTTGCGAACATTTTCTTAAGATCGCGAATATTTTTTCCAAATTCATCGTTCGCGAACAATTTTTTATATTCGCGAACATTTTATTAAAGTAGCAAATATTTTTTCCAAATTCATCGTTCGCGAACATAATTTTAAAGTCGCGAACATTTTATTAAAGTCGCCTATATTTTTTCCAAATTCATCGTTCGTGAACATTTTTTGAATTAATGAACATTTTTCACTGTTCACACAACAGGGTATCTTCAATGCCAAAGAATTCCAGAATTTTTAAATTTTTTACTGTTCATCATGCACTGTTCATCGCGTACAAGAATGATGTTCGGAATTGAACGTTATTTTACTGTTCACGGTTGACTGTTTCACTGTTCACGTTTAACGCTGCCAGCTAGCCGGTTAGAGGAGGCCAGGGAGATTTTGGACCTGAATGACACACTTACTGCACTTCAAGGACCTGGATGACGATTTTCATAGTTCGAGGACCTACGTGACACCCCTGAAATAGTTCGAGGACCTACAGTGCACTTCACTCACAAATAGCTCAAAAGGAAACAGCAACTAGAAATAGAAGGTATCAAGATGGATCGGGAGAGAAAAACAAGAGGTTTTGAAAAAACCAACAAGAAATGGAGGGAATTCTTAGTCATCTCTTAAGGAAGTCATCTTAGTCTTCGTAGGAGACTGTGTCACAACCCATCAATCACTAATGGTGCACTATTATTTGTCATCATGCCTTCTCCAATGTCTTATTTCTAATGCTTGATAATATGTCATTTGGATGCTCATTTTAATATGTGGATCACTGCTATGAGAAATGTCAAGGCCCATTGTTATTATAATAAAAGTTGTGATGGCAATGTTAAATTTCAAATTTTCTCTAGTTCAATTTCAAATTGGCCTACAATATCAACCATGCACAATTTGACGCTATAATAAAACCTGTGATGGTAGTGGTGACGAAAATTGAAACCGTCACCAGAGTCATGTCCCCACTTGTATGCAGCCACATCATCATCGTTCGCACCCACATGTAAGCAGCCACGTCAACACCATCCGACCCCACATGTAAGCAGCCACATCAGCATCTTCTGGGCCCATATGTCAGCAACATTGACCAGTCAAAACTGACGCCCGACTTATTACTAACGGGACCGTCGGCAATAAAACCCATAGTGGACCCACATGGAAGTAGCCATGTCAGCAAGGCTGGCCCCACCTGTCAGAATCCTTAACAGGTCAAACCCGCGGTCCGATCATCGGTGACAGATTATCGTCGCCAAAAAGATCTTAGGCGATAGATTGGGCTATCATAGGTGACATTCTAGGTCGTCACCAAAAATGGCTATCAGTGACATTTTTAATTTGTCACCTAAAATGCGATCTTGTGTGACGAAAAAAGTGGTACCGTCAAAATTTACTTTTTATGATGGCAATTTGGTGACAGTGGGGGTGACGGCAGAAAAAGTCATCGGCATATATTCTGTGACGAAAAACTGTTATACGTGACACAAGTGAAACGTCGCAAAATGGAGCAAATTTTGTAGTGCTTGGAGTTGTATCCTGACATCTTACAACTAAAATCAGATACTTGATAAAAACACACCCAGATATCAGACAAATATACCCGGAGATCTCTTTGCCACATGGAGACGAGGAGAGGATAGGTTATTGCTGTATGTATGGACAAGATGATACCATATACGCTCCTCTCTTCTACTGCTGCAAGATGATGGTAGTCTTCGTTAAGTTGAGCTTCTCCCCCTTATTCTGGCATTTATGTAGTTTAGTCCACAGATATAGCCAATTCCTTTGATACTGATGCATATCTAGCATAGTTTTGATGTAAGTATTGCGAGTACTTTGGACGAGTACTAACCGTTGCTTTGCTACTTTTTTTCATTCAACCCGGTTGCTGCAACAGCTGGTAGCACCATGGATGCAGGTTACCCCGATGGTGCTTACTACATGGATACCGACATCGACTAGTAGTTAAGAGGTCCTGGGCACGAGGCCTTGCATTTCGATCTAGTGTCGTTGTTTTTCTCAGCCTTCGTAAGGCAAAACTCGTTTAGCTTGTCTGTACTCAGATAATAATTGCTTTCATGACTGATGTATTATGGGTCCTCGTGGCCCTTGCTTGTAATATAAAGATTTATGTTTAAATTTGTTTCATAGAGTTGTGTTTTAATATTGACACAAGTCATCGTTCGTGATTGTGCATGATGCGTGTTTGGTTAGTGCACGATTATAAACGGGGGCGTCACAGTATCATATGGTGTTGTCGTAGCATGATCTCTAGGACTATTCGTGACAATTTGGGGGTGGTTCAATAGATTAATTGGAAAGACAACTTTGGGGTGGTTTCGCTACCTACACGATTTCATCCTCCTTTCTCCGGTAGAATAGAACTTTATAGTGATTCTTTGCCGCACTTTGAGGGATTACCATGTATTCAATTATGTTAATGTTGTTGAGAGATTGCACTAGTAAAAATATGAACCCTAGGCCTTGTTTCTAAGCATTGATACACCATTTTCACACACTTTTTCTACTTGCTACCTTGCTTTTTTAATTATTCAGATTCAAAAAGCTATTGCTACCATCCATATTACACATCTATCATCATGTCTTCTCCAAACTAGTGCACCTACACAACTGACAATTGTATTGGGTGTGTTGGGGACACAAGAGACTCTTTGTATTTGGTTGCAGGATTGTTTGAGAGAGAACCATCTTCATCCTTCACCTCCCACGGATCGATAAACCTTAGGTCATCCACTTGAGGGAAATTTGTTGATGTCCTACAAAACTCTGCGCTTGGAGGCCCAACAAAGTCTACAAGAATAAAGTTGCATAGTAGACATCATCCGACATCTTTGTGAAGAAGTCATGTTGTGTCTAGCCAAATGATGATGGATGCTATCACACCGAGAGGGCCTTAAGAATATTTCTCCATTGTCGTAGGGGAATATCCCAGTCTTGAGCTATGAAGTCCCTTGTCACACTTTTCTCATGCACATGAAAGTTGCTAATATTATCACCCTGTTACACGTAACATTTGACAAACCCCAGTGTACACCTTTCGACATAAAGGAACTTAATACTCTCATGGTCTAAGGAATTGTGCATACGTTAACATTTGCATGATCATACTTATAACTACTAGTAAGGTACACATGCAAATTCCCACATTTCATCCCATTGAAAATCGGATTATAGCTATAAAATATTCAAAGATTGCATGGTATAATACTACATGAATCTCATGTGAAATATATCGAACATATTTGTCTAGGTATCTCGTATTGCAGTTTTGTGTGGCTAGTATTGCTTCTTCAAAGACAAAAGAAATTTATGACCATGTTGCATAGCCGAAAAGTGAATGGTAATTCTTTTAAAAGAATTTTTTTGGGGGAATTAAAGTATAAAAGAGGGGAAAACAAATAAGAAGTTCATGTGATGTGAGGTTCGTGTATAAAAGGGATGGTAATTCACTTAGAAGAAAAAGGTTGGATAATTCAAGTATGGAAGATTATAGAACAAAGGAGAATTGCTTATAGTTTGGTGCTTATGCATTGTGCTTAAGCTCAACCATGGAACCTTCTAGATAGTACATGTGGCAGAATCTGATGAAGTGAAGATGGAATCTGATGAAGTGAAGATGTCATCCAATGGCCAATAGTCATCGGATTTGCCAACTTTGTACCGTTGGATTGGCTTGATCCAACAGTCAATATTCAAAGTTATCCGTACACTAAATAGTGGTATAGATATGACGATGTGACCTCATAGTATATCAATTGATTGAGTCTATTCAACACAAATGTTCTTCCAACAATGTGTTTCCATTGTTGCTGGCATCCTCGTTACTTGACCATCATGCAACACATGAGCTAGTCTTAGAGGCGAGACTAGGAATCTATTTGTTGTTTAGTAGTCCACATATGCAACTTGTTTTCCTCCGAATCTCGTGGTTATTGCAGCTTGAGAACCGTTGGAATTATAGCACAACAAATAAATATTAATTACGGACATGAAAATAAATAATAAAATGTATTGTTGCCTCTAGGGCATATTTTCTCAAGTCCCTCACTTACACTAGTCAATAATATAGTTAATGCTAATGCACTTTAGACCTATGGCACGCTGGTGTAAAATATGCTTCGCTTGTGGTATTGACTTCTGTTGGTGCAATTTCTTGCCTCCTTGTGTTTTGGAGATTATTGACAGAAACAAACATGGACTGATTTGTTTGCTAGTGCACACAGAGATAAATAGTCCATGGAGTTCCGAGAAGAATGCTATGTTAGGTCCCGAAGATTGTCTATATTGAAGAAAAGGAAGCGATACATTTTGAGAAGAAATGTTAACGAGAAGATTGTGTGAAGGAATTGACCCCTTAAAATTATTACTAACGCAAAGCAATTTTCTTTTGGTGTGTCCGAAGAAAAATGACTGCAGTTGAGAAGATCGAAGGCGAAGCAAAGAGGTAGCATTTGTTTCATTGTTCTTATTTCTCATATTTGAGTCATAGGACCTCCGTACTATTAAGAGGGGTATAGGTTCTCAAAGCTTAGGTCCGCTGTGATGCTTAGCCGAAACCTATGAAAGACTGAGAGAAATCTCTTTGTGCTCCAAATGATTACCTGTCAATAGGAGATGATGTTCTTCGGAGCTGCAGGAGATATCCTTCGGACCGAGGAATAGCATTACTTGCTCCACAAGAAATGTTACCATTACGCTCAAAATCCGACCATTGGAAACGTTTCGTTCAACCATTGGCTGAGCCGAGTGTCCAATTTGTTCATTTCCCTTTAGGGAAGGCTACGGCTATAAATAGCCACCCCGCACCAACGTGGTCTGTTGGCTGCTTCGCTTAAGATTCTGAGAAGATTGATTGAGCATCCCATCTCGAGAGATTTGAGTTTAAGATCAACCGAGAGAAAATCAAGAACCAAAACTTAGACAATGGTTGAGCATCACAGTAGATCTGAGTTAGAGTTCTTGTACTATTACTCTTGAGAGCTTCACACTCTCTAGATGGATAGTTGTCGGCTTGAGTGTCGAAGAGTAACTGTCTTCACCAAGGAAAGTCTTCAGCAACCAAGAGTAATTGTGGTTCACAAAGAAGTATGTCAAAGGTTTGGAGATCGCCGACAAGTATCTACCATGAGTGAAATCAACCGCAGTTTGGTCAGCTTTGAGTTGAAGGAGAATAGGATGGAGACAGGTTTTCTCCTGTGTTCAATCACAAGTCCCTCCAACCAGACATAGTCCTTTTGCAGAAGGGCGAACTGGTCTACTAAATCCTTTTGTTTCCATCGAGCACCACTGGTTCATTCTACTTCACCGCAATACTTTTGGTTGTCTATCTTGTATGCTCTGTGGTTCGATGGTAGTCATGATCATGTATCCATATCTGTAGCATGCTTATTTTCGTATAACCATTCGTGGTCCACATATTGTTCACTCATTCGTGTTTTCATTCGTTGGCTGCTCCTCGCTCTATGACTCGTATCAGTCGTGCTCTCACTCTTCCTTTAGCTGCTTAGTTAATTTTTATTATTGTTGTTTGCGCACTCATGTTATTCTGTCTGCTAGAATACTGTGTTACCATAGTCATTGTAAAATTAGTCAGTTACTATTCTCAAAATGCCATATTATATTTCTTCAAAAGATTCTCTTAGTCCCCTCCCTAGATTATCTTTCGTCCCAGTTCTGCTCATTTATCTTCAGAGCTTGATCTACTCTACTCAGTTTATTTTGTTGCACTGTTTGGGTTGTATTCAAAGTTTCGAAAGAAAAATTGAATCTCCCATTCACCCCCCTCTGGTCAATTTACTCACGGTCCTAACAACTTTGTCAACTGGAGCTGACATGTTCAGGCCTGTGTATATCTTGCATATGGGTATATTCATGCTTTCAAAAAATTCATAACTTATGTGGAACTGACTTTGTATCTATTGAATCACTGGTAGGACTTTGATTCCTGAAACTGAGCTATGGAGCCACTATCCTTGATAGTGTTTCATTGGCCTAAGCCATCTTGAAACCATACCAAGTTCAGAAATGAACCTTTTGATCCAAAGTTCACCCTTTGTCGCTTCTGAAGCGACAATATACTTACCTCTATTATAGAATCCGCAACAATAGCCTTTTGGGGAAGATTCCAATTTACAAAGCCACCATCATGTGTACTACACAAAACCCCTTATTGAAATCAAAAGTTGCTTGGAGCAATGGCGAAGATTGCATCGATGTAACTACTTACAATGATTTCTTCATTATCTCAGTATGAGAGAAACATGTCATTTCTACGTTGGTACATATTGACATTTTCACTTTTATTCTAAGATCAAAACCTTGATCACCTTGCTAACTTACTCATAACTTATTTGGAGTACCGGACATATCTGATTGTTTACATACCATGGATTATATGATTAATCCAAACCAAATGTGTGTGGAATCCCAATCATGTATTTTGCTGATCGGTCTTTTAGACCACTGAGTCTTATAACAACTGGTTATATGAATGTCTCGGTATCTCCGCATGGGAATGTTTCGGTGTCTCCAATATGAAGTGGGGTAGCTGGCTATAATGGAACTATTGAGGTGGTCTGGGGAGTTTTTGGAGCTTTATCTTCAAGCACTCAGAGCAACGAGTTCATTCTCACATCCTCATCCATTTTTAATAGTATCGGTATGCTTAAGGACTCGATGTGATCTTGGATCACTAAGATGAAAATGAGGAATCCCATGGCTTGACCAACACTTGTCTTGAAGCTTTTAGGGGCCTCATTCCATTCTATTGTGTTCCAAAGAAGACCATTTCTCTAAAATAAAATTGAAGCATAGTTAGTTCATTGAGATATGCTGGTATGAATTATCAAAATCCACCATGGGGATTAGATGCACTTTCATTAACAAAGATTGTCCGATGATTTGCAACAAAAAAAAGTGTGAGTCATATGCATTTTGGTAATTTCGTAACTGAACTTTGCATCGATTGGGGATAGAAGTGTAATCCCTTATACTCCTTCAGTTCTAAAATATAAGGTGTATTGGTATTTTAAAATCCAAACCTCTATATTTTAGACCAAGCTCACAGAGAAAAATATTTAAATCTACACTATCATATCGGTACCATTAGATTCATCATAAAATATATGTTGATATTTATTTATTTACTATTGTAGCAAAATACAAAGGTGAACATGGTTTCACGCGCACCCATGTGAATAGTAAATTCATAAAAAAAATACTAGAAAATTTGAATATTTTTTTTAATTTTGCGGTATGAAACTTAGTCGACCATTCTACTCATGTGTGAAGTTTCGTGATGTATTCACACCCATGGTATTCTTAATGAAGAAAATATAATTGTGACCATACTATTCATCAAACAGTTTTGTCAATTTTGCCCAAATCACTACAAATGTGATTTCTTCGTGAAACTTCATATGTGAGTATACCGGTTTACTACGTATATTACAAAAAGAAATTCAGATTTTTTTATTTTTTCTATCAGTTTTTTGAATTTACTATTCATAAGGGGTGCGTGTGGAACCATATTCACCAAATCCGCTTCCCTGGTGTAGATATTGATATTTTTCTCCATAAATTTGGTGAAACGTAAAAAAACTATTGACTTTGAAAAAAACTAGGACAAAGGGATTACTAGAGAATAGTATACAAATTAGGTAAGACTATGGTTTAGTTGAGGTAAGACTATGCTTCATTTTTCCTTCGACTATTTTATATCATTACTTTGTATATTCTATTTTATATTTAGGTTTCCCAATGGGTTTGTTTTATGAAAATGAGCACACCATTGCTTCTAAGATATAAATAAACAATTCTTATGTGCTATGCGAATTATACTCTATTTCATAATGAAATGAGTGGGAAAAATGTATCACCAAGATATTTTTAGTTGTTAATTTATTTGCTTCAATTTCATAATAATATTGTATTTTAATTGGTTTTTTATAAAATAAAAAATGTCAGCAATAGTAAATTCATCATTGTAAATACTCTTTTATTTATGTTGTTCATTCTTTTTAAAGTAAATTATGCCTATGTAGTCTCAATATAGCCGGTCTCAAGCCTGAATAAAGGAAAAAAGGCTTGTGATAGGCCTGGCAAGCCAATATCAAAATTAGGCCACTCTTATGAAGATGGCTTTTAAGTACATGAGCATTTTCATGATCTAGTAACAAATTATTGAAAAAAAGGTATGAAGGCGGATAAATATTTGTTTGCTTCAGATATAAATATCTAGATCAATTTTTTACCCGTATTTTATCAGAGTTATTTGTGCATATGTTATCTTAACTTTCAAAATGAAGAAATATCTGATGAATGGGTCGTACAGAGGCTGGCCATTTTAAATCTTAAAATCAAGACAGTTGTTGCTGCACCAAGGAATAGGTTCAACAAAAAACCAACCAGGACCAACTGGCCTATGTACTAATAACCGAATACTTCGTGCGAGGAAGAGCAACGGGCCTAGACGCCTAGGCCACAACTGATGGTTCTCAAACGAAAAAGGGAAAAAGAAACCTTGGCCGCAACTAAGGCCGACTCGTCTTGGGCATGTATAAAATAACTTGTCTCGGACATAGAGGAGCCTATGTCAGCCATAAGGTGGGCGACGTCGGAAGACATCAACCGAAGCCACCAGGAGTGGCAACAATGTTGGAGCTTGGCATCTCGCATAGCAGAATGGAACAAGAGCGACCGCACAAGGAAATTGCTTCTGTGTAAGTATACCTTGTGTAAGAGGAATAGAGGGGAAAGATAATTGGTGTAATACGGTGTGTGTTGTATTGAGCCCCTCAAGCAGTTTATATAGAGTACAAGGCTTGGAGGGTAAGAAGTCTCTCCTAGACATAAGATAGGAGATGATTACGAATCATATCTATCAAATACAGAGATATGCCGATATACTCTAACACCTTGCACTCCATCATGCACCAATTATATGGAAACAGCTGAAACAATGTACGTTACTCCTATTATGCACTTTGGCGAACACGCAAACCAGATGAGTCTATGTAGCTTGGCGAAACATAAGAAGGCGTCGCCTCAAGGCAGCTTGAAAACGGATGGTCCAGCAAACTACCTCCAATTTTCTTTAGGGTTAGTCATTTATATACAATAGTTTCTATTTTTCTATATGTGGAACAGAAAAACAAATTGGGCTGGCCCATATACGGGAGCACGGCGTTTATTGCTTATTCCTTTATTACTCCAATAAACGCCCGTGAACACCATGCTCCCGTATATGGGCCAGACCAATTCGCTTTTTTTCGACTCGTGTTGGGACGTTTCTAAAACCTTCCCTGCATCGTGTTTATTTTGCCTTTTTTTTATTTTAAGTTTTCCCTTTTTCTTTTATTGCTTAGTTTTCTTCTAACTTTATTGTTTATTCAGTTTCATTTTTTCATTTTCCCTTTTTCATGTTTGTCTTTTTCTTTTTATAATTTTCCTTTTCTTTTTAATTTATTTTTCTTTTTCCTTTTCATTTTCTGAGCATCTTTTAAATTGGCGAACACTTTTGAACTCATAATTATTTTTCAAATGTACGACCATACATTAGAAATCCCAAAAGGTTTTTTGAAATCTTGAGAAAAACTCGAATTTGTGAACATTTTTCCAACTTTTTAAGATTTTTTGTAAACATCTGAACATATTTTGAATCAGTAAACATTTTTTATTTAATTGACATTTGAAAATTGGTAACAAATTTTGAATCCATGGATGTTTTTTTACGAACATTTTATGAAATATAGAACCATTTTTTGAATTCATAAATATTTATTGACTCAGAAAACTTGTGTGGAATCAATGACCATTTTTTGAAATTTGGGAACAAAATTTGAAATTTGTGAACATGTTTTCAGTTTTTGTGAGTATATTTTGAAACTTCATGAACATTTTTTTGAATTCATGCACATTTTTTAAATTTAAAAATATCCATTGAACATTTTTTAGTTTCCCTAATATATTTGTTTCCAAATTATGAACATTTTCTGAATATGCGAACTGCTTTCCAAAAACCACGTACATATTTTGAAACCGCAAACATTTTATAATTTTCTGATTTTTTTTAGAAATGATGTACATTTTTGAATTCACAAGAAAATATAATTTATTTAATATATTTTCAAAATTTCAAATTTTTGGAATTCTACATTAATTTAAATAAGGAAAAATAAAAGAGAAAAGAACGAAATGAAAATAACAGGGGGCATCATGCCTCGCACATGGGCTTGCACAAGAATGCGTGCGGGGGGAGGTGAAGGTGGGCGCTTACTCAATAGCTCCCATAGATCGCCTCAAGCTGCAAAGGCTATATCTTGCTTATAGTGAATGCTTCATTGGTCTCGCGCGCGCTTAAAAGAAGTGTAAGAAAGAAAACGGGGATTCGATCCCACGCCCTCCTGCTTGCAGTGTAGACCTGGTAGTCACCAGGCCATGGTCGAGTTCCTACTAATAAGATAGAACATTGCGAAGTAGTTAAAGAAAAAGAGTTGGTTTTCCACTGTTTTCGCCTTTTCTTTTTCTTTTTTTACCGGTTTTTCTTCTTTTCTTTCTCACTTTTTACTGGTTTTTTATTTCTTTGTTTCTTTAAAGTTTTTCACTAGCTTTTTTCTTTTCTTTCCTTTTTCTTCTATTTTTTTTTCACGTTTCTCATTGGTTTCCTTTTTATTTTCTCTTAGGTTTTCATATTTTTCTCTATGTACATTTCCGGTATATATCTAATACATTTTATAATACATGTATAATATTTGTCAAAAACAATTTTAAAATTTATTGAATTCATGGTTAACATTTTCTCAATATACATTTATTATTTTTCAATTGCTTGATGTACATTTTTCAAATACAAGATTAATATTATTTTAGTACATGGTCAATATTTTTTCTATAGACATTTAACATTTTCAAATGCTTGGATAACATTTTTCAAATACCAGATCTACATTTTTTGAATGCATGGTCAACATTTTTCTATGCACATTTAATATTTTTTTCAAATGCTTGAGTAACATTTTTAAAACGCTAGATCTACATTTTTTAGTATATGGTCAAAATTTCTTCTATACACATTTAACATTTTTCAAAATCTTGAGTAACATTTTTCAAATACCATATCTATATTTTTTTTAATAGATGGTCGAACATTTTTTCTGTACTCATTTGAATTTTTTTCGAATGCTTGGATTTAACTATTTTTAAATACAGGATCAACTTTTTCACATAATTTATACATTTTTTATATACATGAGAAACATTTCCCCTATACACATTCAACATTCACAAATGCTTGGTTAACATTTTTTAAACGTCCTATGTAGATTTTTTTGTAATATAATTATTTAAAATATTTGAAAGTATAAACGAAATAAAAAAAGAGAAAAGGGGTAAAAAGTGATAAAAAAACGAGGCTTCGGCCTCTCTGCGCCTGGGCCGGTCCATTTAGAGCCTCAATTCAGCGAGTCTTCCTTCGGACCAAAATCACTAATTAAGGAGTACTTCTTTCGAAGATCACTCCCACCTTCTCAGGTTGCCACAAGTGATGCTCAGAGTTTTAGCTTTTTCGTACATCCGTTTATTCAAATTGTTTTATCTCTTAAACCGTGCGTCTAAATCTCGAACCGTTTTCACCATTGGATTCCTCACATCGAGATCTTCAAAACTAGATCCCATGTTGATCGGATTTGACAAACTTTTTTCAAGAAAAAAAGGAAAAAAAAACAGAACGGAAAAACCGAACGGGGGGCACATTTTTTCCTTTCCGAAAGAGGCACAATCATGCCTCTCGCGGAAGAAAAAAAAACAAAAAAGGTGTTTTTTTCATTTCCAAGAGGCATGGCCGTGCCTCTTGCGAAAGCACAACCGCGCCTCTCGCGGAAGCAAAACCGTGTCTCTCTCAGAAGGAAAAAAAATAGAAAACATGTTTTTTTCGTTTCCGAGAGGCACGGCCGCGAAAGCATAACCGTGACTCTCGCGGAAGCAAAACCGTGCCTCTCGTGGAAGGAAAAAAAATAGAAAATGTGTTTTTTTTTCGTTTCCGAGAGGCACGACCGTGCCTCTCGCAAAAGCACAACCGTGCCTCTTGCGGAAGCAAAACCATGCCTCTCGCGGAAGCAAAAAAATAGAAAACGCGTTTTTTCGTTTCTGATAGGCATGGTCGTGCCTCTCGCGAAAATCAAAACCGTGCCTCTCGCGAAAGCAAAACTGTGTCTTTCGCGGAAGAAAAAAAACGTGTTTTTTCGCGCAAAATTTTTTTTGTCCAAAAGCTAAGGAAGATTGGTGCAAAACCAAAAAGTCAAAAAAAAAACGTTTAAAAAGCAGAAACGCGTGCGGAAAATTAAAAAAAAATCCGAAGGGAGCGCCCAGAGCGCGACACATGGCGGCGGCTAAGAGCGCGCCAAGTGACGCGCTCTCAGCCCACCCCCAAGTGATCGTTGCGCGGTTTCCAGAGGAGCGCTCGCCAACTAGTTGCTCCCCCTTCGGACTCGCTAAATGCAAGGTATAGACGCCCCCGCGTCAAGCGCCGGTTGAGCTTGTTGGTGCCCACACGCCCCTGCTCGTGGGCCAGCCCAAGAAGAAGACAATGGCTCGTCTAGTTTCCCTGGTTCGCTCTATCACGTTGGCCGGTAGTAGTTGACCAATTCACCGATCAAATTTTGATTTTTGAAAAAAGGAAAAAATAAAATGAGAAATTTAAACTAACAAAATTTTGAATTCAAAAGATGTTTTCATGGATTTTCAAAAAAAGTTGCGAAACTTCAGAAAAGTTCGTGAATTTGAAAAAAAAGTTCATCAAATTTGAAAAGAAGTTCGCAAAGTTTTATAAAAGTCCATCCATTTTGAAAAAAAGTTCATCTAATTTGAAAAAAGATCCTCAAATTTGAGAAAAAAAAAGGGCCATCTATTTTGAAAGAAAGTTCATTGAAATTGAGAAAAGTTCACTGAAATTGAAAAACTTCATCGATTTGAAAAAAAAAGTTCATTCATTTGAAAAAAGTTCATCAAATTTGAAAAGGTGAAGTTTTTCAATTGGTTGAGAATCGTTGGATCTTCATCTCACGACTTAGCTTGCATCCTCTCTTTGGTATGTACACAATCCATTCAGTTTCCTGCACTTAATCATAGCCCATTGCTCTCATGCAACAAGTCTTCTTTAACCAATACCTACACCTTACAATGTGCTTGACTTGATCGTTAGTGCAATCGAACCAACATTACTCCATTGTTGGCCCATCGTCGTTGAATCAGTTATACGCCGCTCTCTGGCGCACCCTCTAGGCCCCAAAACACCATTGACCCTCGCTCCTAAATCGAAAGCAATGTTGCAGGATAAGACAAGTTTTTGCATGAGCGGTGAAGCCCATGCAAACCACGAGATAAATCAAGTAGGTAAGCTTGATCAACTAAATCGAAAGCAACTAGCTCGCCGGCCCGTGGCCAGCACACAGAGCAGCGGCGGCAGCTCCGCAGCTGTGCACGCACGCACGCTGCCCAGCAAGCTAGCTAGCAAGCATGGATGCGGCCAGCTGCGGCGGCCGCCCGAACGCGGCCGCGACCTGTACGCACACGGAGGTGCACGGGGGGCTGCACGCAGGCTGGCCGGACACATACACGCACACTAGCCCGACACAAGACAAACACTGAACAGATAATGCCCAGACAATGCCTAGATAATGCACATACACTGCTTAGAGCATCTCCAACAGCCGCGCAACGCGCGCGGCGCGTTAAAAAAGCGTTTGCAGCACGCTGATCACGAGTTTTTTCACGGCGAGTAGCGCTTGCTCCAGCGGTAGCTGCAAAATATAGCACGTCCGAGCCGCTCCAACAGACGCGCTAAACTGCAGCGCGCGCGAGCAGCCAGCGCTTGCCATATGTTGCATTTTTGAGACAATGATGGTATTTCAAACATCAAAACAAGACATTGCATAGTTTAAAATCACCCAAACAAGTTCATTACATAAAAGTTCAAATTCATGCCCACAACATCATCCAACCAAGTTCAAAATCAGAACCAAGTTCATGACATAAAAGTTCACACAAATGAATGGCACATCAACAATCATGCCTCGTCCTCGTCTTCATCCTCCTCTTCCTCCGATTTATCATCCTTATCCGAAGACGATTCTTCCTCCTCCTCTTCATTGTCGCGCGCCGCATCATCATGTGGAGCTCGGAAGGTGTTGGCAAGATCTCCAACGGCATCATGCGAAGGTGTGTGATGAGGCACACCAGAAGACATTCGAGAGGGGGGCACGTGGCTTCACGGCGGGCGCCGGCGCCGGCGCGACTCCATCCGCCGCCGAGGTCGTCCATGGCGGCATGAAAAGGCCGTGCGCGATGCCGGTGCTTGGAGGAGCACCGGCGGTGGCGAAGCCAAAGCTCCCCGCGCTAGGGTTTGCGGCGGCGGCGGCGGAGGGGTCGTGGGTGTAGGAAGGGGTGAGGGGGGGTGCCGGCGCGTCCGTCCATCGGGCCAATTCGCCGGCGGCGGCGCGGGCGGGGCGAAAGCGGCGGGGCGGAGAGGGTGTGGCGCGAGTGCTCGAGTGTGCGGCGCGCGGAAGCGGGCGCAGCAAATAAACGACGCGCGATGGCGTTTCGGACCGCGCGCTTTTATGCCATGCGCGTGGTTATTGCGCCTTTGCTGGAGCTACCGGAGCGGTTGCGCGCGCGCTAAAAACCGAAAATTTCCAGCGCTGCTGTTGGAGATGCTCTTAGATAATACCCACACAATGCCCAGACACTAGCACGGTGGCCTGCACGCACGAAAGCGAGCACGGCAGCCCGCTCGCCCGCTCGCCCGCACGCGGCTGCAGTGGCGGCGGGCCTGCATGCACGCCCGCCCGCACGGACGCGAGCAAAACGGCCAGCTCGAGCGTGGGTAGCACGGCAGCCAGAGTGCGGCGTCCAGCGCAAGCACGGCGGCCAGAGCGCGTGAGCTGCGGGCGGCGCGGCACAGGCACATGAGCCATGACGTGCTTCGGCACAGGCGCGGCGCGGCAGGCACAGGAGACGAGCGCGAGCAGCCTCGACCAGCTCGTGTAGGCGGTGCGGGCGAGCTTCGTCCCCAGCGCGCCTAGCTCCGGCGGCTTTCCTCCCGACGCGGGCGCGATGGCGCCGTTGCGGCAACGGTATTCTCGCCAAGTCGCTGCAAGTGGGACCGTGTGGGCATCTAGCGGGCTGCCCGGGCATGACCGGGCACCCTCGTATTATCCTCAGATTTGAGACGGGTTCGAGATATGCCGGTCAGTCCAGGCATTTAGGATGGAAATAAGGGATCTGGCCGGGTCAGCTTTTTCTGACCGCACACTGACCGGGCGGTCATTTTGGACGTTTGAGGAGGAAGTAGGGGGTCCGGCTGTAGATGCTCTAAGGGCATGGCCAATGCATAGCCTCATGGTGATGCCCCGCGTGCCATGTAGGATCGGATGTCAGGGAAAGTAGGTTCGGATAGGGAAGCGGGATCCTCTGCAAGAGGCGGGTGCTTGGGGAGAAAAGAATGTGGTCCGATGTAAAAAGCTGAAAATGTTGAAATGAAGAGTAGAGATGCATATGTATTAAAGTTTCTATTTTCTATGAGTATTTCTTTATGAGACCCACTAAAAGTAGCTTGCGTTGGGGAGGAAAAAAACCAATGTAGTTGCCACAAGCTACTTTCTCTTATGAGGCATCTGTATCCATAATGCCACCATTGTTCATGCGCTAAGGCCAACTCCAACGCAGACCTCCAAACGGACGCGGATATTTGTCTGTTTTGGGTGCGGAATAGGCGGCGTCCGGGGGACGGATGGTCGGTCGACGCATCTGTGCCCAACGTGAAGAAGAGGCCCCAACCCTCAAACGGGCGCGAACTCCATCCGGCAGCTCCGACAGACAGACGTCGTGCCTCGTCACCATCACCGCCGCAGCGTCGCCCCGGACTCCACCAGCAGCGCCGACGCGAGGGACACCACCATGAGCGCTGGCTGGGCTCGCGGGGTTCGGCCGCGACGCGCCGTTCGTGCCAGCGCGTGGGAGGTACGGGTTCCTCCGCCTCCCTGCAGGCGCCAGCGAAGCGAGCGCAGCCTCGGGCGAGGCGCGGGGAGGAGGAGGACGGCGGCGGGCGACTGACACAGGCTCGGCGTGGCGCGTGGGAGGGACGGGTTCCTTCGCCTCCCTGCAGGCGCCGGCTCCGGCGAGGCGAGGCGCGGGGAGGAGGAGGATGGCGGGCGACTGGCGCGGCCTCGGCGATGGGTTCCTCCGCCTCCCTGCGAGCGCCGGCTCCGGCGAGGCGAGGCGCGGAAGACGAGAAGGACGGCGGCGGGCGGGGGCGGCGGGCCGAGGGAGGAGGAAGACAGTGGCGGGCCAGCAGCAGGAGCGCGACGGCGCAGACGCATTTGCTCGCGGCGGGGTCAGGTTGCTGTCGCTGATTTGTGGGCCACTAGCGGACACGAGCAGATGAGAGGGGGCGAGGAGAGCGTCCGCTTTTTTCCATGCAGACGCATTTGTGCCCAAGTTTGGTCCGGGTTTGGGGTTGGACCGGACCGAAATGGACATCTGCGGACAACTTAGTCCGTTTGGGTACTCCCGTTGGGCCAGGTTTCGCCCCAAACGGACAAAGCCGGACCAGATGGGGTCGAGCGTTGGAGTAAGGCTAACTCCAGCGCACGACCCCAAACGGACGTCCGCTTTTTGTCTGTTTGGGGGAGGAAAACGGACACGGTCGTCCGCTTGCGGTCGTGCGGCCGTCGGTGCGCCCAACCAAAACGCCGCATCCCCAACCATCCGTGTTTTTGGACTTGAATTTTGGTAAAAAAAAAAACAAATAAACGTTGCAAATAATATAAAAAACATAAATATAAACATTAAAATGTCCACACGTCCACACTATCCAAGTTCAACACAGTTCTTAATTAAACTAGAACTTAAAAGACATAAAATAAACTATATAAAGGCCTGTCACTGGTGAGGCCGCCGTCGCCTTCATGAGCCGCCGTCCTACTCATCGTCATCGTTGATGAGGTCGACGTACGGAGGTGGCTGCCAAAGGTGGGCTGGTGGCCCCTGCTAGACCGGAGGTGCCTGCGGCGCCTGATCCACCTCCTCCCGTGGCTCCTGCTCCTGCTCTGCTGACCACGGCGGTGTGGCTTACCATGGGCCGACACCCACCGAGTCGGCCATCTCCGGCGCCGTGCACGACCAGCTCCACTGCTGGCCCACCAGACGCGGGTTCCACGTGGCAACGTTGTTGGGAAACGTTGCATGGGAAACAAAAAATTTCCTACGCTCACCAAGATCAATCTAGGATATGACCATCTACGAGAGGATAGATTGCATCTACATACCCCTGTAGATCGCTAAGCGGAAGCGTTAAGAAACGCGGTTGATGTAGTCGAACGTCTTCGCAATCCAATCACGATCCGTCCCGCGAACTGCCGATCTAGTGCCGAACGGATGGCACCTCCGTGTTCAACACACGTACGGCTTGATGACGCCTTCACCTCCTCGATCCAGCGAGCGATGGTGAAGTAGTAGCTCGAGTCCTCCGACAGCACGACGGCGTGGTGGCGGTGGTGGTGGCGGAATCTCAGCAGAGCTTCGCTAAGTACTACGGAGAGGAAGAGGGATGCGAGGGAGAGGAGAGGCAGCGCTGTGGCGTAGAGATGTGCTCTAGGGTGCGGCTGCCCTCTCTCTACCTCTCTATATATAGGGGAAGGGAGGAGGGGGTGGCGCCCATAGGGTTTCCCCTAGGGGGGCAGCGGCCACGGCAGATGGGATCTCCCCTAGGGTGACTTGCCCCCCAAGCCGAGAGGTGGGAAGCCCTAGGGGGGCGCCCCCAACCCTCCTGGTTACGTGAGATGGGGTGAGGGGGGCGCTCAGCCCCTTAGTGGGCTGGTTTGCCCCCTCCCCTTGGCCCATAGGGCCCCCCGAAACCCCTTTCGGTGACGCTGGTCATCACCCGGTACCCCCGGAACAATTCCGGACTCCAATACCCTTCGTCCAATATATCAATCTTCACCTCCGGACCATTCCGGAGTTCGTCATCATGTCCGGGATCTCATCCGGGACTCCGAACAACCTTCGGTAACCACCATAATGACTCAACTATACTTATATCGTCACCAAATATTATGTGTGTAGACCCTGCGGGTTCGAGAACTAGGCAGACATGACCGAGACACCTCTACGGCCAATAACCAATAGCGGGACCTGGATGCCCATATTGGTTCCTACATATTCTACGAAGATCTTATCGGTCGAACGCGATGTCAAGGATTCAGCTAATCCCGTATGCAGTTCCCTTTGTCTATCGGTATGTTACTTGCCCGAGATTCGATCGTCGGTATCTCCATACCTAGTTCAATCTCGTTATCGGCAAGTCTCTTTACTCATTCCGTAATACAAGATCCCGTGACTAACTCATTGATCACATTGCTTGCAAGCTTATTGTGATGTTGTATTACCGAGTGGGCCTTGAGATACCTCTCTGTCATACGGAGTGACAAATCCCAGTCTTGATCCATGCCAACTCAACAGACACCCTCGGAGATACCTGTAGAGCACCTTTATAGTCACCCAGTTACGTTGCGACGTTTGGTACACACATGGCACTCCTCCGGTGTCAGTGAGTTGCATGATCTCATGGTCATAGGAACATATACTTGACATGCAGAAAAACGATAGCAATAAACTTTATACGATCATATGCTACGTTCATAGTTTGGGTCTTGTCCATCACATCATTCTCCTAATGATGTGATCCCGTTATCAAATGACAACTCATGTCCATGGCTAGGAAACCATAGCCATCTTTGATCAACGAGCTAGTCCGGTAGAGGCTTACTAGGGACATGTTGTTGTCTATGTATCCACACATGTATTTGAGTTTCTGGTCAATACAATTATAGCATGGATAATAAACGATTATCATGAACATGGAAATATAATAATAACCACTTTATTATTGCCTCTAGGGAATATTTCCAACAGTCTCCCACTTGCACTAGAGTCAATAATCTAGCATTACATGGTAATGAATCTAACACCCATAGAGTTCCGGTGTTGATCGTTCTTTGCCCGTGGAAGAGGTTTAGTCAACGGATCTGCAACATTCAGGTCCGTATGCACTTTGCAAATGTTTATGTCTTCCTCCTTGATGTAATCGCTGATGGAATTGAAGCGTCGCTTTATGTGTCTGGTCCTCTTGTGAAACCTTGGTTCCTTGGCTAGAGCAATGGCACCAGTGTTGTCACAGAACAGAGTCATCGGGTCCAGTGCACTGGGCATAACTCCAAGATCTGTCATGAACTTCTTCATCCAGACACCTTCCTTTGCTGCCTCCGAGGCAGCTATGTACTCCGCTTCGCATGTAGAATCAGCTACCACGCTTTGCTTGGAACTGCACCAGCTTACCGCTCCCCTATTTAGAATATATATGTATCCGGTTTGAGACTTAGAGTCATCCGGATCAGTGTCAAAGCTTTCATCGACGTAACCCTTTACGACGAGCTATTGATCACCTCAATAAACGAGAAACATTTCCTTAGTCCTTTTCAGGTACTTAAGGGTATTCTTCACCGTTGTCCAGTGATCCACTCCTGGATTACTTTGAAACCTTCCGGTCATACTTATGGCAAGGCTGACATCCAGTCTTGTGCACAGCATCGCATACATGATAGAGCCTATGGCAGAGGCATAGGGGATGACACTCATCTTTTCTCTATCCTCTGTAGTCGCTGGGCATTGAGTCTGACTCAACTTCACACCTTGCAAAACAGGCAAGAACCCCTTCTTGGACTGATCCATTTTGAACTTCTTCATAATCTTATCAAGGTATGTGCTTTGTGAAAGTCCTATCAAGCGTCTCGATCTATCCCTATAGATCTTGATGCCCAATATGAAAGCAGCTTCTCCTAGGTCCTTCATTGAAAAACTCTTGTTCAAATATTCCTTCACGTTTTCCAAAAGTTCTATATTGTTTCCAATCAGCAATATGTCATCTACATATAATATTAGAAACGCTATAGAGCTCCCACTCACTTTCTTGTAAATACAAGATTCTCCGTAAACTTGTATAAATCCAAACGCTTTGATCACCTCATCAAAGCGAAGATTCCAACTCCGAGATGCTTGCACCAGTCCATAAATGGATCGCTGGAGTTTGCACACTTTGTCAGCATTCTCTGGATCGACAAAACCTTCCGGTTGCATCATATACAACTCTTCCTTAAGGAAACCGTTAAGGAACGCTGTTTTGACATCCATCTGCCAGATTTCATAATCGAAAAATGCAGCTATTGCCAACATGATTCTGACGGACTTAAGCATCGCTACGGGTGAGAAAGTCTCATCGTAGTGAACTCCTTGAACTTGTGAAAACCCCTTTGCCACAAGTCGAGCTTTATAGACGGTGACATTACCGTCCGCGTCCGTCTTTTTCTTGAAGATCCATTTATTCTGAATGGCCTTTCGCCCTTCAAGTAATACTTCCAAAGTCCATACTTTGTTTTCATACATGGATCCCATCTCGGATTTCATGGCCTCTAACCATTTTTCGGAATCCAGGCCCACCATCGCTTCTCCATAGCTCGTAGGTTCATCGTTGTCCAACAACATGACCTCCAAGACAGGGTTGCCGTACCACTCAGGAGCTGTACGTACCCTTGTTGACCTACGAGGTTTGATAGTAACTTGATCCGAAACTTCATGATCACGATCATTAGTTTCCTCTTCAACTGATGTAGGTGTCACAGAAACATCTTTCTGCGCTCCGCTACTATCTGGTTGAAGTAGAGGTTCAACAACCTCATCAAGTTCTATCTTCCTCCCACTCAATTCTTTCGAGAGAAACTCTTTCTCGAGAAAGGACCCATTCTTAGCGACAAACACTTTGCCTTAGGATCTGAGATAGAAGGTGTACCCAACCGTCTCTTTTGGGTACCCTATGAAGACGCATTTGTCCGCTTTGGATTCGAGCTTTTCCGGCTGTAGCCTTTTGACATAAGCATCGCAACCCCAAACCTTAAGAAACGACAACTTAGGTTTCTTGCCAAACCACAGTTCATACGGCGTCGTCTCCATGGACTTAGATGGTGCCCTATTTAAAGTGAATGCAGCTGTCTCTAACGCATAACCCCAAAACGATAGTGGCAGATCGGCAAGAGACATCATAGAACGCACCATATCCAATAAGGTACGATTACGACGTTCAGACACACCATTACGCTGTGGTGTTCCAGGTGGCATCAACTGTGAAACAATTCCACATTTTCTTAAGTGATTGCCAAACTCATAACTCAGATATTCTCCCCCTCGATCAGATCGTAGGAATTTAATCTTCTTGTTACGATGATTCTCAACTTCACTCTGAAATTGCTTGAACTTTTCAAATGTTTCAGAATTATGCTTCATTAAGTAAATATACCCATATCTACTCAAGTCATCGGTGAAGGTGAGAAAGTAACGATATCCACCGCGCGCGTCAACGCTCATCGGACCGCACACATCAGTATGTATGATTTCCAACAAGTCACTTGCCCGTTCCATTGTTCTGGAAAACGGGGTCTTAGTCATCTTGCCCATGAGGCATGGTTCGCATGTGTCAAGTGATTCAAAATCAAGTGACTCCAAAAGTCCATCAGCATGGAGTTTCTTCATGCGCTTTACACCAATATGACCTAAGCGGCAATGCCACAAGAAAGTGGTACTATCATTATCAACTCTACATCTTTTGGCATCAATGTTATGAACATGTGTATCATCACTATCGAGATTCAATAAGAATAAACCCCTCATAATGGGTGCATGACCATAAAAGATATTAGCCATATAAATAGAACAACCATTATTCTCTAATTTAAATGAGTAACCGTCTCGCATTAAACAAGATCCAGATATAATGTTCATGCTCAACGCAGGCACTAAATAACAATTATTCAGGTTCATCACTAATCCCGATGGTAATCGAAGAGCGAGCGTGCCGACGGCGATCACATCAAACTTGGAACCATTTCCCACGCGCATCATCACTTCGTCCTTCGTCAACCTCCGTCTATTCCGTAGTTCCTGCTTTGAGTTGCAAATGTGAGCAACCGAACAGGTATCAAATACCCAGGCACTACAACGAGAGATGGTAAGGTACACATCAATAACATGTATATCATATATACCTTTGTTGACGTTGGCCCCCTTCTTGTTGGCCAGATACTTGGGGCAGTTCCGCTTCCAGTGGCCAGTTCCCTTGCAATAGAAGCACTCAGTCTCCGGCTTGGGTCCAGCCTTGGGTTTCTTCATGGGAGGAGCAACTGCTTTGCCACCTTTCTTGAAGTTTCCCTTCTTTCCCTTGCCTTTCTTGAAACTAGTGGTTTTATTCACCATCAACACTTGATGCTTCTTCTGGATGTCTGACTCAGCGACTTTCAGCATCGCGAACAGCTCGGCGACTGACTTGTTCATCCCTTGCATGTTATAGTTCAACACAAAGCTCTTGTAGCTAGGTGGTAGCGATTGAAGAACTCTATCAGTGACAGCCTCTGGCGGGAGCTCAACTCCCAACTCAGCCAGACGGTTGTAGTACCCAGATATTCTGAGTATGTGCTCACTGACAGACCTGTTCTCCTCCATCTTGCAGGCATAGAACTTATCAGAGGTTTCATACCTCTCGATCCGGGCATTCTTCTCAAAGATAAACTTCAACTCCTGAAACATCTCATATGCTCCATGACGTTCAAAATGTCTTTGAAGTCCCGGCTCTAAGCCATACAGCATGGCGCACTGAACTATTGAGTAGTCATCAACACGCGACTGCCAGGCGTTCACAACGTCCACAGTCGCTGGAGGGGGTGGCGCACCAAGCGATGCATCAAGGACATAAGACTTATGGGAAGCCGTGAGGATAATCCTCAGATTACGGGCCCAGTCTACAAAGTTACTTCCATCATCTTTCAGCTTAGCTTTCTCTAGGAACGCATTGAAATTCAGGGGAGCTACTGCGCGAGCCATTGATCTACAACATAAATTTGCAAAGATAACTTAGACTATTGTTCATGATAAATGAGTTCAATTAATCATATTACCTAAGAACTCCCACTCAAATCAACATCTCTCCGGTTGTCTAAGTGTAACACGATCCAAATTCACCAACCCAAGTTCGATCATCACGTGAGATGAGGTGGTTTCAATGGTGAACATCTCCATGTTGATCATATCTACTATATGACTCGTGTTCGACCTTTCGGTCTCTTGTGTTCCGAGGCCATGTCTGTACATGCTAGGTTCGTCAAGTTTAACCCAAGTGTTCCGCATGTGCAACACTGGCTTGCACCCGTTGTATGTGAACGTAGAGTCTATCACACCCGATCATCACGTGGTGCTTTGAAACGATGAACTTTCGCAACGGTGCACACTTAGGGAGAACACAATTTTATCTTGAAATTTTAGTGAGGGATCACCTTATAATGCTACCGTCGTCCTAAGCAAAATAAGATGCATAAAAGGATTAACATCACATGCAAATCATAAGTGACATGATATGGCCATCAACTCGTGCTTTTGATCTCCATCTCCAAAGCACCGGCATGATCTCCATCGTCACCGGCATGACACCATGATCTCCATCATCGTGTCGCCATCGGGTTGTCACGCCAACCATGCTTCTACTACTATTGCTATCGCTTAGCGATAAAGTAAAGCATTACATAGCGCTTAATGATTGACACGCAGGTCATACAATAATTAAAGACAACCCTATGGCTCCTGCCGGTTGCCGTATGCATCGACATGCAAGTTGATATAAACTATTACAAACATGATCATCTCATACATCAAATATATTTCATCATGTCTTTGGCCATATCATATCACAACATACCCTGCAAAAACAAGTTAGACATCCTCTAATTGTTGTTGCATGTTTTACGTGGCTGCTATGGGTATCTAGCAAGAACGATTCTTACCTACGCAAAGCCACAACGGTGATATGCAAGTTGCTATTTAACCTTCTACAAGGACCGCCTTTGTCGAATCCAATTCAACTAAGGTGGGAGAGACAGACACCCGCCAACCATCTTTATGCAACAAAGTCACATGTCTGTCGATGGAACCGGTCTCATGTATGTGGACATGTAAAGTTGGTCCGGGCCGCTTCATCCCACAATACCGCTGAATCAAGAAAAGACCAAGGAAGGAAGCAATCTGAATATCAACGCCCACAAACTCCTTTGTGTTCTACTCGTGATGTCATCTACGCATAGACCTAGCTCATGATGCCACTGTTGGGAAACGTTGCATGGGAAACAAAAATTTCCTACGCTCACCAAAATCAATCTAGGATATGACCATCTACGAGAGGAGAGATTGCATCTACATACCCTTGTAGATCGCTAAGAGGAAGCGTTAAGAAACGCGGTTGATGTAGTCGAACGTCTTCGCGATCCAATCACGATCCGTCCCGCGAACTCCCGATCTAGTGCCGAACGGACGGCACCTCCGTGTTCAACACACGTACGGCTTGATGACGCCTTCAACTCCTCGATCCAGCGAGCGATGGTGAAGTAGTAGCTTGAGTCCTCCGACAGCACGACGGCGTGGTGGCGGTGGTGGTGGTGGAATCTCAGCAGAGCTTCGCTAAGCACTACGGAGAGGAAGAGGGATGAGAGGGAGAGGAGAGGCGGCGCTGTGGCGTAGAGATGTGCTCTAGGGTGCGGCTGCCCTCTCTCTACCTCTCTATATATAGGGGAAGGGAGGAGGGGGTGGCGCCCCTAGGGTTTCCCCTAGGGGGGCGGCGGCCATGGGCAGATGGGATCTCCCCTAGGGTGACTTGCCCCCCAAGTCGGGAGGTGGGAAGCCCTAGGGGGGCGCCCCCAACCCTCCTGGTTACGTGAGATGGGGTGAGGGGGGCGCTCAGCCTCTTAGTGGGCTGGTTTGCCCCCTTCCCTTGGCCCATGGGCCCCCCCAACACTTGTCGGGGCCCCCCGAAACCCCTTTCGGTGACGCTGGTCATCACCCGGTACCCCCGGAACAATTCTGAACTCCAATACCCTTCGTCCAATATATCAATCTTCACCTCCGGACCATTCCGGAGTTCCTCGTCACGTCCGGGATCTCATCCGGGACTCCGAACAACCTTCGGTAACCACCATAATGACTCAACTATACTTATATCGTCACCAAATGTTAAGTGTGTAGACCCTGCGGGTTCGAGAACTAGGCAGACATGACCGAGACACCTCTACGGTCAATAACCAATAGCGGGACCTGGATGCCCATATTGGTTCCTACATATTCTACGAAGATCTTATCGGTCGAACGCGATGTCAAGGATTCAGCTAATCCCATATGCAGTTCCCTTTGTCTATCGGTATGTTACTTGCCCGAGATTCGATCGTCGGTATCTCCATACCTAGTTCAATCTTGTTACCGGCAAGTCTCTTTACTCGTTCCGTAATACAAGATCCCGTGACTAACTCATTGATCACATTGCTTGCAAGCTTATTGTGATGTTGTATTACCTAGTGGGCCCTGAGATACCTCTCTGTCATACGGAGTGACAAATCCCAGTCTTGATCCATGCCAACTCAACAGACACCCTCGGAGATACCTGTAGAGCACCTTTATAGTCACCCAGTTACGTTGCGATGTTTGGTACACACATGACACTCCTCCGGTGTCAGTGAGTTGCATGATCTCATGGTCATAGGAACATATACTTGACATGCAGAAAAATGATAGCAATAAACTTGATACGATCATATGCTACGTTCATAGTTTGGGTCTTGTCCATCACATCATTCTCCTAATGATGTGATCCCGTTATCAAATGACAACTCATGTCCATGGCTAGGAAACCATAGCCATCTTTGATCAACGAGCTAGTCCGGTAGAGGCTTACTAGGGACATGTTGTTGTCTATGTATCCACACATGTTTTTGAGTTTCCGGTCAATACAGTTATAGCATGGATAATAAACGATTATCATGAACAAGGAAATATAATAATAACCACTTTATTATTGCCTCTAGGGCATATTTCCAACAAACGTGCGGCTCCTCCACCATCTCCTCCTTGACGGCCAGATCCAGCTCCGGGATGGCCACGTTGCCGGCCACAGAGAGGGCCAGCATGGTTTCCAGGCCCTCCCATTGCCGCTCGTCGTGGGTGTTCATGGAGTCCTCCATGACCCGCCTCATGAGCTGGGCCTCCTCCTCCTCGGTCATGGGAGGTGGCGGTGGCGGGGACGAAGATGGCGTCGGTGTGATGCCGCGCACACGCCTACGGCTGCGCGTTTGGGGCGGGCTGTCAGCATGAGCAGGACGCGGGCGGCGCGGGCTCGGAGGACGACCGAAAAAAAAGGAGTGCCGCCACAGGTCGTGCTCGTCGCGGAGCCACGTATCCCATAGCGGCAAATCCATGGCGTACCTGGGGTCATAGAGCAGATCCGGTGGGAGGCGGGCGCGGCGTCGATTGATCTCGTCGCGGCGGGCGCGGCCGCTCACCAGCACTGGTGGGACTGGCACGCGATCCGCGGAGAGATGCTAGTTGTTGGGGAGGTGGACATCTCCCCACGGGAGTGGCGTCACGGTCTCCCAGTAGTGCCGGCACATGTCGGCGTGGACGTACGGCCTATTACGTTGCCCTGCCGTCGCCGCCGCGATCTCAAACGCGGGCGGAGCAGGTGGTGCGGGCGGCGCTGACCTGTTGGAGCGGCGGCGACCAGAGGAGGAGTCGACCTCATGGTCGTGCTTGCCCTTGCTGATCCAACGTCAGCCCATGGCGCCGGCGGGAAGGTGGATGAGTGCGATGCGACGGCGGTGGCTAGGATTTGCTCGTGTCGGGTGTAACACCCCTGTGTATTAGTCACTGTGATCTACTGCTAATAATGCCAAGTCATAACATTTGCAGTGCCTAAACATAGTGGTTAACCAAAACAATTCAAACTCCATTCTGAGAGTCAACTCAAATTCAAAAGTGCAAAATCAACTTGCTCAAACACTATGGGAAAATGTTCACTAAATAGCAAATATTTCAGAAGCACTCACAAAATTATAACTAATGCTACTTGGATTAGTTAAATGACTCCAACAAGATGAAACAGCACCAAAACAGCAATATTTAATACATTTAAAATCATTCCAAATTCAAACAAACTCCAAATCTGCCCAAACCAATTTTTGGTGAAAGATAATATTGCATTGCAATATATGGGCCAAGTCTCATATTCTATAAAAGTGCACAAGTGGTCTAACTAATTCAAAACAGAAAATAAATAAAGAAAATAGAAAACAGAAAAGGGGAAATAGGAAAAGGCCACTGTGCACAGTGCCAGGAGGCCCAGCCCACCAGGCCCATTCCCTTCTCCCTCCTCCCCGTGTCAGCTGCGCCATGGCCGCGCGCGCGCGCGCCGCTCGCGCGGCGACACGCCGGCACCCACCGATGAAACAGGGAGGCGGAGGGGATAAGGGCGAGCCGACCACTCCCCCTGGCCTCTCCGTCATTCTTCCCCCTCTCCTCGCTCGCTCCGTTCGTTCCCCCCCCCCCTCAGATCCGCGCGAGGCCGGGCGCCACCGTCACCGCGTTCCGTCATTTGCCGCGGCCACAGTCCTCGCCTCGTCGCCTCTCCGTGCCTGTCAGCTCCGTCCACGAACGCCGCGTCGATCAGTGCCACCGGGCGGAGCCGGGACCCTTTACACCGAGTGCGTCGACCTTGTCTTCAACCTCGGTCGCCGGCGATCCACTTCTTCCCCGGCGGTGTCCTGCTGCTACTAAACTTCCAAGGGCCATCAGCGTGCCGCTCGGTGAGCCTCTCCATCTACTGCTCCTCTCTGTTGGCCTCGTCGTGCGCCGTAGTTAGCCGCCGACACGTCCGTGCTCTGCTTGCCGCCATCGAGCTTGTGGCCGCCGCTAAGGGCGCTGTCACGCTCATCTGAGCCCACCAGCGAGCCCCTGATGCTCCCAGGAGCACGTAGCACCAGCGCACGCGCTCCCTAGTGCTCTGCAGCCTCGACTCCATCAAAGCCCGAACTCCGGCGCCCGCCCCGCTGCTCGCCGCCGTCCTTTTAGTTCATCTCCGGCCGCGCTAGTGCCCCCGCGAGATGCGCCGTCTCGTGCGCGATCGAACGCGGCTAGCCGCGTCCAGAATGATGGCCTGTGACCATTTTCCAGTGAAGCCCGAGACGCGCCGCCGCATTTTCTGGTCGCCGGCGTCGCTCCGGCGCCGACCGCCGACATGGCTCAGTGGGTCCCGCCCCTGGGTCACTGACCAGTGGGTCCGGGGGGCCTAGTTGACTGGGTTGACCCAGTCAACTGCTGACTGGGCAACCCAATGTCACTGACACGCGGGTCCCACCGCCCTGTTAATTAACTAAAATGTTTTGTAAATAAAAAATAAGTTAAATATGCTAATTAGTCTATGACATGTGGAGTCAGCTGCTAAATAAATCTCTGGATTAGTTTAAATCAAATCTGTTTAGCCTCAGTCACTGACATGTGGACCCCACATGTCAGGTTTGACTGGCCAGCCGACCAGTTGACCTGCTGACATCACCTCTGTATCATGCTGACGTCATAAATCATTTTCTGTAAATAATAATAAATTCCAGAAAATCATTTAAACTTTGAAAATTAATAACTTTTAAACCGTAGCTCAGATCGAAAAAACTTAAAACATGAAAGTTGCTCAGAACGACGAGACGAATCTGATCGTGTCATCTGTTTCGATGCCGGAACCCCTACGAAGGAGAACCCGTAACTTTTCATCCGTATCCGGTAGATGAATAGTGCATAATCACCGGTTAATAAATCCCACGATAATCCTAAAAATAACTAAAATGACCTAGATGCATATTTAGGCAACCCTGCACTGCATCATAGCATAGCATGCCCCGTGTTGCATCTGTTTGCATTATGTTTACCTGTTTCCTCCCCCTCTTCTCTCTCGATTAGACCCCGACGTTGACGTAGCTCCCGAGGCAGACGCAGCTCCGGAGCACGACTACGTCCCCGACGACACCACTGAAGACCTTGCCCTTGCCGCAGAGCAGACAGGCAAGCACCCCCATTTTGAGCATTCCGATATCGCCCACTCTCTTCTCTCTTATGCTTGCATTAGAAGTTACTGCTGCTACAGTTGTCCTATATCTGTTGCATAGCATGTTTACTTGTAACCTGCTGTTGATACTCATCTGTTATCCTAAACTGTTTAGAATAGGTTGGGTAGAGACCATCAGAGACCCCATTTATCCCGACTGCCCCGCTGGATGATCAGAAGACCCGAGCAACGGGATTGAAGACCAGGCCCCGACACCGCACACCACTTCCCCTTAGTTGCCGACACTACTGGGTTAATATCGAGTGCCGAGGGTGATACCTCGTCAACACTTCTGATGATAACCTTGTAGGTTCGTTAATCGGTCATGGTAAACGAGGGTGATTCCTCCTACACCACCCCCGATACCGACGCTGTCGTGCAACATCTCAAGTGTGGACCTCGAGGGTGATACCTCCTTCATTCACCTTGACGAGAACATCAGGTGGGACTCCATCGAGGGTGGTTCCTCAGGGTTCCCTTGGTGTTAGACACACGGTTACTGTTGTTACTGTGACTTACACCGAAACATGTTACTAAAGACGGGTCGGCCCTGAGGGGTACCCGTGCGAGCTTAATAGCGAGTGATGTGGAATCAGGTGGACCTGGATAGTGCCCGAGGGTTGAACACGAGGCGTGGCCGGGCATTCTTAGCCCTTGCCGCAAGTCCTCGAGACGGGGCGATGGGGTCACATCGATTGTGAGTCTCTGCTCGTTACCGCGCGCTCCTAAACCACTAAACGGTTTGGATATTTGATCCGAGGGGCCTCTGGCCTGATAGCACTAACCATCACGTGGGCATAGTATGGGCGTTTTGCGTCGTATACTTCAGCCAAAGCTTAATAGACGTCAGCGACTGAGCGGCGTGCGCTGGATTGGACTGGTTACGCAACCGCGCTTGTATTAAGGGGTTGCTAGGTCTGCTTCCGGCCGCCCACGCAACGCGCAGGAGTTCCCGGGGCGATGGCCCAAGACCCCTGGGGGCATAGGTTTAGTCCGGCGTGCTGACCTCTCTGTTAAGTATTTGGTCGGGTTGCGGCGTGTTGCTTAGCCGAGGCCGGGCATGACCCAGAAAAGTGTGTCCGGCCGGAGTTAAGCGAGCATGGTGGGTAAGTTGGTGCACCCCTGCAGGGAAGAACTAATCTATCGATAGCCTGTCCTACGGTAACGGACACTCGGAGTTGTATCCCGATCGGTACAACTAGAACTATGGACTTGAGATGAAATGAATAGTATGGCTCTGGGATTGCTTTCTCGCAGGGAGTCGAGGAAGAATCTCTGGCCGAGGTTGATGATGCTACTACTACTACTACTTTATATTATGTTACCCTGCACTATTATAACGCTGCAAGACCGACGAAGATGCTTGAAGATGCTAGTCTTCGATAGGACTAGACCTTCCCCCTCTATTCTGGCATTTCTGCAGCCCAGTCCATATATACAGCCCTCCTTTGAAAATGTTGCATATGTAGTGTAGATTCTTGCTTGCTGAGTACTTCGGATGAGTACTCACGTTTGCTTTACTTTCTTTTTCCCCATATCCATATGTCGCTACCAGAAGACGGAGCCCCTGAGTTAGCTGCCCCCGTCGACGACTACGGCTACTACTACTACCCTCCCGGCGAGTACTACTACGAGGAGCCGACGGACGACCAGGAGTAGGATTCGGAGGGTCCTAGGCAGGAGGCCTACGCCTTTCGATCGTAGAGTTTTATTTTACCCCGCCTTTCTAAAGGCTTATCTCCTTTTCTATAATATATCTGTACCCAGATATCTGATGCTTCCGCTGACGCTTGTATGCCTTCGAGCTATGTATTCGAGCCCTCGAGGCACTGGCTTGTAATATAAAGCTTGTATGAATTTATTTATGTGTTAGAGTTGTGTTGTGATATCTTCAAGTGAGTCCTTAGGCTTGATCGTGTGTGCATTTGCGTGTATGGTTAGTGCACGATTAAGCCGGGGTCGTCACATCGGGGCTCGAGGAGGCAGGCTGGCTAGGAAGTGGAAGCTGTGGAGTGGCCGGTCCACAACTTCCACATTAAGAAGGACGAAGGCCCTCCAGCTGGGTGGCTGACAGCTGGGGCCCACCGCGCGTGTGCATTCATTTTGGGCGGTGGAGGTAGGTGAACGACCGCCACGTGTCTCTAAAATGGACGACGAGCAAGCACGTGTCCGTCCGTTCGATGTTAGTGTGAACGCAAACCGAATGCAGATTTGTGTCAAAACTAGGACGGATCGAATGCTAAATGGATAAAAAACAAGGATGCGACCGCGCGTTGATCCGTGCCGTCTGTCCGGTTTGAGTCTAAATGAACAAACGCGGATAGGACGTGGTCTTGCGATGGAGTTGGCTAGAAGCGCTCCCGCCGGATCTTTCCAAGAAAGAAATCTCGCCACAGTGGATCTGCGATGCAGTCCGTCCCTTTCGTCTTTATTTCGTGACGTCTCAGCGTATGATAGTATCAGCACTGGTGTGTAGTAATATGATTCTTTTCTCTATATTTCCGATGCTTGTGCCCTACAATCGAAAAGGACGCGTACCAAACATTAGCATCATCATCAGTTGCAGGTCACCTTGGATGGAGATGACTTGACACCATTGAAAACCACCGAAACAATTTTTAAAACTGAAACCGTGATTTTTCTTTCATTTCTGGTAGATGACACCTCCAAGGTTGAATTTTCTCGTCTTTTCCATAAATGGAAACGAAGCATCTCTCTGATTTCTTCTCGGTTGGGCAGCTACCTCAGCTTTTCCGTCACTTGCTACTTCTTTAACCGGGCTGTAAGAGTCTTTGGCAGCGCCGGACAACAGGGTGGAGAAAAACGAGGCTGATACGGAGAGACAGTGCACATCAGTTTAAACCTGAACACCACTTGTAGTAAAAAAATAAAAAAGACGTCTCCTGATGTTTTTTACTTTCTGTTTCGTAGTTCCGTACATAGAGATGTCGTGTGCACAACAGAATTGCCTTTCTCAACACATGCCCTCTGTAAAAAAAAAAACGTTTTAACAGTTTAATTAAACTGTCAAAACATCTTACATTTACAAGGAGGGTATTTATAAAGTACTTCCTTCGTAAAGAAATATAAGAGCGTTTAGATCACTACTTCCTGAATTTGCTCGCCTTTAGTTAACTCTGCGTTTGTTAGTTGTTGCCCCTACCTCACTTCTTCTTGTTCTTCTCTTATATTTTAAGAGGATACGTTACATCGCTTAGCTGTTTGGTGGAGGGGGAACATGCTAGCCAGCCCGTAGTCTTGGGCGCTTAGCTGCCTCACATGCCATGAATCTTGAACAACTTTGCCATCATTAGATTAACAAATGTAGACATATTTCTTATGGCACATCTTGATATTTTGGAAGCAAAGTTGTTGATCCCTGCCGTAAACAACGGGGAATATGAATATCGTCGTGTGTTGGAATCTTTGTTGTTTAATGAAGAGCTCTAAAAGAGATGAAATGTACCTTGCAGAAGGAATGAAATGAGTTGACTTGTCTCATCAGTTTCAGATTGTTCTTCTTCACGGTGTGTACTTACCACCTCACCGTCGTCCGGCTAGATAAATTGGCAAAACAAAAAGAAAAAAATGTACAAGAACAGAGTTTAAATTTGTGAAGACATAAATATTTTGGTGCCCACCGAAATGAACAAATATTAAAAAAAGTTGAAGACACATTTCACCAAATTTTTATAAGCTGCCACAAAATATTTGAATCTAGAAATTCACCCTGAAATTTTGACACACTAATATTTTGGTGCTCACCGAAAACGCATATTTTTTGGGAATTTGACGTAATTTTAAACCTCAATCAAAATTCAATTATTAAGTCTATTTCTCATTTTTGCGGTGATTGGCTGTCTTGGCGATGAAAACGGTGATGGTGATGTTAACTATTTTTGGTTTGTGGCTCTCCAACTTCATTTTTCTTGTGCTCACGATCGTATTTTGTAACGATACAAAAAACATCAATACAACTGTCTGGCTTGCAAGTTGTGTGTTCTTTGCCACAACGCCTTCAGAGTTGCCCTAGCGCGAGAGGAGAGGTATAGTCGTCATGCCATGCCGGCGTCCTTTTTAGAGGCATCCTTAATTCTACAAATCCAGAGAGTAAAATCTGCTCCAATGCTCCTAATAGTTATGGCGGCGGTATGGATCTTGTTGCGGAAGACAAGGGAGTTTCACGAGTCCCAAAATTTTCACAACATGGAAACAGCAAGCGAGTTCCAAAGGTCGTTGTCGAGGTCATCTCGAGTGCGAACATCTCAAATGAGGTCCATGGAGTGGGGTGTGGGAAGGCCGAGGGCCATCCAAACCTGAACCGCCTAAGGGCACCGGAGGAAAATATGCACGACATCCTCACATGGAGCATCACAACAAGGGCAAGCAGCATCGTCACCGATGTTCTTGTGGAAGAGGTTGCTTTTGGAATTAAGGCTGTGCTGGAAGAGGAACCATCCGAAAATCTTGAGCCGCTTATTTGGGGATCTTTCGCCTATCATGCGGCCTTTTCAAAACCACTGATGCAACTTCCAGTTTTACCGAATGTATTTACTGTTCGTGTTTGTATAAGTTTTTTCAATCTACTAGTATACTTTATTTAATCAATCAGTCGATGAATTCAGATGACGTTGTTAAAAGACGCTTGTAAAGATGAAGAAATTGTACCGCACACGGCAACAAATTTGTTCAAGAAAAAAATATCTTCTGCGTATTTCATCGGTACAATGAATCCCTATCCCTGAGCAGTGTGTTTCAGTCTGAAACCTGCACGTCCCTCCATTGGCGTGTACTCTGACCATTTTGTCGCAACGAAGTGATAGACGCCAAAATGTTACGATCAGCTAGCAGTGGCAGGACTCGGGTACCAGGAGAATGTAGGGACGGCTGCTTGGATTGGATTGCAACTTTTTACACCATCGATTAAACCTAGACTAGAGACCGTTATTTTTGTACTGTAGTAGTAGTAACATTTACTTCCTCCCTCCATGGCGGGAGGTCCATTCATCAGGCAATTCACCCTTCTCATCAAATTCCACCATGGCTACCCCTCTTGTCCGCTAGCTAAGCTAAGGTAGCTAGCCAGTAGAAAGTAAGTACGCGCTGTCGCTGCATGGACAGTGACACCTTCTTACTTTTTACAGTAACTCTGGAGATCAAAACCCTCGGCGCCACTGCTGCACCAGCCGAAGTTGAGGTTGGAGACGTGCTCCTCGGAGAAGAAGGCTGAGCTGCCGTCGTTGACGATCGCGTCCGAGCCGGCCAGCCATTCCTCCGTGAAGCCGTAGCCGCCGGACCTGCTCGCGTCGTACGGGTACGCGCTGGGCCATTTGGGCTCCAGCATGGGGAGGGACGAGCAGCCCGTGGTGGCCGCGGCGGCTGACGCCGAGTCCAGGAACGACGTGCCGAACCCCATGAAGCCCTGCTGCTCAAAGACCGCGCTGGAGTACGGCGATGCCTCGTCGTTGAACACCGCGCTCGAGTCGCTGTCCGAGGAGCCGTCCTTGCAGACCGCCGCGCCTACCATTGTCGCCTGCTGCAGGCGCTCCTCCGCGGCGTCGACATTGCCGGCGGCCTCCGCCTTCACCGCCGTCTCCGGCTTGGTGGACATCTTTTCCCGCAGCTCATGTATCTGAACGCGTGACACAGAGCACAGATAAGTAACCATCAAGCGACGCGGCCGCGCGTGACAAACAGCTAGGACCAGCGCCAGCAATGGAGCACGTACCTCGGCGGCGAGGGCGTCCTTGTCGCGGCGGAGCGCGTCGCAGTCGGCGCGGAGCGCGTCGTGGCGGGCGCGGAGGGCGTTGAAGTCGCGCTCGAGCTGCTTTGTCTTCCACCGGGCGCGGCGGTTCTGGAACCAGACGGCGACCTGGCGCGGGTGCAGGCCGAGGTCGCGGGCGATGCGGGCCTTGCGCTCCGGGTCCAGCTTGTTGTCCGTCTCGAAGCTGCGCTCCAGGGCGCGCACCTGCTCCAGCGCCAGCCGCCGCTTCTTGCCGCCCAGCCCGCACGACATGGCGCGCTCCCCCTCCTCCTCCTCCTCGTCGGCCTCCTCCAGCTCGGGCTCGTCGTGCTCCATGTACGCCGCCAGCAGGTTCTCCTTCTCAGCGAACGCCAGCTTCTCCCCTGCAACATGGCAACATGGTTAGCTTAGTGTCCGTCTCTTCCTAGTCCACACACACACATGATCCTTAGGAATCACTGGTGTTCCATAATTGCCTAGATCACAGAATGGTTCCAAATGCAAGGTGACTGCATACATACATACATACATACATACATACATACTGTTGGAGCATAGAGTGAGCAGGAATGCTCATGCCAATTTCGATCGCTCGACGCAAATGGAATATGTGGTAGATGCAAGTAAGCTCCATATATGTCAAAAGGGCACATACTTTGCGCTACTAGTAAAATTTAAGCTCAAAAGCGATGATGGTACTGCTACGCAGGAGTACATACAAACATCAAGCAAGCAAGCAAGCAACAAGTACACCAAAAACAGAGGGAGATCAGCTGTGATACCTGGCTCTGGCGATTCTTGGCTGCGGGTCGGCCTCTTGATCTGCCGCTTCATCCGCGCGCGAGCAACTCCGCAGCTCGAGGAGGAGAGAGAGAGGCGGTTCGGAACTGGAAATGGGGACTGTTCTAGTTATGATCGATGTGGGGGATATGTTCCGCGGCGGGCAATGGTCTCTACCCTGCTCCGGGTGTCGTGACCGCAGAGACGATCTGGATGGGAGCGAGCAAGGACGGAGGAGAGGGGAGGGAAGGTGAGGTGAGGTCACTCGCTGCAGCAGCAATCAACTGATGCAAGAGCCCATGTGATGGCGTATAAATAAAAGCAGGGAGCTAGCCTGTCCGGGCGCTCCGGTTGGACAGCGCCGAGATATCATGTGGCAGTGGTTTTTGTATCATTCATGTGTTGGCACTTGGTGTCGACAGGTTGGGCCGATTATTCGTGCGTCAAGATCAGTTCACCTTGCGCCATTTACGGCACACATTGTCCATGGCAATTGTCAAATACGTCTCTCATTCGTAAAATTCCTAAAACGCATCCCGACCCACGAGTGTTTAGTCCTAGACTTGACATTGGTGCTTGCTTTATTCCTGGATTTATTTCAGACTTCCGGCGATATTCGTTCAGTGGGAGGAGTCATTCCCGTCGACTGCGAGGCATCTGTGGTGACTTCGTAAAATCTCAAGATGCTATGCTGGCTCAGTCTCTCGGATGTGCTCATGAGGGTTGGGTGTGCGTGCATGCGTTCATAGGGGTGAATGTATGCTTGTGTATGTGAGTGTCTTGGATTGTAACTGTGTTAAAAAAAAGAACCCCTAAAACGAAAGAAAGAAACCACGGTAATCCCCTCTCTCTTTCTCTCTCTTTTTTTTCGAAAATGATCCAGATCTATTATCAAAGTTCACCGCTAGAAGTACAAAGCACCTCAAACATATTAAAAATTACATTGAGATTTTGAGATCACCGAACTACCACTACCGCTGTCGCCCCTCTCGTACTGGAGCCAACTTGACCTTGTCGATGACAACCAGGAAGTCTTCGTGCACTTGCCCCTAAGGACCAGCACCCTAGAGCCGCAGTCGTCAGCGTTAAACTCTTGAATAGATCTGAAGCACCTGACACCAAATCTCGCCACATGACGAGAAACTCTAACCTCACCGCACCAAGGAGACGGCAGGAATCTACGCCGGAGCTCCGTCGACTACGTCTAGATGGACAAACTCGAGGAGGATCAAAGTCTGGAAGACAAACTTGAAGAAGAAGCGCCGCCACACGCCCGAGCGTCACACCTGCGAGGACTAAAGAACCCCAACCTAAACTACTAGCCGGAGCAGAGGCACAATGATTCCCCACCCCACCACCGGCCGCCGGAGCGGCTGGCAGAGGGGAGGCGAATCCACGGGCTCGCGTGGCGTAGCCTGGAGGGAAGAGTTAGCTCAGCCGCCAAGAGATAGGGGAGGGAAAGAGAAACCCTAGATTGGTACCAATGTAATTCTCTAAGGGCATCTCCAACTCCGCCCCTTAAATCAGGCATGGTGTCTGTTCACGTTCTGGTTCGGACTAGTTCGCGGACATGGATGCGGGAGCCGGCCATCCAACCACATCCTCTAAACGTCCGCCCAGGCCTAGCCAATTTGAAATTCAACAAAAAAAAAGACTGTTGTTCATAGTTTTTATATGCTTGATCACGGTAGTATCTCAGTTCGTGTAAAAAATGGATTTTTTGCCTTGCCGGACAGTCTATCCGAGCCTCCACGCTCACTCTGCCGCCGGTTCCTCCTTGCCATCCGCTTCCTTCTCGACCGCCTCCTTCTCCGTTGTATCCAGCTCCTCCTTCAAGCGCTTTAGCATCCTAAGATGGACGGCTTACAACATCATACTTCCATGGTCATCAATCCTCTATCTTTAATGCCAACATCTCTGATTCCTTCGAAGTGGCTGCGATCTCAACCTTCTTCGCCTCGAGCATGGTCTTCTTCTCTTTGAGCTTGAGCTTCTTCTCGATCGCGCCATTAACATGTTAAACCTCTCGGCCTTTTTTCCCTCCTTGATGTTCGAGCGCTTGACACATGTCTCTTCCTCCTTCACCAAGATATCCCTGAGCGCTTAATCTTTGGGGCTACTTCCTTCGTCGGATCCCCATCACCGCCTTCTCCAACAACTCTTCATACGGGTCCATGTGGCACCAACGATGAAAAAGGGCGGGAATTTGGGTGGAGAGCGGCGATATGGTAGAGGAGAGGGTTGAGAAAAGGGGTGTTTTGCCGCGGAAACAGTGTGGTCAGCTCCAAATGCATGGGCTCTCTCAGGTTTGGATAGGCCTAGGTGTCGAAGACCTAAGTGGCCGATTTGCGGACTCCCGCAAAGCCCCCCTAGTTTGCGGGAAAACAGACACCTAGACTGGTCCGCGAACAAATGCCGGACACCGTTGGATGGATGGCAGCGTCCGAGCAGCTTGGTCCGAATGCTTGTGGGAGGTTTGGGGGTCGGTGTTGGAGATTCCCTAAGTGCATCTTTGGTTTAAACAGTTTTTTGAAGATCAAGATTTGTTTATGGTAGTCATTTGATTCACAAGATTGGATCCTATAGGATATTTTTTTTAAGAAATCATTTGTACTCCGTGTTACATTTGTATAGAAAGATTATTATAAAACTATACTCCAAAATAGAGTAATACTCCCTCCGGTCATTTTTACTCCGCGTATTAGATTTGTGTCAAGTCAAACTTTGCAAAGTTTGACCAACTTTATCTTAAAAAATATCAACATTTACAATACCAAATATATATACTATGAAACTACATTTCATAATGAATCTAACAATATTGATTTGGCATTATGAATGTTGATACTTTTTTTCTATAACTTTGGTCAAAGTAGAGATACTTTGATTTTCGACAAAACTTATATGCAGAGTAAAAAGGACCGGAGGGAGTAATAGCGACCAGAAGTGTTTGACACCCATAGAAAGAAAAAGGAATTATACCCATCTTACAAAATAGAGCGCAAAGAAATCCTAAGGATCCGACTCAAGCAAATCAAACAACTTACACAAAAAAAATTCTGATTATTCAAAACCTCTGAAACACACATATGAAATTCTCTTGAATTAAAAAAATCTCAAAAGCTTGGTGAATAAATGCATTTTTTTTTGCGAAAATCACTCTGATCTATTGTAACAGTTCACTAGAAGTACAAAGTACCATAAACATAGTAAAAAGTACACCGAGGTCTCTCGACAATAAAGATACAATGAAGGCATTTAGTTCAGAATAAATCTTTTTTGCGGAATAGTTTACTATAACTTCTTCAACTTACTAGAAAGTTGTAACTCCGTGACTAGTTCAATATATCTAACTTTTTGTGTCACGGTTTATAAAAATCATGAGCTATAATTTCCGACCTTAATAGGTTCAAGGCTCGCAGGAGGGGAAGACGACAAGAGAAGGATTGTGTTTCTGACAAACATGGCCCGCTTGTCAAGATGACGTGGCAAATGAGAGACACAATTAGGCGACATATTTGTTGCAGATTGTTCTACTCAAGGCATTACATGTGCCAACAACCCCCCCCCCCCCCCCCCCCCCCTCATGCTTCCGAATTCACGCAATCTCGCACCTATTTGACCTTGTGCAACCTAACTCAACATACCAATGGTCGTCATAGCCCAAGACACTTGTTTGAAATGCAAAGAAGACCCATGGTACAGAAAATTAAGGGATTTGCATTCAAAATGTATTTGCAGAGCAAATAGTCTGAATCTCTTGTGTTTAGCCTCGCCAACCGCCAGCCCTCTCTCCCCTCTCTGTTCCCTCGCCTATCCAAAGAAAACCTTCGGCAAACCACAGGACATCGATGGAGGTGGCGACAAGGACCTTGTTGCTCCCTTGCGGGGAGGGCACTAGAAATCAGGGCGCCGACCCTGATACTCTCGCAACGGTAGCAGAAGGAAGGACTGTAGCAGGTGAGGCCCCTATGTGTGGCTTCATCCTCCGTACTCCCTCATCGCCGTCCCCTGCCCAGGGGCCTGACCCGATCGATTGGGGTTGTGTTGATGCACGCAAGGGCGGTGGCCTCGTGGATGTGGTCGATGAAACTGGAAGGTGGCCGCATCGGCGGGTGTATTTGGTCGTAACCCTAAGTCCAATGTCCCTCTCTTCCTCATCGACGACGAACGAAGCGATGTGGCAGTGTCCGCAAGCGGGGCGTCGAGACCCTCTACCTGCTTCGGTTTTTTCTCAGCGTGGGTGGCATATAGGATCTGATAGCACCAGGGTCCAGCTAGTGAGTCGTCTTCAACCAGTAGAATGGTTGATGGTAGTGACGTCCTCGACAACAAGTATGCACATACTCTGAGTGATAAGCATGTGATCTCACCTCTTTCGGGTTGATCATGCAAATGTTGACGTGCATGCGTCGTTCCCTTGTTGAAGATGTTGGCTTGATGCTCGGCTTCAAGAATGAAAATCCCAGGTGCAACCTTTGGGTTGACCCGCGATCATCGGCGCGCATGCGGCGATCCCTTCACAAAAGTTTTGTCTAGAAGTCACATTTTTGTTCATTGTTCGGCCATATGTCATACATTTGTAGTAGGTTTTAGGAGATACTCTCGCGAGGCAAGTCATTCTCTGGATGACATTGGGTTTTATTTTTATTTTTTCAAACTGATTCGTCCAACATCAATGTTGAGCTTTGCTTGACATTGTTGCGTTAATCAATGAATATAGTTGTGTGCGTCAACCGATGCGGAAGCCTGGGGTCTCCTTTTTGAGAAACAAAACAAAATGAGATGGCGATATTTGTCAAAAAATCTCTCCATTCCCGAATATAGCAAAATGTGGATAAATGTAGCTCTTAAATCTAGTAAATTGTGGCACAAACTTTATAAATTGGGTAAAACTTGTCACAAGGTGTTAATTCGGGTACCGTACAAATGGAATTTACTCCAATTTCTCCTTAGAGAAATGCAGTAATAATCTAAAAAATGACATATTTGTTCGGCCCCACAACAGCATGCATGTGCCATCTAACCACAAAGTATCCGGAAGAAGAATGAGTCCAACGATGGTTAAGACGGCTCTAGGTTATCTAACATGCATGAGGCATGTAACAGAAAGTATCAATAAGCAGAATGGGTCCAACCATGGTTAAGATGGTTGTAGTGTATTATTTAACTTGTTTTCAGAGAATTCGGAGTTGTGTGAAGGAGACTTTTTACACCCAATGTAAACTACAATAATACTTTTAAATCAATGGTTGTTGCCCTTTCAAGCAAGCAAGTAATGTCGCACGAAAGCCTGTCAACCATACCAACTGGCACGTCCGCATGATACCACAAGAAACCGTAGACTTAGGCAGCATGTGAACCCAAGATACATACGATCGCCGACATGAGGTTTGTTATGCAGATATGCACAAGATTTTAATCAAACGTCTCCTTCCTACGTACTACGCGGACAGCTTGAAGATACCACGAAATGAGCAGCCAAATTGGGCGATGCATGCATGGTAGTCGTACCACCTAAACCTCCAGCTAATCCGTAGTCGAGTTAATCACACTGTACCATGTTCTGTAGTAGACATGATTGATTCTTATCAGCATTTGTTTACCAAAGTAGAGGAGGAACAAGAAGAAGCCGGAGAGGGGTTGGGTTGGCTGCGGCGGCGTGCGTTGTTTACCATTTGCTGTGGTGTCGAAACGTGGCAAGCACTGTGGCGGCGAAAACAGCAGGCCACTACGCCGGCACTCCCCAGCGCACAAGTCACGACTGTGCTTTAGGAACCTCCGCGGGCCCCGCAGACAAATTTAAAGGGGCGGGGAACTGATCGCTCCTAAAGCGTTGGCAGCGACGTCTCAGCTCCACCACACACACACACACACACACACACACACACAAGAGCTGGCTGGCTGGCTGGCTAGGTTTGGTGGCTGTGTTATTCCTGCTGGCTTCTAGATCTTCGTTGGAGCGCCCGAAAATATCATCTTCCTCCTGCTGGGCGGACGGTAACAACAGGTCGAGTCGATGGGTTGATGCTTTTGTTGGCGACGGCCGGCGAGTGCCGTCGCTGTAGCTCAAAGGATGCTTCTGACTGGGACGATCACCACGGCTGGACGGCGCGCCCCCGCCCCGGTTTGCACGACACGACCGGACCTGCCTGTGCCCGTGAACAACGTGGTTGGTTGTATGCTAGTATCTGGCGGGCGAATGGGAGGGACCGGGCGAACATGGGCGCCGAGGCCAGTAGCCGCGCCGGCGCATAAACAATGGACCGAACCATGCGCCGGCGCGGCGCAAGCAACTGCGCGACGGAAGCATGGCGTACCTACCGATCGATCGTTGGACCTTTTCCGTTCTATCCACCCATCCAGCCCCTCGAAATGGGGCTCGCTCCAGGGAATCTATTCTTCTAGTCTAGAGAGGAGAGAGAGGGCTTGAAAGGCAGGGCCGGGAAGCAACTCCCTTTTGGCCCCAAAAGTCGCAGGCACAGGCACTTGATTGATGGACGCATCAAATCAAACAACTAAAGCGCCCACTACTAGCCTAGCCCCAGGACCATCCTCCATACGTGTCGCGCTAGGACAGCGACGCCATGCATATATGCTCCTATGCCTTGGCGTGTGTGTGTTTCTCCTGCACCATTGGCCGCGACGGAACGGGTCGGGATCGGCCGGTCGCGCTCGCCGCTCCGCCGTGTCTGTCTCTCTCCTTCGCCTTCACTCCCTCCCATCCGGGACGGACGGCCGGCCGTGGCGTGGCGTGGAATCCTATCCGAGCGATACCCCGGCGCAGCGTGTCCACCACCCAGAGTGGGAAGCGAGGCGGGCGTGCATGGCGGAGGCGCGGCAGGAAAAGCTGAGGCGAGGCGAGGCGACGGGTGGCGGAGTGACAGAAAGTGATGCGCCTGCTTGCCCGCCCCCGCGAGGAAAAGGACACTTCCCTTTTCTCTCACTCGTCTCGCCCCGGTCCCGTGCGCCAAAAGGGTTCGCCCAGCCACGCCGCAGCCTCTGTTCCCACAAAGAAAACAGGATGGATGCTACTACCGCTCGTCAATCCAAACTACAAAAGGCAGAGCAACATATATGGGTTGCCGCGGCGTGCAGAGGCAGAGCAAAATACCTACTCCAACAAGGTTACTTTGTCGAACCAATGACTAGACAATGTGATGGGTTCTACCACACTTCTACTACCAGTAGTAGTGCTACTCCTCCGCTGGATGGGCTCACGTGACTCTGCCGGGCAGTTCGTCTGAAGTGAAGTATATAAGCAGCAGTACGTGCACAACCTCGCCGTGGTACTACCTAGCGGTACCAGCAACTATAGTGAGGTGAGCGTAATCAACTTGTAACTAAGCGTGGGGGTGGAGATATAGGGTACGTGCATGAATATGTGTCGTCGTCTCGCAAGTTCTCTGCACCTCCTCTTGTGTCCGGTAAGACGATTTAATGCGGGAAGCCGACGGTTCGATGTTGAGCACTGCTAGAGTCAAGTCTGGTCCTGGCTCCACCACCATTTGCAAAAGATAAGAACGGAAAAAGGACGCGCCACATAGCAACAAAAAAACCGACTGTTGAGCCGACAGGCCACGAGTGCCACTGGATGATGAGCAACGGCGGGCTGCTTTCACCACGGAGCCTCAAAGCCTTGTTGTTGGCCGGCTCGGTCCATCTTAATGCTCGGGATGAGTAACGGTCACTCCAGCACGTACCAAACGCCGGTTCATGCATTCAATTCTTCTTTCCCGGGCACACGCGCGCGTGATACGTCCTTGCCTTTGTGTGTGTGTGTGTGTGCAGTACGTAGGTCGTAGCAGTCGATCAGTGCCATGCGTGATCATGTGCATTCGTACGTGTATATGGGCAAAATCTTGAGATATCGGTCTATGCCGTTACGTAGCTCGGTGTCCGAGGTAGCTCGTCGTTTCGGTGGTTTATGACCGCCGGTTGCGTGAGATCACGGCACGAGGCAACAAACCGAAGCCCGCGGCGGGCAGTGGCCGTACGTGTGTTGTGTAAATGAAGCCGAAAGCTGCGACCGCTGCGCCGTGCGGCGACCGGGACCGGACGGACGGACGGGGGCGTCAACACTGGCGGCCCGGGGCGACGACACGGTCGTACGTGCCGCCCCACGCCCGCCAACCGATGAGCGAGACGCAAGGCGAGGCGCCGACCAGATCGATCGGGCAGAGCGAAGCGGCCGGTGCAGCGAATCGGCACGGCGCGGCGCGCGAGCTCGGCTGCCGGAGCGGCAGCAGTGCGAGCGCGTCGCATTCGGCGACACCAGGCTTATGATCTGCACGGCGCGACACGCCTCCGGCCCCGCCCGCGACCGCGAGAGCATTTGCGGCGGGGCCACGGAGCTAGCCGATGGATCGGCACCGGCTTTGTCGTGGCCCTTGTGAGAATAGCGACGCCGACATACATGGTGCGCGAGAGCAGCCGTTGGACAGAGGCGCGCGCGCGGTGCTGGTGCTGGTGCTGGTGCTGGTGCTGATCTGCGCCTACTCTTGGATCTTTCGCTCGTCCGTGCGTTTGCGTGTCAGCTCAAGCTCTCGGTGCTCTCAGAGAACTCGTTGTCCCGGAGCGCCAGAAAGCGAGGCCCACCAGACCACAGCCCATGTGCCGCCAGCCTATCTCCCGTCAGGCCGTCACACACGATAGGCCGGTTCGTGGTTTCACTTTCTGCCGTGAGCGACGCCACGCTGTAAAAAAGCCCTCCTCCGATGTGATCTCTTCACATGCGCCAACGCAGTCCTCCCTCGTGCCCTCGTCTCTGACCAGATCGGCCCAAACGACGTAACTCACTCGCTCGCTCACTCAGTCTTCTTAATCTGGCCGACCGCGTTTGGTTGTTAGCCTGACACGGCCGCATCTGGCCATTTTCGGTGCGTGTCTCGCTCGAGTGGAGGAGGAGGGCCCTGTCCTCTCCTTGCCGCCGGTAAGCGATAACCACTTCGCTGTTTGCCGCGAGCTTTTCAGCGCAAACAACATCTAGTAGACGAAAGGTCAGGTTCAGTACCACCGTGGCATCACTGGCTCTTTCTGATCGATCCATAGGCACTCGGCACCGGTACTTCACTTCACTCGTACACCATGCCGTGGTCTGTCTACAGTGCTTTCGCCGAAACGTACGCCACGATCGGCCGGGATCTCGCCGTCACTGGGAGCTAGGTGTCGGTCACGTAGTGAAACTGAACGAGTAGTCCAAGTTTTTCTTCGTACTTCGTGTGTGGTTGCTGTGTGTTCAGTTCGGATGCGCTGCATCTCTGGGTTAGTGGACCATGGATTTGGCGGCCGTCATCATGGAGCTAGGAGGCGTGGTTATCTGCTAGGGTCGGCCATAGCTCGCGGCACAACTACTGCACTGGTAGTACTCATTTTGACGTAGAGTGGTCAGGAGAATAGTTTAGAGTTCAATCAACGATGGCTCTGGAGCCTAGCGTCGCTTAGAGGCTAGCTAGACAGCTGTTCTGTTCTTCAAACATGGTCCTGAGGATACAGTGCCCCGATAGCGCCTACAATCAATTTGTTACAGTAGTAGTGCCGTCTTATCCGTGATGGCAGGTCGAGTCTCTACACAATCAGTTAATGAGCGCAGCGAAATGACGTAGCGCCCATGTTTTTCAGGGACGCGGCTCCCCTGACGTGCCGTTGGCACACTGACAGGTGGAGCCAGGCCCACACGTCAGTGGCCCCATGTCAGAGGTGCAGTACGTCAGACGATCCCGCTCCGTTTTTCAGAGGTACAATTTAATCTTGTGTATAGTATGCATGTTTCCCCCGGATCTTTTGTCTTACTTGGCGGATGGCCAGACATACTCTCTCCTATCCAGTTCATAGGTGCTGCGCGTATCTCTAGATTGTCAAATTTATTAACGTAATATAAATTATATATATCATAAAAGTTATACGATTTAAAATATAATTTTATTAATGTAACATAACTTTTGTAATGCATAGCTCATATTATGTTGATCAAATTGTCAATCTAGATATACACATGGGCCTAATAAATAGATAAGGAGGTAGCATCACCTATGTTGGTTTAGGGGCCATCACGAAAGTGTTATTCACATCTCTCAAAAAAACAAAAGTGTTATTCACTCTAGTCTGCTGTGCAAAAACCTTAACTAATTTGACCATAAACCCCTAGACAATTATGACATAAATTCCCAGATAATCAACAAGAGTCTCCTGGTGCCATGAACCACCATCTGCTCTCAGCCAGGAAAGTAATACACAAGGAGATCCTGATTTTCATTCATGTAAAATATAGTTAAGTATGCACAGTTACCAAACACGATTTGAATTTATGCACATGTAGATGGGATGCTTAGTATTTGCCCGTAAATTTCATGACGAGATGTTTATGTTTCTAGGCTATGGAAAACAAGATAGTCTTATAAAACACATGGAAAAATATTTCCATACATATAGACCCTGTTTGGAACACAGGAATTCAAGACATAGAAATAGGAAAAACGCAAGAATTGAGATGGTGCGTATCCCGAATTCCTACATGAACAGAAACCACAAAAACTGCAAAAGTATCGTTTAGATTTCACGCAGGTAAAATATAAAAATTGTAAACACAAACATATGAAACCATGAGGTGGGACATTATGTTTTGTTTCCTCCAAAATTCCTATGGAATAGCCCATTCCATTGGAATTTCAAAGGTAAATTACACATCTAGATGATTAGTAATTCTCAGGCGCCTCTCAAAGGATGTCGACAACGACTATCATCTCTGTCTCTTCACGTTGGTTAGTCTTAAAAGTGAATCGGTGAACATGAACTGAAATGTAGAGAAACTGAATTTAGCAACACTGGATAAAGCAAGACTAAGGAAGTTTGGCTCGAATTGATCAATAGGTTTGCCACACACTGAAAGAAGAAAGGGTTTAAGCGTATGCACTTAGCAGGGACGCGTGCTGTGTTAATATACAGGAAAGATTACAGGGGCGGCAGGTTGTTTCTAGTCTTGACCTCTACTCCAAGCTATACAAGAGATAAGATCATATCTAGCCTAACAACCTGCCTAGGATATACAACATACACGCACGCACACAACCCATCGTGACATATGTCACGTTACAACACACGCCTATTCTTTAACATCCTCCCTCAATCTCAACATATCAAGGTTTAGATTGTTCTTGAAGGCTTGAAGTTGTTGAACTTGAAGTGGCTTAGTGAAACCATCAGCCACTTGATCTCCAGTTGGAATAAGCTTTATCTCCAACAATTTTGGTGCAACTCTTTCGCGAACAAAATGAAAGTCAATCTCTATATGTTTTGTCCTTGCATGAAACACAGGATTCGCAGACAGATATGTTTGTTGGGAAACGTTGCATGGAAAACAAAAAAAAAATCTACGCACACGCAAGATCTATCCATGGAGATGCATAGCAACGAGGGGAGAGTGTGTCTACATACCCTCGTAGACCATAAGCGGAAGCGTTTCTTAACGCGGTTGATGTAGTCGAACTTCTTCGCGATCCAACCGATCGAGTACCGAACGTACGACACCTCCGCGTTCAGCACACGTTCAGCTCGGTGACGTCCGCGCCTTCTTGATCCAGCAAGACGGCGAAGTAGTGGATGAGTTCCGGCAGCGCGACGCGCGTGGTGACGGTGGTGGTGATGCTATCTCCGTAGGGCTTCGCCTAAGCACTACGAAAATATGACCGAGGGACGAAACTGTGGAGGGAGGTGCCGCACATGGCTAAGAGATTGTCGTGGTTATGTGTGGCGCCCCCTCCCACATATATATAGGTGGGGGGGAGAGGGGAGCAGCCAGGAGGCGCCCCAAGTAGGGCCAAATCCTACTTGGGCTCCTGCCCTGGCCGCGGCCCCCCCTTCCTTATTTGCTCCGGGGAAAAAGGGAAAGGGGAGGAGAGGAAGGCAAGGGGGGGCCGAATCCCCCCTATCCTTTTCTCCCCAAGGTCGGCTGCCATAGGAGGGGCGCGCCAGCCCCTTGTGGGCTGGTGTGCTCCCCTCTAATGGCCCAATAGGCCCATCTTCCTCCTCGGGCTTCCCGGAACCCCTTCCGGTGATCCGATGACCACCCGGTACCTCCCGAAACTCTTTCGGTGTCCGAATAGTATCGTCCTATATATCAATCTTTACCCCCGGACCATTCCGGAGCTCCTTGTCATGTCCGAAATCTCATCCGGGACTCCGAACAACATTCGGTCACCCAATCATATAACTCATGTAACACTATATCGTCAACGAACGTTAAACGTGCGGACCCTACGGGTTCGAGAACTATGTAGACATGACCGAGACACCACTTCGGTCCATAACCAATAGCGGAACCTGGATGCCCATATTGGCTCCTACATATTCTACAAAGATCTTTATCGGTCAAACCTTATGACAACATACGTAATTCCCTTTGTCCAACGGTATGTTACTTGCCCGAGATTCGATCGTCGGTATCTTCATACCTAGTTCAATCTCATTACTGGCAAGTCTCTTTACTCGTTCCGTAATACATCATCTCATAACTAACTCATTAGTTATTTGCTTGCAAGGCTTATTATGATGTGTATTACCGAGAGGGCCCAGAGATACCTCTCCGATACTCGGAGTGACAAATCCCAATCTCGATACATGCCAACTCAACAAACACCTTTGGAGATACCTGTAGAGCATCTTTATGATCACCCAGTTACGTTGTGACGTTTGATAGCACACAAGGTATTCCTCCGGTATCCGGGAGTTGCATGATCTCATGGTCGAAGGAACATGTATTTGACATTCAAGAAAGCAGTAGCAATAAACTGAACGATCATACGCTAAGCTAACGGATGGGTCTTGTCCATCACATCATTCTCCTAATGATGTGATCCCGTTATCAAATGACAACACATGTCCATGGTTAGGAAACCTTAACCATCTTTGATCAACGAGCTAGTCTAGTAGAGGCTTACTAGGGACACGGTATTTGTTTATGTATTCACACATGTATTTAAGTTTCCTACCAATACAATTCTAGCATGAATAATAAACCTTTATCATGAATAAGAAAATATAAAATAACAACTTTATTATTGCCTCTAGGGCATATTTCCTTCAGTCTCCCACTTGCACTAGAGTCAATAATCTAGATTTACATTGTAATGAATCTAACACCCATGGAGTCTTGATGCTGATCATGTTTTGCTCGCGGAAGAGGCTTAGTCAACGGGTCTGCTATATTCAGATCCGTATGTATTTTGCAAATCTCTATGTCTCCATCCTTGACCTTTTCACGAATGGATTTGAAGCGTCTCTTGTGTGTTTGGTTCTCTTGTGAAACCTGGATTCCTTCGCCAAGGCAATTGCCCCAGTGTTGTCACAAAAGATTTTCATTGGACCCGATGCACTGGGTATTACACCCAGATCGGATATGAACTCCTTCATCCAGACTCCTTCATGTGCTGCTTCCGAAGCAGCTATGTACTCCGCATCACACCTAGATCCCGCCACAACGCTCTGCTTGGAACTGCACCAACTGACAGCTCCACCATTCAATTTAAATACGTATCCGGTTTGTGACTTAGAGTCATCCGGATCAGTGTTGAAGCTAGCATCGACGTAACCATTTACGACGAGCTCTTCGTCACCTCCATAAACGAGAAACATATCCTTGGTCCTTTTCAGGTACTTCAGGATGTTCTTGACCACTGTCCAGTGATCCACTCCTGGATTACTTTGGTACCTCCCTGCCAAACTTATGGCAAGGCACACATCAGGTCTGGTACACAGCATAGCATACATGATAGAACCTATGGCTGAGGCATAGGGAATGACTTTCATTTTCTCTCTATCTTCTGTAGTGGTCGGGCTTTGAGTCTGACTCAATTTCACACCTTGTAACACAGGCAAGAACCCTTTCTTTGACTGATCCATTTTGAACTTTTTCAAAACTTTGTCAAGGTATGTGCTTTGTGAAAGTCCTATTAAGCGTCTCGATCTATCCCTATAGATCTTGATGCCCAATATATAAGCAGCTTCACCGAGGTCTTTCATTGAAAAATTCTTATTCAAGTATCCTTTTATGATATCCAGAAATTCTATATCATTTCCAATCAACAATATGTCATCCACATATAATATTAGAAATGCTACAGAGCTCCCACTTACTTTCTTGTAAATACAGGCTTCACCGTAAGTCTGTATAAAACCATATGCTTTGATCACCTCATCAAAGCGTATATTCCAACTCCGAGATGCTTGCACCAGTCCATAGATGGATCGCTGGAGCTTTCACACTTTGTTAGCACCTTTAGGATCGACAAAACCTTCTGGTTGCATCATATACAACTCTTCTTTAAGAAATCTATTAAGGAATGCAGTTTTGACGTCCATTTGCCAGATTTCATAATCATAAAATGCGGCAATTGCTAACATGATTCAGACATACTTAAGCATCGCTACGGGTGAGAAAGTCTCATCGTAGTCAACTCCTTGAACTTGTCGAAAACCTTTCGCGACAAGTCGAGCTTTGTAGACAGTAACATTACCATCAGCGTCAGTCTTCTTCTTGAAGATCTATTTATTTTCTATGGCTTGCCGATCATCGGGCAAGTCCACCAAAGTCCATACTTTGTTTTCATACATGGATCCTATCTCAGATTTCATGGCCTCAAGCCATTTATCGGAATCTAGGATCATCATAGCTTCTTCATAGTTCGTAGGTTCGCCATGGTCTAATAACATGACTTCCAGGACAGGATTACCGTACCACTCTGGTGCGGAACGTGCTCTGTTCGACCTACGAGGTCCAGTAGTAACTTGATCCGAAGTTTCATGATCATCATCATTAGCTTCCTCTCTAGTTGGTGTAGGCATCACAGGAACGGATTTCTCTGATGTGCTACTTTCCAATTCGAGAGAAGGTACAATTACCTCATCAAGTTCTACTTTCCTCCCACTCACTTCTTTCAAGAGAAACTCCTTCTCTAGAAAGGATCCATTCTTGGCAACAAAGATCTTGCCTTCAGATCTGTGGTAGAAGGTGTACCCAATTGTTTTCTTAGGGTATCCTATGAAGACGCACTTCTCCGATTTGGGTTCGAGCTTATTAGGCTGAAGCCTTTTGACATAAGTGTCGCAACCCCAAACTTTAAGAAACGACAGCTTAGGTTTCTTGCTAAACCACAGTTCATACGGTGTCGTCTCAACGGATTTAGACGGTGCCCTATTTAACGTGAATGCGGCTGTCTCTAATGCATAACCCCAAAACGATAGTGGTAAATCGGTAAGAGACATCATAGATCGCACCATATCCATTACACCGTGGTGTTCCAGGTGGCGTGAGTTGTGAAACAATTCCACATTGTTTTAAATGAAGTCCAAACTCGTAACTCAAATATTCGCCTCCACGATCAGATCGTATAAACTTTATTTTTCTTGTTACGATGATTCTCCACTTCACTCTGAAATTCTTTGAACTTTTCAAATGTTTCAGACTTGTGTTTCATCAAGTAGACATACCCATACCTACTCAAATCATCTGTGAAGGTCAGAAAATAACGATACCCGCTGCGTGCTTCAACACTCATTGGACCGCATACATCGGTATGTATTATTTCCAATAAGTCATTAGCTCGCTCCATTGTTCCGGAGAATGGAGTTTTAGTCATCTTGCCCATGAGGCATGGTTCGCAAGTGTCAAATGATTCATAATCAAGTGATTCCAAAAGTCCATCCGTATGGAGTTTCTTCATGCGCTTTACACCAATATGGCCTAAACGGCAGTGCCACAAGTATGTTGCACTATCATTATCAACTTTGCATCTTTTGGCATCAATATTATGAATATGTGTATCACTACGATCGAGATTCAACAAGAATAGACCATTCATCAAGGGTGCATGACCATAAAAGATATTACTCATATAAATAAAACAACCATTATTCTCTGATTTAAATGAATAACCGTCTCGCAATAAACAAGATCCAGATATAATGTTCATGCTCAACGCGGGCACCAAATAACAATTATTGAGGTCTAAAACTAATCCCAAAGGTAGATGTAGAAGTAGCGTGCCGACGGTGATCAAATCAACCTTGGAACCATTCCCGACGCGCATCGTCACCTCGTCCTTAGCCAATCTTCGTTTATTCCGTAGCTCCTGTTTCGAGTTACAAATATGAGCAACCGAACTAGTATCAAATACCCAGGCGCTACTACGAGCATTAGTAAGGTACACATCAATAACATGTATATCAAATATACCTTTGTTCACTTTTCCATCCTTCTTATCCGCCAAGTATTTGGGACAGTTCCGCTTCCAGTGACCATTCCCTTTGCAGTAGTAGCACTCAGTTTCAGGCTTGGGTCCTGCTTTGGGATTCTTCCCGGGAGTGGCAACTTGCTTGCGATTCTTCTTGAAGTTCCCTTTCTTTCCCTTACCCTTTTTCTTTAAACTAGTGGTCTTGTTAACCATCAACACTTGATGCTCCTGCTTGATTTCTACCTCCGCGGCCTTAAGCGTTGCGAAGAGCCCAGGAATCGTTTTATTCATCCCTTGGATATTATAGTTCATCACGAAGCCTTTGTAGCTTGGTGGCAGTGATTGAAGAAATTTGTCAATAACACTATCAACTGGAAGATCAACTCCCAGCTGAGTCAAGTGGTTATGATACCCAGACATTTTGAGTATGTGTTCACTGACAGAACTGTTCTCCTACATCTTGCAGTTATAGAACTTGTTGGAGACTTCATATCTCTCAACCCGGGCATTTGCTTGAAATATTAACTTCAACTCTTGGAACATCTCATATGCTCCATGACGTTCAAAACGTCTTTGAAGCCCCGGTTCTAGGCCGTAAAGCAAGGCACACTGAACTATCGAGTAGTCATCAGATCGAGCCTGCCAGACGTTCATAACATCTGCAGTAGCTCCTGCAGCAGGTCTGTCACCTAGCGGTGCATCAAGGACATAATTCTTCAGTGCAGCAATGAGGATAATCCTCAAGTTACGGACCTAGTCCGTGTAGTTGCTACCATCATCTTTCAACTTAGCTTTCTCTAGGAACGCATTAAAATTCAGGGGAACGGTAGCTCGGGCCATTGATCTACAAGATAGATATGCAAACCTACCAAGACTAAGTTCATGATAAATTAAGTTCAATTAATCAAATTACTAATGAACTCCCACTTAAATAAACATCCCTCAAATTATCTAAGTGATACGTGATCCAAATCAACTAACCCATGTCCGATCATCACGTGAGATGGGGTAGTCATCAATGGTGAACATCTCTATGTTGATCATATCTACTATATGACTCACGTTCGACCTTTCGGTCTCCAGTGTTCCGAGACCATGTCTGTACATGCTAGGCTCGTCAAGTTTAACCCAAGTATTCTGCATGTGCAAAACTGTCTTACACCCATTGTATGTGAACGTAGAGTCTATCACACCCGATCATCACGAGGTGCTTCAAAACGATGAACTTTGGCAACGGTGCATACTTGGGGAGAACACCTTTATCTTGAAATTTAGTGAAGGGATCATCTTATAATGCTACTGCCGTTCTAAGCAAAATAAGATGCATAAAGGATAAACATCACATGCAATCAAAATATGTGACATGATATGGCCATCATCATCTTGTGCTTTTGATCTCCATCTCTAAAGCATCGTCATGATCTCCATCGTCACCGGCTCGACACCTTGATCTCCATCGTTGCGTCGGGGTCGTCTCGCCAACTATTGCTAACGCATAGCGATAAAGTAAAGCAATTACATGGTGTTTGCATTTCATACAATAATTAAGAGACAACCCTAAGGCTCCTGCCGGTTGTCGATATTACAAAATATGATCATCTCATACATCAACATATATCACATCATATCTTGACCATATCACATCACAACATGCCCTGCAAAAACAAGTTAGACGTCCTCTACTTTGTTGTTGCAACTTTTACGTGGTTGCTACGGGCTTCTAGCAAGAACCGTTCTTAACTACGTAAAAACCACAACGATGATTATCAAGTTTCCTGTTTTAACCTTCTTTAAGGACCGGCCGTAGTCAAATTTGATTCAACTAAAGTAGGAGAAAACAGACACCCGCCAGCCACCTTTATGCAAAACAAGTTGCATGTCAGTCGGTGGAACCGGTCTCATGTGCGTGGACATGTAAGGTTGGTCCGGGCCGCTTCATCCCACAATACCGCCGAATCAAAATAAGACGTTGGTGGTAAGCAGTATGACTATCACTGCCCACAACTCTTTGTGTTCTACTCATGCATATAATCTACGCATAGACCTGGCTCGGATGCCACTGTTGGGAAACGTTGCATGGAATTTTTTTTCTACGCACATGCAAGATCTATCCATGGAGATGCACAGCAACGAGGGGGAGAGTGTGTCTACGTACCCTCGTAGACCGTAAGTGGAAGCGTTTGTTAACGCGGTTGATGTAGTCGAACTTCTTCGCGATCCAACCGATTGAGTACCGAATGTACGGCACCTCCGCGTTCAGCACACGTTCAGCTCGGTGACGTCCTCGCCTTCTTGATCCAACAAGACGGCGAAGCAGTGGATGAGTTCAGGCAGTGCGACGGCGTGGTGATGGTGGTGGTGATGCTATCTTCGCAGGGCATCGCCTAAGCACTACGAAAATATGACCGAGGGACGAAACTGTGGAGGGGGGTACCGCACACGGCTAAGAGATTGTCGTGGTTATATGTGGCGCCCCCCTCCCACATATATATAGGTGGGGGGGGAGAGGGGAGCAGCCAGGAGGCTCCCCAAGTAGGGCCGAATCCTACTTGGGCTCCTGCCCTGGCCGCGCCCCCCTTCCTCATTTGCTCCGGGGAAAAAGGGAAAGGGAGGAGAGGAAGGCAAGGGGGGGGGGGGCGAATCCCCCCTTTCCTTTTCTCCCTAAGGCCGGCTACCATAGGAGGGGCGCGCCAGCCCCTTGTGGGCTGGTGTGCTCCCCTCTAATGGCCCAATAGGCCCATCTTCTTCCCGGGGCTTCCCGGAACCCCTTCCGGTGATCCGATGACCACCCGGTACCTCCCGAAACTCTTCCTGTGTCTGAATAGTATCGTCCTATATATCTATCTTTACCTCCGGACCATTCCGAAGCTCCTCGTCATGTCCGTGATCTCATCCGGGGCTCCGAACAACATTCGGTCACCAAATCATATAACTCATATAACACTATATCGTCAACGAACGTTAAGCGTGCGGACCCTACGGGTTAAAGAACTATGTAGACATGACCAAGACACCTCTCCGGTCAATAACCAATAGCGAAACCTGGATGCCCATATTGGCTCCTACATATTCTACCAATATCTTTATCGGTCGAACCTTATGACAACATACGTAATTCCCTTTGTCCATCGCTATGTTACTTGCCTGATATTCGATCGTCGATATCTTCATACCTAGTTCAATCTCGTTACCGGCAAGTCTCTTTACTCGTTCTGTAATACATCATCTCATAACTAACTTATTAGTCATTTGCTTGCAAGGCTTATTATGATGTGTATTACCGAGAGGGCCCAGAGATACCTCTCCGATACTCGGAGTGACAAATCACAATCTCGATCCATGCCAACTCAACAAACACCTTTGGAGATACCTGTAGAGCATCTTATGATCACCCAGTTACATTATGACATTTGATATCACACAAGGTATTCCTCCGGTATCCGGGAGTTGCATGATCTCATGGTCGAAGGAACATGTATTTGACATTCAAGAAAGCTGTAGCTATAAACTGAACGATCATACGCTAAGCTAACAGATGGGTCTTGTCCATCACATCATTCTCCTAATGATGTGATCCTGTTATCAAATGACAACACATGTCCATGGTTAGGAAACCTTAACCATCTTTGATCAACGAGCTAGTCTAGTAGAGGCTTACTAGGGACATGGTATTTGTTTATGTATTCACACATGTATTTAAGTTTCTTATCAATACAATTCTAGCATGAATAATAAATCTTTATCATGAATAAGGAAATATAAAATAACAACTTTATTATTGCCTCTAGGGCATATTTCCATCAATGTTGCACCAAGGTTATCACACCATAAATATGACACATGTGGTCTGTAAATACCCAATTCATCAAGTAACGTATCAACCCACATTACCTCAGATGTTGCATTTGCCAAAGACTTGTATTCTGCTTCAGTACTGGAGCATGAGACAATTGCTTGTTTCTTTGCATTCCATGATATGAGATTAGAACCAAGGAAAACAGCAAAACCTGGATTTTCTATCATCTGGACATCCAGCCCAGTCTGCATCAGAGAAAGCACTCACTGCGGTTGATGAAGACTTACACAATTTTAGACCGGTTCCAGTGTTTCCTTGTATGTATCTCAATATCCTTTTCACAGCTGTCCAATGCAAAGAGGTGGGTCATGCAAAAACTGACAAACCTTATTAACAGAAAATGAAATATCAGGTCTTGTCAGTGTTAGATACTGAAGTGCTCCAACTATGCTTCGGTACCTAGTTCCCTCTTCTGAACTTAACAATTTCCCCTCATGTAATGACAACTTTTCAGTGGTTGACATAGGTGTACTAGAAGGTTTGCAATCCTTCATTCCTACACGCCTTAATATATCTGAGGCATATTTCTCTTGGGTGAGCAAAATACCATCTTGCACCTTCTTTACCTCAATGCCTAAGAAGTAATGCAACTCTCCCAAGTCCTTAAGTGCAAATTCACTTTTCAAGTTTCTTAGCAAGGCTGAGGTAGCTTCTTGTGAAGAGCTAGCAACAATTATGTCATCAACATAAATTAACATAAATATTGTCACCTTTTCTTTCCTGAAGAAAAATAAAGGGGTGGCTCCCTTTGATGGACGAAATCCAAGTTGTTGCAATTTTGAGCTCAGTTTAGAGTACCACGCCCTTGGTGCCTGTTTCAGGCCATATAAAGCTTTGTCTAACCTACATACATGATGTGGCTTAGAATTGTTCTCAAAACTAGGTGGTTGTACAATGTAGACCTCTTCCCTGAGAACGCCATGCAAAAACGCATTATGTACATCCAATTGGCGAAGACCCCATCCCCTGGAAACAACAATAGATAGAACAAGCCTGATAGTAGTAGCCTTCACTACTGGACTAAAAGTGTCCTCATAATCAATGCCACAACATTGTTTCAAACCTTTAGCTGCTAACCTAGCTTTGTATCTATCTATTGTACCATCAACTTTCTTCTTGATTTTACACACCCACTTACAATCAAAGATATTTCTCCCTGGCTTAGGTGGAACTAGATGCCATGTTTGATTTTTCATTAGTGCATCATACTCAACATTCATAGCATTTTTCCAATTCTTATCACTTAAAGCTTCTATCACATTTTCTAGCTCACCAGTAGCAGCAAAGTTTGCAAACTTAAAATTCTTATTGTACCTGACTGTTCCATCCTTGGGTACCAGTGGTTTGACAATACCTCGCTGTAAATGAGTCACACGTGTAGTTGTGCTTGTGCTGGACAAATCAGCAGGCATAGAAGGTCCGGTTCCTGTTGGCACACAAGATCCTGCAGCCACAGAAGATCTGGAAGGAGATCCACCTCCTTGTAGAGACGTAGATGAATCACCCTCGGTGGCCACATGATCGATCAGCCTCGGTTCTGCTGGAGATGTCGTGTGGCCAAAGGCCCACAACGGACTGTCGGCATCATCGTGCAACCGTGTGGTGGGCGTCCTGCACCTAGCCGGCTCGTGCCAGCTGTCGGACGGCGACAGGTGCAGGGCAGTCCCACCCGACTGCACCGTAGCATCCGATTGCATGCCGCATGCGGACTGGTTGGTTTCGACGCGTGCAGGGGAATCCACCCCGGGATCCGCCGTGTCTGCAGCAGGGGACCTGCCTGCCCCAAATTTCTCAGGATCCGCGCCCTGAATTGTGTCAGCCGGATTCTCCTCGCGTCTAGTGCATGTACAGCCAGGCTGATTCTGCATAAAATCGCAAATTTGAACAACATTTTTTTTACTATTTTCGTCAGTAGCATCAGGGTTATGACTATTAGCCAAATGATCATCAACATATTTATCGCGCCCATGATCGGTTGGATTTAAGAGCTCCGGGGATAAAAGAAGGATTTCAGCTCGTAGACGTGCACCAGCATTTGGATGCAAAGTAGAGAAGGGAAAGACTGTTTCGTCGAACACAACATCCCTGGAAATATAAACTCGCCTGGTAGAAATATCTAGGCACTTAAAGCCTTTGTGCAAGTTACTGTACCGTAAGAAGGCACATTGTTTGGAGCGGAATTGAAGCTTGTGAGTATTGTAGGGACGTAGGTTTGGCCAACAAGCACATCCAAAAATGCGAAGAGAAGAATAATTGGGTTTCTCATGAGATAATTTTTCAAGGGGGGTTTCAAAGTTGATCACTTTACTTGGGAGTCTGTTGATGAGATAGGTAGCAGCGATGAAGGCCTCATTCCATAATTTAAGTGGCATGCAAGCTTGGGCTAGAAGGGAGAGGCCAACTTTGACAATATGTCGATGTTTACGTTCGGCTGACTCATTTTGTTGGTGTGCGTGGGGGCACGAAACATGATGGGATATGCCAACCTTAGTTAAAAAAAGAATTCAGTTTCGTATATTCTCCTCCCCAGTCTGTCTGGAGAGCAAGAATTTTGTGATCAAATTGACGTTCAACAAGAGTTTGGAAGTCACAAAATTTTGAAAAACTTCTGACTTATGTTTGATTAGATAGATCCATGTGAACTTACTGAAATCATCTATGAAGCTCACATAGTATTTTTTTTTCTACCTACTGATTCAACAGCTGGGCCCCACACATCGGAAAAAATAAGTTCCAAAGGGAACTTTGATTCACTTATTGATTTTGGATAAGGCAATTGATGGCTTTTGCCTTGTTGATAGGAATCACAAACAACTTCGTTGTTGAATAACTTAACACATGGGAGCTTATTCTGACTAATTATTTTGTTAACGATGGTTGATGAAGGATGCCCTAGGCGCCGGTGCCACCTATCCGAGGAAGGTGTGGCACTGAGCACATGCTTCTTGGCGCCTTGTCCCATGTGTTTCACAGGGTATAGGCCTCTCCTACCCTGCCTTGCAGCAGAACCCTCCTTGTTCCCTGATGCTTTACAAAAAAGAATAGGGGTGAATTTCAACGAAAGAATTGTTGTCAATAGCAAGTTGGCTTGTAGAGATTAAACTCTTGTCAGCCTCGGGTACATGTAGGACATCTTTGAGAAGAAGATCATGTTCAGGGGTACAAATATGAGATTGACCAATATGTGCTATAGCCAAACCTGATCCACTCGCCGTGTGGATTTGATCATCTCTAGTGTACCGATCTTGGATGGTGAGCTTCTCTAGGTCTCCTGTGATATGGTTTGTCGCACCACTGTCCAGGTACCAGTTGGTGTCGACCCCATACCGTAGAGCCGCCATGTTTGCTGAGCGCTCCTCTCGCCCTTGACAGGAGGAGTCATAGCCAGCACTTCCACGCTGGGTGACCAACCTTGCCGCAGAGCTGGCACGTTGGTTTGGCGACGAGATTGTAATTGTAGTTCCCGCCGTTGTCGTTGTTGCCTCCAGGGTTGCCATGGTTTGGTGGATTGGAGAAGGAGTCGCGGCCACGATCACCGCCGCCGCCTTGTTTGTTGTTGAAGTTGCGACCGCGGTCACCATTGCCGCCGCCGTTGCCATTTTTGTTGTTGAAGCGCCCGCGTGTCGCCGAGTTTTCCGACGATTGAGAGGGCCCGCCACGAAGGTTCATGCGAGTTTCAAAGCTCAGGAGCTGCAAATACAGCTCCGGGACCCCGACAGGCTCGACCCGAGAGCACATGGCAGATACCACAGGGTCGAACTCCTCATCGAGTCCAGCGAGGATGTGAGAGAAAACATGCTCCTCGTCCACCTTCTTCCCTGAAGAAGCTAATTCATCATAGAGGGTTCGGACCTTACCAACATATTCAGTGATAGTAGAGTTGCCCTTCTGGAGATTTGCCAACGCAATCCTGACATTGACGGTCTACGCACGGGTATGCGACGCAAGCATCCCTTGCACCGTGTTCCAGAGCTCTGCTGCGGTGTGGCATGATACGTCCATTTTGCATCATGTTTTCCTACTATTATTTATAGTGTTTTATGCTTTATAACACTTTATGGAGTAATTCTAATGCCTTTTCTCTCATAATATGCAAGGTTTACACAAAGAGGGAGAATACCGGCAGCTAGAATTATGGACCTGAAAAAGTTATGTCAGAGATACCTATTCTGCACATCTCCAAATGAGCTGAAATTTTACGCAGAATTATTTGGAAATATATAACAAATACTGGAGGAAATAACTACCAGAGGGGGCTGCCAGGTGGTCACAAGACACCAGGGTGCGCCAGGCCCCCCGGCGCGCCCTGGTGGGTAGTGGCCCCCTCGGCCCACCTCCGATGCCCATCTTCTGATACATAAGGTGTTTTGACCTAGAAAAAAAATAAAGAGAGGACTTTCGGGACGAAGCGCCGCCGTCTCGAGGCAAAACTTGGGCAGGAGCACTTTTGCCCTCCGGCGGAGCGATTTCGCCGGGGAACTTCCCTTCCGGGGGGGGGGGGGGAGGGAATTGAAGCCATCGTCATCACCAATAACCCTCTTGAAAGATCGAGGATGTCGCCTAGAGGGGGGGGTGAATAGGCGCTTTAAAATAATTACGGTTTAGGCTTGAACAAATGCGGAATAAACCTAGCGGTTAATTTGTCAAGCACAAAATCTACAATAACTAGGCTCACCTAAGTGCACCAACAACTTATGCAAAGCAAGATAAACAACTAAGTGACAGCAAGATATATGACAAGAAACAATATGGCTATCACAAGTAAAGTGCATAAGTAAAGGGCTCGGGTAAGAGATAACCGAGGCACGCGGAGACGACGATGTATCCCGAAGTCACACCCTTGCGGATGCTAATCTCCGTTTGGAGCGGTGTGGAGGCACAATGCTCCCCAAGAAGCCACTAGGGCCACCATAATCAACTCACGCCCTCGCACAATGCAAGATGCCGTGACTCCACTAAGGGACCCTTGAGGGCGGTCACCGAACCCGTACAAATGGCAACCCTTGGGGGCGGTCACCGAATCCGTACACTTTGGCAACCCTTGGGGGCGGTCACCAAAACCCGTCAAATTGCTCGGGGCGATCTCCACAACCTAATTGGAGACCCCGACGCTTGCCCGGAGCTTTACACCACAATGATTGAGCTCCGAACACCACCAACCGTCTAGGGCGCCCAAGCACCCAAGTGGAACAAGCTCAAGGGTACCAAGCACCCAAGAGTAATAAGCTTCCCAACTTGTAACTTCCACGTATCACCGTGGAGAACTCAAACCGATGCACCAAATGCAATGGCAAGGACACACGGAGTGCCCAAGTCCTTCTCTCCCAAATCCCACCAAAACAACTAATGCTAGGGAGGAAAATGAGAGGAAGAACAAGAAGGAGAACACCAAGAACTCCAAGATCTAGATCCAAGGGGTTTCTCTCACATAGAGGAGAAAGTGATTGGTGGAAATGTGGATCTAGATCTCCTCTCTCTTTTCCCCCCAAAACTAGCAAGAATCCATGGAGGGATTGAGAGATAGCAAGCTTGAAGAAGGTCAACAATGGGGGGCAAAGGCGAGCTCAAAGGATAAGATGCAATGGGGAAGAAGACCCCCTTTTATAGGGCCCCCCAAATCCAACCGTTATCTGCCCAGCCCGCAGCTAAGCGGTACTACCGCTCCTAGGAGCGGTACTACCGCTTAGGCAGTACTACCACGCGCTGGCCAAGGAGTACGTTGAGTATAGGAGCGGTAGTGCCGCCGGAGCGGTACTACCGTTGCCCCCAGTGGTACTACCGCTTGGGGTCCCCGGACAAGGCAAGGCAGCAGTAGTAGGGGAAACCGGCGCGGTAGTACGGCGCCAAGCGGTACTACCGTGCTAGTGCCGTTCTACTACCGCTAAAGCAAAATGGGCAAACAGAAACCAGCACAGAAGGCATTTCCTAAGCGGTACAAGTAGCGGTAGCAGTATGCGGAAGTACCGCTTAAGCGGTACTACCGGGCTACTACCGTGCAACTACCGCTAAAAGAAATTAGGCAACAGAAAGTTGCACAGAAGGAGATCCCCAAGTGGTACTTGCTGCGGCAGACCACAGCGGAAGTACCGCCTAAGCGGTACTACCGTGGTGCCGAGCGGTACTACCGCTTGGGTGCTGAAAACTTGCCCAAACAAACAGAAGGATACAATGAAACCTGAACTGCCACAACTTCTACATATGAGCTCCGAATTGAGCAAACTCAAGCGTATTGGACTGATTTGGATCCATATGTTTAATGCTATGGTTAGATTTTACCTTAATACTTCTTCCGTAGTTGCGGATGCTTGCGAGGGGGTTAATCATAAGTGGGAGGCTTGTTCAAGTACGAACAACACCCAAGCACCAGTCCACCCACATATCAAATTATCAAAGTAGCAAATGCAAATCAAACCAACATGATGAAAGAGACTAGATGAAATTCCTGTGTGCCCTCAAGAACGCTTTACTTGTTACAAATTATCTCGCTATCAAACTACTTGTTACCGACAATTTCAGTGCTTGCAGAAATTACCTTGCTGAAAACCACTTGTCATTTCCTTCTGCTCCTCGTTGGGTTCAACACTCTTACTTATCGAAAGGACTATGATTGATCCCTATACTTGTGGGTCATCAAGACTTTTTTCTGGCGCCGTTGCCGGGGAGTGAAGCGATCTTGGTAAGTGGAAATTGGTAAGGAAAAACTTATACTACGTGCTGAAATTTATTGTCACTTGTTACTATGGAAAACAATCCTTTGAGGGGTTTGTTCGGGGTATCTTCACCTCGACCGAAAGCACAAAGAGTTGCCCTCAACCTACTGCACCTACTAAAAATATTAGTTATGAAATTCCTTCAGTAATGATAGAGCAATTGCTAGCTAATCCTTATGCAGGAGACGGAACGAAACATCCTGATATGCATTTGATACATGTGGATGAAATTTGTGGATTGTTTAAGCTTGCAGGTTTACCCGGAGATGAAGTTAAGAAGAAGGTTTTCCCTTTATCTTTGGGGGGAAAAGCATTGACATGGTATAGGCTATGTGATGATATTAGATCTTGGAACTGGAATCGATTGAAATTGGAAATTCACCAAAAAAATTATCCTATGCATCTAGTTCATCGTGATCGGAATTATATAAATAATTTTTGGCCTCGTGAAGGAGAAAGTATCGCTCTAGCTTGGGGGAGGCTTAAGTCAATGTTATATTCATGCCCCAATCATGAGCTCTCAAGAGAAATTATTATTCAAAAATTTTATGCTCGGCTTTCTCGTGATGATCAATCCATGCTCGATACTTCTTGTACTGGTTCTTTTATGAATAAGACTATTGAATTCAAGTGGGATATTTTAGAAAGAATTAAACGCAACTCTGAAGGTTGGGAACTCGATGAAGGTAAAGAGTCAGATATTAAGCTTAAGTTTGATTGTGTTAAATCTTTTATGAATACCGATGCTTTTCACAAGTTTAGCACTAAATATGGACTTGACTCTGAGATAGTAGCCTCTTTTTGTGAATCATTTTCTAATCATGTTGACCTCCCTAAGGAGAAGTGGTTTAAATATCATCCCCCTATTAAAGAAGAAATTAAAGAACCGATAATAGTTAAAGATGAAACTATCATTTACAATGTTGACCCAGTTGTGTCTACTGCTTATATTGAAAAACCTCCTTTCCCTGTTAGGATAAAGGAACATGCTAGGGTATCAACAGTGGTTCACAGAAGTAATATTAAAGCACCTAAACCCTCTGAACAAATTAAAGTAGAACTTAGTGTTGCTATGGTTAAATATCTCTTGGCTGAAAATATTGATGGGCATGTTATCTATTTCTGTGATGAAGCTGCTAGAATTGCTACACCTCATGAAAAAGATAAACATAAACCTATTGTTGGCATGCCTGTCGTCTCAGTTAAAATAGGAGATCATTGCTATCATGGTTTATGTGACTTAGGTGCTAGTGTGAGTGCTATCCCTTTTACTTTATACCAAGAAATTATGAATGATATTGCACCCGCTAAAATAGAAGACATAGATGTCACTATTAGACTTGCGAATAGAGATACCATCACACCACTTGGGATTGTTAGAGATATTGAAGTCTTGTGTGGGAAAATAAAATACCCTACTGATTTTCTAGTTCTTGGTTCCCCACAAGATGACTTTTGTCCCATAATTTTTGGTAGACCTTTCTTGAACACTGCCAATGCTAAGACAGATTGTGAGAAAGAAACCGTCAGTGTAAGCTTTGGTGATGTGTCTCATGAGTTTAATTTTTCTAAGTTTCGTAGATAACCTCATGATAAAGAATTACCTAGTAAGGATGAAATAATTTGTCTTGCTTCTATTGCTGTACCTCCCACTGATCCACTAGAACAATATTTGCTAGACCATGAGATTGATATGCACTTGCGTGAAAGAAATGAAATAGATAAAAATTTCTTTGAACAACAACCTATCCTTAAAAACAATTTGCCTATTGAAACTTTAGGAGGTCCTCCTCCACCTAAAGGTGATCCTGTGTTTGAATTAAAGCAATTGCCTGACACTTTGAAGTATGCTTATCTTGATGAGAAAAAGATATATCCCATTATTATTAGTGCTAACCTTTCAGAACATGAAGAAGAGAGATTATCAAAAATTCTGAAGAAGCACCATGCTGCTATTGGATATACTCTTGATGATCTTAAGGGCATTAGTCCCACTCTCTGTCAGCACAAGATTAATATGGAACCTGATGCTAAACCCATTGTTGATCATCAACGACGATTAAATCCTAAGATGAAAGAAGTGGTAAGAACTGAAATAATAAAGCTTCTGGAAGTAGGTATAATCTATCCCATAGCTGATAGTAGATGGGTAAGTCCTGTTCATTGTGTCCCTAAGAAAGAAGGTATTACTGTTGTTCCTAATGATAAAAATGAACTTATCCCACAAAGAATTGTTACTGGCTATAGGATGGTAACTGATTTTAGAAAATTAAATAAAGCTACTAAAAAGATCATTACCCTCTGCCTTTTATTGATCAAATGTTAGAAAGACTATCTAAGCACACACACTTTTGCTTTCTTGATGGATATTCTGGTTTCTCTCAAATACTTGTGTCACAACCTGATCAAGAGAAAACCACTTTTACTTGCCCTTTTGGAACTTACTCTTATAGACATATGCCCTTTGGTTTATGTAATGCACCTGCTACCTTGCAAAGATGTATGACTGCTATATTCTCTGATTTTTGTGAAAAGATTGTTGAGGTTTTCATGGATGATTTTTTCGTCTACGAAACTTCTTTTGATGATTGCTTAAGCAACCTTGATCGAGTCTTGCAGAGATGTGAACAAACTAATCTTGTCTTGAATTGGGAGAAGTGCCACTTTATGGTTAATGAAGGCATTGTCTTGGGGCATAAAATTTCTGAACGAGGGATTGAGGTGGATAAAGCCAAAGTTGATGCAATTGAGAAAATGCCATGTCCTAAAGACAATAAAGGTATTCGTAGTTTCCTTGGTCATGCTGGTTTCTATAGGAGGTTTATTAAAGACTTCTCTAAAATTTCTAGGCCTCTTACTAATATTTTGCAAAAGGATGTTCTATTTGTTTTTGACAATGATTGTGTAGAAGCCTTTGAAACACTTAAGAAAGCCTTAACTTCTGCACCTATTGTTCAACCACCTGACTGGAACTTGCCTTTGGAAATTATGTGTGATGCTAGTAATTATGTTGTTGGTGCTATTCTAGGCCAAAGAGTTGATAAAAAATTAAATGTTATCCATTATGCTAGCAAAACTCTAGACAGTGCCCAAAGAAATTATGCTACTACTGAGAAAGAATTTTTAGCAGTTGTGTTTGCTTGTGATAAATTCAGATCTTTCATTGTTGATTCTAAAGTAATTGTTCACACTGATCATGCTGCTATAAAATATCTTATGGAAAAGAAAGATGCTAAACCTAGACTCATTAGGTGGGTTCTCTTGCTACAAGAATTTGACTTACATATCACTGATAGGAAAGGAGCTGAGAACCCCGTAGCTGATAACTTGTCTAGGTTACAAAATATTCTTGATGACCCACTACCTATTGATGATAGCTTTCCTGATGAACAACTAGTTGTCATAAATATTTCTCATAATACTCCTTGGTATGCTGATTATGCTAATTATATTGTTGCTAAATTTATACCACCTAGTTTCACATACCAACAAAAGAAAAAAAATTCTTCTATGACTTAAGACATTATTTTTGGGATGACCCACATCTTTATAAAGAGGGAGTAGATGGTATTATTAGACGTTGTGTACCTGAGCATGAACAGGGACAAATCCTATGGAAGTGTCACTCCGAGCCTATGGAGGACATCATGCAGGAGATAGAACTGCGCATAAGGTATTACAATCTGGTTTTTATTGGCCTACTCTTTTCAAGGATGCCCGTAAGTTTGTCTTGTCTTGTGATGAATGTCAAAGAATTGGTAATATTGGTAAGCGTCAGGAAATGCATATGAATTATTCACTTGTTGTTGAACCATTTGATGTTTGGGGCTTTGATTTTATGGGACCTTTTCCTTCCTCTAATGGATATACACATATTTTGGTTGCTGTTGATTATGTCACTAAGTGGGTAGAAGCTATTCCAACTAGCAGTGCTGATCATAACACTTCCATTAAAATGCTTAAAGAAGTTATTTTCCCGAGGTTTGGAGTCCCTAGATATTTAATGACTGATGGTGGTTCACACTTTATTCATGGTGCTTTCTGTAAAATGCTTGTTAAATATGATGTCAACCATAGAATTGCATCACCCTATCATCCTCAATCTAGTGGTCAAGTTGATCTTAGCAATAGAGAAATAAAATTAATACTACAAAAAACTGTCAATAGGTCTCGAAAGAATCGGTCTAAGAAATTAGATGATGCACTTTGGGCCTACAGAACAGCTTATAAAAATCCTATGGGTATGTCTCCATATAAAATGGTTTATGGAAAAGCTTGTCATTTGCCTCTTGAATTAGAACATAAAGCATATTGGACAATTAAAGAACTCAATTATGATTTCAAACTTGCCGGTGAAAAGAGGTTATTTGATATTAACCTCACTAGATGAATGGAGAACCCAAGCTTATGAAAATGCCAAACTATTCAAAGAAAAAGTTAAAAGATGGCATGACAAAAGAATCCAAAAGCGGGAGTTCAAAGTTGGTGAGTATGTTCTATTGTACAATTCTTGTTTTAGATTTTTTGCAGGAAAACTTCTTTCCAAATGGGAAGGACCATATATCAACGAAGAAGTTTATCGCTCTGGATCTATCAAGATTAATAATGCCAAAGATACCAACTCGAAGGTGGTCAATGGGCAAAGAATTAAGCACTATATTTCAGGTACGCCTATTAATGTTGAAACTAACATTATCCAAACCATGACACCGGAGGAGCACATAAAAGAAACCTTCCAGAACAATCCAGAACCCTGAAAAGGAAGAGGTACGTGATACGGTAAGTAAACGGACTCCAAAAAATCCGCAAAAATATTTTCTGTAAGTTTTGGAATATTAGAAAAAATAGAAAAATAAGAAACAACCAGGAAGGCAACCCAGGTGCCCACAAGACACCAGGGCGCGCCTGCCCCACCTGCGTGCCCTGGTAGGTAGTGGGCCCCTTGGGCACCTTCCCGACTTTGTTTTCCTTCCGTATGCTTGTTTCCCAAGATAAAAAAAATCTTTATATATATATTCCCAGATGATTTTACCACCGTATCGCGAAGAAATCCTCTGTTCTTGTTTCGTGCTGTTTTTCTGACAGATCTGAAAATATGTCGTCTCAAGATTCGGATGGAGAGACCTATGTTTCCCACCATACTCCAAACCCAAATATCTTTAAGGGTACGTTTCCCTATTTGTGGGCCACAGATGAGGAGGAAGACACCGATCCGGAGGAGACGAAGGATGCCTCCTCAGATGAAGATGAAGTCCCATTACCTCAACCTGGAGATATGCACGTGGAGTTCAAGAAGTCAAGTCTCACCAACAGAGCAAACAAATCTAAGACCCAGTTTATCCCTTCTCGTTCTCTGCAGGAAAGCAAAGAAGCATTATGCAAGAGGATATTAAAGCTCGAGCAAGAGAACAATGATTTGAGGGAGGATAATTTTAGCCTCAGACGCAAGCTGGAGAAGAAGAATGCATCATCACCACCACCATCATCATCATCACCAAAGAAGGAGACTTGAGTACACGGGTATGAGCACTCCCCTTGGCTTGTGCCGAGCTTGGGGGAGATGCCCCGGTATCGTATCACCATCACTTTTATTACCTTTACTTATCTTAGTTTGATCCTTAGTTATTTTGTGATTTAGTTGAATAAAAGTTTAGTATGATCTATTTTCGAGTGCTAGTTTCGTGATCTATCTATCTATGTAATCGAGTGAGAGTTATATAATAAAGTTTTATTTGAGTTTTTGTTTCTTTACTTTTATGTTCCAATCAAAATAAAAGGAAATAATGAAAAAGATCATATGCTAATCTTATGGTAAGTAATGACATCACATAAGGAAAAGTATAAGTGGTAAAATTTATTGAAAGTTGACAAACATAGCATTGGTCAATGATGCAACTCATGAAAGAATTAATAAGGGAAGAGAAGATTCACATGCAAATATACTATCTTGGACATCTTTTATGATTGTGAGCCCCCATTAACTATTCTATGCCAAATTGTTTATGTTGGACAAGGAAGACAACGTAATGATTTATGTTTGTTCATATTCACATAGAAGTTATATTGTCATAGATCCTTCAACATGTGGTGCTTGCTCAATATCTTTGCTAGCCAAAAATCCGCACTAAGTAGAGATACTACTTGTGCATCCAAAACCCTTAAACCCAAATCCATGTTTTGAGAGTCCACCATACCTACCTATGGATTGAGTAAGATCCTTCAAGTAAGTTGTCATCGGTGCAAAAAGGCAATAAAAATTGCTTCTAAATGTGTTTGATCTTTTAGTGTAAAGGAAAACAAGCGTTGTACGAACTTGTGATGGCAAAGAAATAAAAGCGACGGACTGCATAATAAAGGTTGCTATCATAAGAGGCAATATAACGTGATGTTCTTTTGCATTAAGAGATTGTGCATACAAAACCAAAAAGCTCATGACAACCTCTGCTTCCCTCTGCGACGGGCCTATCTTTTACTTTTATGCAAGAGTCAAAGTATTTCCCTCTATTCCTTTTTATTTTTCTCTTTGGCAAGCATCATGTGGTGGGGAAAGATCTAGGCACATATATCTAGTTGGATATGAGTGGTCATGAGTTATTATTGTTGACATCACCCTTGAGGTGAATAAGTTGGGAGGCGAAACTATAAGCCCCTATCTTTCTATGTGTCCGGTTGAAACTTTTTGTTCATATGTATGCTGTGAGTGTTAGCAATCATAGACGATTAGATGATGGTTGAGTATGTGGACTTGCCAAAAGGCTCCGATGCAAGACCCTTCCTGAAAATATGATGAATTGTAGTTGCAAAGTTGACTGAGAACATAATTTATTGGTTTTCAATAAAGTTTATGCTTTCTAATTCGATGTTGTGATGAATTGTTACTTGTTCATGAGAAGTTATATGATAAATTTCTATGATAAAGTTTGTTGATGTTATAATAATAAGCATGATGCTACTATGTCCGTATTTTTTTTATCGACACCTCTCTCTCTAAGCATGTGGTCATGACTTTTTATATCGGTATTCGCTTGAGGACAAGCAAGGTCTAATCTTGGGGGAGTTGATACGTCCATTTTGCATCATGTTTTCCTACTGTTATTTATAGTGTTTTTATGCTTTATAACACTTTATGGAGTAATTCTAATGCATTTTCTGTGATAATATGCAAGGTTTACACAAAGAGGGAGAATACCGGCAGCTGGAATTCTGGACCTGAAAAAGCTATGTCAAAGATACCTATTCTGCACATCTCCAAATGAGCTAAAAATTTACGAAGAATTATTTTGGAATATATGATAAATACTGTAGGAAATAACTACCAGAGGAGGGCTGCCAGGTGGCCACAAGATACCAAGGTGCACCAGGCCCCCCAAGCGCGCCCTGGTGGGTAGTGGCCCCCTCGGCCCACCTCCGGACCCCATCTTCTGGTACATAAGGTCTTTTGACCTAGAAACAATAAAGATAGGACTTTCGGGATGGAGCGTCGCCGTCTCGAGGCAGAACTTGGGTAGGAGCACTTTTGCCCTCCGTTGGGGGAACTTCCCTCCCGGAGGGGGAAATCGAAGCCATCGTCATCGCCAACAACCCTCTCATCTTTGGGAGGCCAATATTCATCAACATCTTCAACAGCACCATCTCATCTCAAACCCTAGTTCATCTCTTGTGTTCAATCTTTGTACCGGAACCTCAGATTGGTACCTGTGGGTGACTAGTAGTGTTCTTTTGAAAAGGAGGACAACCCCCGGCATCTGCATCCGAAAGATGCATACGGCCATATTATTAAAGCAGTATCAGCAAAAACCAAATTCTGGTCTCCAAGTACATCTCGCAAAAGGAGCAAAAATAAAAAAAGCTAAGAAAGATAAACATAGCCACAACCGGCAGGACAATAGGACAAAGTAACAAAACTCCTATCCTATTATGCGACCGCCATCCAAACCGGTTGAAGATAGCCCGTGCTACCATCTCCCATCGGTTGCACCCAGTAGCCAAATGCTCCCTGGAGTCCATAGGAGTGAGTAACAACCACGTACGGATCCATGCGGTAGCTCTGAAAATAACCTGCAAGAAATTTAAAATATATTGTCTGTTAAAAATCATATCGTTCCTGCAGTTCCATATAGCCCAAAGTAGTGCGCATATTCCAATCCGAATACGTGACGCAATAGTAGGTTGCACTCCAGTTAGCCACATCCCAAACAACACATCTATGCTAACTGGAGGAATAATGTTGAAGGCTATATGAATAGTTCGCCAAAGTAACTTCGCGAGAGGGCAATCTATGAACAGGTGTTGTATTGTTTCGTCTTGATCACAAAAACAACACCGTGCACTACCTACCCATCGTCTCTTTAGAAGATTATCTTTGGTAAGGATCAATCACTTGTGCATAAACCACATGAATATTTTGATTTGCAAGGGAACCTTCACTTTCCAAATATGTATCGATATAGGGATTGGGCCAGAATTAATGAGATACAAGTACATGGATTTAACCAATAACACTCCTTTGCCCGTTAACTTCCAGCGAAAGGAGACTGGTTGGTTGATACGTCTCCATCGTATCTACTTTTCCAAACTCTTTTGCCCTTGTTTTGGACTCGAATTTGCATGATTTGAATGGAACTAACCCGGACTGACGCTGTTTTCAGCAGAATTGCCATGGTGTTATTCTTGTGTAGAAATCAATTTTCTCGGATTGACTTGAAAATTTATGGAGAATTTTCATGGAATATATAAAAAATACTGGCGCAAGAAGTTACCATAGGGGGGCCACCCAGAGGCCACAAGCCCTGGGGGCGCGTCCACCCTCCTAGGGCGTGCCCTGCAGGCTTGTGGGCCCCCTGGACTGCCTCCGACCCTAATTCCAAATCTATAAGTACCTATTCATGGAGAAAAAAAATCAGAGAGAAGGATTCATCACGTTTTACGATACGGAGCCGCCGCCTCCTGTTCTTCATTGGGAGGGCTGACATGGAGTCCGTTCGGGGCTCCGGAGAGGGGGATTCGTCGCCATCGTCATCATCAACCTTCCTCCATCACCAATTTCATGATGCTCACTGCCGTGAGTGAGTAATTCCATCGTAGGCTTGCTGGACGGTGATGGGTTGGATGAGATTTATCATGTAATCGAGTTAGTTTTGTTAGGGTTTGATCCCTAGTATCCACTATGTTCTAAGATTGATGTTGCTATGACTTTGCTATGCTTAATGCTTGTCACTAGGGCCCGAGTGCCATGATTTCAGATCTGAACCTATTATGTTTTCATGAATATATTTGTGTTATTGATCCTATCTTGCAAGTTGTAGACACCTATTACGAGTTATGATCCGCATACCCCAAGGTGAAAATAATTGGGATTCTTTCCGGTGATTACCGTAGTTTGAGGAGTTCATGTATTCACTAAGTGCTAATGCTTTGGTCCGGTTCTCTATTAAAAGGAGGCCTTAATATCCCTTAGTTTCCATTAGGACCCTGCTGCCACGGGAGGGTAGGACAAAATATATCATGCAAGTTCTTTTCCATAAGCACGTATGACTATATACGGAATACATGCCTACATTATATTGATGAATTGGAGCTAGTTCCGTGTCACCCTAGGTTATAACTGCTACATGATGAATATCATCCAATACAATTATCATTGCCGATCCAATGCCTACGAGCTTTTCACATATTGATCTTTGCTAAGTTACTTTCGTTGTCGGGGTAATTGACCACGGGTACCCCGAAGACGGCGCGACAATATTTCAAGACATCGGGGCTAGCAAAGCCCCTCAGTCCGACTGCTCAGGCCGCCCCAGACGCCCCCCTGTCCGACTGCCCGGGCCGGCTAGCCACCCGGCCACCCGGCCTGCTCTCCGTCCGGCTGCTCCAGCTGGCCTGCCACGCGAGTCAACTGCAGCTCCGACAAGACCCCGACGAGACGGCCGTACCCGACACTGCTGGCGAATAGTAGAGCACTGTATACGCGTCACCTCAGCCATCATGTACAGTGTCACTTGTCCCTGGGAACTATTCATGAAGTGACCCAGGGGACAAGCATGACACTCACCCATGCCCACCATGCCACTACCTAGCTTAGGAAGTAAGCTAGCTCACACTATATATAGTGGCATACATCCATCCATCCAAGCCGGCCAGAAGGGCTCCCACGCATGAGCACACACATGCTCCCAGACACACACATATCCATTCGGCCACGAGCCATGGGCATAGCCGGCCACTAGAGCATGCCACATACATGCATATACGAGATCAGGTGCCCACGGCACTGATCTCAGATACAGCTCCAGGAGCATTTTGTACTACCAGATGTACACTCCACATATATATCCAGACATGCAGGAGTAGGGGTATTATCTCTCCGGAGAGCCCCGAACTTGGGTAAACTACCGCGTGATACTCGCATACCCGTCCTCGGATATTCCAGCGGCAGTCTTGCCCTCACCTTAAGCCACCCTGTGAAATCTGTCGTCTCGCAACCCCCCCGTGAGAACACCATGACAGTTGGCGCCCACCATGGGGCAAGCTGCCGCCGGAATCGCAGTCCGGGCGGGACCCTCTTCGTCATCGTCACCGCGGCGTCGCCGTCGTCCCTCCGGTAGCGCTCGGGGGCTCGACATCGACTCATCCCCGGGGTGACCGCGCGGGGCGGCACGCCGTCGTCGTCGGCCTCGCTGTCTTCGTCATCTCCGCCGCGGCAGTCGCCGTCTCTCCGGCCGCGCTCGAGGGTTCGACATCGACCCGCCCCCGGAGCGACTGCGCGGGACGGCGCGTCCTCGTCGTCGGCATCGCCCTCTTCGTTATCACCACCACAACGCCGGCCGGCCGCGCGCGGTGCCTTGCTTAGGTCGGCCGCATCCATTCACGCGCCGCTCGCGTCTGCTCCCCTCCGCGTTGTGCCTTGCTCCGGCCGAAACGCGCGTTCGCTACTCCATATATCATCTATACAAGCTAGCTAGATGCAAGTCATACAATGGTCAAACCATTAGCCAAACACGCATCAGATATTCCCAATACCATGGTCAGATAATGGTCACATGCTAGTCAGACTATTGCCGTATACAGCTGATACACTTCCCAGACATTGGGTATACACGCGCCTCTGCTCGTCCTCTTGTGTGTCGCCGCCGCTGGGCAGCGGCACCCCTGCATTTCGGCCGTCCATCCACGAGAGTTGGCGCAGCTCCTCGCTGGCCGGCGCGGCCCACAGCGCCCCCGCGCGCTGCTCCGTCCCCTGCATCGTCGCACCACCGAGGCCCCGCCTCCTCGCCCAGCCAAGGCTGCGCTGCCGCCAATCCCGCCCGTGCCACCATCAGCCTTGCTCCGCCTCCCCGTGACGGCGGCATCTCCTCCGTGCTGGCCCAGCTGCGCCTCGCGTCCGCGGCCGTCCGGCTGCGACGCACCAGCTCCGCGCAACCCCGCGCCGCCTGCGAGCCAGCTGCCAGCCCGCCGGCTGCGCGAGCCCTGCCGCGTGCTCCTCCGCCCGCGTCGGCTGTGGCCCGGCCGCCTCCCGCGCTGTCTGCCTGTTGGCCGCCCGCAGCGCCGCGTCTCCGCCTGCTCCGCCCAGTGCCCCGCCGACCACGGAGCGCACCCGGCCGCCCCGCTGCGGCTCCCCCTGCTCGGCGTCCCCACGCCCGCACCGCCTCTCCGGCCGCTGCCGCGTCCCGCCCGCCGGGTGGGCGCTTCAGTCGGCTGCGCCTCGTCGGCCGCACGCCCGCGCCGTCTCGCCGACTGGCCGCCCGTGCCATCCCGGCGCCGGCTACTGCGGCCGTCCCCGCGCCGACTGGCCGCAGCCGGTCCTACCTCACCTCGTCGGCTCGCCACCCGCGCCATCCCGGCGCCGGCTGCTGCGGCCTCCCCTGTCGCCGGCTCTCGCGCTCTCGCCCGCTGGCTCACCGTTCCAGGCGGCCGCGTCCGGCGCGCGTCGGCCCGCCTGCCGCTCCACCCGCCCGTTCCAGCCGGCTGCCCGAAAGAAACAAAGTATGGGCCGGCTGGTCAGCGCACGCGCCGGCTGGAAAAAAGTTGCTGCTGGGTGCCCAGCCAAAAGAAAAAAGAAGAAAAGAAAAAGGGCCGTCTGCCCGGTGTGGCCGGCTGCTCGTGCAAAGAAAAGAAGAGGCCGACTGCCTGCCAGCCGGCTGCAAGAAAAAAAGGGGGGCCGGCTGCCCAAGATAAGAAAGGGAAGTGTCCGGGTGAAAAGAAAGAAAGAAAAAGAGGCCGGCTGCCAACAGCCGGATAAAAGAGAGAAGCGTCCGGCTGCCAACAGCCGGTGAAAAAGAAACGTCCGTCTGAAAAATAAACGTCCTGCTGCCAGCAGCCGGCCAGAGAAAAGAAAAAACGTCCGACTAGCCCGTCCGCCTGTTTCACCATTCGGACGGTCGGTCGCGACCTGCACTGCCGGCTGGACCGCCTCCTGCTCCGACACCTGGCCGGCAGGCGAGCAGGCCCGGCCGCCCGTCCGCCTCGACGCTCGTTCGGTCAGACCCGGCTGGCCGGGCCCCCCTTCGAGCACCCGGAGGCTACACCCAGCGGGTGCGCCGGTGCGCTCAGCAAGCGCTGGGCCGCGCCGGCTGTCTTCGGCAACCTCCGCCTCGCCTACACGAAAATCAATGTGAGCTTCTCACCCGCATATTTTTGCACCGCGAAAACACGGATAACCCCGAGCGACACTCGGGGACCACCTCCGCCTTTATTATAGTTGCACCACAGTTCGCCCCGGTGCCAGCCAGAGTTGGCCCGGAGGCTGGCCGCTTGGCCTGAGACGTTCGTTCCCACGGATAGCTTAGTAGCGTGCACGGTACCAAAGGCTCACTCTTAGTCACAGACCGCAGAGCGGCTGTCCGGCTAGCAAGAGCAAACGCTGGAGGCCACCCACGCGAAAAATGTCTCGGGAGAAAAAACGGTTCGGGCGACCCGGCCGTTTGCTTTATGAGTATCTGCTCAATTAAATCCGCTCCCAGAGTCTGAGTACTGTACACTCCACCCCGCGGCCCACTCTCAGCCGCAGACCGCAGAGCGGCTGTCCGACTAGCGAGAGCGCAAGCCAAAGAACGGAGGGGACATGAAAATGATTGAAGGGGGCTCGGACGAAACCGAGTCAGCACCCTCCGCATAAATCTTGCACTGCTAAAAGCAAACATTTGATATATCTGCGCGGACTAACCTGACATAGTACAAGGCGGCAAGGCAGGTAGCACTGACATAGTACAAGGCGGCAAGCCCGGAGGCTACACCCAGGTAGCACTGACCGCAGGTAGCACTGACATAGTACAAGGCGGCAAGCCCCCGGGCCGACTGGTCGGACCCGGTGCCGGGCGGAGGAATGAAAAAACTCATTCACAGGCATGAAACTTATCATATAGATGAGAGAGGTAGCCCCCGAGTGCTCTTCGAGGGACCTCATGCACCCCTTCGCAGGAGTTGCGCAGTTCAGCCCACCGCGTCAAGTAGTCGCGGGTAGACTCAGTCAGGCCTTGGATGCATAGAGAGAGCTGGCGAGGTTTGGGCGGTCGCTTGTAGGTGCTGGTGAAGTTGCGGATGAAAACTTCGGTGAAGTCTAGCCAGCTGTTGACGCTGTAGGGCTTGAGGCTGTTTAGCCATGTCCAGGCCGTGCCCTGGAGCATGAGCGGAACGTACTTTACGGCAATGCGCTTGTTGCCGTTCGCTATGCTGACGGCAGTGGAGTAGTCCACCAGCCAGTCCTCCGGCTTCACAGAGCCGTTGTACTTGGGGGTGTCCCGAGGAAGCGAGAACCCTTTGGGGAAGGGCTCGTCGCGAATGCGGGGGCCGAAACAAGGCGGGCCGATCGCGTTTTCTTCTAACGCCAGGGATCGAGCCAAGCGGTCGATCCGGTGGCGGGCGTCATTCTCTCCGACTCCTTCACGGGGGCCCAGCCGGCCTCCGAGAGTCGGATGCTCAACAGGCGGCGGGGAGGCTCGCCTCTCCCTGCGCGGGAGAGGCGGACGACCGTCCCGCCGTTCCACTGCTCGTGGGCGGCCGTCTTGGTCGCGCTCGATGGAGATGCGGGTGCGGCTGTGGCTAGTAACCGGTTCTTGGTCGCGGGCGCCCCCTGTCGGCGTCCGGGAGGTCGCGGCATGCTCTCGGCGAGGGGGAAGGTTCCCGGCCTGCAAGCCGGGTTCCACCACGCAGCGGCCAGCTTCTTGATGCGCGGCGGCCGCGTCGATGAGCTGCTGGACGCGCCCCGTCATGCAGCGACGCTCGTCGCCCTCCAGGTGGTCCAGCTCGTCTGCCGCCGCCTGGGCGGCGCGTAAGTTCTCCATCGGCGTAGCATAGACTGGGCGGTCGGCCCCCAACATGCTGGCGATGGCTGCGCCGCGCTGCCGGACTATGCCCGCACGGCTGGGTTCACCAGCAGCCGGCGTGCCGCAGACGGCACGGTCGATCTCGCGGTGGTAGGCCTCGGTGAGGCGTCTCATGGCCGCCAACTTGTTGGCGCTGTCGAGGAGTGCGATACGGCATGCCTCCAGCGTTTTGCCGTTCGCACCAGGCGCTACGGGCGCGGATAGGTCCCGCATTGCCACCTGCAACAGGTCCCGGCCGGCCTGGTCGGAGGCTCCGTCATGGCTGACGACCAGCACCCCGGTGACGGTGCTGGTGCTGGCGCTGCTGTCTGCAGTAGGGAGCGGGTCGTTGAAGATCACCACGTCACCGAGGAAGGCATCAGAAAGCGCGACGTCGGCGTCGATGACCATGTCGTCGGACGGGTCGGTGGAGCCAACGGACTCCAGGTCGGAGACCGGCTCGTTGGCGATGTGAAGCTTGCCGAGGGAGTCGATGAGGCAGCTTTCGGGGCCGGCCGCGCCCGCGACGAGTGCGGGCTCGTCGGAGAGGCGGATCCCGCCGATGAGGTCAGCGAAGCTGATTGCGGCGCAAGCAACTTCCGTGCCGCGCAGCGTGTCAGCACAAACATCGTCAGGCGTGCCGGGCTGGCTGCGCTCGCCAGGAAGGAAGAGGGTTCCCGTCCAGAACGTGTTTCCGGATGACGGTGCACCTAGCCCCACAGTGGGCGCCAAATGTCGGGGGTATCATGCGACATATGCCAAAGGGTGGCTTATCATGGATGGGGACAAAAGTACGTCGCCGGGATATGGAAGCGGGAATGAGCGAGACCGCATATGCCTGCGAATCTTACACAGGTTTGGGGCTCTCCTACGAGATAACACCCCTAGTCCTGCTCTGCGGGGTCTCCGCATGATCACTACCTCAACAAGTAGCTACAAACTTGCTCCTTGAGCTGTTTTGCTAGAGGAGGAAGGAGGGCAAGGCTAGCTCTACTCCTCTCCCTATGTGTGTGTGTGAGTGCTGAACTCAGAAGGCTTTCTCCTCTCCACCAAGGTCCCAACCCCCTGCATGGGGTGACCCGAGGGGTTTATATAGGTCTACCCCCCAGGGGTACAATGGTGATCCGGCCGGGCGTAGGACCCGGCCGTCAGTGTCTCTGGTCGCCGGCTTCTCCGCCGACTGCAGGGGCCCGCCGCCTGGTGGGTCCCCCTGGCTGTTTCGTACTCGGCCGACAAGCCAGGCCCGCCGCTTGCGGGTCCTGTCGGCTGCGTAGCACTATAACAGTGCCACTAATGATGCATGCTTGGTCGGGGAGAGCGTGGCTACAGTCCCGCCGCTCGGCGGGCGTTTCGCTGTAGCCACCTCCCGTCTCTTCTGGTTAATGGCGCACAAACTTCAAGGAAGGGGAGGGCCGCCTGCCAGGAGCCGACCTCCCCCTGAGCCGACTTGTCAGGGCTCGCCGCCTTCTGGCCTCTCATGGACCGGTAGGGCCCGCCGCCTGCGGGCCGTACCGACAGCCCGTCGTGGGAGCATGGCTTCCCCTGCCATGGGTGACGTCATGAGCAGCATGGCAACAGTGCCGCGTCGGGCGTGGGATGTCCGCTTGGTACGCTGCACTGTGGCCACGTTCTGCCCTGGATTCGGGGGTGGCAGGCTTGTACTGCAGCCACGCCCTGTCTCGTCGTGTTTATGTGGGTGCTAACTTTGAGGGCGTGAGGGGCCGCCCGCCAGGACCCGGCTTCCCTGGAAGCCGCCTGCTAGGAGTCGGCCCGCTTCACGGCCGTCTCCTGGACTCCGCCGCCTCCTGACAACCGGCTGCTTGGACCAGCCGGTCCCAAGAAGGCGGTCCTTTGTTGTTGATGTTTGAGGGGCGCAGCCCGCCCCGATGTCTTGAAATACCAAGGGGAGCTGATGAGGCTACCCGTGGTCATTTACTCCGACATTCGTTGTTGCTGCTGTTACAATCACTACAAAACTGCTACTGTTACTTTTGCCACCGTTACCGTTATTTCCATACTACTTTGCTACTAAATACTTTGCTGTAGATATTAAGTTTTTCAGGTGTGGTTGAATTGACAACTCAACTGCTAATACTGGTGAATATTCTTTGGCTCCCCTTGTGTCGAATCAATAAATTTGGGTTGAATACTCTACCCTCGAAAACTGTTGCGATCCCCTATACTTGTGGGTTATCAAGACCTTTTTCTGGCGCCGTTGCCGGCGAGCATAGCTATATTTGCTGAGTCACTTGGGATTTATATATGTTGATCACTATGAAGAATCTGAAAGATCCAAGAACTAAGATCGTTCCCTCTAGGACGAGGGGAGGTAAGGAACTGTCATCACACTCTGCACTTGATTCACCTTCTGTTTTGAGTAAGCTTGCGACACCACCACCTACTTTAATCCTGATATGTCACGAGTTATTGATGATGCTACTTCTACTATGCATGATGCTTATGATGAAATTACTACTTTACTTGATAAAATTGTGTCACTGGGTGAATTTCTTGATGAAAAACTTGCTAAAGCTAAAGATATTGAGAATGCTGAAACTGATGAAATTATTGAAACTGAAAACTTTGAAACACCCATTAGATCTAGCACTCCTAGATATGAATTGCCTGTTATACCTGAGGGTTATGTTATGGATGGAGAGGTAGCTAGGGACTTTCTTGCTTGTAAGGATAGAGAGGATCTTAAGAAATTACTAGTCAAGTTGAAAGAAAAATCTTTGAATGCTAGAATGCAATATGATCCTAAGTTTGCTACTTCACCTATCTTTGTTACTGATAAGGATTATGAATTCTCTGTCGATCCTGAGTTAATCACTTTGGTTGAATCTGATCCTTTCCATGGTTATGAATCTGAAACTGTTGTGGCACATCTTACTAAATTAAATGATATGGCCACCCTATTTGCTCATGAGGAAAAAATTCGCTACTACTATATTCTTAAGTTGTTTCCTTTCTCATTAAAGGGTGATGCTAAGTTATGATTTAATTCTCTTGCTCCTGGTTGTGTGCGTAGTCCCCAAGATATGATATATTACTTATCTGAAAAATATTTTCCTGCTCATAAGAAACAAGCTGATTTACAGGAAATATTTAACTTTGTGCAAATTGAAGAAGAGAGTCTCCCACAAGCTTGGGGGAGGCTTCTCCAATTACTTAATGCTTTGCCTGATCATCCTCTCAAGAAAAATGAAATACTTGATATCTTTTATAATGGACTAACCGATGCTTCTAGGGACCACCTAGATAGTTGTGCTGGTTGTGTTTTCAGGGAACAAACTGTTGAGCAAGCTGAAATACTATTGAATAATATATTGAGTAATTATAATGATTGGACTCTTCCCGAACCACCACCTAAGCCAACTCCGAAGAAGAGAGGTATTCTATTTCTCAGTCCTGAAGATATGCAAGAGGCAAAGCAATCTATGAAAGAAAAAGGTATTAAAGCTGAAGATGTTAAGAATTTACCACCTATTGAAGAAATACATGGTCTTAATACTCTGACATAGGTAGTAGAGGTAAATTCTCTCTATAGATTTGATGACGGTGATATTCCTCATAATAAATCTGCTAGTCAATGCTTGGATGAATTTGATAAATTTATTGTTAAACAAGAAAATTTCAATGCATATGTTAGTAGACAATTGAAACGTAATGCTTATATGCTTGAGCACCTGAGTGACTATATTTGTAGAACTGTTAATGATCTCAAGTTTGTTACTAAACATGCTTCCATGGTAAAAACTCAAGTAGAAAAAGTTCTTAAGGCACAAAATGATTTGCTTAATGAGATGAACAATAAAAAGAATGATCATGCTGTTAGAGTTATGACTAGAGGTGGTAAAATGACTCAGGAACCTTTGTATCCTGAGGGCCATCCTAAGAGAGTTGAACAAGACTCTCAGAGAATTAATACTGATGCACCTTGTCCTTCTAGTAATAGAAAGAAAAAGAATGATGATAGGACTTTGCATGCCTCTAGTGAACCTGTTATAGACACGCCTAAAAACCCAAATGATATTTCTATTTCTGATGCTGAGACACAATCAGGTGATGAACATGAACCTAGTAATAATGATAATGATGATGTTCATGTTGATGCTCAACCTAGTAATGATAATGATGTGGAGATAGAACCTGCTATTGATCTTGATAACCCACAACCTAAGAATAAAAGATATGATAAGAGAGACTTCATTGCTAGGAAACATGGTAAAGAAAAAGAACCGTGGGTTCAGAAACCCATGCCCTTTCCCCCTAAACCATCCAAGAAAAAGGATAATGAAGACTTTCAGCATTTTGTTGAAATGCTTAGACCTGTCTTTTTGCGTATGCGTTTGACTGATGTTCTGAAAATGTCTCCTTATGCTAAGTATATGAAAGATATTGTTACAAATAAAAGAAAGATACCGGAAGCTGAAATTTCCACCATGCTTGCTAATTATACATTTAAGGGTGGAATACCAAAGAAACTAGGACATCCAGGAATACCAACTATACCATGCTCCATTAAAAGATACTATGTTAAAACTGCTTTATGTGATTTGGGAGCCGGTGTTAGTGTTATGCCTTTCTCTTTATATTGTAGACTTGATTTGAATAAGTTGACACCAACTGAAATCTCTTTGCAAATGGCTGATAAATCAACTGCTATACCCATCGGTATTTGTGAGGATGTACCTGTCATAGTTGCAAATGTTACTATTTTAACGGACTTTGTTATTCTTGATATACCCGAGGACGACAGTATGTCGATTATCCTTGGTAGACCATTTTTGAATACTGTAGGGGCTGTTATTGATTGCAACAAGGGCAATGTCAATTTTCATGTTAATGGTAATGAGCATACGGTACACTTTCCGAAGAAACAACCTCAAGTGAATAGTATCAATTCTATTGAAAAAATTTCAACAATTACTATTGGAGGTTTTGAATTCCCTATTTCTACTGTCAAAAAGAAATATGATATTCTTATTGTTGGGGACATGCATATGCCCGTTGAGGTAACCTAGTGTTATACGAAGATTCTCCGGTTTCATGTCATTCGAAAGAAGTTTGTTAATAAGACTTGATCAACCTTGTTAATGGATTACTTTTGACGGGCATGAGATGGATGAATTTAGTAAACACAACTTTCTGTACCCACTTTTTACTTTATGTTATTTAGATTTAATAAAGCAAGAATACTATTATTTTTCTGTTGTCTGAATTATCCGTGCAATAAAAAAATGACCAGGAAATAAAAGTTCTCTAAATGCCCTGAAAATTCAGTATGATTTTTTCCATAATATTTAAGAATTTTTGGCACTGAACACACCTCAGGGGGGGGTGCACCAGTGGGCCACAAGCCCATAGGGCGCGCCCACCCCCCCAGGGCGCGCCTAGAGGGCTTGTGGGTCCCCTCACTTACTCCAGCCACCCATTCACATCGTCTTCCTCCAGAAAAATCACACCATTGCTCAAGCCCGTGTTCTTACTCATTTTGCTGCCATTTTCGATCTCCTTGCTCGGAACTCCGTTTTTGAAACTGTTTCGGGGGATTGCTCATCGGTATGTGACTCCTCCGTTGGTCCAATTAGTTTTTTCTATAGTGATTTATACATTGCAAATTTTTGTTGTTGTGGTGACCTTGTTCTTGAGGTTGCATGTCAAATTTATATGGTCGAAAGTAGTTTTGTTGCATGATATAGCCTCTAGACACATGTAGGAGTAGTTGCTATCAATTTGTTTGAGTTTGGTTCACTTTTATTTTGAGTCACTAAAAATTTTAAAAAATTTCAGAGGAAAAAGAAACCATGAGGAGGTGGTTAAGGGGTTCTTCGAGCCGGAATTCGGAAGGAAATGAAAATGAGGAGAAGAAGAAGCCCAAGTACAACCTTCCTCGCTGTTCGGAGGTTCGGCCGTGTGAATGGCCAAGTCACACATTCTTGAGGGAGGCAGGAATTTATGATGATTTTTATTATTTGGCAGAGAATACTTCTTTCCTCCAAGATAAGTGTGATCAATACCTCCTACTCACTAATACCTTTGTGCAGAACTTTCATTTCTATCCTAGGAAATCACCACCCATGATAAAATTTCATTTGTATGATGAGCCTAAGGAGATGACATTATATGATTTTTGCGATGTTTGCAAAATACCTTATGAGGGTAGCATCAGTGATCCACGTCCTAGGGACATGGCATATTTCATTGCTGACACTACTGTGGGGGAAGACAGAGGAGTGTCAGAAGCGAAAGTGGCTAGTTTACATTTTCCTGTTTTACGCTATTATTCATTATTTGCTGGGAGATGTTTGACTGGTCGTGGGAAGAGTGGAACTCTCAGCTCAACTTACATTGCTATTTTGCGCCATGCTTTATATGCTGTAGAACTTTTAGTTTGGGCGCTATTGTTGCATGGCGGTTAAACACAAACCATTCGAAGGGTACTATTTTTGGAGGTGTCTATGCCTCCCGCCTTGCTAAACATTTTGAGATACCCATTAGGCATGATGAGAAGGAGGAGATGTTGTTACCCACTAAATATTTAAACTATGCTAGTATGATAGCACATGATTTTATTGCCAAAGACGATGACTAGTAACTCCTGTACAACTTAGTATTTAGTCAGGGTACTTGTGAGATTATTACATTGCCTGCACCTTCTTTGTTCGATATTCATTCAGGCGGGTACACCATTATGCCCGAGGACATTTACACATACTGGAGGCTCACACAACCTCCAGCACCTAAGCCAGCACCAGTTCCTGATCCTTATCAGGAGCCTGTTTATCAGTGGGAGCCACAGGAGCTCGCCAACCAGTGGAACCCTCAGGACCCTCCGCAGTACCGAGGAGAGGGTTATTTCGAGCCGTGGCCATAGACCAACTTAGGCCAAAGCCTAAGCTTGGGGGAGTACATATTTCTCACCGACATTACATTCATGTTCACACATTCATTCCAGTTGTCGGTGTTCATCCTTTTTCATTGTATAATCCATGTTAGTTTATTTTTCTTGCTTTCTTCTTGTGTGTTTGAAAAACTTTGATAAAATCCAAAAAAATAGTTCTCGTTTCTTTTTAGTTTTTCTTTCTAGTTTAATTAGTAGTTTAGTATTAAAAGAAAACTCAAAAAGATTTCTCGTTCTTCTTTTACTTGTTGGGAGCTTTCCCGTGTAAATAGTTTTTCTCGTTTTCATTTTACTTTCTTCAGAAAAACAGAAACTCCAAAAATATTTCAGTGTGTTTCTTTGAAATTCTTTTCTTTTCTTTGGGTCGTAAGGAGAAGACCATGATGAAAATGTTGAGTGGCTCTCGTATGCATTATTGTTGATCTAACAAAGAGCCCATACTACCTTGTCTTCTCCTTTGATTAAATGTTTGCAGATTCTAGCTTAGTCCAATGCACGTGCACTCTTATTATTATTCACATCGTTCGGTCATGCAAGTGAAAGGCAATAATGACGATATATGATGAAATGATTGAGATGAGGAAAAGCTGGTATGAACTCGACCTATTTTGTTTTTGTAAATATGATTAGCTCATCGTTCCTGATTCAGCCCATTATGAATGAAACATGTTTGCAATGACAATTAGAGATTATAGTTATTCATGCCATGCTTTATTAGCTAGGAGTGTATAATGGTTTATCTTATGTGCCAACATGCATTTAAAATGGTTATGATGTAGTATGATAGGATGCTATCCTCCTTTGAATGATTTAAGTGGCTTGACTTGGCACATGTTCACGCATGTAGTTGAATCAAAAACAAGATTGCCTCCACGATATTTATGTTCATGGTGATTTATATCCTACTCATGCTTGCATTCAATGTTGATTAATCTCAATGCATGTTTATGACCGTTGTCGCTCTCTAGTTGGTCGCTCCTCAATCTTTTGCTATCCTTCACTTGTACTAAGCGAGAATACTGCTTATGCATCCACTTCCTTAAACCCAAAGTTGTTCCATATGAGTCCACCATACCTACCTATATGCGGTATTTACCTGCCATTCCAAGTAAATTTGGATGTGCCAAACTCTAAACCTTCAAATAATAATCTGTTTTGTATGCCCGAATCGCTCATGTAGCGACTGGGGGCTGTCAGTATATTCCATGCTAGGTGGGTTATTCTCACGATGAGTGTTTATTCACTTGTCATTCACGAGAAAGTGGTTGGTAATCGGGATGCCCAGTTCCATGCTCAAAATCAAATCAAAATATAATAATAAAAGAAAACTCCCCCAGGACTGTTGTTGGTATGGACGGTACCCGTGGATTCGGCTAGCTGTGGAGTGTGATTGTTGGTGGAGGGGGAGTAAAAACTTTACCATTCTGTTTGGGAATCGCCTATAATGTCTCTAGCATGGAAGATAGTGGGATCTCTTGGTTGTTATGTTGACAATGAAAGCATACCGCTCAAAATTATATTCATCTCTGTTTTAAAAGCTCCGAGCTCTGGCACCTCTGCAAATCCTTGCTTCCCTCTGCGAAGGGCCTATCTATTTATTTTTATTGTTGAGTCATCATCTTCTTATAAAAAGCACCAGTTAGAGAGCACCACTGTCATTTATATGCTTTGTTATTAATTGACGTTGAGTAGGAGTGTGACTGGATCTCTTTTGCCATGAATTATAATGTCTAGTCAGTCCTTGATCTTCAGGGGTGCTCTGCATTTATGTTTTGCGGTCTCAGAAAGGGCTAGCGAGATACCATTTTGTCATATTATATCATGATTGTTTTGAAAAAAGAGTTGTCATCCGAGATATCCTATTATTGCTCGCTAGTTGATTATGCCATTAATATGTTTAAATGTGAGACCTAAATGTTATTGTGAATATGGTTAGTTCATAATCTTTGCTGAAAACCTGAATATTGGCTAGATATATTTGCAACAACAAGATCAAACAAAGTTTGTAAAAGTTTTTCTTTGTCACTTTCAGTTTGCCAACTGAATAGCTTGAGGACAAGCATTGGGTTAAGCTTGGGGGAGTTGATATGTCTCCATTGTATCTACTTTTCCAAACTCTTTTGCCCTTGGTTTGGACTCTAATTTGCATGATTTGAATGGAACTAACCCGGAATGACGTTGTTTTCAGCAAAATTGCCATGGTGTTATTCTTGTGCAGAAATCAAAGTTCTTGGATTCACCTGAAAATTTACGGAGAATTTTTGTGGAATATATAAAAAATACTAGCACAAGAAGTTACCAGAGGGGGGCCACCCAGAGGCCACAAGCCCTGGGGGCGCGCCCACCCCCCTAGGGCGCGCCCTGTAGGCTTGTGGGCACCCTAGACCGCCTCCGACCCTAATTCCAACTCTATAAGTACCTATTCACGGAGAGAAAAAATCAGAGAGAAGGATTCATCATGTTTTATGATACGGAGACGCCGTTGCCTCCTGTTCTTCATCGGGAGGGCTGATCTGGAGTCCGTTCGGGGCTCCAGAGTGGGGGATTTGTTGCCATCATCATCGTCAATCTTCCTCCATCACCAATTTCATGATGCTCACCGCCGTGAGTGAGTAATTCCATCGTAGGCTTGCTGGACGGTGATGGGTTGGATGAGATTTATCATGTAATTGAGTTAGTTTTGTTAGGGTTTGATCCCTAGTATCCAGTATGTTCTAAGATTGATGTTGCTATGACTTTGCTATGCTTAATGCTTGTCACTAGGGCCCGAGTGCCATGATTTCAGATCTAAACCTATTATGTTTTCATGAATATATTTGCGTTCTTGATCCTATCTTGCAAGTTGTAGACACCTATTACGAGTTATGATCCACATACCCCAAGGTGACAATAATTGGGATTCTTTCCGGTGATTACCGTAGTTTGAGGAGTTCATGTATTCACTAAGTGCTAATGCTTTGGTCCAGTTCTCTATTAAAAGGAGGCCTTAATATCCCTTAGTTTCCATTAGGACCCCGCTGCCATGGGAGGGTAGGACAAAAGATGTCATGCAAGTTCTTTTCCATAAGCACGTATGACTATATACGGAATACATGCCTACATTATATTGATGAATTGGAGCTAGTTCTGTGTCACCTAGGTTATAACTGCTACATGATGAATATCATCCAACACAATTATCATTGCCGATCCAATGCCTATGAGCTTTTCACATATTGATCTTTGCTAAGTTAATTTAGTTGCTGTTGCTGTTACAATCACTACAAAACTGCTACTGTTACTTTTACCACCGTTATCGTTATTTCTATACTACTTTGCTATTAAATACTGTGCTGCAGATATTAAGTCTTTCAGGTGTGGTTGAATTGACAACTCAACTGCTAATACTCGTGAATATTCTTTGGCTCCCCTTGTGTCAAATCAATAAATTTGGATTGAATAATCTACCCTCGAAAACTGTTGTGATCCCCTATACTTGTGGGGTATGATTGGTCCAAGAGTTGAACGTCCATCAACCTCCACACCAAGTGTAGCCAAGAATTCCATCGTTCCCCGATCAAAGATCTCCTAAACTGGATATTCAAAGGCACTGTCTGCAATACTGTTGCCACGTAATTCTCCTTACGTTGCACAATATTATATAAAGAAGGATACTGTAGGGTGCTACTTCTTGAGCTTGCGTTGGTTTTTCCCTTGAAGAGGAAAGGGTGATGCAGCAAAGTAGAGATTAGTATTTCCCTCAGTTAGAGAACCAAGGTATCAATCCAGTAGGAGGCACAAGCAAGTCTCCAATCTATGCACCTACACAAACAATCAAACACTAGCACCCAACGCGATAAAGGGGTTGTCAATCCCTTCACGGTCAATTGCAATGGTGAGATATGATAGGGATAGATATAAAAGATAACTAAAACATAAAATAAAAGTAAAGTAAATAAAT